>CM041538.1:25175591-25775591 GCA_023238725.1 Scortum barcoo
TGTGTGTGTGTGTGTGTGTGTGTGGAGAGAGGAAGCACAGAAACTTACACAGTTCACACTGCCTGCCCTTAAACCCCGTTGCGCAGTCGCAGACGAAGGATTCGCCTCCGTCCACGCACGTCCCCCCGTTCTGGCAGGGCAGACTGCGGCAGTCCTGTGGCGGCTCTGAAAGACAACAGCTGCCATCAACATCCACAGTTCGGAGTGAGCACAGCTCTCAGGTTTCAGGCCCACCACTCCACATTATCTACAGCTGATACCATGTGTTGATAGCCTCCAGCTTTTACTCCACTTCCCCTCTTCTCAAGTCTTCTTCTTAGACGTCTTTGTCTTTCAAGGTCAGCATTCTCATTAGCATTCAGTCTCTCCAGCAGGACATTAATTTCATGTATGTGCAGGACATAAGCCGGGATCAATTACGAAGGCAGATGTGCCACCTATTACCTATTAGAGCAAAACACCTACCAGGCTTCGTTCTTAAACCTTCTTCTTGAATCTCGAGCGCAAGGCTGATTTTGTTGGTTGTTTCCTCCATCTTCTCTAATCTAATTGGTGGGTCAGGTTCTGCAAGGAAAAAACATTTCCTGTCATGAATCAGCGTAAAAAAGACTAAATGAATGACAGACTGCAAATTTAAGGCGTACATAATGGGACATTTTGCAGGTTTTGTGTACATTCCTCTGCCTGCAACATCAAAACTTTACCAATTTGACAAAATGGTCAAAATCATTTTATGACATCGTGGGTGTGACATCAGTAAAAGGGGCAAAGCAACCTGAGAAAGGAAGCTGATCCTCTGGAGCACAAGATAACATCTGAAAAACTGGTTTTCTGTCTAAGCCATAAAGCTCTGCACCAGGATGCATCAAGCTGAGGCAAAGTGAACATACGTTACAAAAAGAAATCCTATGAAAATAAAAAATTATTACTGAATTGAATTGCTGGTAATGTTTGCTGACATGTCTCATAGTGTTTTGATAAAGCAGAGTCCAGTTTACATCGGAGGACCGGCTATATTTCATCCAGACGGGCCGTGGATCGGACCATATGGTTATAGGATTGTGCCCTAAGTTATTCCATCTGCATCAAGATAAGCAGATGAGATTACTTTTTCTTTGTTTGGACATCCTGAGCAAATGAGAACCGTTTCAATATGTTGGTGTAGCATGTTGGTCTAATAGATGTCAGAGAATGTAATGATATCCTGCTGAATTAATCCAGATGAATGACTTTATTTGGTCATGATGTAAAAAATGGTGACATGACAGCATCAAGTTTTTCTGCGAAATACTTCACATGAAGCTCTAAATGTTTTAGAAAAAATGTCAAAAAGTGACTCTCCACTGAAGGTTCGCTGCGACTTTTACTTACTAGTTCGGTGTCGAATAGCTTTTCGAGGCAAGTTGGTGAACTTGGCCGTTATCTTTCCCCTCCTGTCGATGAGTTCTGTGTATCTACAACAAAAAAACAATGGTAATTATTTAGCATCAACATTTGAATTACCAGATGAAACCAAAGTATTTTTATGGTTAATAATCATCAACACTACTTGTACCTGGACAGTTCCTCTGAGTTTTCTGTTTGCGCTGTGGCTCCCACGACCTGAGGCTGAGATGGGGGAGGAGTGCGTCCGACCTGAGTCCTCTGCCCGGTCATCGTTGGCCTCTCTCTTCTCCCTGGTCTCGCCTCCATTGGCACTGGGTAAAAAGAAATGTATGTAGACTTTATTTTAAAAGTCACTTAAGAAATTCAATAGAGTCAGTTGAGCCAAAATGTAAGTTTATATAAAGTTAAATACTTTATGTTGAGTCCCAAAAATTTGACCCATACTTCCAATACTTGTGTGTTCGTGTAAGTTAAAGAGTTATGAGTGACCATTTTTCTCAAACAGGAGGACTCACGAGTGGTGAAGGCTAAGTGTTGAGGTATGCTGTGGACCTGCTCCTGCCCCGTGTTCTTGACGGACGTGAGAGCCACGTAGTAGTGCTGCCCCGGCGTCAGTTCACGCAGGGTATACAATCCCAATTTGCCGTTGGGCAGGAAGCGACTCCTGGTATTCAGGCCCCGGGTCACGTTGACCACAAAGCCATCTGGGACGCTTCTCGGGTGGCGGCTCCAGGTGATCAGCGCAGAGTTAGTGGTCACATGTGACAGAGAGAGGTTCTGCGGAGGAAGAGGCCCTGAGGGGAGAAACACACGAGGGTCAGATTGTTTAATGGATAGCTTAAAATATATTCTCTTTGTTTTGTTTAGTTGCTGACGGAGGTAACTATTTTTAACCTTTTTTGCACTGATTGATTCACTGAGTGCTTAATATCAGGACTGAGCTAAATGCATATCACAATAAGATAAGAATAATGTAAATATAGTTTATTAAGAAATGACTTATATTACATACTGTATAGAGGAAAGAGAATACAAAAGGAAAGCACACGTTTTCATATGTGTCAAACATTTTATGTCAGATATAAGCTTTACAGATTAAAAATATGGTTAACTGATCAGATATTGCTTAATATTGTTTTATACTTTTATGTACTATACAGTAAGTTATCATGGTTATATAACATTTATTAACCATTTACACTCAATACAGTTATATATGCTTTTAAATACATTTATAAATATATCAATAAGCACTTTCATTAAATCTGCTTACAATTAAATTTAAGTTTATTGGCATTTAGTCTTTTTTAAAGGTGATGGGGATGAATGAAATTTTTACATGACTAGAAAACACACAATATGTGTGTTAAATAAACAACCATGTAATAAATGATAAATTCATTTCAACAATGAATGAAATTGGTACTTAGATCTTTCCATATAATATGAATATGGTAATCTGTAAATGACAAATGATCAAATAGAAATCTTCGCACAGTAGCACCTCATCAGGCTGCCAGCAGTCATGTTATTCTCATCCTAATAACTCTGACATACACGCGAAATCTGAACGATGACGTGTGACCTACTTGTCCAGAACTGCAGCGGTCCAGCTGAGTGGCTGGTGGAGGGAAACTCATCGGGCCTGATCCCACTTTGAGTCAACACATCCACCGTGTACATCTGACTGGGCAGTAATGAACTAAGGCAAAAGAAAAAGACAATTTGACTACAGGAAACACAGCATGATACCTCACATCATCATCCTCATCATACTGCTACAAAACAGTGATGAAATAGCGATATCTAGTGGTGGAAATGTGAACTACCCAAAGCCATTCAAAGTGCAGCTCTTGAACAGCACCATGTAGTGGACACATGGGATGCTGCAGGTCGGTACAATAAACTGAAATTCTGGGTCATCAGTGTTTCTCTGACCTGAAGGTGTATTCGGTGGCGCTCGCGTTGAGCACCGCAGTGCGAGCTTCACTCCCGTCTGAGGGCAGCAGAGACACGTGCACCCTGCTGACTGCTGCGTGACGAGCTGCCTGAACCAGCCAGCTCAGCCACACCTGAGTGGAGGACACATTGGCCACCTGCAGCTGCTCCACCCGCCGAGGTCCTGCCACAGAAAGCAAACTGTGAATACACGGAGAGAAACACCTACCTCCTCACTGCAGCATTAAAGAGGCTTACTTGTGCGTATCAGTGCGGTGGCGGGCTGGCTGACGTCGTTGTTTTTGGTGGAGAAGGTGGAGATGTTGTACAGCAGGCCGGGCACCAGGCCTCGCATGACGTGGGAGAACTTGTTCCTGTCTAGGAGGTCTGATTTGCGACTGCTCCTCCCCAGAGGCCCGTAGGTGACGATGAAGCCGCTGATCAGGCTGTGCGAGGGATCCGGCTCGTCCCAGCGCAGCTCCACCTCGCTCTCCTCCACACGCAGAACATGGAGACCAGAGGGAGGCAACAGGTCTGGGAACAGTGGCAACCTTACATGTCTAATCCATACATTAAATAATTACAGAGTTGTCTTTGCAATACAGAAGATGAGCTGCAGAGTATGGGCTGACGAATGACACGCCGAACAGAGCTGAACATGCAGTTTAGCTTACTGACCTTTCTCACAGTCTTTGCCCGTGTGTCCTGCCCTGCAAACACAGTTGTAGTTGCCTCTCCTGTCACTCCTGCAGAGGCCGCGGTTTCCACAAGGTTGCAGTACGCACGGGTTGTCCACTTGGGGGTGACAAAGACAAGCAGTTAGCACGATGCGGTTCATGTCATAGCAGAGTGCAAGTTATGTGAACTGTCTTTTAACATCAGTAAACATCAGACTGGTGAGGCAGGGCGAAGTCACTTACACAACTGGCACTGGTCCCCGAAGAAACCGTCTTTGCATACGCACAAATAATTTCGTCTGTAACCTCGACACATGCCTCCATTTAGACAGGGGTTGGACTCACACCCGTCCTGCTCTGCACGTAGATATTTATGGCACAATTTGATGGCTGTCCTGCATGATTTATATGTAAAGATGTACATAAACTTTTAAAAAATAATGTAAAATTGAATGAACACTGTACCTAATTCACAGTTCTGGCCTTTGAAGCCTTGTGGGCAGTGACACAAGTAGGAGCCAGGCTGGTCCTCGCACGTCCCGCCATGCATGCAGGGTTCGGACAGGCATTCATTCATGTCTTAAGAGAGATTAAATACACATAAACACGGCGACTACAGATGTGAGCATGGTGCAATCACTTACAGAGTTTCACACCAGAAGACTTTACCTGTCTGACAGCGCTTTCCACTGAAGCCGTAGGCACACTCACAATGGTAGGATCCCACATGGTCCCGACATGTACCGCCATTAAGACAAGGCTGTGACAGGCATTCATTGATCTCTGTGATGAGAAGTAAGAAATAAGTCAAAGATTCAAAATTCAAGACTTAAAATACATGGAGCACCTGCTGGCAATTAAATTCTTGAGTCATGGGATCTCTAAAACAATGCTCAAAAACATTTAAAATGCAAAAACACAAGCATAAAGCATAAAAAAAATAGACCTACAATATAAATCATAAAACTAAAATAAACTACATAATTAAACAAATAATATTGTTAGCCTTAGGTAGCAGCAGGCTGTTGAGCATGTACAAATATTACAAGATGCAAATCAACAGCCTTAAACATTTGAGAGGATAAGCTGTTGTAAAATCTTATTCATTTGGACTTTTCAGGGATCATTCAAAGACGTGTTGGTGTAAGTTACGGACCCTCACAAACGGGCGGCTGGCTCCAGTCTCCCTGAATACCACAGATGCTCTGGGTGGCTCTGGGCACGGACTTGAAGCCCGGGTGGCAGATATACACAGCTATGGAGCCTGGTGTTGTCGAGGAGAACTGGACCTCAGCATGCTTCACTTGTGGAGGCAGCCCGCAGCCCAGCTCTGAAATACAAACACGTTGACAGCATCCGGGCGGCTGCGTAGTAACACAAGCTAACAAACACAGGCGCTTAAAGTAGCTCGTCTAGGATGGACTAATGGAAACAGAGGTGTTTTCCACCCAGGCGCTCTGTTTTTTCCCTCCTAAAATTACCCCCAGCATGCTGTTAAGAGTGCGTAGACATGTATCATCAGGTCTAATCAGGTCTTGCTTTATATATAGCCTATGAAGCCATTCTATATCTGTAAATGTGGGGCCTCCAGTGCAGCAACACTGCTAAGATTATCTTCAGATGCAGAGGCAGTATCTCAGCTCAGGATATCCCCAGCTCGTGCCAATCTACAACATCGTACAAACTTCAGCATCTAAGAGAGATTCTAAGAGAGCCTGCTTACCTGGAGAGGTTTGTGTCGAGCTCCTGTTTATTTCACAGTGCCTACCGATGAAGGCCTCGGTGCATTCACACTTGTACTTCCCTATGTAGTGAAAGCATGTCCCCCCATTCAGACAGGGGCTGGAGGCACAAGGGTCCGGCTTCCCTGCAAGAACACACACACAATGAGAATCATTATTGACCATAATAACAAAAATAATGTTGGTTTTATTTATATAGAACTCCACATGACATAATACTATAATAATACAATACGATAATAAGTTTAAAATCTAACAACTTTAATTACATAAAATTACAAAAAAATGCATCTTTAACTTCCTTAAGGGAGTTTTTCTAAGATTCAAAGGGAGGTTTGTCTATAGTTTAGGCCATAAAAATAGAAAATTAATTCAGAAAAAGACAGACAGTTTAAGATCTCAGGCTTCTTGTTGGCACACAAAATAAAAGGCAGTCGCTGCAATAGGAAGGTGCTATGTTATGAACAAGAAAAAGACAATTGTAAAAGATAAAAGTAGGCGGAGCCGAGCAGTGGTTGTAATGTGATTTTTGTGATGCAGCATTCTAAGTTAACTTTAATTTGAGACAGATTTGCAGTAAATTGATTTGTCGTAAAAGCATGTATATGCAATTCAGCATCTTTTTATGTTAGAGGTAATTTGATTTTGGTCATGCTGAAAGATGAAAAAAATATGTTTTTTGTGATGTTATTAAAATGGCGAATAAAACTCAGATCAGAGTCTAAAAACCCGCTTCCTGATCTGTAACTTGTGTCTTAATTGTCAAACAAACAATGACTGCGGTCTCTGTTTTATTTTTATTTTTTTTCTTCTTTTGATCCTACAAGTAAACTCTCAGTTTACTGTTCAACTTAGCTTTACCAAAATTGTACTCATCCAAATATTTACATCTGTGAGACAAGTAATTAGAGCATTCAAAGAGCTGGGGTTGACTGTTGATTAGATTACACACACACACACACACACACACAGTTGCTCTAATGCATTTACAGAAATTCGCAGGAAAGCCTTTGTGCATGGAGTATGACATATCTTGAATATCACTTCAGGGTGGCACTCACCGACTTCGCAGTGTTTTCCAGTGAATCTGTAAGGACACACACATCTGTAGCTGCCCGCCTCCTCCTTGCAGGAGCCCCCGTTGCGGCAGGGGCCAGAAGCACAGGTATTGAGTCTAACTGGAAAGAGACAGGGAGAGGGGGAATCCTTGAAGTGGAGAATACTCTGGCTTTTAATCACAGAAAATAAATCTGTTATGTCACATTGCAGTCCAAGTCATAACTCAGGAAAATAGCTCATAACTCAGTCATAAGTACAAATTATCGTAAGCCTTTCTGCGTTGTGATATTTCAAGCGGCATTAAGAGTGATGGCATGCTTCCTGGTGCATTAAAGCTGGAGTAATAACGCACAGCTTTGAGGGATGTTTGGTTAAAGTTCATGTGAAGGTGCTCCCCCTGCTGTCTGGATGAGGTATGCTACCTTTTTCACAGTGCTTCCCCCAGTATCCGTATTTGCACTCGCAGGTGTAGCCTCCGTCCATCTCGTAGCAGTAGCCCCCATTCAGACACGGAGAGGAGTCGCAGACCGATCGGGGCTGTACTGAAAAACACACACCGATACTTGACTGTGCTCCACTGCTCTGGGAAACGGTAAACCTCTTTTAACTTTACTCAAGCACGTGGGCTCGGCCCAACCTTTCGGAAAACACAGATCTGTCATTTCACAATTGGACCAAACGCAAAAATCTCCAGAGAGCATTCAACAACGGCATAAATCATTTTTAGAAATTTCTCTCCACGTTGTAAATGTAAACTGCAACTGTGACCGCTCCTTCTGAAATAGAAAGTGACACTTGTCAAGAGCGGTGTGTGTCGCTATAGAAACCAGCAGCTCGTGCGGTGACACATAGCTGCAAAGCGCCGTGTTGTTGGGTCGGTTGCCTCAGGCTCTTACCATAGGGGTAGAAGTCCTTGTGATCGAGCCTCGGCCACGCTCGTCTGACATGTGCACAGGTAGGCCCCTCCATACTCCAAACACGGACCTCCATCAGGACACGGCCTGCTGTTACTGCACGGCGTCTGAGTTACTTCTGAGAGGAAGGGAGAGTGGCAGGTTTACAAAGTTTCTGGGGTGAGACATTTGTGATCTTGCATTGACCTCGGTTCTTTTTTTCACCTTCATCAAAGCTCCTGTGAGACACCTGATAGGATTATAGGATTCGTATCATACCCACCAAACTGACAGTAGAGTCCTGTGTAGCCTGAAGGGCACTCACAAGTCCCGTTGCTGTCCACACAGACACCCCCATTCTGGCAAAGACATTCCTCTGCAGACACAGGATGAGAGAGAGAGAGAGAGAGAGAGAGAGAGGCTCAAATCTGGAAAGTTTGCTCAAGCTACTTGAAAGCAAGAACTGAGATGATGTTAAGTTTTCAGCGCTGGTCTGAGTGTAAACATAGGCAGAAGGTATAAATGGTCAACATGTGTGCCATATGCCGAGCGTCTTTCATCTGCCATACTGTAAACTATGTATTGATTCGCTGTCATTTCTCTTTCCCTAATCTTTTCCAACAAACTTCACAGGAAGCAGAGGATCACCAGTCAGCACGCCGCACATCCGCTCCGTACAAATTGTAAGAATGTTTTTATTTTCCTCTCCTTCCTAATTGCAGCAGCGGATCAAAGGACATGGCCGTATCGCAGCTAAATGGCTCCCCTTTGAAGTCCCGGGAGCTCGGTGGAGGGTTATTATTTTTCTGATGATATGGAGCATATTTTGTGACCAAAATGTAAGGCCCTGGGGGCAATTAATGGATTGTTAATTTGCGAGAGACACTTTCATTGGCCACCTGTGCCTGTGCGGCGCGGGCCCTTTGATCTGAGAGCCTGATTAGGCACTTCAGAGTCCCACTACTTTCTCTTCCTTGGAGGATCATGCTCCTTTTTCCACTGTGCCTTCCAAGTGAGCCAGGCAGGAAAGTATTTGGGAGATTTAAGAGAGCCTATATAAGCACTGATAGTTATTTCAGCTCAAGGGTGAGAAGTAGCATGCATTTGCAATAGCTCAAATACTATTAAAGAGCTTTTGGTGAGAAGAAAAAAAGAAAAAACTTGCAACAACTGCAATCAGAGGGTGACACTGACCTCTCATGGGAGCCTGAATTAACTCTGAATGGCTCACTAGTTACTTCCTGAAATAGATATAATGTGATACAGACACTAAACATAATTTAAAATGACTTAATATGCATCTATGAAATGAGTTTATGAGGCATTAGCTGAGGATGAGGATCAGCATTTTTTTTTGGTGTTCAAATTGCCCCATGGTTATGCAAGCAGCAGCTGTGCTTGAAACTATAGTGTGGTGCAATGGCCAACTTCCAGAGAGGCAAGTAGCGGTGTGGAAGCATGCATATTTCAACAGCTCTGTCTGAAGAAATGACCTGAATACCAAAGACCAGCTTTGACTCATAAAGAGGCCTTTTCAAGTCTAGACAAAGCACTTCCTCTTGTTGGTAAACTAATAAAATGCGCTATAAAACAATTATTCACAACATCAAGCGACTGGTTCCCGTAGTAAACTGGGCGAGGCCGTGTCAGTTTTGATAATTACAATAATCCATCATCACAGCAGCCTCTTCCAGGGCAGAGCTCCAAATTCCTGTGGGATAGCACAGCTCCTCTTTAAATACCCCGGCCCGCTCCCTACCTGCCCAGCTGCCTGCAGTGAGTGTCGGCCGGGCCAAATGTCCAATACCTTCACACTTGTCACCGTAGAAGCCCGGAGCACATGTGCAGTTGTCCATTCCCGAGCCGGTCTGTTCGCAAACCTGGTGCTTCCTGCAGTCCTCCTCTTCGCACGAGGCTGAGTAGGGAAACGCACGAGAGGCTGCGGTGTGAGGATCTAACTGTCTGTGAAAACACTTGGCAGCAGAGCTGCAGCTGAACTTGCTTTTACCTGTTTGGTTATCTGCCTCAGTTGAATTGACCTCGAGCACCACCAGCTCTGAGAGGGGAAGACAAGAGCAGGCTGTAAAGGTTTGGTTCATCCAGGTAACACATTTCCTGACTTAGCTCTGGTGGTTGTTATCTATGCAGATAGTTTCAGATTTATTTGCCCAGATATTGAGATAGCTGTCTGTGAGATACATGCTGCCACACCGATACAATGAAGGTTAGCCATTGTGCTGAGAAATTAGCAGCCACAGTGCTGAGAAATTACATTTAAAAAAATAAAAACAAGGTGTCTTTCCAGAAAAAGTGTCATCGTTGCTATGGTGATATACATCACTGTTTTACAAAAGAAATTGTCCCCGTGAAAACTGACTTCCTTTGAATTGGGTTGGCAACAGAAATCACAGACAGATATTAGAGTCAAAATTGGAGCAAACAAAGCCAGAACTATCTGCATGGCTGGATACCACGAACCAGAGGTAATACAGAAATGTCAACTTTAAATTTGCTGTAATTTAGAAACAGTGTCGCCATTATCGTATTATCATTTGTCTTCTGAAGAGCACTTTTTGTAATAAAAACAGGTTGGTGTGCACTCTGCAGTTATGTTAATGCAATAAAAAATATTGGCCAGTGTATAGTTATCAGATTTTTTTTGTATTTTTGGTGAGCTGACCCTTCAAACAAGGCCTGTGCAGATACTGACCGAGTAAAACAGACACACCCTTCATTAGACTGATGCAGTGAGGCGGATGGACACACAGTCACAGAGAAACTAGTCCCATAACTCCAGCAAAAAAAAAAAAAAAAAAAACTGGAACAGCATCACCATCACATACTGTGACCTGATTAGGAATTTTAGCTCTGTTGCCACTGCAGATGTTTTTAGCATACAGAAACACAATTTTTTATTTTGCCTCCATATTATTTAGATCACAAATCATGATAGCTATGAATTCACCTGTCTCGCAGAGCATTCCCGTGAAGGCCGCGGGACAAACACAGGTGAAGTTGGCCACCCGATCGACGCACTCCCCTCCGTTCAGACAGGGCTGCGACTCGCATTCGTTTATGTCTGCACAAAGAAGAGAAGTTTGTCCGTTTTCACATCGAGATTCTTCAGTCTTCACATGGAAAAGCAAGAGGTTGTTGTCTAAGACACCGAGCCGGATTAAGAGCGCTGAACTTCCCTTCTGAAAGCGTAGAGTTTCACTGACCAGGTGTCTGGTATTAAGAGTAATCCCGTCTCATGTAGATACAAAGATTCATGAACTGAGCAGGACCTGATCATTCAATTCCCCATTGGGTTCAAGTTTCGTCAACAATCAATCACAAGAGGGGCGAGATTAGTAAAGGTCTTTTTGGAAACTGACCTGACACCAGTGAACTTCCTCACTGTGGTTCACTGTGACCCAAGCATAAAAAAAAAAAAAAAGTTGTTTGCAAATGAATTCAACCAAAACTTCAACTTGGACCCATTTGTCTAGGTAGACTGGGAAACTCTTTGGACAAAAAAAAAACATCTGCCAAAAAGACTGAGTTTGATGTAGAAAGCAGCAGAAAATATTTCCTCTGGAGGTTAGATGCCTACTTTCCCCCAAACTGTGAAAAGCCCCGCTCACCTGTCTCACACAGGACACCAGTGTAACCCGGTTCACACACACAGGTGAAATTGCCAGCACCTTGTACACACAGCGCGTTGTTGAGGCATGGCCTGTCTCTGCACTCGTCAATGTCTGTAACACACACACACACAGGGACACGCTCATGGAATATTTACTCAGCTGATTAATATATCCGCCACACTGCTCCCCTCACTCTGCAAGTATGTGCTGCTGGCTGTGAAAGGTATTAGAAGAGGCTCGATACATCTCCACAGGCTGGACTGTGGGAATAAGCACAGAAGCTCCAGAGAGGCTGGACCAAGATATTCTAAAATATGGGAATTTTTTTGTGTGTGGAAAATGCTTAATGAGGCACAAAAATACTTTAATTAATCAGAGTTTTCCAGGTCTTCTGCCTGTTTAGTGCATGCAGAGGGTAAGAGAAGAAATGTGGATTTTTTTTATGCCTTTATGATGTGCTGATATGCTATTCCTGTGCATTCTGTTACTTTAAATGTACATTGTGTGAGTTTATTCAACATTGGCACAGTGTCCTTTGTACCTGTTTCACACTGAATCCCAGTGTATCCGGGAGGACAGTGACAGGTGAAACTGTTAATCTGGTCTTCGCAGGTCCCTCCGTTCTGGCAAGGATCTGAGGCGCACTCATCGACATCTACAGAGAAGTACAAAGGAGGCAGTGTGACTCTTTTAATTAGAAGAAAACATCTGGCCGAGGTCAGTCAGCGAGGTGGTGTCGGAGGAGAAAGCAACCGATTGGCGTGAAGCTGATACAGGTATTAAGGAAATATCCGGGTGTCTCTTTGGCAGGTTGGGGGAACTCTAGTATTTTTTTACGAGTTGACATTATTTTTCCTGGCTGAACTCAGAGAGATAGGTATTCATTCATAATGTGCAGGAAGCGGTGTCGGCCATAACTCACCGATCTGGCACCATCGACCGGTGAAGCCAGCCAAGCAGGAGCAAGTGAAGGAGGGGTTGCCTGTAATACAGTCGTCGATGCACTGGCCTCCGTTCAGACATGGTCGCAGGTGTGGGCACACTGATGCTGCAGAAAGAGGTCGATGTAACAGGAGTCCCGCAGGGAAAAGCAGAGGAAGTAATCTCTCAGAAGCAGGTCTTACCGGAGTTGTTGCAGCCACCCACTTCTACATGAGCATCGTCTATACGGAAGACCCATCTGCCCGGGTAGCCCACGTTGGTGGTCCCCTCAACGTTCACCACGTCGGCCGTGCGGGAGCCTGGGATGTTGAAATAGCGCTTGCCGTCGCCGGCATTGAAACCTGCCTGGGAAGAGAGCAGCGGGGAGGCAGAAGTCACAAAAGAATTAGACACTTGACGGGTTTAGTTTGCTCCTTCGCAAGCAGATAAGCGTGTCATGTGATCTTACCTGCGCTGCGATCCCTCCCAGCCCGGCCAGGTTTCCTCCGCTGCTGGCATGCATGCCTGTGGTCCAAGTGATGTTATTGTACTGGAATATCGTGAAGGAAAGCTCTCCATCTGTAATAAGCACCACTTGGAAAGTATTTACCTGCACGGAGAAGAACAGTCTCGATTAAACCATTTCCTGATTTCCATGAAATTTCTCCTCATTTTAGTGGTACAGATTCCTAAATCTCAGTCAGGCTAGACGTAATAGACTCCTCTGGGCCTGCTGTTGAAGCAGATAGTAAGTAATTCACATTACAATGAAACCTAGTCGTTTTTTATTATTTTATTAGCTAATATTAATTACTGATATAGCCCCAAGAGATACTGCACAGAGACTCTGCGCTGTTTAAGCAGTAACTACATGCCAGTGGGAGAGCTGTACAGTAAAGAGTGAGTTTATACCGGTGTGTTGGAGTTGCCTCCAAAGAAAGTAACTTGAAGCCACGTCGAGATGAGGACCCATGTTGCGTTGAAGTTGGGGAACTCTGAAAAGTACGCCCTGACATCAGCCGAGGCCCTCCTCAGGATGGAAGGCTCCCGGCTCTCTCTGTAGAAGACTTTCCCTGCTCTTCGGTTGTCCACATCGGCCCAGAACGGCGCCACGACCCTCCTGTCGCCGGCGATTGGAAATGCCACGGGTGTGAACTGAGACACCTCCCTCAGGAAAGACACCAGGCCATTGTTGTTAACCTGAGGAGGAGAGAGTTGGTTACCTGAACAACATTAATCACACAGTGGTATGTTTTGTTGACCATGTCGGGGCTGGAGGGGAAGTGCTAAGGAGATGAGGCGATGGTGGACAAACAGAGGGAGTCTGACCTCGCGGGGCAAACAGCAGCATGAGGCAGCAGACGCCGTTATAACGGATGTTTGCTCTTCTCGTGTAGCAAACAGACGCTAACTTTATTTTGTAAAATTACAGCAGCTGAGAAAACTAGGTTTCTGCTGCTCACACACCTGCAAAGTCATCACACCGGGAAGAGCGTTCACGGCCTGTAAATCCACAGATGTCTGCCAGCAGCAAAGTAACCACATAAATGAACCCATCCTCCCCTCATCCACATATCTGTGAAAAGAAGTGCTGAGTCAGCGCTGCAGCTGTGAACTGCAGCACGGTGAAATATCAACTTCTTAAAAGACCAACTTTAAAAGCTCAATCATTGGTGTATTTTTGAGATAATTAGGTGAGTAATTAACAGAAAGACTGCAAATCACTTTCTCTCCACCTTTAAATGTGAGGATGTCCTTGATATAAATACAGACTGAATATCTCTGGATATTACACTGCTGGTTGACACTTTATAGATGAATTCATAACAGAAAAACAACTGAGAGTTTTATAATGAAAACAACTGTTAGTTGCCCTCAGATGGCTTTTAAAGAATTTCATTGTGACTTTTAAAGCTGCATTCATTTATTTATTAACTGCAGCAGATCAAGCTGTCAACACAACATTGTTATATGTGCGTTGTTATGTGTGAGCAAACTATTGCCTATTTACAACATCCAACATTAAAATTAATTTAAAGAAGCATTTCTGTCCAGCTGAGAAATTTAAGTCCAATATTTATTCTCCTTTTAGCTCTGTGTTGATTTCCAACAACTCCGGTGGGATATATCTACCTGCTGAATGATCCACTATGTTCAACAGCCAGTTGTTGACTTTTTCTGTAATTTGGTGCTAAGTAGTGTGCACTTGCTTTATTACTTATTAGTTGCTTTATTAGTTAGAAAACAGCTGCTCGAAGCGGCTGGAAAATAAGGCCAATGAAAGTGGTGAGAATGAACCAAAACAGTGACGTTACTGGCTGAAAAATCAAAACAATGAGTTAAAAGATGCTGAAAAACCCTATAAAGCTGAGAGGAACTGCAGTTAGGCGATCACTTTCTGTGAGTTTGTCACTTCAAGAAAACGGTGATGAATGATAAAAAACTGCAATAGAGCAACAGTAGAGACAGAACCAGTAAATGTGAGAAATGTTTCTGCGTGAACGTTTGAGATAAAGGAGGTACTGTGAGTTGTGGAGAAAAGTACAGATTATTGATATGAGGTGTAAATGAGAGATGTTTCAGGTGGGTGTGGGTGTTATTTAAGGGAGTGCTGTGCAGAAAAAGAAGTGAAATGTCAATAGAAGAGAACAATAATTAAGAGATTTCCTTTGAATAATAGACTATGGAGCAGCATTTAGAAGTGTAGCATGCGTAGAGAGTATTGAAATTTTGACCATCCTCAGAAACAAACTGCTGTACTCGGGTGGAGAGGAAAGTTCTGCAGGCTCCCCATGAAAAGCCTTCATTCATTCAAACATCATTTCTGCATATTATCAACAAGGGGAGATTCTTCCCACCGTGGCACCTATCCTGTTTCTTCTAATAGTTGGCTTGAACTTTTCCTCTCTACGTTCAAGCCCGAGTGGCATGTGACAGTGACAAAGCAACATCAGATGGCTCGGCTTTGCTCCCTGCATGTATGAAAACCATAATTTGAAGGACTTTGCTGTAAAAACAGCAGAGGAAGTTTTGTTTGGCACGGCACGGGGGCTAAGTTAATTGCCCGACCACAGTCTTCCCCTCTGCATCAGCGTGATGTGGTGAGAACGTGGCTGATGTGGGGAAAAAGAGGAGCGACTGCAGGGGCAGGGCCCAGGGGTCAGCCAGAGCGCCATCTGATACCGGGAGAAAAACAAGAGAGAGGGCACAGCGCTGGATGATTGGAGGGATGTACATGAATTACAAACCTCCCACACCCGCATACCCACTAATGAGAGACCTGTGGTGGCAGCGGTCTGGAAGTCACCCATCTTACAGCAAAATTAGTGTAGGAAATCATGCTGAACACTAAAAAGAGTTTATACTCCAATACTGGAATAAGTTTAATCGCCTAATCCAATCTCTTGTAGCATCTGGAAATGTTTAAACAAGTGTATTTCTTACTTGTTAAGATTTTTTAGGGGACTGCTCTGACATGGCAATGACCTTAGAGGAATTTAAACTGAACTTGGGACCTTTTTTTCTTTGCTTCACATCACATGCTTTTCTTCTCATGGATTTAAACCAGGCTATAACTAGCACAGACATCCAGTGGAGGGTGGATATGCATCACACTTATGTGAGAGAGTGAATGGGTTCAGAGCTGCCTTGTGTTATGCTGTAACATGACCAAGGTCAGAATCACAGGGGAGAGAGGTGCGATCAGTCAACCTTGTACGAAGCATCTCTCTCCCCATATTTCTTTCTCTCACTCTCAATGGTGCCACTCCACTCCACAACTCCCCTGTTATTTTTTGGGAATTCTTTGCCGGATATATCCAGGATTTTGCTTGGGTGGTTTTCTTTAGAGCCAAGCAATTTATGGACTAAAATAAACTTTCATCTGGCTTAAGTCAAGCCAAAGCAAACCCCTGGATGAAAAAGGTGCCCGTGGATCAACTCAGGAAAACATTAGTTTTCCTTGTCAAAAACGGAGGTTTCACAGCTACAAGTTTGTGCAATTATTCGACGAGACCGAAGGAAGTGACTACGGTCCGACAGTCTGTGCACTTTCTCCTCAGCTCCAGCTCACCTTTATCTCAGAAGAATTTAGACTGATGCAATAAATCCTGTCTGGAAGGAGTCTAATACAGCTACCATGGTGCGAGTGATGTGAAGGTTTGGTATAAAAACATGTGAGTGTGCTGCACGATGTAGGAAAATGCATTCATCTCACATTTTAATTTGCAAACCACACAGCTTAAAAGTACAGAGGAATTCCAAAACACTTCCAACAACTAATCTAAAGTTAGGAAAGTTGAATTTTAAAACAACTGAATTTGTGATCAGTTAAAAAATGTTGTATAATGTTACTGATGAAAAGCCTGAAACTAGAAATCATCTTAAATAAATAAAGATAAGTGAGAGGGGCATGAAATGAAAATGAAAATCCAAATTATGTGGACCTGCTGCACAAAGAAACACACACATATAATAGCGTGGTAAACCACATGGGTTCTAATGATTGTATTAGAATACATGTAAGTAAGGTTTTAAGCTTGAGGTCTTAATTGAATCGTTCTGTATTTTAGGAAATGAGCTTATTTGCTTTCTTGTAGAGGGTTAGATGAGAAGAGTCTGTTTCTTGGCTGGGCGAAGTGATTTCCTGGAGTCTTGTCGTCACTGTGATCTTAACAGGCAACCAGCGGAGACTGAAGGAAGTCACTGCGCCCGCCAAGAAACAGTCTGGTACATAACCCCTCTGTAAAACCACAATTTGTTGTTTTTACACAAACAAGCTTCCAGTGTTTATGCTCAGCTAAGCTAACATCTCCTGGACGTAGCTTCATATTTAATGGACAGACATGAAAGTGGCACCGAACACCTCATCCAACTCTCTGCAAGGAAGAGAAAAAACATATTTCCCAACATGTCGGAGTGTTCCTTTAAAGTCCATCAGCTACATTACGACTTTCGTTTTTTTTTTTTCAGACTTCTTAAAGCGTGTGCAGATATATCTCGCTGATGGTTGATGAACTGTTTCTAACATCACTCACTCACGTCTCTCATCCAACACATGCGTGTAAAAAGCACTCATGCAGAGTACAAAGAATAAAACTTGATGCGCACATCTTTGGGCCATACAAAGTGGTGAGTGAAAGCGAGTGAATGAAATTGCACAAACTTCAAGTGTTGAGGCTCTTCAGAGGAGCAGATGAGCACTAGCAGATGTGTGATCTGTAAAGAGTGCAGTTACACTATAGCACGTTCTTGGCAGGCTCCTTTTAAATGTATGTTGTATTTAAGTTTAGTTTAAAATTATTTGTAATTGCAGGCAAATGCTGCATTATCTTGTACATGCTGATACTATAAATTACATGTTTCACCATATAAATATACGCAGCAAGCCCTGGAAAACCAGTCCACTGTCCATGAGTTTATCTATCTACAATAAAAGCTTTGATCGTAACCATCTATTCTCACATCTGCTTTTAAACTTGTGTTCTTTCCTCTCTGACCTTGGACATCCTCCTTCATGTTCTTTACAATGGCCATCCGTAAGAGTAGTTAATCTGTGAATTGCATTGTTTGGAAGCCCCTAAGACGCTCTGCAGATACATCTGTGTTCTGTTAAAGTGATTGGTCATTTCTCAGATAAAGCAGCTGGACAGTTCCAGGGGGAAGACCCCTGCCATGTTATCTGAGGCGTGGGAGGAGGGGAGGGAGGGGGAACCTTGAGGAGGAGGAGGAGGAGGAGAGATCCCAGCAACATGTGAAAACTCCCAGACACAAACCATAACAGAGGGACAGCCTGGTTACCAGGAGGCAGAAGCGGGACTGGAGTGAGACCAAGTCGGGGGGGGGGCATATATTTAAAGGGATTTGTAGAGTCTGTCAGTGGGACATGAGAGACTTCTGTATCTGTCACTGCCACTGCTGTGTTTGTTGATCACAACTGCACAAACTAACATGCCTTTCTTCAGGAGGGGACAGAGGCTGATAGTTTAGAGCTCCACAGGATCTGCTGTGAGAGGTTTCAAGGTATGTGTGCTGCTAAACAGAATCCATTATGATAATAAAGCAAGGCAGCACCCACAAATCACCTAAAATCAGTTTCTGTTCTACAGCTTCCATGTGGCTGTAGCCCAGAGGCATGGAGCAAACTCCTGGAAGAAAATATTCATACAAAATTTAGCCGCTTTGGTGCTTAGTGAAATATTAACTGTTCACAGCAGCTCTCTGGTGGCAGAGATTCCCGTGCGGCCCGTGCGCCTTGCAGCAGATGCTTAATGGATTCAGGTGAGGCATTTAAAATGAGCGTGACTGTAATTTCAAGTGCCTGTCACAATCTGTTATGCCTTGCGTGACTATAGAATTACAGTCCAATGAGATGCAGAGTGAGCCACGGGATATCACATCACATCTAATACAGCACATTTCACAAAGTGGAGCACTCAGATTTTTATCTCCATCAAATGATAATTCGATCTGAGATCAACAAGCCAAGCACCCGATAACCTGTCTTATCTTGTCTAATTTGACTATTGTGTATCAGTGTGATTACAGGAGAAGCGATATGCTGGAATTTATTGCTCGCTAGAAACACAACATGACAGCAGCTGCGATGCACAGAAGCTCCAGACTGGCGAATTTATAACTCATCAGAAAGACACTCAAACACTGAACTTAAAAATACTTTGGCACTGCCGGAGCGTGTGTGTGGAGATGCTAAAGAGTTTTGAAAGTCTCTTCACTGGGACACTGACCTCACCCAGATGCTTAGATTAGAAAGATGACCTTTGACCTTGCCCATTGTTGCCATGGTTCCTCAGCCTCCCCTGCCCACGGTTTGAACAGGGAGGAGGCAGGCGGGGCTCGGAGCGAAGAGGAGGAGGAGGAGGAGGGGATTCATAGAGCGAACGCGGATGCATAACCACAACAGGTGGTGTTGATTTAAGGGAGTTCTGCCTTTCCATGCGCTGGAACTGAACCCAATACATGACAAAGGCAGATCAAAGTGTGTTTCACTGTGGTGCGCGAAAATCCTTGTCAAACCATTCAGCTTCCTCCCATGAGCGCTGTTTCTCTCTCTCTCTCTCTCTTTCCAGCGTGCATATTTTCCTCCCTCTCTCTCTCTCTCTCTCTGTGAAAAAGAACTGCTCACAGATGCTCCGCGGCAACAGTAAGAACACAAACTGTCATTTCCTTTAACAGCTCACTGTAGACTTATTAGAGCAGGACTTACCACTGTTCTGCTAAAAGTTTCTCCCTCACTCTCCCTCTGAGAGATCTCTCAGAGTGCGAGGAGGGCAGATGTAAAGAGAGGAAAGTGTCAAAGAGGATTATGATTCCACCCGTGGGGGGGAAAAAAAGCACGATATTCTACAAACGAGGTTACACAGCAGAGCTCGTGAGCACACACAAAACATGCACAAACTCTCAAAGGGCACCGCAATGTAGTTTTTGGCCGCGAGCCAGATCTCATTTCCCTGCGGCTCTTATACAATCCGCACCATGTCAGCTTCAATTGCCAGCTGTCAAGTGCATGAACACACACACACGCTGGCTGACACATAGAGACATAAACACACACACACACGCATCCATAAAAACACACAGATCTGTACTCACATAGAGCCCCGTGTGCCTATCTCCAAAGAAGGGGAAAGCCACAGAGATCTCCACCAGCCTGGAGCCTCCGTCGTCCTGAGCGATGGTCTGGGAGTCCCCCTTGTCCTGGCCAAAGGGGTAGAAGTCCTCCAAGGGCACAGCGGGTTCCACCCCAGGCAGCAGGTCTAGGGAGAGCAGGGCACAGAAGCAGGGCAGCAGGGCTCGCAGCGCCAACACCATGGCCTCAGCCACCCAGGGATGGAGCTGACAGCAGGCACCGCGGAGGGGAGGGAGGAGCACACACACCTGAGGCAACGAGAGCAGAGCAGAACAGGACAAGACTGTACGTTCCTCCTCTCAACCACGGCAGTCTGAATCCTCCCCTGACTGCTCTCTGGCTCTGCCTCTTTCTCTCCTCACTTGTCCTTCAGTGGTGAACTGGGCTTCTTGGGTGAGACAGGGGAATACTGTAGATTCCTTGCATTCTGCTTGCTTGCTGCTGGGTACTGCATGAGCAGCTCTCTGTCTCACTGCAATGAAACGAGGGAAGGAATGAAAGAGGGGGAGCAGCAGCGTGATTCAGCTGAGATGGAGTTTTTTTTTTTTTTTTTTTTGAACAATCCAGCGATTTGGTCCCTGATGGTCAGCTAAGAAATATCCTCAATAAAAGCTCTATTCTGCCTGCCAAAGGAGTTCTTTCAGTTTTGGCCCCACCTCCCCCACAGGGATTCACTACCTTGCATAATTAGCTCCTTCCAGCCAATAGCCGAGAAGAGGCCGGTAACTGGATAACCACTGGGCGGATCTATGATAATCAAAGGGCTGCTTTAAAGAAACTCTGACAAGATTTTCCCCTTTTAGTGAAACTCCTACTATGTGCAGCTACCAAGGCATGTGAGGTTGCACAGTGAGAAGACACGCGTGTGCACTGTTGTGAAAATGCAAGACTGTACAGTAAGCATGGAGCTCAAATGAAAGAGTGAAAAGGAGTTACTGGCTTTTAAGATGCTCACACACAATAGATGCATGTGTGAAAGAAAACACAGCCACATGGAAGGACAGAAAATATTTGTGGTTTCTAATCAGCAGAGGGAAAACCACATATTAGCTAAATATTTTAGGGTTGTGGAGGACTACAGAAGCATTGCCAGTGAAACTTTCAAGGAATGATGATCCCCACAGACCTCAGAGTCTGCAGCGAACTCTGAAAGAAAACACTGAAGACAGTACTGGCAATAGAGAGCGAAGGTCATTCTCTCACCCACAACACTAAATCCACAAAGGGTTTTTAATGGTGCGAACCAAACGCCTGAACTCGCATGCCATGAAAGGGCAGTGCTGTCCTTTGCAGAGTTCACAGGAAACTTTTTCCATAACAAAGTTGCGTTGCCAGCAGGATAAACATCTCTGATTATCAAATCTCAACATCTTTTGTAACACAAAAACTGTGTAATTTTGCTCTGATACGCCCAGTTTATTAAAATCAATCACAACTTTTGCACACATGCTGCTATTGATTCAGTCAATACAACACATAATAAAATAAATGAGTTACACTATAGGATCTTTATGACAGTCTGAAACACTAATAAATCACAGCACCAGGACAATCTGCAAACAATTATTGGAAATATGTGTATATATATATGATCATCAGCATAAAGAAACACTGATTATGACAAACAATTGGTACACAATCCATTGGAAAAATGAGAATACAAGCAATTATAAAAGCAGAGTAAAGCACCAACCAAGGAAACCTTTCATCACATTGTTTCCTAAAAAAATGACACAGCATAAACAGACTTAGAAACGCCAACTGCAGCGAGCCAAAGGAAATCCTTAAAACAATTTGGCACGTCCAGTCCACTTATAAACAAAACACTCATTGTTTGTTGTTGTTGAGTTTTCCTGCAGATTAATGTAATCCGGTGTGCACATGTGCATGGGTGGGAGCAAACGCCTTCAGGAGTGTTTGTGTGTGCGTGTGCTCCCAAATGTGGACGCAGCTTGTAACACAGCTTTGTTGGGAAGCTGCCAGAGGAACAGTGAATGAGGAAGCCAGAGGTGCTACGTACGTCACCGCAGAGTCTCTGCCTACACACTGGGCTGGAGCATCTGACTGAAATAGGCCTGTCGTCTTCTTGTCTCCTGATCCAGCTGCTCTTTCAGGGTCAGCACCTGTGGAAAACAAAGAGACAGCAAACTTAGAGGGTGGACAAACACAAAAATACAGACATAAATCTGCTGTAAAAAAACAAACACAAAAACGTAAATACCCCCCAAGTAAAGTATCCACACTTAGAGGAAAAATACCTGTTCTTCCAGGCATTTGACCCTCTGGCGATGAGCCTTCTCCCTGGTCTCCAAGGCCTGCTCTGCTTGGAGCTGACTGTCTCTCAGACGATCCGTCTCCAAATCCAGCTCCTGGTGATGGCGGGCTGTCACCTCCAGGAGGCGCTGTGCATGAGCGTGCTCCAACTGGGAGATGTGGGCCTGAAGAATGTTCACACGAGTTCACATGATACAAATAAGAGTATAAAATCTTTAAAAAAGATTTAAAAAATAGTATTTTAATTAAGGGTGATGCAAAGGTCACGACCCCTGGCTGAGTCTGACCTGCTCTCTAAAATTAAATTCCACTGTCACAGCAGTTTTCCTTTGAGCATTATGACTGATCTGCTTCTGCTGTTCAGATGCAACTTGTCAATGCTTTCAGAGAGTGCATGGATATCTGGCTTTCCATACAAGCGAGTGCAACAATCTACTGCTCTCACTGAAGCTCTCAGTAACTTCACCGAAGTCAGAGAGGGTTCCAGATTTTAATATTCCTAAACATTACATTTTTATTTATGTTTTAGTCAGTTGAGAATTTGAAAAAGACATACTGTGTAAATGTAAATCTATGTGAACGCTGGTAGAAACATACTTCTGTGAACATTTTAGATTGTCTAACGTGACGGTGTAGTAACTTTTAGCTTGCTCCCTGAATGTACTGACTTTTTATGGTATCTGATTTGGAGCTGTTTGCATTTATTGCATGTTAATCTGCCACCTCTGACTCACAGGTGATTTTATATCAAGTTATTCTTTAACTGGTGTGGTTTGGCAAAGAGTGCCTAGTTGTTTTGTACCTCTCATTAATATTAAAGTCTTCTGGTATCACAAACACAGGTTGTTCATATTTTAAATCTGTAAATCATTCGCCTTGTCTCCACAGTGTGACCTCTGCTCCCTCCCTGGCCGTCATCCAGCAGCCTCTCACCTGCGCGGCCTGCACCTCGTCCTGCTTTTCAGCCAGCTCCTGTTCCAGGCTGCGGACTGTCTGCCCGAGTTGCTCCTTCTCTCTGGCTGCTGACGCCGCCTCCTCCTCCCTCCTCAGCCTCTCCATCTCCACCTGACAACAACACGAGGGTGACATAATGTGAACGACTTTACCATGATTGTTCTGCACTCATGTGCCTTCCTGTAATGTGTGTAGCAGAAGCCAAGTGCGGGGCCTCTCTGGTTCTCACAGTCCACCTACATGTTTCCACCGCTTCGAGATCGCTTTGTGCTTTGTGTAATAAAGGAGACGAATATGTGGGAAATGGAGAAATCAATATTAGACAAATGACACACTGCAGCATAATGATTCAAATCACCTCCTCCTGCACGGATTAACGTAAATGTGCCTTAATGCCTCAGCTGCACGTCTTCACTTGGTCCAGACTGTGGCAGCGAGGCTTCTGACCAACATTAAACACATATTACTTCAGTCCTGGCTTCTATAAGTACACAGGCTTCCAGCAGTTTAAGAATTGACTTTAAGATGCTCTTAATTACATTTTAAAGCCCTCTGTGGTTTGGCTCTCTTACATATTTCAAATCTTTTACCTCATATTCAGCACCAAGACTTTTCAGGTCTCCTTACCAAAAGCTGTTAAATGTTCTGAGGTCCAACAAAAGGGGGATCATGCTTTTACTGTTGTAGCTGTAACACCATAAAGCAGCTTTTCACTGTCAGCATCAGAGCAGCTGTTACATTATCTTTGAAAACTTGTATTATTTTAACTTATTATTGTTTTTTATTTTTATAACTTTATTATTATTTATTCTTAAGGGGGGCAATTCCTTTATTATTATGGACTGGACAGCTGAAGATAAGACAGGAAAGTTTAGAGAGAGAGAGGGGAAGACATGCAGCAAAGGGACCCCAGCCGTACCGACTGAGCTACCTTCGCGCCCATTTTAACTTCTTATTTATACAGTATATTGTTTTTACAAACTATAACTATTGCAACATTTTTCATCTGTCATCTGCCAACTTTATGGAAATACAATATTAAAGTCCTGCAGCAATTGTTTAATGAATGAATTGTATTATTTATTGTACTTTATGGTGATCCATGCGTATTTGTAAGTGTGATTTAGAGTTCCAACAACACAAGTTCTGTCAAACTAATCCTAAAAATAAGGGATGAATGAATAGTTTGATATTTCTTGAAATACGCTGGCTGTTTCCCCCCATTTTCAGTTTTTATGCTTAGCTGGCAGTAGCTTTACCTTCGCCACACAGACATGAAGGTGGTGACGATCTTCACATCTAACTCTATAAAAGAAAAATGTCATTTTCCAGAATGTCAAACTATTTCTGAAGCATAGTGCAGCAGAAAGGTCAGCCCACCTTCTCCAGTGTCTTTCTGAGTGCTGACTTTTCTTTACCAAGGCGTGTCAGCACCCTCTCCATCTCTGCTTTCTCACTCTGAAGCTTTTGCAGAGAGCTATGAAGATTGGTGACCTTGTCCTGGAGTTCCTCCTTCTCTCGCTGCAGCTGCTGGGAGCTCCCCTGGGACTGCAGTTCAGCTTCCTGCCTATGCATCAGGCTCTGGGACACAATCAGTCATGCATGCATCAAAATGTGGCCTCAGATTTTGCACCCTCATTTACACTTTGACCTCAATGTGACTCACCTCATTCAGTGCCCTGTTGTGTTTCTCCAGCTCAGAACTTTTAAGCTCCAAGTCCTCTTGGACCCTGTGAAGGTTTTGGGTCTGCTCTGTTAGTTTGTGGTTCAGCCTCTTACTCTCTGAAAGGGCATCTCGTGTTTTATCCAGACGTTCCTGTGTGCACACACAAGTTGACATATGCCATACAATAAGCCACACAGTTTCATCAAAGCAGGATTTTGCACTCGTGCTGACCCTGTATTTCTCACCTTCCTTTATATTCTGTCTCTTTTACAGTTCTTGACATACTGTTGAAAGTTGCAGGCAAGAGTTATTGTTTTTCTCTCGCTTTTTACTGCAATGACCTGACAGCTTTTGAGCAAAGCAAGAGATTTATACCAGGCATGTCATGTTTTTGTTTGCTTAGTATCTTTAAAGTGAAGTCCCAAACTAAGACCGGAAAGCTCTCCTGAGAAGCTCTTGCAGAATTAATGAGCTTGCCTGAGCATTTTATTGCTCGGTCTTTGAGGTCCTTCAGGAAAACCACAGCAGGAAATGTAAATAAAAAATGCTCAGTCTGGAGCTGAGAAGGTTACATAGCTGCACTGTAAATCACAGCACGGCAAAGGAAGCACAGCTATTCATCTTATTTTGAAGTTTCAATCAAACATCTTTATGTTGATGGAGGACAAATTAAAAATACGCGGTGCACACGATATGTTTTATGTTGCCAAAATGAAAAAATGTTTCTCTTAAAATTTATGTCCTCCTATAGCATCATGTTCGTGCCACTTGCAGGTTTTTCCTTGCTAACGTGTCCTGTATTGAGGATGACTGGGTGATACCTGCAGCAGTCTGCGGTCCTGCTCACTGGCAGTCAGGGCCCTCTGCAGCTGTGTGATCTGCTCCTGCAGGGCTCCGTTGTTTGTCCTGTTGTCGCTGATGGTGTTTGACAATTTGTGGATCTGCTCTCTCAGCTGGCTCTCATGCTGCTCGGCTCGGGCCAGTGATGTGGCCAGCCTCTCCTCGCTGACCCTCAGCGCTGCACACCGGTCCTCACTCTCACCCAGCTCCGCCTCACCGGTCCTCACTCTCACCCAGCTTCCGCCTCAGCTCCGTCAGTCTCTCCTGCAGTGCCCCGGCCTCCGCATCCAGCTCCGCTGACCTGAGCTGAGCCCGCTGTAGCTCACCTTCAAGGGTGCGCTGGGAGAGCTCCAGTCGACTCACCCTGTTCTCTGCCGCTTCCAGAGACTCCTTCAGCTTCCGTTGTTCTATATTTGCCCGAGACTCAAGGCCCTGACACAGCTCCAACTTGTCCTGAGGATGAATTAGCACAGGAGCTGTCACTGAAGATGCTGTACGCTGTTTTAATTAATATCTTTTTGCCTTTTACAGACCTGCAGTGCCCTGGACTCAGCCTCAGCAGCTTGCAGACTGGTCCTCAGTTGAACTACCTTCTCTTCAAGGTTTCTCTTCTCCCTCTCTGTATGACGTACAACTTCTTCCTGCAGGGAAAGGGACGTGTGCGCCTCGTGCACTCGCTCTGCCACCTCTCTTTTTTCTGGAAGAATATGTTAAATAAGCTGTATGTTTAAACATAATTAATAACTGATATTAACTGTCTCTGTAGGATCCACTGGTTTTCTTACCCTGCTCTGACTTCTTCAAGGACTTCTGGAGTTGCAGCAGCTGCGTTGCTGACTTATCCTGGCTGCCTTGGAGCTCCGTCACCAGCTGATTTAGACTAATTATCTGAGCTTTGGCTTCATCCTGAAAGAAGAAGAAGACATTTTTACAAGAATAAAAAAAGTAAAAAATTCTGCTCAAACATAAACACAAAATGTGTAATAACTGAATTGAATTTACGATCACTGAACTGATTGATCGGATGGTCTGAAAAGCAATGGGCGTGTGAGGTATACCTTTTCTCTTTGTGTGTCCCTGAGTTCCTGTTGGAATTCACGCAGGACTGTATGCACATCCAGATCTTTATCTTCACCACGAGACAAGGACAGCACAGATCCGTCCGTCACACCGTCTCCCCCTGACCAGAGAACGTGCTCATTAACGTGTCTGCTTATAGCAAGAAATGGCATCATGAGATTATGAGACTACTTGACCATACCTTTGACTTGCAGGTGATTTCTCCAGGGAGAGGGAGACCGTTTACGTGAACCAGGTGTGCCTGAAAGCCTTGTATGCCCGGTGCCAACAGTGCGGCGCAGAGCTGAATACAACCCCGCCAACTTGAGCTCCAGGTCTCTGCGTTTGGCGTCGCCCAGGCCCAGCTGCTCTTCCAGGCCCTGGACTTTGCTCTCAGCAAGGCCAACCTGCACAGTGAGTTCCTTGACCCGCAGCCTGGCCTCTTCTAGTGCCTCTTCCAGCTGGGCAGTGGTTTCGCTGTACCTCTGGTCACACTGCTGCAGATACGCCTCTTTTTCCTGCAGCAGCTCTCGGTTCTGATGCTCCACTGTCTCCAGTTCCACCACCCGGCGCTGCAGACCTGTAACCTAAAAAGTCACAACATAGTAATTCATGTATTTATTTATAGTGTGTTATATATGTAGTGTGTCAAAAGATGTAAACAGGCCAGAACTGATTTGAATGTTTCTACCTTTCACTCTTTGAAGACACAAATATACTCACGTCAACTCAGACATTTAGCTGCTTATTTTAGTCCGTATTTTACTTTATATAAAAAATGTAAACGTAAGCAGACTAGCAAAATCCATTTCAGTCACAATACGGATGCACAGTATGCAATCTTTTATCTGCCAATTAAATTCCTTTACCCAAATTCTTTGTCAGGTTTGTTTTACTGACAGAGTTGTGTTTAGGTTGAAGGATGCCACATTTACAGAAATATGGGTAACGGGCAAGAGTTTCACCTACAGCAGTGAAAAGCAGGGATCAACAACACTGCAGTGTAATTCCTGAAGGACCATGCTCTGAGTGTTATCTCATGACCAACACTTACCTGTGTAAATAATAGAGACATGGTTTCTGTAAAAGGTTTAATGTGCTTTAAGATGACAAGCTTGTCAAGTTCACTGATATGGTTCATAAAATATTTTCTAAACTGTATCGTAAGAGGTTAATAAATCATGGATGAGGCAAAAAGCTAAATAATATTCTTTGTTGAATTGTGAGCCTTCTTTGTCTGATTAAAGCTTCTCAACCTCAGGGCTGAGATGTTTGGCGTAGAGACAAGGTCACGGGATGTTTTAAGGACTGGTGTTTAGATAGTTGTTCCATTTAGTTTGAAAAAAAGTCATCATATTAACAGAGTTGTCATACATTCACTCAACAACACGTTAAAAAATTGAATCTTACAGAATGCACATTCTCACATTTTGCCACACCGCTATTCAAAACACATACTAGCATTTGACTTTTTCTCATTTCTTCTTGAAGTTGGCAAGTAAAAATCAAAACAACCCATCACGGTTACAGCAGAATATACAGTGTGTTAGGGTTCATGTTCTTTGTCTCTGCATGAGTATGGCAGGTATTCTTCAAGTATCTATGCAAAAGTGGAGTGTTTGCTCTAGCATGCTGTTAACAGACTAATTCCCGGAGGCCTTCTACCTCGTTCAGCGCTGCTTCTCTGCCAGCCTCGCACTCCAGCACTCTCTGTTTGAGGGCGAAAGCCTCGCGTCGTGCCTCCTCCTCCCTCTGCTCCTCCTGACACACCCGGGCCTGCAACTCTCGCAGCTCCTGTTTCTGCCGACTGTTCTCGCCTTCAAGGACCTTTACCTGCTCGTGTTAACGAAGCACACACTTCTTGAAGGTAATCCTTTATTTGAAATAAATCAGATGGAAAGCATTTGCCTTGATAATCTCTCACCTGTCTGCGCAGCTCCTGCAGCTCTCTGCGTGCCTGCAGGCGAGACTTCTCCAGATCTCTCATGCTGCTCCGTAGAGCATTCGCCTCTTGGTTCATCGAGCTCTTACATTCCTCTAAGACGGCCACTTTCTGCTCCCTCTCCTCCACACCTCTTCTTAAACTAGCCAAGATATGTTTGGCATTAACAGAACAGAAAACAATAACATCATGCTGGATGATCACAACTTTACTAAATCTGCTGCACCATGTCACAGCTGTACCTGCTGTTGTCGCTCTCTGCTCTCTTGATGAAAGCTCTTAGCTCCTGGTTGGAGGCTTGGATGGCCTCTTTCTCTCTGGTCTCATCGCCGAGTAGCCTCTTCAGGTCCAGAGCTTCTTTTCGCTGCCTGTCCCGATCCTGCGCACACTCCTGGAGGTCTCTATGAGCCTCAATCAGCTCCCTTTGCCCTTTGATAAGTCCTTCCTCTGCCTCCTGCAGCTGCCGACGAAGGCCCTCTAACTTCATGTGCAGATTATGAGAATTATTATTATTATGAGAGAATGAAAGACACAACAAGTCAGTGAGGTCATGGAGAAACAGCAAACTGTTGCTGTTGTACTCACGAGGTCAAGAGATAAATTCACATCTAGAATTAGTTAGTAGTTAGTAGTTAGAATTAGTTTTTTTCATGTTCCTGGTTTCTTGAATGGTTGTCAACTCAATCTAGAAATTAGTTGGTGATTCCAATTTCAATAAGAATTATAAAAATGACTTCAGCTGCTTTTAAAAGTTGTGTGTTTTCAATATAAGTTCAATAACCACACAAAAGTCTTTATATTCTCAAAATTCATCTAAATTTCTTTTAGGCTGTCACGTATAGTACAGCAGAGCTCAAACACATGTATGTAATCATCAAAATCAAACAGGAAAAATCCCTCAACATACTGTAAGACTGATTTTGGATCAGATAATGCATTAGAGCCTTGTTGTTTGAAAGCTAAACCCTAACATCTCCCATTTTAAGTGCTGTGTGCTCAATCTCAAGATACGGTATGACCTATATTCTGTTTCATGGCAACATGCTGTGTGTAGCGAGAGAAACAGGGAGGACAGCGCTTATCTGGGCATGGATAAGAGCCAGTTGGGCGTGTAGCCAGGTGCTGTCTCTCCCCCATCCCCATACTGCAGCTCGCAGTGTAAAAAATCCACAGAGAGCAACATGATAAACAGCAGCCCCTCCTCTGGAGGTGGTGGGGGAGGAGGAGGAGGAGAGGGAGGAGGTAGGAGGGAGGATGAGAAGAAGGATGAGGAGGAGTGTTATATTCAGAGGCCACACAAGATGGTTCTTTCTCATAAACTCTAATGTGAGAAAAAACAAGCCAGTGCTGATCTGGCCAATTATACTTTATTTTATCTGATTTTCTGGTGGGGGGCAGTGGGGGAGAAGGGCGGAGAATATGAGGGCAGCAGTGTTGTGTTATGTGAATGGGAGAGGGGGACCTGGAGTCCCACTGGAGCCAGCCTCTCGCTGCTGCAAGGGAGAAAATAAACACTCCCCCACTGGCTTATTTACACAAGGGGTTAACTCAAACTTTGATTTCATATTATGGTACCAGGGACCGTGTCCCCCACCCGCCCCCATCGTTCTCCCTCTCGCTTTCTTCCCCATCCATGCTCACTAGCTCTCTGTCACACACTCTCACTCCTGCTTTGTCACGGGCTGACATGAGAACCCTGAGATGGGATGAGTGAAAATAATCAAACAAGGAAGCGAGCAGGGGTGGCAGCCAAATATGACAGTGTCGCTGAAGCTTGACTTGATCTATGGCAGGGAGGGTTCTCTCCAAACCTCAAAACTCTTCTGCTCTGGCTCCACACAACCTCATTCACTATACTTTGACATGACTAAGGAGACAGAGGGAAGACAGGATGATCCTCGTTTTTGCTTTTTTATTGAAACCAAAAAGTCCCGCATGGATAAACAAACCCCCTTTTCCAGGGAAACCAGGCTTTTAAATTACGGCATGTTGAGGCCCTTACAACTCTGCAGTTACATCTTAATGAAGTGACTGTGAGCTTGTTATTTCGCTAAAACGCCCAGCGACCCTGTGCCTGGAATCCTGACCTCAAGCAACCCCAAGAGATGAGATTTACGGCTCTCATTTGGCTCAGAGAGGTATGTCACTTGGCCAAAATTATAGTCTCTAATTGGTCTTTTATGTTTATATTAAGGTCAGTGAAACTAAATTTTCCTCCGGTGGACTTGACAGGAAAGAAACAAAGAGAGCGAGTGCTGAGCGGGAGTCTTAAGAGTCGACAGCACTCCCTCCTTGTCGGATTTGGCTCCGCACACTCTGCACCTGATGGCACCCTGACGCTAGTACATGTGAGGCTCGGTGGCCAATGTCAACAGCAGCCTGTGGTAAATGGCTCTCCCTCTCACTGGTACTAATTGGTGCAAACTCCCCGTCACACTAGAAGCAGATCCGTGGTCTCCCACCCTTCGCCAAGCCAAATAAGCCTGTAATTTCCTATCCATTTCTGTGATCCTACTGTACAAACCACCTCTGGTGACATCCACACTATATATGTGTTCTATAATTTGTTTTATATTAGTCCTGTATGAGTCATCTCTGCAACAGATATTATTACACACTGGTGCCACTGAGGAGACGAGCATGATGTTTATGTTAAGACGAAAGGCAGAACAAAACTGGCAAAGTTTTCAGAGATTCCCACCTCCTGTTGTGTGTGTTCCCTCTGTTGGTTCAACTCTCTGACCTGCTCAGTTAGACTCTTCTTGATATTCTCATGGGAGTTCAAAGACTCTTCAAACTGAGTTTGCAAGTCTTGCAGCTCAGACCGAAGGACAGACATTGTGTTCTGAAACACAAAAGTTCATAGAGTTATATGTAAAGAGTAAGAAAAAGTGAAGATCCAATGTGATCCTGCTGTTTTTTACCTTATCCTGTTCTTGTTTGCTGAGCGCCTCCCTCTGCGTGCGCTCAAGCTCCATGCCAGCTGTGGCCAGGTCCTGCTGCAGGGCTGTTATCTTTTCCGTGAGGGCGGCCTTCTCCGCCTCCTTCTGGGACAAAGCCTGGGCACAACAGGCCGCAAGGTGAGGGTCATTTATAATATCACTCACAAAACATTTGGCCATGGGGACTTGAACATACAGAGGCTTGAATAAAGTTCAACTGAGGGACCAAGAACAGACCTAGCATCTCCTTGAGGACATATGGCTTTTGATGGACACACATTAGGAACTGTGAGGACTGAACTTGGGATGTGGTGGTTATGGGACAATTCTCTCACCTTTGGGCTACCCTTGGATAATTTTAAGGCTCATAAAAATATCCTGAAAACCATAACAAACTGACTGAAGCCGTTTTACACACCTGCTGCTTTTCGCTCTCGGCCTGCAGGAGGCTTTGGTTGAAGTCCTGCTGCAGCCTGGCCAGCTCCTCGTGCACCTGCTGCAGCTCCTTCTGGCTGTGCACACGCAGCTCCTCACACTGTCCACGCAGCTGCTCCTCGGCCTGCTCCCGCTGAACCATCAGCTCCACCAACTGCTGTTCCTGTCCACAAACAAAAACACACTCCTGATTAGTTCACAGATAGCTGAAACATCTGATTTAAATTTCATTAAGCCGACATAACTATGCAGATCTTGGTGTACCTTTTGACGACGTTCGGCTTCGAGCTTTTCTCTGTGGATTTTCTCTTTGTTGTTCAGGGTCAGCAGGGCATTTCTCTCCACCTGGGCTAGCCTCTCCTCCAGCTTGCTCTGCTCGTGTGCGGCTTGTGCAACCTGACGCTCAGCATCCGCACGCAACTGAGCAGCATCACCTGGACACATGTTTCCAATATCTATCAAACTCCCACTTATTAGATGGTGACACATGAGCATGGTTTTATTTCGAGCTTTATTTATAGGGGGACACTCATCCACATCTTTATGTGGAACATGCTAGTTTAACACAACTTATCTGATCCATGTGTATTTGCGCGGAGTGGTGGGACCCTGGTCAGCTGAGAAAGCAGCCCCAGTGATCCCGCAGCCCAGCTGCTGCAGAGCTCACAGCTGAAATATGGATCTCCAGTGGGCTGTTGGAAAGGCTTCATGGCCAGGGGGCTTGGCACGGAGGACAGTGGGGTCTCTGAGGGAGGGGGCTACTCACGCGTCAAGGTCTCGTTAGCCAGAAGCAAACCGCGCCTCTCCCCCTCCGTCCTGGTGTTCTCGGCCTCCAGGGACGAGGCAAGCTCCTGGCTCTCAAACAGAGCTGCCTCCAGGGACTCCTTCTCTGCTCTGGAACACAGCGTTAAAGTGCGTTGAGCTCAGAAAAAAAGACCTTTGAACCACTAGGTGTAGAAGGTCATAAAAACCAACGATCCATCATGAGCACAGTTTCCAAATAAAACCATGTTACTTAAAGACTCTTGTTACATGTGACTGGCTGTAAGAGAAAGTAAAATTTGCTTCAAAAGTCAAAATGACCTTAAGTACACACTGGCAGTTGGTCTGACTTAAACAAACACACACAGACACACACACACTGGGTTGTTTATGATGCTTTTCATGGGACTGCATTGACTTATATTCATTCCTCAGACTCCTAACCATAACCATAACTGATACATGCCTAACCCCAGGGCTGACCCTGACCATAACCGATGAGAACAGAAAAATATTTCACTGTAGCTTGTGTTGAACACAACTGCAGGAAGCAAACTGGGAAAACTGGTTGTAAATGTGAAATCGGTCCAAAAACATTTTAGAGGTCAGACCACACAAACAAACACACGCACACACACATAACACACAAACACGCTCAGACCTAAGTGCAACCAGCTCCTGCGTGAGACCACAGGCCTTTCGGTCAGCAGAGTTTAGCTTGACATCCAGAGCAGCCTTGTCCTTGGCCAGCTCCTCCCTGTCATGGGTAGCTCTCTTTAGGGCTGTGGTCTGTGTCTCAAGCTCCTTCCTGCACGCACACAGCTCCTCTGACACAGTCTGCATCTGCTTGTTGACCTGGAGACCGACACACACAAATAAAAAAAAAAAAAATTAAAATGCCATCAAGCAATTAATTCATGCTTTTTTGCTTCAGGCAGAAAAATAAAGATTATACAGTAAATCACTATTTGCATCACACTATACACTTCATGACCGTGTCTGTTGTCGTAGCTGTGGGCACATTTTTTCACAAGTATAAGCTCCTACATTAACAGTTACGTTATGGTTGGTAATGTGTATCTGTTGGATTGAGAATGACCCACCCAACCTCTACATCTTCAACATCTACATCATCTAGCCACATTTGCTAATATTGAACTCCATGTAGCCCTATTTTTGCTGTTATAAAGCATAAATTAAACAAACTTTAAGTGATTCATGACGGTGTATAGGAACTGCAGGGCCATAACAAATGCACCGCCCGAAGCAAAACAAAAATGATTAGTGGGGTTATGATTTTTTTCCAGTTACCACTTAAATCACTGTGACACACCACAGGACCTATATCTAGCAACAAAAATAATGAACTGGGAACATGTGCAGTTGAAGGGGAAACTTGCTGAATTTCATTCAGCATTTATTAAAGTCCAAAAAGCGATTATTGTTCAAGAGTACTGAGAAGAGGGCTGTCTTGGGAATCATCTTTTAGAAATGTACTGAATTCAGCAGGCAATTTACAATGGAAATGGCACTTAAATGCAAATAATAGATGTGTGCATGGTTGAGTAGTGGGTAGGTAGAGTCAAACATTACTTTACTAAGTTTCAGTGTAATTTAAAGGAATATTGTAACATATTAGGGAATTTACAGGGACGACTGATGTCAAATTCATGTCTGTGTGCTAAGTATGAAGCTAAAGTAAGCAGGCAATTAGTTTATCTTCACATTAAGACTGGAAGCAACAGGAAACAGCTCCTCTGGCTCCATCCAGATGCAATCAGCATATCAGCCTATCGCCTCTAAAACTCATAAATGAGCACATGTCTTGTTGTGGTTTTAAAAGAGTTATGTGTTGGAACTGTTTCTGGGCCTGGACTATGACGTCCTGAAGTCTCTGCCACTTGCCAGGCAACCTCCCTGTGACAACAAGACACACTGGGCTTCGCCAAGAAATAGTTCCAGCACGTAACCCCACGTAAAACCACGACCTGTCATCTTTACATTACTGTTTGAGTACAGATTAAACAAACACAGTATCACATGTTAATTAGTGAGTATTAGTATCCAAACTTTGAATAGCATAAAGCTAGCTGTTAGGGTTAGGGTTACTTTTTTATTCTAAGCTAAACTAACCGGCCGCTGGATTCAGCTTTATATTTATCGTACAGACGTCGGAGTGGTATCAAACTCATCTAACACTTAGCAAGAATCCTAATTAGCTTATTCCACAAAATGTCAAACTATTCCTTCCAAATGATAATAAAGCTCTGTTCAGAAACAGAAAAAGGGTTTATTATAAACTGTAAGAGCTCTAAATGGTATTTCTTTGACATACCTTAAAGCCAGTTGCTAACACACCATCACACAATGGTTCAGTCTATAATGGGCCCCTGCAACCTCTAATATTTCACTGCGACGGATTGTTTGAAAAGCAACAATTGCTGTAATTTGATTTTGAACCAAGCTAAAATGAACTCACACTAACTAAATATTAGCACATGATGTCTTTCAGCCTCTCCTTAGGTAAATATTAAAGTAGATGAATTACACCAATGTTATGGATGTGAGTGGTGCCCAATAAGGGGATGAAACATGAGCTCAGTGCGACGGAGGACACTCCAGGGCTTGTTTTATATGTGGCAGATTTATTTGTACAGATAAGCTATCTAAAAATGTTTGGATGGAATTTGTCAAATTGTTTAGGTTTGTTATATTTTAGCTGAGATCAACACGGATATCCCAGTTTCACATTCAGAACAGATAACAAAACAGGAGAGGATTCTTCTCATTTTTTAGGGGACGAAATAGGGAGATCTGGATCTGCTGAGGGAAGAATGGGAATACTTTAGGTGTTAATTTATTGGGTCTTTCACGAACCCCCACTGGATATTATGTGTCTATCTATTTATCTTTTTCAGTTCACATTTGTTCATGAAGATCCCTTGCTTGTTATGTCCCAAGTTCCTCATAAAACACAGAATGGGGCTCGAACTGCTCTCCATATCCCATTTGAAAGAAAAAAACACGGCAGATGTGTCCAGTAACTCCAATACATTTTAACGTGACAACAAGCCCCATGAACCTGCTGAAAGCTATTAATAACATCAGCGTAGTTTTCCCAGGTGGTGGGAGCAGGAAGGATGGAGGCTGAAGTGTGTGAACGGCCGGGGGTCTCTGACCTGGGAGTGCTGCTCCAGGGCCTGAGCGTGCTCTCTCTGCAACACGCTCAGCTCTGTTTCTAGCTTCTGGCAGAAATCCTGCAAGTGGCTGTGGGAGCTCTCCAGGGCTCGTTTCTCAGCGAGGAGATCCATCATCTCCTGTTGCACCCCTGCTGTCTCCTCCCTGGCTGCTGCCCGCTCCATTTCGGCTTCCCGTCTGCGTTCGCCCAGCTCTGCCTTCTCGCCTTCTGTCTGGAAGGGGAGCAAAAATATTTCACCTCCATTCTGTTCGACTTTGCCTTCCAGCAAAACTACAGGGCAACTGCATGGCTACTAACCTGCAGCAAAATACGATTGAGCTCCACCTTGTCTTTGGCTAAGCCTTCGCTCAGGGTAGCCATTTTGGCCAGAGAATCTTTTAGAGCAGCCTCCTGATTCTGCAGTTTGGTGAAAGCTAACTCGTGTGCAGCACTGTGGGACTCCATCTGTGGAGTGAAATATATATAGAGGAGAGATTTAAATCTTCAGGGAGAATCTAGTCATACAGATGTGGCTATCTAGGGCAGAACAAAGCAGTCTACCTTGCTGAGAGCCAGAGCCAGGCTGGCCTTATCGTCCTCCAACACCTCTTTCTGCAGGGTGATTTGATTCAGAGCCTCTTTCACTGCCACAAGCTCCCTGCGCAGATCTGAGTGCTTCCTTTCGAGCTCCTCCAGACTCCTTTCTCTGAAACACAAAACGTAACGCATACACGACTCCCTCACACTGTTTCTTTGTCTCACACACAAACACAGATTATTTACATAAACAAAATCCCTTAGCAGTAATCCATTTCCACTTTGAAAGATGAAAAAATGTTAGTGCCAAAGGCCAGAACACTGAGGGAGTTGCTTTTTTGCTGTATCGCATGTCCTGCTCCAATTCTCAGCTAATCAAATTTTTTTTAAGCAAAAGAAACCCTCTAAAAGAGCAAAAAAAAAGTTTTCTTCTTGCATGAGTGAAGTAATGCAATGTAAATCATTTACATTTTCATCCACATGTTATCTGGGTGCGTTGCTGGCCGGAGAATGACATGTGTTACTGATCTGAACTCTAAACAAACGGAGCTTGAAAACAATCACGGGTGACGGGGTGTGTGTTGTGTAATGGTCATTCTGCCTTCCTCATGCTGTACCCTCTTTGGGCCTCTGTACGCTGCCGTGCCAGCTGCGTCTCCAGATCCTCCCTCTGCTGCCTCAGGAGGTCCCGCTGTCTCTGTAGCTCCAGTGATGAGCCCTGCAGTACCTCCAGCTCGGCACGCTGGGAGTCCACCTCCCGCTGCAGCCCTGACAGCTGCTTCTCCAGGCTGCCCTTCTCACTGTGAGGCACGGAGGTAGAGAGAGGAAGAGGAAAAGAAAGAAAGTATATTAAGGTCGGTTATTGCACAACAATCATCAACATCCTCATCATTATCAAACCCGATGTTATCTGTGATCTAAAAAACATCATCAACAAAACACTTCACAACATGACAAACACTTCATGTATAATGTTTGAATGTTGTTTTTGGAGAAGGTTTCAGAACATTTAAGTATTTCATGATAATCATTGGGAAGATTATCCTCTTAGCTGAACAGAAAACCAAACTATAATATTTGTCATCATCATCATAATTGCTCTAACATTAGTATTTCCAAAAACAACACTGAGGCCAAATGGCAGTTTCATAAATAACAAAGCAAAGTCCACAGAATACACAGCTGAGCAAATAAGCAGATGTTTTATATCCAAAGTCTTGAAGCCTCAACAGAGTCAAACAAAAGTATAATAAGTTCGTGTTCGGGGAGTACCTGGAAATGAGCTCCAGCGAGCAGCGATGTCGGTTGCTGTCTCTGAGGCTTTCCTCCAGAGCTTTCTTAGTCTCCTGACTTTCCTTCCTCACTTCCTGGATCTTCTGCTCCAGCTCTCTCCTCTCAGCGTCCTTCTCCTGCAGGTGATCACGCAGGGTGTCCACTTGCTCCAGGGCAGCATCCAGACGGCCACGCAGGTCCTGCAGTTCGACATGGGTGAATTGTTTGTGGTGCGAGGGTGAAGAAACATGGGTGAAATGTCTTTACAAAAACAGTGCTTCTTAACATTTTTGGCTTCTGAAAAATGTACTTTATCTCATTGTTACTATGTCTGTAGTCTGTACATGAGCAGTTCAACCACAAAATGAGTTTTCCTTCTTGGATTGCCTCTTTTGTAGGACTTTTAGATGCCTGCAGAGATGAAGGAATTCAGTGTTTCACAAAAGATGCAAAAATTACAGGGAAGTCTGAAAATGTATATATGTCTTACATTTCTTTTGGGACCCAATCCTATTACCTAGTTGGGGGCCATTGCTCTCAAATAGAGCAGCAAAACTCAGCAAAGAGCAGCAACTTTTGTCTGACCTGTGTTAGTTTCTGGTGCTTGGAGAGGGCACTTTGCACGACCGTCAGGGTAGTGTTCCTCAGAGGAGACTGGCCACGAAGAGGCGAGGGGGCCACACTTTGAGAACCACTGCTATCACCCTCACTGCCAACCAGCTAAATGTGGGAGGTGTAATGAAAGGAAAAGCATGGAAAAGCATGAATCTTCTTTTGTGCTAACCTAACGCAGGATCCAGCTCAGTGTGGGGTTTTGTTCTGACCTGGTGGACATGGTGTAACATCTTTTGGAGGGCTTGGATCTCAGTGTGGAGGACCTCCATCTCCGCTTTGTCCTCTGTTCTCCTCGCCTCCTGAGCAGGAAACCATTAAGGTCAGATAAGTAGTGCACACAGAGCAAGCCTGACATTCCCCAGACTGCAGCCCTCTAGACAAGGAAGTTGTGGAGTTTATCAAGCCCAGGGTCCAGACTACAGTCAATTTAGCCCCCTCAACCCTCCCCTGTCTATCTGCCACCTCCCGGCCCTGACTCCCAAGGTCCCACCATCCTGTCCAGACTGATCTGCATGGTGTTGAGGCTGGCATCCTTCTCACTGTTCTGGCTGCGGAGGTGCTTCACCGTGTCAGTCAGCTCCAGGATTCTTCGTAGATCAATATGCATGTGAATAGACAAAAAACAAAATCACACACACACACACACGGCGCCCTGAACATACAAGACTGGCATGCGCTCCTCCTCTACTGCACCATCAACACTATCATATTCTCTGCTTAGAATCATGGGATTAACAATGACTTTTGATAAGATCAAAAGCCAGCTAAGATCCAGAATACAAAGGCACTGACATTCCTGCAGCGCTCTGACTGAGGCGCACAGAAGATGGCACAAAAGACTTGATTCTTCTTTATCAGGACGAGAGCAGCGCTGGAAATAGCTTGATGTGCAGGATTTTAAGATCAAAGCGTATGTAAACTTCTGGGGTTCCATGTAGGGGATTAAATTTGGTTTTCCTTTCGGTCATAAGGAGAATATAAATTTTGCAAATGATCAAATGATTGCACTATAGATGACCTCAGGCACAGATTTTTCTATTTCGGTTTATGATGCTGTTTTCTTCCAGACAGCCCTGGTCAGCTAGGCCAATCCAGAAACTGTAGAAAAATATAGGAGTAAGGTTTCTGCTGTCAATCCAAGGTTTGGGTTTTGGAAGTGGTTGGAGCTGAAGGGGCATCAGCAAGAGACAACTTAAGAATGAAAATGTCCCTAAATTGAACAATTACTTTTATTTGTGGTTACAGAGTCTGAAAATTCATGAGGAAAAATGTTTCATCTCAAAGTAGTTATCATTAAAACCCAGAGGTCTTTTAACAAAATGCAATTTAAAGCTTCATCTTATGTTATTTTGGCTGCCATTTTCAAAAGACATCAACCTAACTCTTTATGATGAATAGACTCTGACTTTACCTGGAGTTAAGTTCGACTTTCTCTGCATCCCAGCGGCCCTGAAGCTGCATGGCCTCCTTCAGCTTCTCCTTCAGCTGCCTCTCCAGTGCTGACATCTCCACACCACCAGAGGTGCTCTCCTGTGTCACTCTGGCCTCTAAGTTCATGCAGGCAACGTGCAGCTGCCGACCAGTGGCGACACACTCGCCACGCATATCAGACAGAGTCCTGTTGAACAGAATCATCTATATAAAGACTTGGAGAATGTATCATAACATGTGAAAGATCTGAAAGGGTGAGGAGTTAGTCTAATTAAAAATCTGCCTGTTTGTTTTTGAAGAGGATGGATGTCTTCAGTGGTTAAGCTGTGGGATCAGGGTTCACTTTGAAGCGTCTTCAGTTAAAGTTACAGTTCAGCCTCTGACATGATCACAGCTGTCTATGAGCCGAGCAATCATTATTAAAGCAAATTACTCCTCAGTAGTGCTTGCAGTGGCTTGGCGTGATAGAAGCTACGTCTTACAGGGCTCAAGCTTTGTCCTGATGGATGTTTTCAACAGTGAGACGAGACACCTTAAGCCTCTGTCCCCCCGGTGAGGAAACAATGAGCAGGGGGACTAGCGACCCTGTTGACCTGCTCCACTTTGATCCTTGGCTGAGAGAGATGGATTGTGGTTGCAGTCGTGAGTGTGAGACACAAAAGAGATGGGGGTTCCTGTGGAATCTTGAGTCGCTGGAGGGATTCTGGCAGCGCGCCACGCTCACCTGTCAGTGAAAGTCCTTAGCTGGGTGAAAGTGCTCCGCAGGGAAGCAGCCTGGCGCCACAGTGCTCTGACACGAGCCTGTTCACGACATAGCCGGGAGGCGCACGTCTGCAGAGAGAGGCAGACAACAGGGGGACTAGAGACTGGAGGGTGGGTGGTAAAGATTGCTCACAGCAGATGATGGCACCTCTCATTTTATTGTGATCCCAAACAGATGCAATACTGGAACTCCTGGACTAATTTCTCCTGGACTCACACTGGCACACATACAAATAATTGGATTTCCCTGAATCAACAGATGTAGAGCATTTACATCATGAACGCCAGATTGTTTGCACAAAATTTTCCTCCCCCTCAGCAGTTGGAATCTTTTCACAGGAAACAACAACTCAAAAATCATAGCACTGAAATGAAGAGGGAACGAGAATGAATTGGCTAAAACTGGCTATGAATGGAATTCCTACCCCATGTGAACTCAACGGGAGTTTAATTGCACAATCTCTGTGCAAGAAAGGGATAAACTTGAGCTTGCTCTCTTGCTTTTCTGACTTAAGCACCTCATTTCTTTGTGGTTTTTTTTCTCACCTCTTGCTCTCTGCGCAGACGGCTATCACACATCTCAACGTCCTCGCGAGCCTTCCACAGGCTCTCCGTCAGCCCGTGGTTGACGGTGCCTGCCTGCTCCAGTTGTTCCCGCAGCAAAGAGTTGACTTGGCTGAGGCTGGCACACCTGGAAATATCAAACGTTGTGGAGCTGAGACAAACGACTGTCATGACACCCTCCTATAACATCATCATAGCATCATTCACACAGTACAGCCAGCATATCACTCTTACATCTGCAGACTTTTGATCCACCTTGGCCAACCACTTTTACAGGGTGAACATGTGCAGCAGTTTTATAATGTTTGAATCAACTTAGATTTCATTTCACCCCCATTCACTTGTATGTAGTCATTTATAAAAATATTTATATCTTTCTCACGTTAAACACGCACCCTGTTACAGTAAGCACGCCACATTGCTATGTTTGGTTATCTGTCTGAGAGAAGCCAAACCCCTGTTTGCATGTACGGGATGATACTGTGTTTAAGGGGAACTGAGTTGGGAAAGAGGAATTCAGTAATCCGAATAATAGGCAAAAACATATAAATCATGGCTGCAGGCTTAATCTCTACATTACATTTAAATTACAAAGTGCTTAAGTGGATAAAGTTTGGTAACTCTGCAATGAGTGATATTTTAGTGAAAATTATCAGGTCCAGGCAAAGTTTCTGCCATGGGCATTTCAAATAAAGTTCCATAGCTGAATAGGGCATTAAAACCTGGCCTCAGCTGCAGAGGTTGGCCCACACTTGATGTGGAGCATCGTTAAAATGCCTCGGAAAAGAGAGCCAACATAGTTCAACTAATTTTCTCTGACAAATTGGATGCTGAGATTATCTGCCAAGGGCAGGTTCTGCCTTTCCCTGCAGCAGGAGCAGGGAAAAACAGCAGGAAAGCTCAAGAAACTGCTGGGAATATCTTTGGTCCACAGATTTCACAGAAATACTTCGGCTTGATTTCGGCTTCTCAACAAGAAACAAAGAAAGAAAAACGGGAGCAAACTTCTAACAGGCTTATCCATGAATTTACTGCTTAAAGTTGCATCCAAATAGTGACTCCCTGCTGTAGGTTTTCTGACTTCTGGATTACAAACTTTGTTCACTTTTTCTCAAACTCTGTTGCTGTATAAATTTCTCGATTGGCTGGGTAACCTGGCTACCTGCACTGCATGGTGCCCATCACTCACCTCTTCTGCTCCTCCTCCAGCTGTGCAGACTTTCTCTGGATGGCCATGTTGAGATCCTGCTCTGTTCGCTGCTGACGCTGGGCTGAGTCCAGGTGGGCCTGCAGCTGAACACACACACACAGACACCAACACCACTTCTGGCATCCAAATAACACTTCAGTATATAGTAGCAGTAATAAGTTAGCAGTTACCTAATATTTATAGAGCAACATAATTACAGTGAAAGGCTACTAATCCAAATTCTCAGAGGATGCCACTCAGCCAAGAATAATATTTGGATGGATTAAACACATTTAAATAAAAGTACAGATATTACTGACAACATGAAATGTTTTACTCTTCAGTTATGCATGACATTGACTTTAGCTTGAATGAAAATGATGAGAAAGACACACAATATTACCCTTTTATCAGATTAAAGAACTTCCAGTGTTTGAAAATAGATGGAAAACACCTTAATGAGAGTTTAATGCCAGCAAGACAATGTCAGTTGATGGATGAGTTGAAAACATTTCGCTCTGGTTGGGTGTAAGGAGCAGGCTGGCCTCTAGAGGACCCTGTCGGGCCCTTTAGACTTGTTGAATTTTTATATCAAAGCCACACCGATTCTTGAAGGTGACACTACACTCCAGACGTACCAACAATCTCAGCTTCTCAGACTCAGAGGTCTTCTCCAACACCTGCTCCTCCAGTCCTCCACACCTCTTTTTGTACTGAAGAACCTGGGATAAAACAAACATAAGGTGATCTGTTGAGCCACAGGAACTTTTTCATCTAACAGTTTCTAAATTGTGAGGTCCATGTCGAGTCACCTTGGTCTGAAGCTTCTGAACAAGCTGGGCTTGTCTCTGCTGAGCTTCTTGGTAGACCTGCAGTTTTTGCCTGTAAGCTCTCTCCTTGCTCTGCAATTGCAGGGATCCTGCTGATACACTGTCCTGGTCCGAGTCCGCTGCTGAGTGCAGCATCAGCATCTGATCGAGCTGGATGGAGGGGTAAGAAATGAGCTTTAGCAAGTTTGACAGGATATTATACATTTCAGTATACATGCATTCAAACATCAGTTATCAGTTTATTAGATACATTCGAATAGTCTAACGCAACCCACTGAAACAACTGCACACCAAACCTTACAAAGTTTATTGTGTTCTGTTTTATTGAGAGTGTGTCATGCAGGGGTGGTGCGATCATTTCTGCGGTTGTTGTGGTGTTGTTGTCCTGGGCTTCATTATAATAAACCGTATGTCCATGGCACAATTCTCAAGGATTTATTACACACTGAATGGGTTGAACCGCATTATATTATATGAGTGTACTTAACAAACCAGTAAGTCAGCCTACCTCATGCTAATTATCTGGATAAGTCAGAGATGGTTGGGATAAAAGATATGTTTGCATTCAGAGTCATTTAGGAATTTTAAATGCTGTGGGTTGTGTTTGAGAAAAACTGAATTCAATATGTGGGAGCTTTCAGTGCATTTTGAAGTATTCTATGAATGCATGCTGATGCCAAAAATAACATCTTATAATACAGCAGTCTTGACTGGTAATTACTATTATCATGTGATTCAATGATATCAATACTAATGAGTTTAAATACACTCCCCAAAAGAAAAGAAACCCTGCAGTATTGAATAAACAGTGGTGATACTTAAAGATGAAAAGTTTTAATCTTAATGTCAGTCTGTAAATGTACAGTATGTTTGTATATTGGTGTTTATTCATGGTGGCTGTAAATGCATCTAAAAACAAAGACACACACTGGTCTTTCTCACTGTGGAATCTCATATCCTCTCCCATATCTGAAATCCAAATGTCCTGTAACCTCTCAACCTCATACAACCTAAACTCCCTCTGCACCACCCACTCTCTATCCTGGTGCCAGACACCCTGTCCTCACTAATACAAACCACATGGCCCCAGAGCACTACAACACACTGCGTGCCTCCAGCTGCCCTTGCCGACTTCTCATTTAAAAAGAGAGGAAGAGAGCGAGAGCGAGGGAGCCCCCTCCCCTGCAACACACTCCAAACCACCATCCAAGCCCTTCAAATCAACCCTGCGACCCACTCCCTCCCACCTCTCTTCTGTACCTCATCTCTTCTCTGGGTGCTTAATCTCTCCAGCAGGCTCCAAGAGAGCCAAGACAATAGTCTCACTGTTCAACACTGAACCCAGCCACTTTGCCACCATTATTAACACATTTTCAAATGCCCTTTTCAGAATTTTATACTACAAACTACGCTAACGGCCATCATGCTCTTGGCTGTGTGCTTTTGGTGTTTTTCTCTGAGGACCCGGAGAGCACAAAAGCTTCTTTTACTGCCCGTTGTTGAGGTGACAGCTTTAGGGACTGAGAAGGGAGGAACAACATGGGCGGAGTGTTTGAAACACACAAAACTGCAGCAGCTGTGTTTAAAGGGACTCCTGGAAACAGCTGTGTGTGGAGCATTAGTGATTATGCATCTTTTCAAGTATTTTGGCACAACTGTAGCAATAACACTGACTTACTAACAAGCATGTACTTTATAAATACACCTTGAATACATGGCCATAGCGCACAATGTTTATTACAGCACATTTGGAGCCTTATAGAGGGGTCTAATGCTGTAACAACTTTAGGGAAAGGGACCACCATATTGTACTCCACCAGTGCAACTCATACAATGACACTAATGTATACAAAAAGCTCAGTTATCTCCGTATATTTGCCAATGTTAAGACTCCGAGGGGAGTCAACACCATGGCTGAAATGAATCCATTTGCAGGATCTGGTGCGAAAATGAGCAATGGCCTTGGCTGACCACCCACCACTATTACCTCTCTGTAAACATGGACCACAGACGTGCTGGCGGTTTCATGCTACCCCCATGATCAAAAGCTGACAACGGTAAAATGTAGAGAGGTGCAGCAATGCAGCATCAAAGGCAATGCAGAAGGTAGTAAAAGGATGCCAACAATACAGAATAAAAATATTTTAAAAAATGGTTTAATTAGGGAGGAAATACGTTAGTCAGGTCACAAAGATACACATAATGCGTTTGGTGAGAAACACTGAATGCAAACATGCTGTAACTTTGTTTGTTTTGTTTGGGAAAATTTCATGGCATGTATCCCCAAACAAATTTGCAATTAATAAAATTACTGCAAATGATACACACGGTGAAACTTGGACTTCTGGACCTGCAAACCATCAATTTGCCCAAATGTGTTTGTAGTTCATTTCCATCAACAACTGTCACAGCTGTAGACTACGCCCCCCCACCTTGCCGTGCACTCAGTGACCAGGTGTCCCTGGCAACTCCTCCAGGTCTACGCCCAGCCTGCATGAGGAGGGTTCTTTGCACTTTTTCATACATAGCTGCAGTGCGTAGGCTTTTTGCCAGTGCCTCGCCCCTGCTCCACAACTACGGAGGGGACGCTGTTTTTATTGTTTCTCCCCAGTCAGCTGTAAAGCAGGAGGCCGGGGGCTGCTCTGTATTAGCCATGCTTCGTGCAGGAAGCTCCCAAGAGGGCGCCATAACAGTCTGCTGTGGAGACCCCCACTTTCGCTGAACTCCCCTGCACCACCGTTTACTCTCTATGCTCTGCTTGCATCATTTAATCTCGTCACCCTCATCTCCAAGTGAGTCTGAACCCATTGTTCTTCACAACACACCCGTCCAATGGTGACTGTAAAAAAGGCAAAAGAGAGAGGCGAGTAATCCCAGTCCTCCATCTGCCCTAACTCTGGGGCTTACAGGGCTTACTGGGGGCCCAGAAGTGTTCTCACTGAACACCCCTGCTATTTACGATCTGCCTCGGAGTACAATCACTCTCGAGCAGCCTCCGCGGCCCCCTAAAGTGGGCTGAGCCCAATCCCAATGTAGCCCGACTCTTTGAGGTCATCTATTGCCATTTTGCAATAATGTTCAAGATGCAATTTATACAAAAACAGCCTTTTTGTCATGGTATGTTTTATGCCTCCATATGGTTGCTATGGTTCCGTTTCTTTTTTCATTCCCAAGTATCTGTTTCTTGAGCCCTGCTTAAGTTTCCAAAATAAAAGTCTTTTCAGCCTCTTAAAATGTGCTTTGAATTAGCTTTTTATATTTCTTGATATTTATGATTTGTGCCACTCCTTGCATTGTCTCTTTTGATAAATATTTCAAACAACATCAAGGGATAATCTCGCTTTGATTCATCTGCCAACAAGCAACAAGAGAATCATTTTCAAGGCCCTTGTGGAGGCTTTGGTGTTTGGGCCAAAACTTGCTGCCTTGCTCATGTGGTAGATCAAAATCCAATCCATTTCAGTTACCAAATTATGATTACAATATTCTCTCGCTGACCTAATGTCACAACATTTTGAGATCTGATAACTCACCAGTTTACCTAATGTTTCATCTGGGTTTTTGAAATGTCTTGGAATTTGCTGTGCATTTCTGAAGTATTTTTTCCACTTCTTTTTCCATATAACACTGTTATTTTGGAGCTATTTCTGTTTTTCTATACAAAGATAAATTTCCAGGCATGTACAGCAACTTGTCTACATCCACAGTCCTCTTGCTTTTTTATCTCTGGCACATGTAAAGCGAAATCTGGCCATGAGTGCACAGTCCAGCCAGCATGTGAAGGGTTACAGCTGCAATCGTTTTCCCTGGCTTGGCCTGGGCCCAGAGGCTTAATAAAGGGAATTAATGGAGTGCACTATCTGTCAGATTCCTAAACACAGCTGGAGCGGATGTCCATCGCCCCCAAGCTGCCCAAAAAACTTACTATCCTACTTCAACAACATACCCGTTCCCCTTTCCCCTCACATTACCCCCTGAGTGCTGACTCTGTGAAAGAGCCCCAGCTGATTGTGAAAGCTGTTTATGTATCATCACTGATGGTAATTACACAATGTGGGATAACAAAAAGGGAGGCTGTAAGTGAGGAGGGGGAGCCGCTGCAAGTGTGTTACCATGGAGTGAACTGGTTATGGGGACAGCTGCTGTGATGGCATACGGGGATACAAGTGATATGTGTAAACACGGCCAAACTAATAATACACGCTGTGTACTTACAAGCATGCGGCTGGCCTTGCAGATCTTAACACAATGCCCCCAGCAAGGACAATGCTGTGCTAAACATGCTCACACACACACCCACTCAGTCGGTTCAAGACTTCACATCTGATTAGGCGCTACCGATATGTGAAAAAGGACTGAAAAGTGTGCTTAATGTTTGACTTTAAAGTCAGGTAACATGAGCAGCCTAATGGCAAATGCTGAAAAGGTTTAATGGAATACTTTCATCAAAATTTCAGCGCTGGGATGGGCTCTTAAGCATATTTTCTCCGGGGAAGGCAATTAATTTTTACAATTTCATGATAGTTGAGAGAGTCAGACTTTTGGCAGCGCTCCATCTAAAGTGCAGCCTAAATGAACGGGGTTGTGCCAGCAGGAAAAACAAACTGGAAACAGAGAGGGGGTAGCAGGGCAAAAGGGGACAGTAACACAATCCCTAAAAACAGACTTTATCTGCTCTAACTGTGTTTGACAGGGTTCTAATGCAGAGACTCCGGGGATTCAAGACTTCAGAGGGCACTGGCAAATGGCAGTTGGTGTCAGAAATCATTCAGCAAGAGTTTATCTTTATCCAACTGACTGCCACACTGCAGTATTGTGGGTGTTCAGGCAGTGGCGTTATGGGTGTCTGTGTCTGAGAAAATGCACATTGGCAGGGCTCCAAAAGCAACACAGAAGGTTCAGAATTCACCCCAACATGTTCTCCAACCTCCTGAGGCAATCCAGTTCACAAACTGGGTCAAGGTTTATCCTGGTTCAGGTGCAATTTTCTGAGGTCACCAGGGATCACGCCGAGTGACTTAACAGAGACACAGAGGAAGGCTTTCAGAGCGTGGGTGTGACTTCACCAGTGCTGTGTTAATGGTCCTCTGTCAGGTCAAAGAGGCTGAAGGAAAGCTGGGGAGAAACGGTGATCTGGGATAACTATGAATGTTTCTGAACTGCCACACATTCAGCTGTGGGCCTGGTTCAGCTGAGACTCATAATAATGAGATAGATCAGAAAGAAACCTTTAGCAACTGGGTATCACATTTAGTATCATCTTAAAAAAATCTGCCAGCAGCACCTCTAAAGCTCACTAATCAGCATGTTATATCACATTTGTTTAATCTGTACAAACACTGAAACTAACAACAACCAACACCGAAGTTACGAGCGAGACTGTTTCTTGGCCGGATGGAGTGACTTTCTGTAATCTTGTTGTCACTTCGGGCTTGCCAGGCAACCAGCAGAGAGTCCATTGTCACCAAATGTTCTGGAAAATTACTGAACAACAACAACATGGTAATGTAGCTGGAGAGTAAATACACCTTTTTAGTCTTTTGCTTGGTACATCATGTGCCTGAGAAACTGCAATGAAAAACACCTGGTCACATTTCATCAACCGGATCACAAAAGGTGTGGATGGAGCAAGCTGGACTGAAAGTAGTTATGAGAGATGGATGTTTGAGCGTTGCAGCTGACAGGAGGGCATGACATGATGACGTCCGCAAATCAGTCTCATTTGCCAACAAAATAATAATAATAAATAATTCTTTTTGTAAAGCTACGGAACTTGTTTGACTCATCAACGTTTTGTAAGTTTGAGCCATGTGTTTATTAAGGTCTGAAATAAAACAAGATGAGAACTTAATTATTCCCAGCACTTTCTGTGATGTAGTATGCTTGCTTATCATAGGAAGTCATTAGAAATGACTCTTCACATTAAGGTAGTAGCCTAGTGAGAACAGAGTGTTGCAAGTTCCCACAATTTTTGCAAATTCCCGCTATTTTTGCAAATTCCCGCTATTTTTGCAGATTTCTGCAATTTCATCGCATAAAATTGCATAAACATCCCGCATATTCCATCGCATTTTTTCAAGAAAACATGCCGCATAATCAAGGATTTCTGCCCGTTAACAATCACAAAAAAAAAGGACTGGTTTTCAGCAACACATGCAACCAAAAACTGCTCAAGGGATGCCACACTGAAGCTGGACTTGTACTTTTATCCTCAGAGGAATGCATAGTGCAAATTATTAAGACCAATTTCAATTACAATACTCCATGCAATGAACACAAGGAAGGAAGCTCAAGCTTAGGGCAACCAGGATGCTAACTTAAAAGGTTCTTAAAGTACATTATTATTTAAAGGCAGAGAAACATAATGGATGTAAATGGGGCAGGGCTGGGTGATACTGCTGATATCAGTATTAATAAAAACATTTTCCTTAGTTTTTAAAAAATATATATTATTAATGTTCATTGCACCAAACTATGTTTCACTTCATCAGACAAATCTCCAAACATATACAACAAAAAATACCAGAACTAATTGTGTCATTTCGTTAGCTTTACTTACGATTTGTTTGAAATCATTAATTTCATCAGTGTATGACACCACCGCTGAATGATTATATTGAATAAATGCCCAAACCTGCTCATGAGATTTGATGGTGAACATGGACTGTCCGGCTGCTTCTCATTCTGATATGAGCCTCAACATATTCTGACAAATTAAAGTGATCATACTGTCCATGATGTATTCAGTGATCCCTTTGACACTAACTGTTGAGGGAGAGAGATATAAGCAGGTAAGATTGGCCTACACATTAGCTCCACATCCCAGGCCAATATATTTGGCTTGAGGGCATTGATCAGATAGCTGCATTAACATCACATCATAGCAAAGCTGCCAAACAATAATGCTGTTCTGCAGGAAGAAAATAGTGCAGAAAAGACGGGAGCTTTCACTACAACAGACGAGTCACAACAGGAGTCTCGCCATGAACCTCTTGACTTGTGAGAGACCACAGGATAAAACACTGAGTTTTAATTTGTGTGATCTTCGTGGAAAAAAAGAGGAAGGTCTCATGCTAACCCTGCTCTCCTCCACACTTCAAATTCCTACTCAGTCACATGAGCTTCAAATATCAGCCACACTTGCTTATGTTTTTTCTGTTTTGCGCCTTTTCACACATCTAAAAATATCAACAAAATAAATATGCTATATATATCTGCCAAACTAATTAAGTTATATTTATAGCCTTGGTTTTAAAATAAGTTCCAAGAGTAAGGCAAGCAGTGGGAGTACATTAGATTTAAGCAGCAGAATGAGGGCAGTGTTATCACAAATGGCCGCTTTGTGCGCCATGAAAAATGAGCTTTTTCTTCGTTAGTCTCAGGGGAGGAGGCCGGTGACCTTCACAATTTTCCCCCCAAAACAGCAGCCACTACACGGAGGGGCAACCATGGGGGGCTATGAAGGGAGACGCCGGTCCTCGTGAGCACAGGGGGTCTGAGTCTACCTGAACAGACCACAAGGAAACCCTTCATGAACCACCCTCCCCTCTCTTATTTACACTTACAAACACAGACACGCATGCACAAGTATCCATGCTCAGCCACACACACGCACAATGGATGCTTATGCGGTATTTACTGTAATATGTGAACTATAAGTCTTGAGCAGTTAATTAAAGAAAAATGCGTGACATAAAAATACACAAGTGTGCCAAGTTACATTAATTCAATCGTGAGGCTGCACATGTATCTTCAGTTTTTTTTTCCACCTCGGTTTTCACTACAGCACATGCAAAGCTGTTTCAACCTTCCCACACAGTTTGTTTGTTCAGCCCCAAAAGGCTTTCCCTGCTGGAAAAGAGCGGTGGCACACTGATGTTTACTGTAACCATATTCCGTTTCAAATGCGTGTCGCTTTTTTGCAGTCAATGCCCCAGTGTGGCTGACCCTCTTGATCTCATCTCCAAACAAAACTGCACAAATTTACCATCTGCAGTATCACATACTCTCTCCAACTCCTGTAAGAGCTCCTCCTGTAAGATCTGACATTATAAACAATGTCTGCCGGTGCAGTCTCAGTCAGGAGACACTGCTAGTTTGGGAAATGGTAAACACTTTCTGTAGAGAGTATACTTTGATTTGATGAGGTGTGAGTCATCATCTTGTGGTTAAACATGTCGACACAAAACATGATTAGCATGCTGTTCATGAGAGGGCTACATTTCCTGTGAACTGCTGTTAAAATGAAGAAAAAGTGGATCATAATGTGCATCAGATGTACTCACCTTGATGATATCACCTGTGCATCCCATTTGGTTTCATACTATTTTTCTATTCTATATATTTTTTCTCCTCTTTTCATTAAAGAACAAATCTTCTACCAGAGTAGTGATGTGTCAGTGAATGTTAAAAAATGTAAGTAATGCTCCACAGGTTGACACTGACCTCAGAGTGTGTTGCTGCCCTGTGTCAGTCCTACCTTGTCTGTGAGAGCGGCCTGTTTGAGTAGCGGCTGGTCACGGTCCATCTGGCGGGGTGACGGCTGCTCCCTCAGGGCCCTGCTCTCCTCCAGCTCACTGACCTCGGAGCTCTCACCTGGGATTGGAAACAGATCGTGCGTACAGACGTGTCAATCTTACCGCGCGGGGCACAATGACGACTGAAATCTATCTGGGAGATTTGTGTCGGTGGATTTGAATTCTCTACCGGCCGGCTGCTCTGCCAGGTTGCGGGTGATGATCTGGCGGATGCGGGTGGAGACGGGCATAGGCGTGACGTCGGACTCCTGTCCATCACCTCGAAGTGTCAGAGATCTCTCTCCTGAGCTGCCGTCAGACTGAAGCAGGGACTCCTCCAACTTCTACAATCACACCAGGGAGGCCCAACTCATAAAGGTTAGACTAAGTGGACCATGGTGGTGGATGAAATATTTTTACTTAGACAAAAGTAATAATACCAAAGAAGTATTTAGCAACTAAATGTACTTGATAGTATTGGTACTCATTATGCATATTGGACTCATTCAGAGGTTTATATGGTGTTATAAAGCTGGATTATTGATTCATTAACATGGATATAACTTCTCCTTATTGCAGATGAGGATAATTTAACTACTTTACATAGTTTGGAGCAGCATAATATTTTATAGGACTTTATATGGGGAGAGAGAGAGAAATTAATTGGAGTATAAAGTACAACATTTCCCTTTGAAATGAAGTAAACAAGAAGTATGAAGAAGCATGAAATGGAAATTCTCAAATAACTTACTGAAGCACAGTACTGGAGTAAATGTACTCAGTTACTTTCTACCAATGTAGAACAAAACACAACAAAATACTTGTCCTTGTAAATGTGTCCATGAGGGTAATTTATTCATTTAGCAATGTTTAATCACTTGAGTAGTGTTTGTATTGGAGTCAGTTCACTTCTACATCCAGTCTCAGATAAAGATTTCCATCATAAAGTATTTTTTGAACAGTGGTGGAAAGAAAAAACAGGATTAGGGTTAGTACCTAAGTACAATTTTGAAGTACTTGTATGTTACTTGAATATTTTACAGTATACTTCTACTCCACTAAATTCCAGAAGACAATATTTCAATTTTCCTCCACTTAACTTATTTTAACTCTTAAATTACTTTGTAGATTTTAATTATGAATACAAAATATAATCAACAAATACATTATGTATTGTAATATGTATAATTATAGATTAAACTACCCTGCAGTATATAAACTAGTTAAAAAAGCTCCATCAGTATCAGCTGCTATATTCAAGTGATGCTTATGTTGTTTCATCAATAATTTAAATACAGTTATATATTATTATATTATAGGCGAGATGGCCCATTCATTGCATAAAGAGTATTTTTTTTCAGGTACTTAAAGTATATTTAAGCTTATATTTAGCTTATTTAACTTTCCATCTCTAATCTATTTTATATTTTTATTTATTATAGTGTGATTTTCTTTCTCCATATTTTTGGGCACTGTAATTGTTGTGCACATGGAGTATTTCCAAACTCTTTCTTCTTTCCACTTCAGTAAATTATCACTTTTTCTTCACAGCAGACATTTTGATACTGAAAATAACAACATCTTTGTCCCAGTCAGCCATGACAGTGTGCAGCAATCCTTCATTTTCATCATTTCCACCTTTCTTTTTTGCTGAAATAACGCAGAAAGTCAGTCCCTCTGTCGTGTTACCGACCTGAATCACAGCCCTCCAGTCTGGGTGAGTTTGCATCCTGCTCCCGCTGGCAGCTCATCGCAAAACTTCCACAATAAAACGCAGCAATTTAAGTTTCATCAGACGAGAAAAGACCTTAAAACTGCAGATTGTAAAGATTAGATAGAAGCTAGCAGTCAAATAACGAGCTAAGAGATAAAAAAAAGCATTTAATGAAACTAAAAGCTGCTGAAAAAGGAAAGAAAAGGAGCTGGAAAACTTTTAAAGAGGAAACTAGTGCAGGCTGGCTGCTCCATTATAATCTCAGTCGACGTTACCATGGTGACAACGCGCTTCCGGGCCGTTGTCGTAGAAACGCAATGCTGGCTTGCGTGTTGCCATGGCAGCACGGACGCCATCAGTCCTGGACACCGGAATCCGTTGAGTTAATCATCATCAGGGCAAAGTGAGCTGTGTTTTTCTCAAACAGGAGTCACATCTGTGTTTTTTTTATTTCAGGAACACATTTTAATAATAATAATAATAATATAAACACCTCTGGGTTCAAATCAGTGATATGCAATAATAATGCATCATTAATAACAATAACAAACATCATTCACAAACTATTTCTGCAAAGACTGCCATTCAGTAACACAAAAAAGAAATCAGGTGTCGAACACATGATGCAAAGTATAAATAAACACCTGCCCAGCAGCCGAGCGAGGCCCTAAAAACAAACCAGGAATACCTGAGGATCGAGTGACACGCTATTCTAGGGCACAATGACATCCTGGGATAAACACGCCACTTGCATTGTGACACAGGTGTGACAGGGACGTGTCTCTGTGAGGTGTCTTTATGTTGAATCTTCGGGGAAGAGCTCCGACCACTGCGACGGGTCTAGGAAAATGGTGCAGACTCCGCTGTAGAACCAGAGCTTCGGCAGGAAGCACTCCACCTCCCAGGTGTTGGACACCCGGTTATAGGTCTCCACTTCCACGCCGTAGTCCCCCTCCATACCTTTCCAGTGTCCCCCGGTGACAAACAGCTTCCCATCCAGTGTCACCAGGCCGCCGTTCTCATGGAGCATGTGTAGGAGCTGGACCTGAAGAGAGGGAAAAGTCCAAAAAAACAGGCGAATAAAACTGATTATTTTTGCTATAATCCTGTTAAATTAGCATCGGTGCGAGGGGATTGTATTATTATATTATGAGAGCGATATCTAAGCCCACCTTCTGCCACATGTTCGCCTCTGGATCGTAAGAGTAGACTTTCTTTGTGTTGTCAGCAACCAGATAAATGGTTCCATCCACGCAGACGGAGCGAGGAGAGGACAAGTACTTCGGGATGAAGGGCGAACATATACTGGTCCAACCATCTGTTAAGAAAAAAAACACGATTACACAAATATGATTTAGAAGAATAAAGAGAACACCAATATCTATAACACACACAAAATCAGATTTGTGTTCTGTAAACTAGTTAAAAAAGAAACAAAGGCACTTTATTTAACTTGATTGATTTATGTTTCAATACAATAGGAAATAAATTGATAAATATTTGGTTAAAACATCCAGATAGCAAGTAAAAAAGCCATAAAAAACAGCGTGTCTGTTAAAGGAGCAGTGGATAGTAAGTGTTAAAGACACAGAACAACTGGAAGAAAAACCCTGAAAATAAATAAGGCACAAAATGGCGTCGTTGTTAAATATGAATCCACCAACAGGACTGCATATATGAACCAAATGTTGAGAAGGTTTGTGATTTAATTCTGCAAATTAAGCCATTTAAGTGAAAATAAATCAGCTGACCCTCACCTATAACAGGGTTGTAACACTGCATGGTCAGAGCGTTGTACTTCACGGCACACGAGCCGATGACGTAGAGCTTCCCGTGGCACGCCGTGGCGGTGAAGTTGGTCACGTATTTTAAGGCGGGGCACGTCAAGGCCCAGGTGTCATTGTAAGGGTCATAATGCTCGACCTCAACGCGATCCGCCGTCGTGCCTGAATGAGGGAAATGTAAGAAGAATGACGATGTTCTTAAAAACCTGGAACATGTTTGAAACTATTCAACCACAAAGAAGAAATAAAAGCAAATTCTTAAAGACTTACGACGGCAGGGGAAAGACTTTAAGAGCAGATGAGTGACTCAAGTTTATCAGTTTTACATTTTCACTGCAGGTTTAAGGCACCGCTCGAAGGACTGTATTTATTTTCTCACCTCCGATGACGTAAATCTCCCCGTTGAGCGTTGCAGACGTGTGGTTAGTCCGAGGCCGGTGCATGGGTGCCACGGTAACCCACCTCCCCTCTCTTGTGATGTACTTCCAGGTCTCTGTGGTCGACCAGGTGTTGGTGTTTGAACCTCGCGAGCCCCCTGTCAGACGGACAAGAGCACTTTGTCCGACCATCTCTCACAAGAAAAACTAAAACTCCTTAGTTTCTGTGTTTTGAAGGGTTTTACTCACCTGTGACGTACACATCGTTGTTCAAGGAGACCATGGAGTATCCCCACTTGTTAGGGTTGGGGAAATTAGGGAGCTCGTGCCACCGTTCTGCAGAGAAAAAACAAAAGAAAATTATGTTTGAGCATCTTTCAGAGAGCGAAGGAAACACACAAAAATGTCCTCAAGGTTCATTTAAGTGAAAGTAAGTCAAAGTCAGGTCAAGAAAGAAAGAAGCTGTAAAAAATTTAACTTTTCTGGCACGGCCCTCAACATCGTGGCTGCTGCTTCACTATAAACCCAGAAATCTTTTTCTTTAACATCCCATATGAAAAAAAAAACACAGACATGGATGCATTCTTCCAGCTCTGCACAATAAAACGCTCATTTGAGGAACTGAGTAGATGATCCAATTTTGTCACATCCTGACCGCATTCCTGCAGCGCCGTTTTTCTGTCAACACCACGTTTAACGACCTGCGACACATCTGCCAAGCTGTTTCTGTGGATCGTACGTTTCCCAACAAATTTCTGTTGTAAAAAAAAAAAACGGGTTCTGAGGATTCTTGGTACTTGTCTTTGTGTTGTAGAAGGCACAGTTCCTGAGCAGCAGCCTCTGCAGTCTCGGGTCTCTGTCCTCGTCTTCGTCCGAGTCGTCCGAGTCGTCCGAGTCATCCAGCGAGCGACCTCCCATCACAAACAGCACCTCTTGCAGGTTTGGTTGCGGACTCTGAGAGCTGAGTCTGTCGAGGTACTCCGGTGCCAATTCCATTTTCTAGAAAAGTAAAATTCAGGATTGTTTTTTTGGAGACTGAGGAAGCAAAGATAAAAGAGAAGAGAAAGAGGACGTGGGAACTCACTGACCTCTCTGTGAATTTTTTCCACAGCCTCTCTGCAGCTGGGAGAGGCCTGCACCAGGCTGTCCTTCAGGAGCGTGTCAGCCAGGTAGTCCAGGCTGAGCAAGGAGAGCCGGGACAAGGTGAGGAGGTCTGTGAGGTGGCAGAGCCGAGACTCCTTGTGGTGCCCGACCCATTTCAGAATGGCCTCCACGCGGGTGACCTCCGACCGGATTTGCAGTCCTTCGTCGGAGAGGCAGGCGACAAACCTGTCCTTTCCCAACGATAAAAACTCTTCACCTTGTTGCACAGCCTCAAAGTTCTCCAACAGGAAGGCCCAGGCTTTGGCCACCACCTCCGGGCAGCCGTGGATGGCCCCAAACTCCAGGATTCCCAGGCAGTTGGTTGCATCGATCTGGTGCTGGAGGTATCGGCTGCACACGGCTCTCACCGTCTGGAACTGCAGCTGGCTGGAGGTGCAGATCAGCCCCTCCACGTTGCTCTGGTTGATGGTCAGCTTGCCCGTGTAGGCGAAGTCCAGCAAGCAGCCAAGTATGTCGGGATCGACATCGTGAAGCTCCACGCGCGCAGCTATGCTCTCCACAAAGTCCCCCGAGAACATGCAGCGGAAGTACGTGCTGCAGAGGGCCAGGACGCCGCGGTGACACGGGAAGTCCCGGCCGCCCGCGCTTAGCGTCACGTCGACCAGTTTGGGGTGAGAGCAGAGGGAGCGCAGGCCCTCTAGGATGCTCTGAGGATGGGAGGACAGGCAGAAGTCCAGGTCATCCACATTGCGCACCATGGTCGACTTCAATTCAAAATGAATGTCTTTTAGCAGGGATGGTTGAAGAGTTTAGAGCTCACCTGCAAATACAGAAAAAACACATGAATGTGCAGAAGTGTAAGGAATTATTCTGAAAATCCTGCCAGAACAAAGCTTATTTTTCATAGACGATTCGTTACGTCACCTTGAGGTACACGATCTTATTACAAAACAATTTCAATTTGGCAGCGTGTCCCTAACAGGATATTTTACTTGGAAGACATTTAAGTAGCAGTTACCACATCATACCGAGAAACTACTTAGAAAAAGGTTTGTCATTTAGTACTTATAAAAAAAAGCAGTATATATGTAAATAAAATAATATACGTAAAATAATAAAATAAAATAAAAACAAGTTTTTGTATTATTTGCCAATAAAAATGTCCTAAAAAGAAGCTGAAAAGAAGTTCAGATAATGTTTGAGTTACTAAATTGTGAAATCAAATCTATCTTGTTTTCATAAGTGTGACTGTGTTGTTACAGGGACTACAAAGTGCTCTTGGCTCCTGATTAGTATAATATACTGTAACTGAATGACTCTAATTTTCCCTGAAGCCAACAATAGATTACATTTCCTGCCATCAAACACTGTAAGAAGAAATAAGTAACCAACAACAAACTCACCACAGAAGCAGAGGATGGAAATAATGGCTCATCCTTCCAGTAAAAAAGCTGTTTGTAGCTGAGCGGTGGGTTTAATCAACATGGAGTGGGCAGCGTGGTGAAAAGCTTTTGCCAAGTCACTGGGACGGGCTGCCTGTCCTGTTCGGTTATTTTTAGGACTGATGGTGACGCTGTGTTGAAGTTAGATTCCAAACAACAAGCATGGGACCCACAGCTGCTGTTACAGGCACATATTTAACATTTTCTCAACAGGCCAGGAAGCCAGCAGGGAAAATAAAGGTTTAAAAGTGCCTTAAAAAGGGAACAAATGAAAAGATGATGATGTAATGTCAGATGAGTCTTTATAATGAATAATCAAGGTCAGCTTTGCAAAAAATGAGCTTACACAGGTATCTGTGCAATGATTTATTCAGTAGGCTTTGTTGGACATATTCACTATAATTATTGCTTTCCTTAATACATTAAAAAAAACATGAATCTCAAAAAACAACATTACTCTCAAGAAAACACACCAGTACTCTAGACACTCTGGCTTTTTTTTTTTAAATGGGGCTGGGTATGGTTGGAAATTTGTTGCCAATTTGATACCTGAGTTGGATTAGCTGTACCAACTATATTAATATAGATATAAACATGTATTTTTAAAAATCATTTTTTAAAACTTAACAGCAGTGAATTCCAAACTTCTGAAATGAATTAGAGTTTAATGTTTTAACACAATAAAACACAGTATAAAATTAACAAAATTATAATTCAAATCAAGCAACATCTGATCAAGGAAGTAAACAAGGCTGGAAACTGGTTACAAATTCTGTGTTAGCTTTCTGTACTTGATGCTGTCAAGTTGACAATTACAACAATTCAGTGTTTAGGTTTTATACCCAGCCCTAATGTTATCTAACTACAAACAATACAAAAAAATATCAAAAAGATGACACAAGCAACTACTCAAAATCAAAAATCTCTGCCTCTTTCTCTTTCCAAAAAGCAAAACTGCGGTCGATGTATTTGCAGATTTCTTCATTGCTAAAACTGGAGATGTCAGTTCCACTGTGGAGCATCCCCTCGTCAGGAGTGGGTGTCTGCACGATGACTTTAGGGACCTGTCTAATCTCTGGGAGGCTGTGTTTCACTGCTTCCACGGTGCTTTCAGACTGACTCACGGTGTTTCCGAAGAACTTTACTTTAATGTCCTCGAAGCCGTCCTTCCACTCGCGGTTCCCGGCCTCGATGTCCTGTATGACAGCCTTATGGAAGTCCCTGACCATCTCCCAGGGAAAGCTCCCCACGTGGTCAAACACCTCGAAACACAGCAGGTGCCTCATTTTGCGTTCGTCCACGGGCAGCTCCAGCTCCAGGATGTGAAAGTAGCCCAGCATGAAGAGATCCAGGGTCAGGTTGTCGTACTCCACCGGCACGCCGTCCAGACGAGGCAGGAACTGCTCTGGGGAGTAGAGGGCTTGCTGCCTGTGGAGCCTGTGGATAACAAGTAATGGTTATTAAAAATACATTAACACAAGGATGCAACTAATTAGAAATTTACCACTTCATATCAGCCATTTCTCTTTGATGGATGACTTTGATTATAAACTGATTAAATATTTTTTATTCATTTTTTGTCAGTCTTATAAATGATTGATCAACTCATCATTTCAGCATGCTCCACATCAAACTTTTATACAGTATCATGGATATTTTTCAAGTTGTGTCCATGAAATGTAAGGAAATCTTTTCTTTTACTCAAGCTGAACAAACCCAAATTTTAGGATTTTAAAGGTGCATTAATGTACTTTTGGCCACTTGGGGGCAGAGTAACTCAAGTTGATGTGACGAATGTGTAAACAAACAACTGCTCATTAACACATTCAGCAGATGTTTGTGCAACATTACCGTTCATTTGAAGTCCTGCTTCTGGCCACATAACACATCTAACTAAAGTGTAGTTGGTAAGATGCTGTAGGAGAGCTTCGTTAAGCTATGGGGAACAATAAAGTCGGGGTAAATTCTTTCATTGTCAGTGACTCTTTTGCGCAGTACTTCATCATTTGATCATTTGCTGGTATAAAAATATTAATTAGCAGCACTTTAACATGTGTTTGTATTTCTATTAACAACATATCTTAAAAATGATGGACTTTAATCAAACTTTATGAAGAGCTTGGTTATCTGTATTTAATACCAGCTGAGCCTCTTTCTAAATGAAGTAGTAGTTTTGAGTTTTTTGATGCATAAAACTGGCATAATGTGAGTAGTATGGCTCTAATGGATGCGATCAAGAAATCCTGTTGTGAAATAGTAAGTTATAAAAAGTTCTGCAGCCCAACCTGCGGATCTGTCTGGACGGGACACTGGAGATCATGCTCCTCCAGTTTCCCAGCATCTTGTTGACAGCGCTCCTCTGCTTGAAGAAATGTCCCAGAGAACTGTTCATCATCTTGGACTGGGCGCTCTCCACGCTGCTCCTGCGACCTGACCCGGACTTGTCGCCCGTCGCCGGGTTCCCACCGCTCATCTTCCTCTCTGTCGCGTCCTTGCTCTTCAGCGTCACGGTGTAGGCGGACTTCTTCCAGTGGCCCAAGAACAGCACGACGATGCGCTCCTTTCTGAGGCTGTTGGTCTCGAGAACATCTGCAACGTTTTCATCGTAGTCAATGCCAGAGTCACTGTTCTGGTCTGTCTCTGGGGCTGGACTCAAGACTTTAGGCTCCACGTCCGACTCTGTGGCCTTGAGCGGCGTGGAGGAGCTTAACACGACGGCCTCCTCCGGCTCATCTGACAGAGGCGAGTTCTGCGTCTCAAAATTCGACTTCAGAGTCCTCACAGACACTCCGAACTGATGGATCTCGTCCTCTATCCTCTCCCTGCGTCCCCTGGTGGAGTTCTGTCTCTCCGGCGTCTGCGAGAACACGGTGATCAGGTCGGTGTTGGGCATCTTGCAGTAGGGCTGGTCTGTCAGGTTGGTCATGAGCAGAGACATGCTCTTCACGATGCCCGAGATGCGGCCGCACCACACGGGAAGAGGGACTTGACTCGAGAAGTTTCTGAACTGGGTGTTGACGGTGATGTTCACTATGGGGGCCGGCAGGATATGCCTGAGCTCCTCGGCCAGGCGAGCCAGCTCCAGCTCGTAGCCCTCGCAGTTCCTCTGCATGGAGACGTTGACAATCTGCTGCTCCAGATAGATGAGGTCATCCTCGGCCAGCAGCTCACCAGAGGGCCCCAGGATGGCATTGTGGGCTTGGGAGTACCTCCAGCTGACTTTGGCATATCTGTTTCCATTTTCCTGTAAGAGAAGAAGTGAACAGCAGGCAGATACAGATGCAGGATGTCATGAGTTGTTTTTTACATTTCAAATGACTTAAGCGTGAGAGGAGAAGAGTAATGATACAGTAAAACTGCAACCAAACCTCAAAAATATGACTTGACTACCAATGTGTTATGTGTTCAGTGATTTGTTACGTGCAATTAAAAGTAAATGATGATGGAATTTCCAAGTGTTTTTCAGATTTTCAGTAAAGCAGATTTAGAACAGCATCACAAAATCAGGCTGCAATTTACACTTTGCTCACTGTGTTCTGGTTAGACTCAGTGAGCATTAGCTTAGGAGGGGATCATTTTAACAGAATATAACTCACTTTTCTGGGGCTGCAAAGGGATTAATCCAATCATCAAAAGATTTGCTGATTAATTTTCCCGTCAATCAACTGGATTAACTGACAACAAATCTTTTTGGCTGATTTTACAGCAGCTGTTCTAGAAACATTATCAATTTACCAAAAAAGTACACACCTACAACAGCTTCTGAAAACACAAGCTAAGCTGTTGCAGAAATATGCTTATTTTCTGTCTGTGGCCTCCTAAAGAACATATGATATGTCAAAGAGTTTCTAGAATTAAAAATAAAATCAAAGTTATGAACATGTGGCTATCAACTCCTTTCTCTGCTGTCCACCTGCAGGCCAGAGCCTAATTGAAAAAAAGCGAGCGTTATCCGTTTCTTGCATCATGTAAACATTCTCCACATGTGCACTGCAGTCAGGTTCGATTTAGAGTGTGATTAAGAGTGTTATTTGTTGTAATTCATTGAACCAAGCTGTTGCTACGTCTCTTATCACAACAGATTTATAAGAGTGAGATTAATGTGCGTATGTGAATACATGAGTTCAGTCTTCTGAGGCGTTACCTTCCTCCTCTGATCCTCCTCATCCAGCAGCCTGGCCTGCAGCTGTCTCACCATGACCTGCCTTTTCCACTCAGCAATGGGACGGCCCCTCTCGTCGTGAGTGGGCACCAGGTAGTCGATATCCGACAGGTTGGCCTCCTCGGTGGGCAGGACCACCATCTTGTTCTGCACAGATGCGGCATTTTAGCAGAGGAGAGGAAGCGCTTGCAAACAGAAGGAAACGAGAAAGCTCATTGCACTCACTGCTTGCCCGGTGAAGACTCCTGATATCCCCGATTGTTTCAAGGACTGAATGGATTTCATGTTGCCGAGAAGTTTCCGTTCAGCCAGGAGTTTTGCATCAGGCGGAATGGTCTTATCAGCGGAGACAGTCGTCCCTCTGCCAGCAGGCTTGAGTTGATTGAAGCTTTTAATAACTAAAATACAAATCACACATCTTTGCCTTACTCACTCCAGTGTAATTTCAGGAACACACACATTTTATTCCATTGAGCAGTGACTTCCAGTAACCATGAAAGAGATTTTTTCAGTGATTGAATTATATAAACAGAAAGGCTTTTCTCACCAGATGTTGCGATTTGAACCTGCTCTATTCTGTGGACAGCTGTTTTCTCCAGCTGGGCAGGTGTGGATGAATCAGAAGGTAAAGGAGGTGCAGGAGGCGGCTGAGGGTATCTTGCCTGCGGGAACTCCTCGCTCTCTGGTTGCTAAAAAAAAAAAAAAAGAAAGAGAGAGATGACCAGGTTGCTTTGGGTTATAACAGGAAATTGTGATATGTAATATATGTGGTAAACTCAGATATATATAATATATATAATGTAATATAATGTAAACTCAGTGTTTACCTTTAAACTATCCATGGGCGTGTTAGCGCTGTAACTGTCCCTGCATGTGTCACTCAGGCTGCCGTAGTAGTCGCCCCTGCTGCGCTGCAACAACACAGCCGGCTTTACCTTCACTCCTTCCTCCACCGGGGCAATTACCTCGACGGGCTTATCCTCAAAGGCTGCCTGTGAAGATCACACAGTCACATTTCATGCTGTTTAAGCTCAAACGTGAAATATATATTAATTCACAGTAAAATCATGCAGACAGGGACAGGGTTTTCATGCAGTGAATGAACTGACACAACAGAAACTGACTTCTTTTCACTGGGAAAAAGTGTAAATATTACAGAGTGGAAGGTGACAACTGTGTGAAAAGTAAAAACAACTCTGAAGTAGTCTGCACCACAAACATTTCACATTTTACATTTTCATTCATTACTTTAGTTCAGTTCACAACTAATGTCAAATGAATCAAATAACAAGTGATATTTTTTACTTTTTAGTTTTATTTTTTATGTGCAAAGTCATTTCTTGTCTCTCACTCATCAAAAATACTGCAGTTACATGTAAAGGTAAATAAGAGATTGGCTTTATTAAAAATGTATATTACGCTGGTGAAATAAGTCTTTAATTGTAAGAGGGAATTAACGAATAGGCTGCACAGAAGAACTTCACATGTCAAACATTTTAAATCCTGAAGACTGTGTGAAGAACAAAACAAGCACATGGGATAGTAAGCAACCTTGAATAATTGGCAGCATTTCACACCACTCTAGGGAGGATGTAGGATGTATGGAAGCATTTAGATCCCCTTTAATGAACCTACGTTGTCCTAATGCACTCCATGCAGAATGCATATCAAATTCGGCTCTCCGAGGACATTATTAGTAACCAAAACATCAAAGGCAGCTCTAATATGCTGCTGCATGCTGTTGTGCTTTGTGTCCATGAGGTGGTCCTTGCCATTTCCTCTCGCACGGCACTTTGATGGCAAACAGCACGAAATATGCTGTGACACTGCTCAGGCGGAGGAATAAACTTCCCCGAAGTTGTGCAATCCATAAATAGATAAACAAGAGGGTTGGGAAAAGAGGAGGGGGAGCCTGATTCCTTTGTGACCCTTCTCGTAACAGTTCAATGTCCTAAAAGCTATGATGAACCGGCCCTTGTGTGTGTGTGAGTGTGTGTGTGTGTGTGTTTAATTAGGCCCAGTGGCCAGAGAGCATTTGGTTTTCATCAGCACCCCATCACAATTGTCACGCAGATATAGATAGCTGAGCCCTGTTTTGGCCTGGATCTGCTCTCCCTCTATCAAAGACCACAAAGAGCCCGATCACAACAGATTAGGAGCCAAGAGTTAAGAAACAGCTACTCAGTGCCGTCTCTTTGTCCGACACGCAGCACCAGTAATCTGCGGTCCCTGCGGGTCGAGCCACGAGAGGGTTGAAGTATTTCAGAACACCACGTGTATTTAAAAAACATGTCTTGTAATGCTGCGTCGTGAAATCAATCATTAAAACAACCTGCTTCCATATGAAATGTCCGCATTCTTGGTGATAAATTGCAACGAGGAATGTATACAGCGGGTGTGCATTATACACAGAACGCTAGAGTGTAAATACACGTCCGCTCACATGTTAAAATGCTCTCAGGTTTCCTGCGTGGAGGTAAATGCTTGAGAGGTTAACCACTGACGGACATGATCTTTTTCTGCCAACATTTACAGCTTTTTTAGACTCACTTTAGCTAATCAAGAGAAATGACAATATTTGCCTACTTCATAATGGAACACTGTAACAGCTCCAGGATCAGAGAACTATATCTACAAACAGACTCAAAGAAGGAAGAAAAATCATGAACCATTTTGCAAAATCAACAATGACAACATATATTAAGGTCACGAACCTGGGAGTATTAGTCATGCCTAACCGTAAGAGGCCACAACTGATCAGAAAATAGGTCAAACACTGCCAAAACATCTGCCAACTAAGACCTTTTAAATGGGACTAACAAAACTTTCCTTTCTTTTTTGCAAAACTAATTACTCAGCCTGTCCAGTCACTTACTTATGAAGAAATACTTAAAGATGATGTAGTAAAGCACAAAAATGGAGCAAAAGCAGCATAAAAAGTACAGCTAACAGTGAAAATAAATAAACCAAATTAAAGCTTACCAACCTCGACCTTGAACAATCCTCCAGGTGCACACTGGTGCGACTTCACCGTGCTGTGAAACTCCAGAGGTACCGGCTCGTGCAGCCAGGTATCCGGGGCGGTCGCTCGGTGCGGAGGATGTGACACTATCCTAAGATCACCAACCACTCGTTTGACACCATCATCAGCATCTGTGCCAGTGGCCAAGGGCCGCCAGGCAATAAACAATAAACTCTGATCGGAGAATCCTGTTAATAATTAAGGGAAAGGATAGGGTGGCCGGTAATGTCACTAATGCATGGACAAACCAATGGCCATGTTGTTGCACGAAGGGAGGTATCAGCGGAAGACTTGTCAAAGCATCTGGAAAAGAGACATTTTATCCATGCGCGTTCAGGCGCTTTTTCCACTTGGGGCAATTGGATGCAGGAGCTAACTCATCGGGCTTTTTTTATTGTGAGGGGGGGGGGTCAAATCTACTCGAGGTGACGGTGAGGTGAAATGTGACAGTGGAAACACAATGTGACACCATAAGCTTCCATAGATTGGTTTGACTGTTAATGTGGAAAAGCTGACAACAACTAAACAAGGAGCTGTGGTCACGTTTTCAACGATTTCATCACTTAAATCGTCCACTAATTCACCAATTTCCTGATGAATATGACCTCTCTCTCACTGAAAGGGATGCAGCACAGCATCCTTGATGAAGATAAACAAATTTAGGGCTGCAGCCAAGGATTATCACCATAACTGATTAATCTGTTGATTACTGTCTTCATCAATCAAAAAACAGCAATAAAAAAATCCCAATTTCCCAAGTTGACCTGTTAACACTGGTTGTTTTGTCTGACCAAAAATAAAGGAAATCAACAGTAATTCACACCTGAGAAGCTCTAAAGTGTGAATTTTTCGCATTTTAGGCTTAAAAAGTTACTTAAATATTTAATCAATTATCAAATTTGCTGCTCATCACATTTTTCTTTATACTCATCAATGAATGGACTTTTTGTTGCAGCTCTACAGCCATCAATAAAGAGTAATATGTAAAGAGTATTAGGGCTGCAAATAAAGATTATTGTCATTATTGATTAATATGTTAGTTTGTCTGTTGTTAATCATTTTCTTGATTAATCAGTTAGTTGTCTGGTCCTTAAAATGACAGAAAATGGTGAAAAAGGTTCATCCCTGTTTCCCAAAGCTCAAGGTGATGTCCTCTATTTTGGCCACAACTCAAAGATAATCAGTTTACTGTCATAGAGGACTAAAGAAGACAGAACATTTTCACATTTGCGAAGCTAAAATAAATAGAAAGATTTGGGCATTTTTTCTTAAAAAAAAAAAAGATTTAACAGCTGATAACTAATCAATGAATTGACTTATTGTTGCAACTTTAAAGAGTACTACAGGGTGAACGGGGATATGATACACATTTTATAGCACTGTAAAATATCTGTGATAAACATGTGATCGTGTCAGGCTTTGCAAGTGGATAAGGAATACATCTGTAGATTATTTTACCTCTGACTAAATGAACACACTAAGTTCATTAGAAGTGCTGATGCAGAAAGATAGTGAAGCTTTTGTGTTTCTCGTCTGCAGCATCTGTGTTTTTGTCTCTCATTGCAAAAAAAACAATGTGGAAGTTTTTGACAGCGTCCTCGAAAACAGAGTGATGAATTAGACGACAACGTGTTTCCTATGTCTAAGCATTCTAAAAATACTGTTCTCAAACAACAGTATCTTTGGCCCGATCTCTGTGAATGGAGAGCAAAAGCCACAAATGTGTGTGAAGTAAACCTCACGCCACACTCTGTTTATTTGATTGCAGCTGTTCCTGAGATGCGAGATGAGGAAGAGCGGTTGACAGCACTGAACGAGTCTGACCTCAAACACACACACGGAGAGGCCAAACACACACACACACACGCACACACACACAGCTCTCCCCGGTGAACATCCCATCGCATTTAGGTCGCTGCTCGGAAATGAGATTATCCGAGTGACACTTTAGAACCGATGAAACCGGCGATCTGCGCAGCACTTTACAAACCTGAAACACCACCAGAAATGTAATTAAAGCAGCGCTCATCTCTGGAACAGTAGGTCTGAAAGCATCGGCCTGCTCTCCAAATATTTTGAAGATTTAAATCAATGAACTTTTATTTCAGGTTCTCTATCAGATGACCCCCCTTTGTTCACATCAAGCCTCAAGTTTGTGCGTCCGATTCCTGCGCTGCCAAGAAACATGATACATCTTTCTGTCTGTTATCAACATTGTACAGTATCCAGAGGTGACAATCGTGGCACTTCCAAGTCTCTGGAAAAAAAACATGACACACAATCAAACGTGTGTTTGAAGCCAGTGACATCCTGCTCTCCGAGTCCACAGAGGGATAGTGTTGCCGGTTCCAGGCATCAGAATGGTGAAAACGCTGAAACTTAAGCTTGTGGATCTCATAACGGGCTCAGCCCCTGGGCCCTCCACCTGAGCCACTGGAGAGGGGTAACTGATAGGCCCTTAGCCGGCGGCGGCTCCGGCTGCGTTCGACGTCGCAGCGGCTCCAGCGCTAATTAGCTCTCCATTGTTGATGGGAGGATTATTTCTGAAGGGGAGCTCGGCAGCCATGCCTCGCCGGCTCCCTATCATCATCCTCTTCATGTATGAGTGCTGCTCTTCTCTGCTGACTTATTTATGGATTGTATTGGCCGACAGCTTTCATTACTCTGTGTACATCGCGGAGCGGTCTGCGCTATAGGCAGCGAGTGAAGTGTGGTGGGGAAAAACCACGACAGGCCGCAGGTGGACAGCTGTGAAGCTTTAAGGTCCAACAAGTCTGCTGACAGAGGGGTCCCCATAGGCTCGTTCAGTTAACAGTATTCTCCGTTTCCTATTTAAAATCAACTCCACAAGCTCCAGTTTCAGTATCAGTATCAACTGTAATCATCTAAACCTGATTATTATGTAGCTATTTAAAAGAAAAACAAACACATCAAGATTGAAAGAGGCTGCACAAAGACAAGTAACCTTCCTTTAAAGTGCGGGTCAGTTTTATCATTGACCCCTGACTCGAACAGGCAACTCCAGCGCAAACAAAGTGTTAACACTAAAATATTCATCAATCACGTTAAGGAGTGTTGTGCTTTCTGCACAAAACAAAAGAGCTGATCTCAGAGAGTCCTCCGTGGCAAACTGAGACCAAAGACTCTCCTCCACAGTCACGGCATCAGCGCATGTAATGCCTTATTAAACACAAAAGCCATCATCTACCACTTTCTTAGAGCTCTTAAACTAAGAGCAAAGCAATCAGGGCTGAGTGGAAGAGAACAGCGCTGGAGAGGGACAGGCTTGACCTGTGTGAAATACATGTCACAAATTAAGAAAATGATTCACCGAGGCTCCAAGATCTTCCAGATGTTTGCTGTTGACCGAACTCCCCAAACTGGCTTTGATTTTCATGCCAAAATAAACAGCTGGGCAAGCAATGACACAAAAGAGAGGCCACAGAGCTGGGAAATGTGTAAACCAAAATATACTGAAGGTGAGAGGGAGAGCTTACGTTTTTCTCCATGGCACAGAGATATCTGGCACATTCGTGGTGTCCGTTGTACTCAGCCAAGTCTGCTGCTGTGAACCCATCAACATCCTGGTCTGACGGGTTCGCGTGATTGGCCAACAGGATTTTACAGCACTGAGAAGGAATATGACAAGACAGCAGACAAAGAAAAATCAATATGTGTTACCTATTGTGTTTGAATAAAGTTTAATTTGTTTAAACAAGATGAGACATAAACGAGAATAGAAACAAAAGAAAAGTGAAGAAAAATGTTGCGTCCACCTCCAGCTCTCCATTCTCCGCAGCATCATGAAGTGGGGTCCCTCCCCAGTAGTCCTTAATGACCTTTGAACCCATGTGAAGCAGCTGGTCCAAGATGCAATAGTGCCCTCTGCTGGCAGCGAAGTGCAGAGCAGTCGCTCCGTCTCTGTCCTGGCTGGACAGGCTGACATCAGTGCAGGTCGCCTGTTTGGGGTTCATGAAAGAGGATCGAAGCATTAAAAGTAAAATTAAAAATATGTCATAGAAACACTTGTTGTGCTTCTCTACTGACCAGCCACACCACCACAGCTTGGTGGCCCATGTGAGCAGCAGCGTGCAGGCAGGTCATGCCATCGTGGGCCCTCAGGTGGACGTCGGCCCCGCAGCAGTTCACGAGGTACTCCACGACATGCTGGTGCCCTTCCTGGCAGGCCAGATAGAGCGGAGTCGCACCGATGGCCGTCTGGTGGTTCACACATCTGCACCCAAATATAGATATATATAACAACAGGGGTGCACAAGGTTGAGTTAACATACTAACAACTACCAGCCATTAAATGCTTCAAAACATGTTGTTTGTATTGGGACTAATATCAAACTTCTGCCTGTTAAAATGCACCAAACTGATATGTAGTTGATAAAATGTGCAACAGGTTTATGTAAGTAATTTTAGCCATAACAGACTTCTGTTCAGTTCAGACATTTAGCCTGATTTAGCCTGATTCAGAATTGTATAAAGGAGCCTTTGAGGATTCACATAATGAAGAATAAAGTTTGACCTAAGGTTTGTGCAGTATGAGGTGAACGTCAGAAGCTAAACACATGGTTCTTGTCGCCCATCGAGCCTTTGAGACCCTGCAGGGCCTTTACATTGACGTGCACACAATGTACTTCGTCGAACACGAGGTCGACATGTGACCGACAGTGTCTGGGCATGTATTATTCACAGGTTACCGATGGTCATGTGATGCTCTGACCACGCCATGCGTCATGCAAATTACTGTCATATAAGGAGATGAAGCAGGAAGAGCAACATCTCTTTATCTGCTGCTTACTAAGTGCCACTGTCTCAGGTTTAGGAGATTCATTGAGTTTACTTGCCCCTCTGGATGAGAGCAGCCCAATTGCACAGATAGTTTTGTTTAATTAAAGCGACTGATCACTTGATAACATCCACTGATCATCTACAAATGTAATTTTCCACAGAAATAAACATATTGGAGATACATCAAACAGAGGTGTGGCAGCAACAAAAAGAGATAAATGAGACCTATATATTGCACCCAAGGTTGTAATTACGATATAACTATAATATTACTGTGTGAGATAAAGACCATCTTTTGCAAACAATTTAAAGATCTCCTTCAGCATCCTCTTTAAAGTTATGCAGTGCTACATTTTATCTAGTACCGTTTGAATTGAAAAGAAAATACTACAGTACAAGCACTTCCCTTCAGTAAGAAAACATTGTTGACATTCAGGTGTAACTACACTTAAGAAAATTCACATTAAAATCTAACTTTGTTTCTTCAACGGTTCTTTAAAGAAAAAGATGAAGAGTTTGCAGCCAGCCTACCCACTCTGTGAGGCTGCACTTGAGCTAAACACTCACATCAACATGCTTACAATGAGATATTTTTATAAAGAGCTGAGCTGACCAATGAGAGTAAACCTTATGGTGGTGTGAAAGGAAAAATCAGGGGTTCACCAAAGTTGGCAGGATTCATCTTTTGGGGACCATGAATGTATGTACCAAACTTCATAACAATCTGTCAAATAGTTGTCAAGATATTTCAGCCCGGATCAAAGTGGTTGCAGTGTTTAGGCACCGGTGAAAGCAGGACTGCGAACTCACCCGGGCGCTTGCTGAGCGAGCAGCTTTAAACAGGTGAGGTCCCCGTTGGCTGCGGCATAGTGCGCAGGTACGGCTCCGCAGCTGGTCTCCACCTCCGCCACTCCCCCGACAGAGAGAAGCCACCTGATGACCTCCACGCAACCGAACCGGGCGGCGAGGTGGAGCGCGGTGGCTCCGGCGGCGTCCCTGTCCTGGAAACGTTCACAGAGATTCAGAGTCAGATGGAGACTGACAAAACTCCTCTATCATATAAAACACCCGAGACAGGTCAAAGGGGCTTCATCACTCAAAGGATGTGATGCAAGGATTCTTATGAGGACCACCAATTAAGACATTTGGTGGTCTCCATTAAAGAGGAAAAAGAAACAAAAGGATGACACATTACACGATAAGATGAAACTTTACTTGTGTTCTTTAATTTCAGGCAGGATTCTGCTAATTGATAACAGACGTTTGTATAATTTTGAGGAAGACTTGACTTCTTGAGTTCAGTGGGAGCTCCCCTCAAGCATCTGGACATAATTACACTTGCTACATAACACTAATGGATATCCCGTAAGTCAACACCATGCGATGTAATCAGCTGGTAATACATCTGAAAAGGTATTGTATAGTACCTTTTACTACTGCAGTGATGTAACCTCACTCTGGGATCAGTTAGATGACCATCTAAAGCCATCGCCTGGATTAAGACTTGCACACTACTGAGTTGGTAGAAATTACCAGGAGAGCTGGACATGTGGCATCTCTCCAAGGCATCTGAGCTCTCAGGGTAGGTTTCTCTCTCTCTCTTTCTCTCTCTCACTCTCTCTGTGTGTGTGGAGATTGTTCACAGCAGATAAACTTACCTCGATGTTGCAGCCGCCTCGGTCTACAAGCCATTGCAGCTCCCGGATGTGGCCGGTAGCCACTGCATCGTGCGCCGGAGTGGCCCCGTTGGAGGCCCGGGCATCAGCCGCCAGCCCCAGCTCGCTCACCAGGAACTGCAGGCACTCCAGGCGCCCGCACCTCGCCGCGTGGTGCACCGGGCCGGCACCCTGAGCATCAGTGATGTCAGGCGAGAAGTGACCAAAGGACGTGAGCTCCCTCAGGGCTGCGACGTCCCCTGCTCGGGCCGCCTGGATGGCCCGATGAAGCACCATCCCCCGGCTGCTATGAGTGAGCTATGGCACATAGAGCGAGCTCCACGGAGGTCTTTGGATCCCGGCAGGTTACCATCCCTTTCTTGCTCATGCTCATACAATAACAGAAAACTCATGCACTCATTGCCTCCGCCCGAGCCAGGAAAGTGACACCCAAGCGGCAGCCAGCTGGCCTGCACGGCCATTGGGGAGAGAGGAGGAGGGGGGGGTCAGAGCCAGCGAGATAGAAAGGTAATGAAAGACGGGTGGAGGCGCAGCACTCGTGGCCTCCTGCTCTCCTTTGTGTGGCAGTGACCATATGCTGGCACACGCACCAACGCTTCACTGGAGATGGAGGAGCTGAGGCAGCACGGAAACTTAAGTAATGGGAGAAGTCAGAGCCAAGGCATGGTGGATTACACCGAGTGTTATTTTTTGCAACTATTTTAAAAATTCATCTCAGCGGAGATGACTAAACAGCTTTTAAATCTGCAAAATTATGATCTACAAAGAGCAGTTCACGCTTGAGCATATTAGTGAAAAAAAATATTAAAAGTGTGTGTGAATATTTGATTTCAGCAACACTCATACACATCACCCCGAATTCAATTAGCTGATTAGCTCCTCATATGACGTGATGGAAGCTGAGTGCAGTCATCGCTCCATAACACCACCCCTCAGGTCACTTCAAGTTCTTCATCTTTTATTATTCATATTAAATATTTCATCCATTTTACATGGTCGGTTAATATAACAATAAAGACGGATGATGTATTTTTAATTCTGTACATCCTCATTTGACCTACAGGGTGACTCTGTTCGTGCCGTCAGTTTACTTCTTCCAGCAGTTGCACGGTTTCCTTCAGGTCCTCCACGATGGCGTCCACATCTGCTTTGGTCGTCCCCCTGCCCACGCTCAACCGCAGGGCATTCGCTGCCACCTCTGAGGGGACGCCGCAGCTCAGAAGGATATGGGAAGGCCTGTTTTTTCACAGAAACAGGGGGGGTTACATCACTGCGATCAATATGGTGTCTCACCAAAAGCAAAACCGGTGAAAGAGGCTCTTTTACCTGTTTCCACTGTCTGAGTGGCAGGCGGCACCGACGCTGGCCAACAGCCTCGTACAGTTGGACAATACCCTCCAGCCTAAAGCAGGAGAGCGACAGATTAATCATTCAGAGCCTTTGTAACTTACAAATAGCCCCGTGCGGGTCACGACCTGCCTCTGACAAACATTGGTGTAGGGTTAGAGGACACTGTGCCGGACTGGCAGGCCTTAACAGACATAGGACAGGGACGGAGGAGTCATGACATCACCTTGCAATGTTGGGCCCAGGATGGACAAGTTACATGTGTTAGGGAGGACATCAGAGCCGGGGTAATGGCTGTTGAAGCGGATCTTGTCTTCAAAGACGGCCTGAAAGTGGAAACATAATGATGGTTGTCTTTTTTTTAATGTATAAAATGTTAAAAAAACTGATGAAAAATGATGCAAAAATCTCTGTGAACCACAGTCACACTGAAACATTACCATTCACACTCCCACAGTCACAACGATAAAGAGACGTTTTTCATCTTTTCCAAATGGATCCAAACTCACCTTCAGTCTTTCTTCCAAGTAAAGTCTGGTACTTTGCATGTGACTCTCATAATCTGAGAGATTAGTGGCCACCAGCTCTGCAGCCTAACAGACACATAATGAATCAGTAGCTGTAGATAAATCACAATATGACATGTTTGGTGTCTAAATAAAGAAATAAAATCAATGGCGTTACTATTTTAACTCTTTTAGTTGGACTGCTGACTAATTTAAATAAGTACTACATGATGTCAACAATGACTGAACGATAAAGTCAGAAAAAAATTAAAAAATCAGAGAATTTTTTATTCAAAAAGAAAGAAGAATTGATGTGGTATAACTTGAGAATTTCGAACACCTTACTTTGCCATGTTTGGGAAAAACTGTAAGTGCAACACCACTGAAAATGATGTATGTACTCTCACCATGACATTGGTAATACATTAATTTTATGATACACAATATTTTACATTACACTCAGCTTCGACATCACCAAATTTACATGATTATCAGTGGTAAGGGTTTCATACAAGTGGAATCACACAGTCTGGATGTATTTTGCTTTTATTCAGCGTATTACCAAACATGTGTTTGTCTCAATTCTGCAACATAACAAGCCACAGCAAAAATATAAATACCAGTGATGTGAATTGTCCAACACTGTTTTACTATTTAATGGTTCATAAATGTCACATTTATTGCAGGGCTACTGTTGCAAACTGCAAAATAACTGTTTGTCCACATCCTGATCAGAGCTAACTGGAATGCCTGAGACTAAAAAAAACTCTTTAAATAGGGTTTATAAGCCGTAACTAATGGCTTTATCACTGTTTATTTTTGATGAACACATTATAGACAAATTGTAAACCATTTAAACCAATATTTTAAAATAAAGTTCAATTTTAGGTTGCCAGATTAGAATAAATCCCTTTGACTGACTGAACCATATGACCACCTTCCTTCCACAAAAGAGCTGCAGAGGAGGTGGACCAAAACTAATTTAATCAAACATTCGTTAATAGATTCTCAACACTTATAAAAACATCATTACCAAACAGAAAGAACAACTGCCAGCAGAAAGGATTTTCTGTATTGAAGAAGAAGTAGATGATTCATTAACGATTAATACAGCCATGAGTTACAACCTATCAACCCTTTACGTATTGGCGTATTTAGTGTCAACATTATTCAGTGTAAGCTTCAAGAGAAAAGTTTTGAAATGTAATATTGCGATTAAAAACCCAGTAATCAAATATGGAGCAGGAAACAAACCTTTCCCAGACCAGCAATCATTGGTGTGTTTTCTGTGCTGCAATAGAAAAAATAGACCCTTATGTTTAAATGTGCCGCTCTCTTTTGCTCCTTGTTTTTTGCATGGTTGGTACTTTTTGGATTAAAAAAAAAACGAGACAATGAAGTTACCCTGATCTGAAGTTTCTCTCCTGTCCTCCTCCAAACAGCATCGGGTAGAGCGGCGTGCTCCGTCCAGGGCTGTTCACGTACAAAGCACCGATCCGCGGGGCGTAGAACTAGAAATGTGACAAAACCTGTCAAAGAAAAGTTTTCCTGTTTTCTTTCCGATGCCACATTAAGATATTTTAGGCCACAGATTCCCGACCTTGTGTCCCACGATGGTGAGGTAATCCACTCCCAGTTCATAGACATCTACTCGGATTTTCCCCAGAGCCTGAGCCGCATCGGTGTGGAGCAGGATTCTGAGCCGCTCCTGCTGCTTGTTGAGAGATTCTACTCTCTGGCAGATCTCTCGGACTGGCTGACAAAAGGAAGCATAAAGGGCATATTTGACTGTACCGTACAGAGACAAATGAAAGCTTTAGTTTTTACATTAGAATTGAATATAAGAAATAATACGGAGGGATGTTTCAGCTAATGTAACTGTCTGCTTCATCTGCACCAATTCCTCCTTTGAGAACTGACATCTCAATCAATTCAAACAGAATTTCTTTATCATCAGTACTGTGAAGATTTGCACTTGTAGGTGAACATACAGCAGAAGAGGACGTCAGGTTTCTGAGCCTGAGTCTCCTTCTTACCATGATGACTCCTGTCTCATTGTTGGCCAGCATGACAGAGACGAGACAAGTGTTGGGACGCACTGCAGCGATGATATCGTCCACCTCCACACGGGCCGTCGTCTTAGACACAGGCACAAACGTCACATCTGTGACAAGAACACAGTTACCCAAACAAGCCGAGGAAGGGAGGGAAACAAAAAAAACCACAATCTATCCAACAACAGAAAATCTTATTCTCTGGGTATTTCTCTCACCCGCCTTGCCCTCTTTCTGCAGGTGCTCAGCTACCACTTTGATGGAGTCATGCTCCACATTAGAGGTGATAATGTGAGGAAGGCTGTTGTTTCCATTCTGCTGCCCTTCACCTCCCTCTGCAGATCTGGAGCTCCTCTTGAAGTGCTCGACGGCAGTGTGGAGCACCAGGTTATTGGCCTGAGAGAAGATTGGTCTGCTGTGAACCACTGTTACACACACGATACTACTACTTTTCAAAACTAGAGTAAAAAAAGTGATGCTTACTTCTGTTCCACCTGATGTGAAAATGATGTCTTCTGCTTTACCTCCAATCATTCTCGCCACGTTCTCCCTGGATTGTTTAATGATTGCTCTTGCTTTAGCACCTAAAAATAAAAATATAATTGATATAAACAACACGTTTTTATTGCCTGCACACTGAGATACGACATTATTGTTTGGCTCCTGAGAAAACAAATTAAGGGGAAGCAGCATTATCTCACTGACAGTAAAGGTAATTTATTCTTACACACAATCCGCTTTGCATTTCTGCTTTCAATCACTATATCAAGTCAATGCAAGTTTTCTTCACCTGCTATGTAATTGCTACTTGGGTTTCCCCAAGCGTCCTGCATGGCTTCAGAAACGGCCTCAATCACAGCCGGTTCCAGCGGAGTCGTGGCATTGTAGTCCATGTAGATCCTGTGTTACATCATCAGGGAGAAACCTTCTTATCTTTATTTCACATACTGCGTTAAGAGTGAATAACAGACTGATACGACATGAACAACCTACATCAAACCATCCTACCTATCCAGATTCATTTCTGAATAAAGGTGGAGGGCGTGGTCAGCGAACGTGTGGCCAGTCAAGGTGAGATCCTGCACCACGGGGATGTCTTCGGATTGTTTGGCCATAATACTCCTGGAGAGAAACAACACGTTTAGCAAGATCTCTGAGTGGATTTATTACATTAATAATCAAATAAAAAATCTTTACAGCAAAACATCTTTTTATGTCTCTAACTTTTTAATTATTGTAGGAATTTACTGGAGCAGCTCCCTGTAAGCTTTGAATACAATAAGTTTAGTTATAGTATTTACAGTAGATACACAGTATATGTAATTAGAGACTGCAGACGTAAAATGAATCTTAATGGTTCTTTGTACTTTATACCCCACTCCATTTATTGATAACTTACAGATTTAATTAATAATACATAATAACAATCGTCAACAAATAAATTATTGATCTCTGTGGGACAAATTCACGGGTTAGCCAGCTTAACATTAAACATTAATCAAACATCATTAACTATCATCCAATAATATAACATGCATTTTTCTACACTATGCTTATTATCACTTTTGGTACTTTAAGTTAAATTTGATGCTGATACTTTTGCACAAAATTTTGAAGGAGAAACTTGTTTTTTTTGAGTGCAAGATCTGAGTACTTCTTCCACCTCTGCTCTTTAGAGCTCAACTTTTTTAAATTATAAGCATCTACAAACTCCTTAGTACAGTGGATTGTTAAGGTGTGTACAGATATTATAAAGTACAGGAGGTCATCATGTTTTAAAAACCTCTAGCAGGGCAGGTATCTTCTGACATCCTGCAGCTTCCTGTTAGACAGGTAGAAACACACAGCTACAACCTTAAAACCTGCTGTGTTACCTGTGATAATACCTGTGAGACAGAGGAGATATCTATCATTTAACACTGACTCTCATGTAGTTTCACTTTAGCCGAAGTTAGCCGCTGCTGCTAACTGAGTGTTTAAGCTAACCGGGTCACATTTAGCTGTTCGTTTCCTCTCAAAGCTTTAAAAAGAGTCAGATTTTATTTTGAATCCGTGTCCCACAGCAGGAGGAAGCTCCCGGCTTCGTGTCTGACCTTGTGAGGAGACGTGAAGATGTCCAGGAGGGATTTTATTGTAGTCAGTGAGTAAATCATCAGCTGGTTAGCCTGCTGCTGTCTGAGGCTGCAGGAGGTCACGTGACTCAAAGAGGAACCTGCACATCAACTCAAAACAACTTTATGAAGACATCAATAATTATATCAATATATTGATAAAATATTAGATTTATACTTTATATATCATGTAGATATCAATTATTATATCAATACATTCATAAAATATTAGATTATACTTTATATATCATGTAGATATCAATTATTATATCAATACATTCATAAAATATTAGATTTATACTTTATATATCATGTAGATATCAATTAGTATATCAATACATTCATAAAATATTAGATTATACTTTATATATCATGTAGATATCAATTAGTATATCAATACATTCATAAAATATTAGATTATACTTTATATATCATGTAAATATCAATTATTATATCAATACATTCATAAAATATTAGATTTATACTTTATATATCATGTAGATATCAATTATTATATCAATACATTCATAAAATATTAGATTTATACTTTATATATCATGTAGATATGAGTTATTATATCAATACATTCATAAAATATTCGATTTGTACTTTATATATCATGTAGATATGAATGATTATATCAACATATTCATAAAATATTAGTTTTGTACTTTACATATCATGTAGATATGAGTAATTATACCACATATGTTCATATAATATTAGCATTATACTTCATATATCATGTAGATATGAGTTATTATATCATGTGTATTAATATAATATTAGATTTACTATTTATTTATAATGTACATATGGGTTATTACATTCATATAACATTAGATCTACACTTCATATATAATGGAGATATGGATTGTTGTATTACATTTTATTTACACTATCTATATATATATCTATATCATGTTTATTATGTTAAATACATAAATAAATCATTAGATCAATGTTTATATATCATGTTTATTGTAAATATTTTCAAATAACATTAGATTTACACATCTATAATGTAGATATGGTTTGCTCACATCTAAAAAGAAATATATAGAAAAGAATATAGTATATCTATCAATCTATTTATCGATCTATCTGTCTTTGTTATTTTTATATTGTTACTCTATATATTTTTTTAACTGTAGTCAGCGGTGCAGGAAGTATTCAGATCCTGAATGCTAAAACGTTATGCTGTGAAAAAACTAATAAAAATGTAAAATACTGAGTCAGCCTTCAGGTCATGGATTTCTTTGTTAATGATAAATAAAAAATGAATGCAGCAGATTCTACAGAGAAGAGGAGTCCATTACTTCGTGTTGCATAATTTCCATGTTTATTTAATATATGACAATGTGTTTAGTGTACACAAACATTTGACGCTAAACTCCAACACTCAGAGACACTGACTGAACTACTGCCCATTTAAGAGTTTGTAAATGGGTGCAACTTTATAATACACTGTTCACAGCAATCATGTTTATATACAATGCCAAATAATCTGAAGAAAAAAAAAAATGTATGTACCGGTGCAATTTTATAGTGCAAAAAAAAAAAAAATAGATGTGGAAGCACAAAAATGTAAATGAAACTTCTTCAAAGGGGAAGGGAGGGATTAGAAAAAGTTGATTTTGTGAAGGCTGTCAGAGCTCGATGGTGAAGGTAGATATTGAAATAAGAGTGAGAGAGTGACAGTAACCTACAGCATTACTCTGTACAAGATGCAATGCCTAACAGGGCCACGATGAACCAACCTTCCTCCACATTATTACAGATATATATATATCCAACAACCGCCATTTGGTTCCCTGATAGTACCTACAATCAATAAGGAACCAGAAGACAAGTCAACACAACCACTCAGAATAAGTATCTTCAAATATTAATGTACATTCAGTGTGAATTTGTGGATGACTGCACCAACAAAACTTTGGTTGTGTGACACATTAAAAGGCCCAATGAAGACGAGAGGGATAATCTCAACACAGAGATCAGACTGGAGCATTTTTAAGATTGGGTTTATAAAATGGAAATGTTTGAGACGGTGTAATACACAGCAAAAGGTATTCCTTCAGTGACGACGCTGTAGCTGGATAAACGTCTGTTACACACTTTGATCGTAACATTGATCACCTGTCTCGATACAAAACAAAAAAAATATATGAATGACATTTAACTGTTGGATTAACCACAATTACTGACAGTCGTACACACATGTGGGGCTGTAAAATGTCAATGGATCACTTTAAAATATGTCCACAACACACAGAATACTTTCCAACCCTGGATAAATATAGATTAATTAGGCAGTAAAAATAAAAAATATACTGAATTCTGTTATATTTGAACCCCCTGCTAAAACTTACAGACAGTTTAACGCTCTGAGATGCCGTCTTAGTACATAATGAGATGCTGTCGAGGCTGGCTGACCTGAGGCACGCTCATCAATCACACAACATCTCACAAGCTGTATCTGTCGCTACATTTTGAGCAGGTTCAGTTTTATATTTGATTTCAATGAAATGCAAAAGAAGATACACAACTTTCATCAAAGATCAGATAATTAAAAAAAAAAGAAAAGTACAAACTGTCAACAGCATTGATTCTTCTTTTATCTTTTCAAAGTAAAATGCTTCTGACAGTCCTGTGATATTAAGGTTGTAAATGTTACATATGTTATTTAATGCATAAACATCAAGTATACTCTGTGTTATGGAAATTTCATACTATATGACAGCTGGTTTCGAGCCGTATTTGATACCTCACATTAAAATGATACCTTTTCGTCTGAGCATGTGAGTGACGATGACGGTGAAAAGCAGGAACGTGATGCGATGTGATCTGCAGACACTCCCAGAACAGTATTATAGCAGCATGAAGGATGTAGTTTCAAAGCAACTGGTGCAGAGACATACTGTACAGTATGATTGAAAAGAGAGGCACTACATTTAATCAATATACATATCATTCAGAAAACCAGTTTCTTCTTCTGCACTGTGAGGAAACTGTTTCTACTTTTGATCATTTGACAAGGTAGCTTTGTGCAGCTGAGGATGGACAGACCACCTTAATGTTCTCTACCTAACGATAATATTGACCTTTTCAGATGCATGTTAGAGGGGCCAAAGGTCAGATGTGACTACCCTACTCTTAAAGGGGATAGTTTAAATTCAAGTAATCTTCAGCACAAAGAAAGTGGCCAATCATAAAGTCATTAAATTGTTTAAATAGCATTACTACAAGGGGACAAGGTCGTATTATTCAAACATTTAAGGAACTCATATTAAAAAGTGCAGTGTGCAGAAATTGCACGGTACTACTACTTTAGAAATATAAATGTCTTTGTAAATAAATACATGCAGAAATAAATAATAAAGCTGTTAAATATCTAAATATATCACATTTTAAAAGAAATAAAATTCAGGTAGAGAATGAGATTAAATTGAGAGGATTAATGGGATGATATTTGAATACGTACTGTGTGAATGTAGATACGCTCTGTGCTCCTACGAGTAGCTAAAACGACATGGACTCATCAAAATGCCACAAGAACATGAAGTCTACGATGAAATGCCATTCTCTTGCCAGGCTGTGTGTGCTAAAGTTTTCTAACAAGTTTTAGGATTAGGAGGCTGATTACTCAATGTCAGGAATCATGGACCAGAAAGAAAAGAGATTTACTCGAGAGAGAGAGAGAGAGAGAGAGTTACACTCAGCTGTCATTCATTTTTTCTTTTAGCATGTATTTTTTTAGCTGTACGTTGTATGCAAACCAGTTTAGACACTGTATATATAGCTGTAGAGCAGAGAGGAGAAGAATCTGCATGTTTTGTCTATTTACTGATGCAAATATAGCAATGTGATCCTCACTGACATGGCAGCTTTTAGTAGAAACAAATGTCGCTGCATCATTTTTTTTTAAGGAATAAATGTATAAGGCTTGATGTGTCACTGACAACAACTACAGTACATTACCAATACGTATGTAATCTGAAATAAGAAAACTGTTGCTACTTCCTCCATTTTCTTCATTCGTCCAGCTATGAATAAACTCCAGTACAGTACAGTGACAGCTTTTTGAAGAGGTTTCTTCTGACTACGAGACTCACACCGCAGCAAAGGCCAGACACGAAATGGGCGCTTTAGGTGCCGAGGACGCTAGTGATAAACTGAGAACGTACAGCGGAGAGATGGTTGTTGGTGACGGTGGCGGGGCGGGGGTGGGGCTCAGCACAAGGGGGAGGGGGTGAGGACGAGGATCTATGTACATCTTAAGTCTTTGCGTTCATCCTTCTCTCGTGAGATTTGTTCAGAGTCTTGTTTCACATCCTCATCTGTCCGGCTCGTCTTCTCGACAGCTTTGACCTGAGAGAGAAATGTTTTTATGTTAAGAGAAACATTTTCCAGTTATAATTCTGTGCTTGCTTTTTACCAATTAAAGTATTTCTTACCTGATAGTTCCAGCAAGGAGAGGATTAAACGCATACAGCCAGTCATGCATCTCTTTGTCATTAGTGGCTTGGAGTAATATTCCACGATGTTCTGTACACACGGCAAATGTGTTTGGAGTCTGTTGAAAGAGCAAAAAAAAATTCAATATACCATACCTGAGGTTTTCACCAAAATAAGATCAGAAAGTTTGGTGGTGAATCACTGACCTTCAGCATTGCCTGCTGGTCCTCACTGTACTCCACCTGGGCCGAGGAGAGGTTGAGGATAGCTCGCTCCACCGTGTCTCTCTCTGTGTTGTAGATGTAGACGTACGGCCGCCGCACGACGACATAGCGCTTCACCCATCCGTTGGTGTGTGGCTCCAAGAAGTGTATGTAACCCTTCTTTGACACGATGGGGCTGCGAAAGTAGAGGTGACATATCGGAGCATGTGAAACCAGGACAGATGTCTCCTCTACACAAAGCGACAGATTTTTGTTTGAGTTTTTGTGGCGGACTCACCTGACTCTAATCTCCTGGATATCAGGGATAAATCTGCGGGTCCGAGGTTTAGTTTCAGATGCTCCATTTACAGACTTCTTGGGCTCTGCGTCCTGCTGGGTGTCAGGACTCGGGCTGACGGCACGAGATCGAGGCGTGGGGGGTCTGCAGGACAGAAACAAGAGGTCCATGAATACTTTGCACTGTCTGAGGGATATTACAATCATTTGTTCTTCATGTTATTGCACTAAAAAACATTTTATTTATTTAAAAAACAAGAAAATAAACACTCTGCGACACAAAATTTGGTCAATCACGAATATAGAAATAATATAACACAAAGATAATCACAGAAGTGTGTTTTTAGACTGACCTGAGTTCAGCATTGGAATAGCAACCCTCAACCAGTGAAGGGCACGTTGAGGAGGGTGTGATTGTGTTGAGAGCAGAGATTGAAGTGGACTCTCTCAGTGTTGTGACAGACATCTCTGAGATCTGTAATATAAATAAATGCATGCTCGCTCAACTGTGTGGAACCATAAAAAAAGAAATAAATCTGATTTCTTTTATGTGTACATTTAAATTTGAGTGTTTGAGCATTACCTTGCTTTCACTGGCGCTGACACACACATGGCTGTATTCTCGGTTGAAGGAGTGAGTGAGCAGCCGCAAACACTGTGTGTTAAATAGACAGAAAGCTTAAAATATCTTCCAAGATTACACACTATATAAGTAAGATCAGATGTCGTATCGTAAAAATGTAAGCACTCTGAACAGTGATGACGGCTGACCTTGGCGGCGAGCTCCCTCTGCCTCTCTGTGGTGATTTCAGAGGGGGTGCTGACCTCCTGGTCGACCTCAGGGGGCTGAGGAGACTCACTCAGGTCCTCCGTGACACAGGACAGCAGGGACTCCTGGCCCATGAGCAGGGTCGACTCCAGTTTCTCCCTCAGCAGGAGGTAATGTTTGGTCTTCTCCACCTGAGAGAATGGAGGAAAAAAACACATCACAATCACTGACAACGGGAACCTTTTACTGTCCCTAACTTCAAGAAAGTTGTCTTTAAGCAACTTTTGGAAAAAGCAGAGGAAAACAATTTGACAAATTCCAGTCTAGTTTCCATCAGAGGCACATTAGAGATGGCTCTCTGCACTGCTTTCAACGCCATGAATCATAATATTTTATGGGATATTCTGAGGAATGCAGAGCTTTATAGCTCTTTAATGTTTTTTTTCTTTGAATTATGTTGTTAGGTTTTACTCATGTTGTGTTTATATTTTTGTTTCACAGTAACCCTGGGAAGTGCTCCGTGAATTACTTACACTTGTCCTTCCTTAAAGCCTTGAAGAAGCGGAGGCTTTCATAACAGCATGCTTGGACACCTTTATGATGAGGGCTGCAAACACTACATAACTACATGTACACAGACTTTGTTGAAAAGCCCTCAAATGAACTCACCACATGCACTTCATATATGCAGTAAATCATATGCATGTGGACCAAGTCTCCAAAACTGATTATTTAGACGCACATTTTTTATGTAGGTTGAATAAATGAGGCCCAGTATCTTTCTTTAGGTGTTAATAAAAGTGTCTTATGATATAAAAGAAAAGCAACAAATGCCCCTCACATCCTGGAGGAGGCTGAGTTTCTCCAGCTCCCACTGGTGGTCCAGAATGAGGCTGTCGCTGCGGGGCCTCCACCCAGCCAGGTTCTCCTCTCCACGGACGTAGGCCACGGAGGTGTCCAGCACCCGCCTGCGTCTCCTCTGCATACCTGTGGTGGGCAGGCGCAGGATTAGAAATGTTGAAGATGTTGTGCGTTTAATGCAAAATGCTAACTTTGTCCTGACTCACCTGGGCTTCCTGCATCTGCCAGGTTACATAGGCTGACCTCATACACTCCAGTCACACGGTTTCTAGAAAAAGAAAATAAAAATGAGATCTTTATTAATAGAGAGAACTCAGGAGCTACATGATGTTTTCTATAGTTTGAAGTTTCACACTCACCCATCTGCCGCTCTCAGGCTTCCAGTACCAAAAAGGTTTCGGATTGAGCGAGAGGCTGAGAGCTTCGTGTCTCGAGAGTAAAACACCATGCAGACATCTTTGGTTATAACTGCAGGCTGGGTGCAGTTCTCCATCTGCAATTGATATAAGAGATTGATGCTCTGTAGTAATTTACACATCACCTCTGATACCGTGAGAGATCTGTTTGCCTCCCATGTTACCTCCAAGTAGGCAGAGAGGGTCATGTATATCTTCTCTCCATATGGAGTGACTCGGTTTAGGAGCAGGGAGTTGTGCATGGAGCTGTCCCAAGCGGCCTCGAAACGGTAGAAAGTCCTGAGGCGATCCGAGTGAAGAGAAGCCAAGAAAATCAGTCAACAGTCAATTTTAAATCCTTCTACCTGAACAATAAATGAAAGCCTATCAACCTAGCAGAGACATAGCATAAAAATCAGGATAAATCCAAACAATACTTCAATAAAATACTTCAGTTACACAAAGATGAGGACTAAACTTTGACTTGATACACTGAGAAAATAATATTATGATTTTTAAAACAGTCATTATCAGTTCACAAGTGGTATTTAAGTATTTAAACATTATTCTAAGTATTCCTCAAAATCTCAGTACAACAAGTGCTAATGAAATCTGTTTGCATGCAACAGACTGAGTTGATGTTCTCTGTACAAAACCACAGAAAAGCTAAAAGAGCTGAGATGACTATCAGCACAGAAAAAAGGAAGAAGGGATGAGAGACAGCCAGACGAAATGAGGGACAGGGCAGTGAAATACCTATGGTCAAGTCCCAAGGAAATGCTGTGAGAAAGAAGAAATCAGCAAAAGAATAGAAAGTGAGAGTCAGGAAGTATGTTGAGGTTGTGCGCCTGTGTGGCTGGGTTGGTGTTTGTCTTTTTTTTCCTTTTTTTTCACAACATTATCTCATTATGTAAACACTGCCACGGACGGTACAGCTCACCCGTAAGAGACTGTTGAGAAATCCTGTGGAAGGTGCTGATCGACTTGATGCAATCATCCTCCTGCTCTACCATTGAAAAGGTCACATAACAGCACACGGCCTTCCCTCAAGCTAAACAATACTGCTTTCTGTTAAGGGCTCTGATTTAGTCCATACGTTAACGTACACGATTTTTCCCCATTTCCCTGGAGGGGAAATAATCACACACTGAAACCAGTTATTCTTCTGGCTTGCAGCCCGGTGTGGCCTTAAATTTAAAAAAAGATAATCCAAGCAAGAACTGTAAAGGGAAACTAATGTTTCTGTAAGCCATAAAAACAGGCTGAATGGACTCTTCATGAGGTTCAGATGTTGGGCCCACTGGCCTTGGACTGAGGTGACCTTGTAGGAAACTGAACAATGTGTCACTCAAAAGAAAGCAAACAGCAGCGGACTGAGTTGACTCTGCGAGAACTCGCTGCTGCTTTGTGTGAATAAAGGGGATTCAGCGCAGAGATGGCCTGTTTTTTTTAAAAAGTAATTAGCAAGTGTATTAACACGCTCACACATCACACACACACTTTCCCAGTAGTAGAAAACTGTTCGCTTGCACTACAAGGAAGCAATTTCCTCTTTGCACTACACCAACATGTGCTTCTCTGCATTTTACTACCTCCTAAAAATGCGGCAGCCAGGATTGAAGTCATGCTGCTGGCGTAACATGTGAGGAGCCGTTTGTTTCTGGTGTTTGGCAGAGTTTCACCGAGGTACGAGCAAGGCTTAAAAATATTCACAACATCGCAGCAATTTGGGGCAAAGTGCTACTGGTGAGGTAATGGTTCACTGGATTACATTTTAATAGCTGCATTTGAATAGCGTGCCAGAGTGGGCACTGTAAATGATGTGATCCATATTACAGCATTTGAGTAATCGTGTTCCTGTTAATATTCTGTTGCTGTGATGGGAAACTATGCTCTGTCTCTTGGGATAAGAGGTAACTAACAAGATCATGTCCATGGATTCAAAATATTGCTTCACTGCAAAGGCCAGTCACATAAAATAATAAACAGATTGGAGAGAGGAACGCAGAAAATGAATGTTATTGCTAAGGATTTTATCTCTTTGCTTTTGATGGTCCAAAAAAACTGTGTTTTAATAATGGACCACTACCACCCTCTACTGGAAGGTAGTACTAATACCTTATACTACTACTACTCATTTACTTGTACTGAAATCAGCTCAAACACTGTAAATTATATGGAGTATAATCATGATGGATGTGACTTTTCTGCTTTTTAATTTAATCTGGAAATAAGTTAGAATCAGGAATAGAACAGAAAGAAATTACACTCTTTTAAAATGTTGACAACATTTTGAAATTCCCTTGAATTTTGTTTTTTCTGTCCAAAAAAACAAGTGCAAAGAGTGACCAAACAGTGACTGTACACTTTCTAACAACACAGTTCCTGCTGCAGCAGCTGCTGAAGTGGAAACAGCGAGTGTGATACTGGCCCCACGACACCTCCAGCAGAGACACAGTCAAGGACAAGTCCACGTGAAGCAAAGCGAGCCATGCAGACCCTGTCCGTCATAAACCGCAGCCCGATAACAGCTCAAACACACACCCAGCGCAGCAAGAGAACCGGGGACATGCAGAACCGCATCCCTCGCTTTTCGTGAGGGGGGGAGGGGGGAGAAAACAAAGAGGCACAGATGAATTGCTGACAGTAATGGCAGAGTAGAGGAGAGAGGGTAATGAAATCGCTGGAGGCCGAGTGGAAATGACAGGGTGCAGAGGACGTTAGAAAGATGAGGTGTTTGTGTAACTTAAGAATATGAGAAGAGAGGCAAAATAATATACCTAGGCATGTCCGAATCAAGAAACTGTCTGCGAAAGCAAAAAAACAACATTCTGTTAGTGGACTGGAGGGAGAAAAATGTTAGCATCCATATATACTTTGATGTTAGTCTCTGCAGGACTGAGCAGAGACCGTACTGGACTACAGCCTGACCCGGTGCTGAACCCTTAAAAACCCAATTGTTAGCCATCGAGGCCCAAACAGGACAAACACTGAGGGCTAAAAACCCCGAAGGTGCAGCACCGTGGAAAAAAGAAAGGCTGGTCGAGCAGGGCCGCTGGACAGTGCTGCGTTTGGTTGCTTTAGATCGGAACTCAGTAAACCCGGGTCTGGGCTGGTGATGGTGTTGCTGGTTTTGTTAGGCTTTTTGGAGAGTGGTTGGGAAAGCAGACGAATTAAGCAATGAGCCAAAAACAGAGGGTTATAAAAATCATGTTAAATCGCAAAAAAAAAAACCCAAAAAAACGTAACAGTTTTCATAAATTTAACTTGGATGATAAAACAGTTTTGGCCTCATCTACACTGATACTTGTCCATAAAAAAACACCGTAAATATACTGCAAATACATCGTGTATGATACATGCCACTACTTCAGAACTACTGTGCCACCATACAGTGGTGATGTCAATGGTTAGTGATTTTGATGTTACATGACATACTAATGAAGAGGTAAATATGTTTTTTATGCCAGTTATTACTGTATTTCTTAGAAAAACATGTCACCTAAATAACATTTGAGTAGTTTCCAAAACACAAGTTCTCAATATGGGGTCTTAAAAGACACCTACTGCCCTCTACTGGCTGACTGCTGAACAGTTTAAATACTTGGGACCATTTTTTGTGTGAAAACCTTTGCACATATTTTCTTTCAATAAGATGTCACTGTCACAAAATGTATAATTTCTTTTGACTATTGAAACATTTTGGTTGAATTTCAGTATATTAGCAATGATATTGATCTGTCGGATCGTTGTTTCCTGTAGTTGTGTGTTTCATCTTTTCCCTGCTACACCTGCTACACACCAAAAAACACACTTTCCAGGGCTTCAAATAAAATATTACATAGTTGGTCAATGCATGATTAATATATTTTATTTCATTTTTATCTACAGTCATTTGCAAATATCAAGGGTTAACCAAGGGATGCAATAAAGTGATAACGAAATGTTGTATGTTTGATGTATGACATCATATTAAATACTTGTTAGTGATTTTACACAACTTGCAGTGACACATGCTGTTTGATAAGTTAGAAAGACATGCATTTTAATTTCAATATTAATTAATGAAGGCCTGTTCATTCAGAGGGTGTGTTTTTTAAGATTAGTGTCTCTCGAAGTCTATAAGCGGGTCAGTGTTGGGGTTAGTAGATCTGATCGTGGCTGAGAGATGAGACGGGTTAGAGGTGACGTGATAAACAAGGTGAGATGCAACACGAAGGTGCGATGATGACCATTGAACGACAAAAAGCACAGATTAACACCAAGGAGGGTCGCACAGCCAGCATGGACAAGTGAGTTCATAACTACTGATGTGGCAGGTTTAGTATCTAAACAGCTACTCTTAAATAACTAAAGGGAAAATTTGCTCTTGGTCACTCTGGATTATTTTTTGTGTGGCTTCCTGTAAACAGAAAGAGGAAACTAACATCATGCAGAAAAAATAATACAGAAAACAAAATAAGTTGCTGAGGTTTGTTATAACATTCAAGTTGTGCTTCTGCCAAGCTTTTTTGACATGTGCAGCTGGTTCAGTTTGCCATGCATTTGCCTGTGTGCCGCGTTTAGGTGCCGGAGCTGCCACACGAGTAATAAAGTGACGAATAACACTGTTATTGACATAAAATCAGAACCGTACAGTACAGTGGTTTCCAAATTCAGCAAAGCTGCGACAACTTTATGATAAACAACATAACCCTAACCCTAACCCTGCAGCTGTTAGACATTTTATACATTGAATTTCATGCAATTTAGATTCAAGCTAACAAAAACTACAAAATCTAGACTGACCATTTGTAAAGATCTGGCTGTTGCAAAGTAAGTTTCCATCAAATGTCAACATCAGTACGTACCGGTCATCTTGCATGGGTCTGACATACCCAGCAGACAAGATGTTGAGAGAGAGGATATTGGGGTCAATGATGGTCTCATCAGCTTCAGGGGTGTTGCGGAGACGTCCTGGGAGGGCACAAGTGTCTCATTTAGACCAGCTCATACACAAGGCAGTGTCACTGTTGGTGCAAACATTTGGTTTTCTGAGTAAGAAAGCCTGAAAACTAAACTCACCCACAACAAGCTCTCGGATGTCTTTCCACTCCATGTCACCTCCTGATTCATGTACAATGGTGACGGTTATTCTCCTCTGGAGGCCCTGTGTGTGGGAAGAAAGGACGTGTGGTTATGTTCAATACATTTAAAAAAATTCAAACATCATATTTGTGTAATTGGCGTACCTGGTGCAGCAGGAATGTACCATGGCAAGGCATTCCTCCTCTGTGGTCCACCACTGCAGGGATGTAGCTGTGAGGACACAAATGAAAACAAGCTTCATTGTTTTCACGCTCATTAGACTCATTCCTTAATAATATTTCATCTAAAGCTCTGCCAAATCAGCAGAGTGACAGTGGATATTTGTTCAGAGGTGACGCAGGATACTCACTCTCCATTGGCCTCCAGCTCGCAGATCTCAAAGAAAACCATGAGATCATATTTGCAGTGGCAGGGTCCTGCCTGCGGGCGGGTCATAGCTGTCAGCTTGGTGGCAGGTACTGTGTGGAAAAAAGGACGCAGATGGTGTAAGACAGGTTGAGGGTAAACAGAGAGCAGACTAGTGGCTAACAGCAGGGAGCTTCTCTAACCCTACAGAGGAAAGAAAAAGGGAAGAAGAAAGGAAATCAGTGATGCAGGGAAAAGGAGGAACCACTGAATCCTGTAGAAGGAGCTCCTTTTTCTTCAGCAGATTTAAAAGCAACTCTGCAGTCCTCTCTTAAAGGAGAATACCACTTAATATATCATATCAATGTTGTTCATCATCGTCATTGTTGTCTTGTATTTATGATTAAATCTAGTCTATGAGTTAGCTACAATCCTCCAAATTAAGGTCGCTCCCCAAAAGGAGTTCAGAGTTACTGTAAGGAAGAGTGTGCATTAAAAAAACACCTGCACCCCTGGAGTTTGGCCCAAGCTCAAGCAAAAACATAATATATAAAGGTTTGTTAAATATAATATGGTACATAATGTATTATTCTGCACATATATATTTGCACTCTGCATAATTCATGTGCTGTATACATTATTTCAAATAGGTCTTAAGCTGTATTATACCTCTTTACAAGGATTTCCCCTCTGGAGATAAATAAAATCTTATATAATCTGTGTAATATACAAATATACAGTATAGTTAACATTCCCATCCCATTCAAGAAGAGCTCAAAAAAGGGAACTGCAAGGAGAATCCACCACGCAGGTCGACAGTAAACACACAGTACACCAGAGAGCCAATCCAATTGAATCCTGACACGAGAAAATTTCCTTTTTGTATCAAATTATTTTATTTTTACAACTACAGCTTTTACTAATCAGTGACCAGCACTAACTGTGATATAAACCACAGCAGAGAGACTTCATTTGTTCATTTTGCTCATCATTTGTTCTTGTTTGTGATATTTTATCTCCCTCTAAAGGAAGGTCACGTCGCAGGGTCAGTTACACAACATCGACCCGGTGGCTGGAAGGACTTCAGCGTTATGTTTCTGCATAAAGTCACATACTCACGTGCTCTTTCAAATAGCAGTTCATGAATGAATGTGATATAACAGTCACACCAAGATAAACACTTGATATAAAAAGATTTTCAGTCACAGGATTCTCTTGGATCTGACATCAATGACCAACCCGGTTTCTGAGCTTTAATAACTGAACAGATAGAGGTGGGTGGAGCTGTCAGCCGAGCCTGCTCGTTTCCTTCCAGTAGGAAGGAAGCAGCCAAGCCAGCGGCAGACAGAGCGTGGCCTGACAACGAGTCCACCAGCGCCCCATTGAACACATCCGGGACCAGGTATCGGATCAGCTCCAGCGATTTCTCCCGGTCCGGCGAGGCGTCAGAGTCAACTGCTCGTACCCAACAACATGAAGCTGAGATGACATGACTTGCAGGGAGTCCAGTACAAAGACAGTGCAACATAAATAAAAGGTGAAATTTACTCTGAGAAGGGTTTATTTACCTGGTTTGGACAGAGGCATCACCCGTGGGAACTGTCTTCTACAGGGACGTAGTGGACTGGTTGTGGAAATAAAACATAATGTACATTATATGTTTGTTTGAGCAGTAAATCAGGTCTCTCAGCAGACTTCATAGGCAGGTACCTGATGACATCTTTACAAAGTGGAAGGAAAGGCTGTTTCTGGTAGTGTCCAAACACCTCAAACACAATCGGCTGAGTCTTGATGTAGTCAACAAAGGACTTAGTAACTTCAACAGCAATCTATGAAAACAACAGAGTGATGTTAAAGTACTTCATCTATTAAAACCTGCCATAACTCATCATTGCAATGGAGTGGCCTGATATTTCTTACATTTTGCACGTGGTAGAAGCCGAGAGGGGGGCCGCGGCCTGTGTTTTTTAGGGGTTCAGTGGAGAAGGCCTCATCATGGCGGTGGATAAAACTGAAATCAATCAAAATGGCAAAATATAACTATTTATATGCAAAATATGTAGCAGGAACATGGTAAATATTACCACGAGAGTAAAATTGTTAAGTGAAAGCATTTTGGTGAACTTATTACTTGAACTGGCAGAAGATGTCAGCATATTCTGCAGAGATGCTGGAGGCTTGCAGGACTGTCACCCTGAAGGTAAAAACATTTCCAATCCTCAGGTGCTCCAGAGTCGTGTCGAGTGAGCCGTCCAAACCGGCCTTCAGCGGGTTCTCCAGCTCGTCTCCACCAGCTGTGAGGAACAATGACATACAACATAAAATCAGATGTTGGTTAAAGTTGTATTTCAGGGAGCAAATGTCAGTATTGGGAGTGAGGGTCAATACACACTGTTTTATGACCCCATGAACAATGGATGGAGGAGGACTAGGAAGCATTTGGAGCACTGACTAGTGCTGATTTCAGGTGAAGTATCACCTGCCCCTTGCTTTGAACCGGCATTAGCCTACAGAGCAAATTCCATTTTGAGTCTTTAACACAGAAAGCATCAGTCTGGCATGAGTCTAGTAGCCAGATTTAGGCAACTGTTGGACTCCACACAACACACACACACACCCAAACACATGAAACGTGTCCATTCACTCAAAAAATACGATTACCCGCACATGTGTTGTTGTTAACCTCATCAGCTGAGGGTCCCATTTCAGCATTCTGCCCCTCCCCCTCCACGATACGAAGCTCCTCCTGAGAGATCCCTGTACGAGACAGCCCGACAGAGCAGGTCTCGGACTGGAACTGCAAAACCGAGGTGAGAAAACAGACTGTTAGCAGGTTAGAATACACAGGTGAATCCTGTATGTACCGTGCGCAGTTATTTTCTCTACCTTTTCATATTGCTGATCCTCAAATGAGATTTTGGCGGTGCCCGACTGCCTCACTCCCGAGCCGTAGTCTGGAGCTTCTTCGTCAGCTGGAGGGAAACACAAAGCACCTTCACTTCACTCCCTCAAGAAGTCACACACAGCCTGTCCTTTGAATCCCTTTATTTCCTTTATTTTAACAACAGTGAGTCTGAGGATCCGAGCCTTACCTGATATGGCCTGCACCGCCACTCGCAGGAAGCCCTTCACTTCTCCCTTCTCGCTAACGATGGCCACGCGGTGGACAAGAGGAACCGGGTACAGCAGGTTACTCAGATAGACGAAAGCCCTGAATGGGAAGCAGAGAGGTGATGAGAGATTAAAAAACAAGCGAGTGATAGAGATGGTTTACACTTGATAAAATTTGACTGGACTGGACAACAGAACACAGAGCTGCAAAGCAACCAAACAGAAGCTGGGACTGCTCTTGCGATGGCCATGGCTGCCCTTTACTATCGCTTTGTAGGGGCTTTTCCTCACCATCTATAAATAATGACATCATCAGGACAATTACGGGTCACATGCAGTACTCCTTAACTTTTGTATTGTACTGATGAAAGCTTGGTGAGGCTAGGGAGCATGTGTGTAAGGGTCAACTTTAAATTATTTCAAAATACTGGAAACCAGCTCACTACTAAGCTGGACAGCAGAAAAGGTTTCTTCAGGAGAAATCAGTTCTATTCCTGAAATAAAGGGGTCTATTTTTGCATTGCTTGATGATTACATGCTACTGCACAACATGTGCATGATGAATGTACCTCAAGATGAAAACACTACACTTTATATCTAATGTACAGAGCCAAAAATGGGCACATGAGGCACTTTTTTTATGCATAAGACTTGAAAATACTTCAGGGGCTGTGACAAAGACTGCATTCTTTCTATTTCTTGGTTTCTCTCTAGTTTTGAGTTGCAATATTCGATCTTGCAGTCAATGACCACGTTTTCCACAAGCCAATAAGGGGTAGACATTTAAGGGTGGAGAGTGTAAAAAGGGAGAGGCTTATGACAAGATTGGTGAGGTGCAAAGAAGGCATGCTCAGGACAAAAAAGGGTGAACAAAAATGCTTTCAACTTCTCGACTCAAAAGAATCAAAAGCAAATGGAACAGAAATCATCATACGAAACATGGCTCAGCTTGAATAAAAACTGCCAACAGCTTGAAATATATTGTATGCTACACCAAAAAAAAAACAAACAAAAAAAAACAACGAATGACATCAGAAACCAAAGTGCACCCCTAATTTGTGCAAAGGAGGGGCACTAGTTCATCATCAGACGTATTCAAGTAAAAACTGACAAAAAAGGTCAAAATGAAAAGACTTGTGCTCTGGCATGCCTAAAAGAGACAGCTGCAGTAGAAACCAGCTCTTTCATCTTGAGATTTTGAGTCTTCCTTGAACGCCACTTTGCTATTTCATATGAACAATTTCCAGACTCTTTCACACTAATTCAGGTTTCACAGCGTGGTGAGAACATTTCGCTGTGTTTTCCTGTGTGAATATACTCCATGAGACATGTCAGTGCTTTGGCTAGTGAACGGTCATCTTTAAAAGCTGCTAGTTTGTATTTAGCCACACGTAAGTGAGACACACACCTCAAGCAGCCGTTGAGCATCAACTTTGCTTGGATTTCAGTGGAAACAAGTGGTATGAACTGACCCACCCTGGGCTGACATAAAGAACTTGTTTTATAAGAAGAATTGTGATATGCAGGAGAAGCATTTAGTGTAAGTTAGTGTGATAAAACAGTTAGCAAAAAAAAAAGAAAAAAAAAAAAGAAAATCAAGCAACACTCAAATTTGATGAGCTTAAAGATAGAAAGCAAAAAATAAACCTTGAAGCCCAGAAATGTCTACTCCAGTTTCCACTCATGTTCATGAAAGAAATCTGTGTAGTGGTTTGTCATTTGAGAGCTTTTGTGTCTCAAACATGAGACACGGCGACAGTGACAACCGAGACAGGGAATAGAAACTAAAGCTGCTTGTTTGACTTGATGTACGAAGCAAGCAGGAAGTGTTTAAGAATACGAAATGAATGAAATTCCCAAATTAAAAAAAAAGATCAGATCTCCGCTGATGCTAATTCAAATACCCCAAGTCCTTCTTGATAATACAACTATAGCTTACTTGTCCCAGCTGGACAGTAAAGTGGACAATGTTTGTTTTATAAATCAACAATCAGGCTAAGTCGGATAGAAGACGGTGGTTGTCATATACAAACGCAAGAGACACTGCAGAAACTTTGATGGTGTGGTCAGTCCACAACAGTGTGAGGACTTCGTGAGAACATACTTCTGAACTGTACTGTTTCTGTATTGTGTTTTGTCTGTGCTGATGTCTATCGATGGAAAACAGACCCTGCGTCTCAGCGTGAAAGAGCTAGTTTCCTCCACCAGCATGCTCCCGAAACCTCACCAACCTTCCCACTACACTGAATAATGGTGAGCGGTCGTAAAAGGGATCCTGGCCTTCGCTGGAGCCTCGGCAGAGCTCTCCCTCATCATCATCATCATCATCATCATCATCATCATCATCATCCTCTCCCCCGAGCTCCAAGCACGGGTCGTCCAAAAAGATATCATCGTCCAGGTCCTCCAAATCCTCCTCCTCCCCTCGACCCTCCCGCTGCGGGTCAGCCAGCTCAGTAATTTCAGAGTTGGAGAGGGTCGGGGATGGGGTAGGGTCACTCATGCGTTCGCTCATGCATGTGTTGAAAATGGGGTTTCTGGTGCAGCCAGAGACATGGGAACTAGGTTAGTACAGTTGGAAAAAAGATAGAAAGCACACACTTGTTCAAACAGGAGAGTCGGTAGAGCACGACCGGAAAAACAGGAGATAACCTTCCTCCCTTTTTCACCAAAATGTGCTTTTTACTCTGTTTACTGTTTCGGTGAACGGCAGACATGTACGGTGGAGACACAGAGGACAGATGGGAGCGAGACAAGCTACAAAGGTTGTTAGATGTATTTAACCACCTTTGCTGAGACAGTATTTCAAGTGTGCCAGTCCATGAAGATGATGACTGACACCACGTAGAAAAGCCAGTCACTTCCAGGTATCACAGGAGGAAGTCATGAATAAACTAAGGTTGGGTGATCTATATTTATGTTTTGTTGTTGGTGGGTGGTGGGTAGGTGGTATTTTTCATTTATTTATTTTAATTTTTTATTATTTTTCTGCATACTATATGGTTCTTATTTATACTGAAATCCTTCCTTTTATGTTTGTCTTTTCAGTCAACATCATAAATATCTACTCTCAATAAAACTAGGCTGCTAAAACTGAAAACTGTTAATGTCCTTAGCTCTGAGGACAAATGCACACTCCATAAATTTCATTAGATGTGGTGCTTTTGGCCACGTCCGCCTGAATTACTCACCTATTGTGTGAATACAAAATCTAAATGAGCTGACAAACAGCATATTTCAAGGGGACATTTTTCAGATTGCTGCCTGATCGTTTCTGCTGGTCTAGCAGGAGCTAAATGACATTAAAGGCTTGATATGCTGAATATTATGTAACCGGGCCATGTGACTGTGTGTAGGCTCCATCTGCAAGAGAGAGAGAAGGACAGAAAGAGAGAGGGAGCTTGGCAGAGAGATTCAGAGGCTGTGTGCCAAAGTGGGAGAGAAAGAAACAGCAGGCTTTGAGTGGGAGGACTGAAGAAATGTCTATCTCAAATGTTCCACAGCCGATTTTTCCCATTAAAAAAAAAGAAAAAGACAGCACTGGCATCAGCTAGCATGTACCGATATTTTCCATTGGTTGTTCAGTGTGTAATGGCAGAGACGCTATAATGAAGTGAACGGCTTCATGCTGGTGTGTCTGTCATTACGGTCCATCAGCTGACCTCATGCACAACACGGTGCAGTTACGGCCAACTGCCTCCCATTATTAAGTCTGACTAAGCATGACGAACACTAGGCTTGTGTTTGCTCACTGCTGTCGACCTTTGTGTGAGTTCAGTATGAATGCCATCCTGTCTTGTCCATATGCTGTGTACATCCAGTGGTGTTTGACTTTTACCTGCCGACCAGACGGAACCAGGGGAAGCGATCATAAAAGGGGTCCCCTCCGGTCATCACATTTTCACAGTCTTCGGAGGTATTGTTGGGCACATCGGCAGCGCGATCGTACATCTCTCTCATGAGATCAAGTCTCTGCCTGCAAGAAGCAGCGACGATTGCCACATTAAGTCACTGTGCTAAAAGCTGCCACAGCATGTAGTCAATAAGAAATGCTCTTACAATGATTTTTATGACATTTATCCCTCACAAAGACACTATAAACATTTATATTTCTACTGTTTATCAAAGGCTTGTAGACATTTTTATTCGCAGGTGAAATTGTCTCTGAGAATGTTTCTTGTAAAATTTATATTTCATGAAAATATATCATCAATATGCTGGTGTCAGACTTTTTTTGTAACTTGCGCCTGTTCCTCTACCTTAATTTTTCTAATGTCCAATAATGGGTGGCTCCATTTTTCTGATCCTGCACTTCCACGGCAACAATGGTGCGTGGAAAGTGTCGAACCTCTCTGTCCTTAGTCGCCTCTAGGGGTAACAGGTCTGGAGGCAGGGGGGAGTAGAGGGTGTCTGTGAGCAGCACAAACTGGAACTGGACCTAAAGGGGAACAAGAAGCATTGGTTTGGTCAGATATTTTGTTATTAACCTGTGGGGATAATGGAGCATGGATGATAACAACGTGTTGGACCTTTTTCTTGAGTTCGACACTGATTGCATTGGCCTCCTTCAGGAAGATGGCGTTCCCCCATAAAAGGTCACGGAGGGAGGTGAACTGGTAGCACCGCCATTTGCGAAAGCTCCACACAGCAAGCTCTCTTTCCCTCTCTGTCCATTGCACTGCAGAAATAAATAATAAAACATAAGCACTTAGTGAGGATTTACTTATCACAAATATAAATATCTGTCTGTGTCCAATAATTTGCACTACCTTCCTCTTCTGGCTCCTCCTCTTCTTCAGGAGCTTCTGGGTAGTAACGGTCCACTTGCTTCTGAAGAGCCTCCAGTTTGCTCTCATAATCCTGGACAATCGATTAATGAAGATCCATGTCAACACATCTAATCTCAACACATTAAAAAGTCATTCGGGAACAGACGCCAATGACTAAACTGTCCGGCCATTTAACAGACGAACTGTTGAAATGGAGGAACGAAGCTCAAATAATACTCAAATATTGCAAAAAAAAAAAAAATCCTGTAGCTTATTATCATTTTAGAAGCTCTATGACAAAGAGGAGGTACTTTTTTATTCAACTTAGATGCACAACATATAATATATAAAATGTCTACTTGTAAAAAAAATTAAACGTACCTATAGATACATCCCAGAATAACACAGTTTTAATCGATCTAGCTACTGTAACTTTTAATGATTAATGTCAGCTGCACACAGAGCTGCTCATCACTTTACCAGTCTTTGCTGCTCCAGCAGGTTGTTGGCCTCCTCTCTTTCTTTTCGATACTGATCCTCCAACTCCTGCAGCCTGAAAATATGTGAACAAAACAGGTTGCAAAACGTGGAAGCCATTATTTTAATCACCAGTAATATTCTTTCTTCTGTCTTTTGTTTATGTATTTACTATTTCCCAAAAGTACCTCTGTTCCATTTCCTGTTTCATGTCGATGCCCTGTTTCTCCAGCAACTCCCTCTGAGCGAAGGCCCAGTCCACGGGCTCAGCGGGGGTTTCAGCACACGGGGTCCTCTCCCTCTCAGCCCTGGCCTGCACGGGGTGGTTGAACCGGAAGACATGGCTCTTCCCCAGGATGATGCGATTTCCTTTTACAGGGATAAAAAAAATCTAAATGTGTTTGGATGTGCTATGTTTGAGGAAAGGTAAAATTCACAGAGAGAGATAGATAACTGACCTGATTTGAGGACAGTGGGCTCTGTCACTCTCTTTCCATTGACATAAGTCTCTGCTCCATCACAGGGCTCCAGGACCACCGCTGCGTAGCAACAAAGAGTGCAATATGAGGCTTCACTTCCTGTATGTCAATACTAAACTCTGACGGGCACAAATAAAAGCCTGTGGAGCAAGATAAAGATCACCCACTTTCTCCCGTCGGACCCGTAGAGCTGGTAAAGGTGCAGTGTTCATCCTTGATGAAATGGCCGCTGAGGACTATATCCTGACGACTGTTGGCGTCTACACGACCTACCCTAAAAAAGGAAACGCAACGATATCATGTCTGCACAAACAAGTAAATGATAAAGCAGATTTAATATGTCAACTGAGCATACATGTAGCTCCTAAATAAAATCTGAATCAGGAAAGGACGACCATAACCTGCATCATTTCATTTTACAAAAAAAATATCTAACCTGGTGATCCCGTCTTTAATGTAATACAGCAGGCACTCAGACATCAGAGGATCCTCGTTGAGGTTGACCAGATGAGGTGTCTGACACAGAACAAAGAATAATTTACTGTCTGTAGGAATTTGTTGAGTTATATAGATAAATCATTAATTAATCATATGTAATTTACAATATAACAGATGTTTGTGAGATGAAAAGCAATCTCTCTCAGTTGCAAACATCAGAACATCAGCAAAAGTTAAAACCATGCAGTCAAACTCACTCCCCACCACCTCACAACAGGAGTGTTTAATGTAGTCTCAGTCAGATGTTTTGGGGCTGCAGGCAAACAGCCATAAATCAATGAAATGGGGGGGGCACTACCATTATCTTTTCCCCCATGTTTACACCCATGGCTGCTTTTGGGGAGTGTTTGAAGTGAGTAATGAAGTAGATTTAGGATAACACTTATTGAAGAAGAAAAAAAAACCCTCAGTCTATCTGCCTTGGCGAGGCTGCTGTTGAAGTGAGACTCAGAGCACTCAGAGAAGAAGACAGCTTTAAACACTTCACAGCTACAAACCTCATTGGGGGAAAACAGCCCGACTGTGTCGATAAACACAGGCTGGGGCTTTCTAGGGTTATCGGAGGGCTTTGGGGTAAATAAACAAGCATTTTAGTGAACGATTTAAACGGTATGCATGACATAACAGCAGATTTTGGGATATTTTCTTACCTTCTTCGGAGAGAAAACACCAACTGTCCCGCCATCTTCTCGCATTGCTACACCCATTTCTGCAAGCAAGGCCTCTCTGTGGATGAACCTCAGACTCAGTATACCAAGTTGCTGCATGATTTCACTTATCAGTACAGTTTATGTGAAATAAACGTAATTAAAAATGAAGTGTTTGCTGCACAAATTCAAATATGATACTGCACAATTAGCTTGGACTCTTTTTCTAAACTGAATCTTAAGAGAAAAATCTCACTAATAAAATGAAATGAATATTAAAATAATAATAATAATTGAATATTGGATATCTCACCTTTCCATTCTAATGGCTTCTGTTCTGCGAAGTTTCTCTTCCCAAGTCTCATTGAGTTCGGCAATGATTTTCTCTGTTTCCTGATGTTTCAAAAGACAGCGGTAATTAAGGTAAACAGTCATTTCAAGCACAATTTTGGGGAAGTTACTCTTTATTTTTCTTTTCGACAACAAATCACGTGAAAAGACCAAAACCAACAATGAACTGATCCTATTATTAACATATTTTTTACAGCAAAAGCTGGATTTATATTATTTCTCTGAGCCATTAAGCTCCACTGTTGTTCAAAAACCAATGAGACACATTTTCTGTGACATGCTTCTTAATCAAGATGATCGTGGGCACTGCACTCTGAGTCAATCCTGCATACACGGTACGGTCCTGCTGCCATAATAGCACCAAACTGATGACTGAAAATAGTCCTCAGCAAATGCACAATATACCACTGTATGAATAACGTCTATTAAAAACTGCAGTGAGTCACTATTGTAGAAAATTTTAAAAAGAAACTCTTGGGACAATGACCATGAACGCCCCCGGTTGAGTCTGAACCTTTGTTGACTATTCCTCATCTCTCTCCCCCCCCTCATGTCATCCCTCTACAATCAGCTCTCTCATATAAGCCTCCAAAATACTATTTATGACTTGAGTAAAAACAAATGGGCCAGTCTGGGGAACGCAGATAGTTTTGACGAACAATTACATCGTTGGTCTTTTCATGAGATTTGTCAACAACAGCAAAACTACAGAATATCGCCAGCCTCATTCTTTAACAACTAAGAGTTTTATGAGTGAAAATGCTTAGTGGAGAAACTGAAGATTGACTGCACAGTGTGTCATCCAGCGTTCACCTTCAGCCGCTCAATGGCCTCCTCGCTGCCCGGGCTGAACATGATGCGGTCGTGCAGACTGGCGATGGATCCGGCACGGCTGGACAATGCTGAGAGAGACGGAGAGGGACTCATCCCCGTCATGGCATTGGTCACTGTGGAGAGATCATCCCTTTGATTCACAGCTTGGCCTTTATTGTTATTGTTCTTGTAATCGGATAGGTCTGTCAGGGTGGGAGGGAGCACGGCGTGTGTACAGGATGTGGGGTCAGGGTAATCGATAAATAGGGAATAAAGAAACGGAGAGATGCAAACAGATAAGGAAGAGGAGAGAGGGGAGAATAGAAAAGAAAAAGAAAGAAGATATGTGGCCTGAAACAACTCACAAAAAGTCACAAATAGAAATTTTGAATTGCTACAACAAAAGCGAGGGCAGCGCCAGCCGGAAGCCACACGCAGAGAGCACCAACTTAAAAGATGCAACAGCGAGGCCGTCCAGCCATGACCAAAGAAAATGCAGCTATCATACAAAAACGTCAAGCAGAGCGAACATTCAAAAAGAAGAAAATATATATCTATTGTTCATCTGCCGTTTAGGATTCTAGTATGAGACAGGGAGTCTGCTGCTCACTCATCAAGCATACTTAACAGCAAAACCCAAAATTAGTCTTCATGTATGGAAAATAAAGCACATAAGCAAGGCCGCCCTTTGTGCAGAGACATAATGACTCATTTATAATAGGGTCATATTTCCTGCAGAGAACATTGGGAAGCCAGAACTCTCAATTAAGATTGTTATCTAAAAGCAGCAAGATGCATTTAATGCTCAGGGTGCTTGGCTAAAATTAGCGATGACAAACAAATTACTGAAAGCAGAAATCCATTTCTCTGGCAGAGAATCAGACACGGTGGTAAGCTTGCTTTGAGTCCTTATTGGACCTTTTTGAATCACAATTAGATTATTATTTATCAAAATAGTCTATCAACAGACCTGATTTTACATCATGTTTCATTTTTTTTATCTTTGGCATTGTTGTGGCACCTCGAAATCCTATGGTAGATTCTTCAAAATGAAGAATATCAACCCTGCAGCTGCTGCTATGGCAACACAGAGCAATAAATTGGGAAAGTGTATCACAACCATCCATCTGGACAGGCTGTTGCCCGCCAAGATGGATCACATAATATCGCCTTCGCAGCGCAGTTAATGAAATCATGTATTATAGAAAGACAGTAAAAATTTATGGCATAAAATGAGATGACTACCTCACAGATCCAATATTATGCAAGTGATTATACTCTCTCTGTGACTGAAGGCTGCATCATCATCTAATTTTTTCTGTTTTGGCTGCCAACAGGAGGCGAGAGAGACAGACAGACCCTGCCAGGGGAATGGGAAGCTACAGTTTCTACATCAGGGAAATTAAAAAATTGGGATGAAACATATCTTGCTGTGGCCCATAATCTTCCATATTGTATTTCTCTGCTTTGTTGCGTCATGCACAGTTAAGCTCCGTCCCGTCAATGCCGCAGCTATGAAGCCACAAACAAATCTCTACAGCACCATGACACGGCACATAGAGCCCGTGAGGACCTGAAGATTAGAGCTTGAAAATCACTCCCACTACCTGTTATGCAAAAAAAAATCTCATTGGTTTTTAAAGATATTGTGGTGCTGCAGAGAACACAGAGAAGCTACTTTTCACTGACACAGTAAGCGGCACCGGTGATGCTAAGCTGCCACAAGAGCAAAAGCAAGAGCCAGAAAAACACACATTTCAAACCCTCTATCTCTGCACCGGTCGCTCGATATGCTGGGAGAAGAGAAGATAAAGAGTGATAGAGAGGGAGAGAGAGAGAGAAAAAGGAAACAGCGCAACACATTTAGTTAAAAATGTTCATGGATTTAAACAAGCACTCATTAATTGCTGCCCATTTAAATAAGCATCAACATCAAAAAGGTCTGACGTCTTACATAAATGCTGATAAATGTTGTCAATAAATTTCTTATGTCTTTATCCATAAAAATTGTGGCAATTTTGAAAATGCGTTTAAATGTTCACACCTCTTTCATTCAACGAGGAAAGTGAGAAGGTGCACTCACTTCCTGTGCTATGTGAATAAAAACTAAAACTTGATTTTACTGCTTACTTTTCCCATAGTGCAACCCATTGCCATCTTTTCATTAGACCCTCCATGTTTGCTAAATGCATACAATTTTAAACTCCACACCTCCAGTTTGAAATGAAGACTTTCTATTATATGACAGTGTTATCTAGCCTTACATGCTCCATAATCTGCTGTAATTCTTGAGACCCTGCACACACACTATTTCCATACCTGCCTGTCGTTTGCCACAACACAGGAGTAAACTGCAGCCTAAAGAGATTCAGTATCTGTTCATCTTTGTTTAAGTCATCCTATTGATTTCTCTGCACCGGCTCTTAATTTGCTTCGTGTCCTATCTGAACGCACGTTGTTTGTGAGCACAGGGAGGATAAAAGTGCAGTTCTCGTGGCCTGAGGTGAGACTTTATTGGAAATAGTGTGCCCGCTAACAAAAAAAGACTACAAACGTTTGAAATTAAATCTAGAGCCAGCGCTAATGGTCACATAAAGATAATAAATGATGCCTTACTCTCAATGATGTCACCCAGGCCCTGGGCGTAGAGGAGATCTTTGAGTCGGGACACCTCCTCCTTCAGCTCACGCACCAATCGGTTGTTGGGATCCTCGTTGATCACGGCGTTACAGCGAATCTGTTTGGCACGATCTGCGTACCTGTGGGTAAAAAGTGAGGGATCACATACACTCACAATCCCGCTGATATCACAAATCCTCGCTGATTCTACAGCCTGGCACTGCAACACATGAAGGGTGTCTGAAGTGAGAAACTGATGCAAGCGCCTGAGGTAAACCTGTCCAACACAACACTTCGTCCTGACGGCGTCTCTACCTGAGTGTGCTGAGAGTCTCATCGTAGTTGATGTCAGCTGGACTCAGGGCGGCCACCATCGCAGTACGAGAGTTCCCCCCTGACATAATGAAGAAAAACACAAAGATTTCAAGATTTAATTTATCATCATGTGCACAACAATTACATGTATCACTGGCAGTCTCCTTAAACAATGTTCAAAATATTTTAGAAAGCGAGACCATGTGTGCAAAAGAAAAACAGATAATAACCTTATTAATAAAATAAAACAGACCTAAAATAAAAAATAATACAACAAAAAATATATATGATAGAATACAGAAATACTGCTGAATTACAAAGTGCAAGTATTGAATAGTGCAATTAAGTGTAATTTAACAGTCTTATTGCTTTGGGATGAAGTGTCCCTGAGCCTGCTGGTGCGGGCTCGAATGTCATTTTGTCCAGAACTAATGGATCAGTAAGAACCATCAGCGGGTCGAACAAAGAAACAGTGTCCATACCCAAATTTTCCCTCAGTAACCAGGTCAAAACTGAATCTCTGTAGGGGATGAAGCTTTCCACTTTCTTCTTCTTTTTATTCTGTGAATTAAAAAAAAAATATATATATGTATATAATCAAGGTATTTATTGCCATTTAGGTTCAGAACGATAAAATAATTAAGTGAGAAATATAAATAGATTACCTTATTCGAACCAGAGTCCTAAAATCAAGCAGACAATAAAATTAATTATCTTAAATGACCTCTGCTTTATCTCACTGTATAATGTAAAATATGCAGATATAAAACATACCACTTCTGCCAGAGCAGAGATGACTTTCCCCAGTGTAGTTAGAGATTTGTTGATATTTGCTCCCTCCTGTAATAGAACGAGCAGCAGAATATGATTTTTACATTGAAGGTCAACACACCGATTCACTAGCTTTTATACTGATTTATTCATAGTGATATATTCAGTGTGTTTGAATATCCAAAATGCGGTTGAGGGAAACATTTCACCTTAAGCCTGGTTCCTTTGGCTCCAGTTGAATCTGCCCTCTCGCTGCCGGCCAAATCCACCAAACTGATTTTGCTGACCTGCAACAGAACAGTAAATAAATAAACTACAATGCATTAAAACAAAAAAAAAGCTGCTCATCTTTATTCCAGAGACAGGTTTCATAAAAAAAAACCTCTTTATATTACCTTATCATTACACTATGACCTTCAAGCCTTCATTGATTTCCAATTTACGATAAGATTTAAATCAGCCACATCAATCAGCTCGCAGATAAGCAGAGGCTCAATGTTAAACAGGTTCGCTCCGGAGGTGGTTAAACTCTACCTTCTCAGAGGTGTTATCGGTCTCAGCGTCGTGGCGTTTCTGAGTGAATATGATGTTGAAGACAGCATGCGAGCGACTGCTGGTCTCGTTCATGTTGGTGGCAGCCACAGTCCTGTAGAGACGATGAATAATTTTTTTATCAGTGTGTGCAGAAAGCTGTTTTGTTTGCTCCACATTTTGTCTAACAAATTACAAGCTCTTTCTACTGTAAGTCTGACAAACTGAATTCAAAGTGCATACATGATAAAGAGCTTTAATCTCTGTATTTCGAGTGTCTGTATGGTTATAACTTACATACACTTCATCAGAAAATGTCTGATGTTTTCTCTGATGTTTAATTCAGGCCTTAACTGAAGACTAAACTCCTGACATGTATTTCTTTCTCTCAGTTGGATTCATTTCCCAAAAGACTCTCTGACAATAACCAAAAATAGCTTACAGTGTGCACAGTATCTCAACCCCGACCTTCTTCAATAACAGAGCGCCTGAATGAATAAACGTCTCCCTCACCTGGCCTTGTTTCCAGAGTCCATCAGGTCCTGGATGTCATTGTAGGAGGTGACAGCCAGCTTAGACAGGTCCTCCACATACGGTCCCATCAGAGGGTGTTCTCGGACGCGCAGGTTCCCTTTATTTTTGGGGTTCAGTAAATCCCGCACGCGTTCACAGTAGATTTCCATGTAGCTCACCTGTTCAGATTCATCATGTTAGTTTGACGGCGGGTGCAATGTTCGGGTTTTCTCTCTACTGTGTGAGATTTATGGGTTTTTTTGTACATGGTCCCTGACAGATAAATGTAATAAACTAAACTGTAAAATAAACAGGAGGAGATGCTTACCTCCACAGAGTAAGACATGCTGTTGTCTGTGTTGTCGTTGATCTTCGTGAAAAGATCTTCACACAGCTGGAGAGAGAAAAACACAACTCTTACATTCAAAATCATCTTTCATTTGATTTATTATTATCAACACCAGTCGAGTGAACATTACAATACCAGGGGAATGATTCCTTGCTGGTCCTTAACATCCTGTTTTCCCATCATGGTGTAGGACTTGCCAGCACCTGTCTGACCATAAGCAAAGATGCAGACGTTGTATCCCTCAAAGGCGTGCAGCAGCATCTCCTCTCCGATGTCTTTGTACACTCGCATCTGAGAGGCATAGTTGACGTCCTCGGGCTGCGGACAGAAATCAATAATCAGACGCTCAAAAACATGAAAAACACAACATAAAGCGAACCACAGCAATGCACTGTAGGGGTGCAGAGAGAAGAGTTACCGAGGTGTGGGACCAGTAGGAGTAATCAAAGTTGAAGCTCTTGTTGTCTTTGGCCTGTTTAGGGTTGATGATGGCTGAAAGACAGGACAAGGAACACAGGTCAGAGGGAGGGTGAGAGCTGCCCACATGAAACCGAGCTGTGTCGGTGTCATGTTGTGCTAACAGAGCTGGGGAGGCCTCAGTCGAGCACCCCCCCCCCAATCTATATTCAGTCAACAGTCAACAGCCAAGCGTTTCTGCACAAAAGCAAAACATTACGCTGCAGATGTAAAGACACACAAACATTTTCCTACCTATTTATTCTGACTTCTAATTGAACTTATTTATTTATCTGTCTGTTTACTTATGCATTAGCTTAGTTTGTTGGTATATCCTTAGTATAATATTACATCTTTTAGTATTTTATCATTTTATTTTTTAGCTCCTAACCTTTTATTTACTTTTATCTCCTGATTGGACTTCCTGTTTCTGGTGTTTCCTCGCTGCATCCACTTCTGTTTTTATTGAGTGCTGTTATTACTGTGTGCTTTACTCATTTTATTAATTACTTTTTTTTTGCTTCATGTATGGCTGGAGGTATTGTTTTATTGTTTAATTGACTGATTGACTGATTGATTTTGAAGGTGGCAGTGTGGACTGAAATACATACATCTTATTATATCAGTTGGTTATTCATATTAGCGAAGTTTAATGAAGTTTTCCTCCTCTTAGTGAAAAACAACATAGAAAATCTTCAGTACAGCCCTGCTGGTGGCCCTGTGAGGCTTCAAAACACACCAAAAAACTAAGTTGCTGGATAACAAAATAAACAAATGTACTATTTTTGCTTTCTACATTCAGATGTACCGTTCAGCCTGATGGTGGTGCCAGATTAAAAGGCCGTGTTGTTTCTACCAGTGGCCATTTTAGGACTCAGCTTGTCAGGCTCAGCTCATCTTTCAACAGCCTCAGCGTGAAACACTCATCAGGCCTGAGCTTCTGCTTATTCTTACCTTATAATGCTATTTTTTTCCAGACTTTCAGAGAAGTGCTGATATAATTTGAGGTTTTTGTGTGTCTACCACCTGTACTCCAAATCACAGGTGAAATCACATGGGCCAAGTGGAATATTAAAACTTATATTTCTATTAAAACAGGAAAATACCTCTTCCCCTTACACATTAATAACTTTAAATTAAAATACCCTACTGACCCTCTCTTTTTTAAACCACAGAGACTCCCTGCCTAAACAGTAATATTCTGGTCTGGTAGGTCTACATACCCATGACGACCACTGATGACTCAAGCAAATCATTGTAGTTAAATTGTTATGTCTGATCAAATTATTTCATACTGATGTCCGACCTAACTTAATAGTAGACATGTCTGCTCTGTGACCTTTCACTCTCATTCATCTCTCACTCCACAGAACAATGCATTAAAGATATATAAATGATTTATATCACCATAACTGAGCTGCGGGAAATACTAATATTCTCAAAGAAATCAACATAAAGCAACTGAAAAATGCTTTCAGAAACATATAAATCCTGTGTGATGTGATGCTGCTGTCCATTCATTTTCTTGGTTTGGAAAGAGATTTTAGTATTGCTATTTAAATCGTACTACAGCACCTGGTAGCGTGCCCACCCATGAACACTATATCTGATGTGGTCTGATGATGCCAACTATGAAAATGCTTCCTCCCTAGTCCCAGAGCTCCAGACACCATTTTCTCTGCTAATGCAGATGCGGTCAATAATAGAGAAAAAAGGCCCAGGGCTAAGTACACTCTCAAGTAAGTGTACACACTGTTACTTCCTCTCTTCGCTGCTCGTGTGTTTCCGGCTATGAAATATAGGCCAGTGTGGCTGATTTGGGTTTCAGGTTTCAGGCCAATTCGTCACCATGACAAATAGATGAAGCTTCATTTACTGAGCATGACGTGTCCAGGTACTGGAAGGCGGCCAGAAAAAAACAACATAGATGCACTGCAGATTTACTACAGTTTACACAGAGTGCTCTGTGTTTGCTGCTAACCACAGCTACACAATCAATGTCATTAATCAGCTTTTCATACTGCTTATTCCCCCTGCTGCAAACTGTCTAATGGTTTTCCATTTTTTGTTAATGTGCTATCAGACATCACTAGAAATTCCAGTTAGACCTAAATATCTACTTTAATTAGCTCACATTTATCAAACAATGGTTATTACTCCCTCACATTTGTGTGTCTGTGATTGTTATGATCTGTTCCAGTGATCCAGACATATCGCTGTTGTATAAAACTTACAGTAGAAATAATACACGATAAGAACGTCTTTATTGATGTCCAGAGGGGCAATTCGGGTGTTGCAGCAGCACAAGGACAGAATTAAGTACATATAATTAAAGAAAAGTAAAAAATAAATAAGTAGAATCTGGTTAAATAAAACATTATTTGCACCTGTTGATGCAGTTTCTGTAAAAAGGTGATGCAGGTGAAACAACCTATAACATTACTTTTTTTTTTTTATATTGAATATCTGATATGCAGCATTAACACACATCCCTTCCATGAAAAAAAAGTGAGAGCCGTCTCAAGCTGCCACGTGGTGACAACAGGACAGAAATAGATTAGAACAATTAGAACAAATAGAACGCCGACCTGGCTCTATAAAATCTGAATACTACGACAGAAAAAGCCAATCTAAAAGCAGATGTGGATTCGTTTACCAAGCCTCTATAATCAAACATATATTAAGATCTGACTATCACCCAGAAGAGGAGCCTCTGCAGTACGAACATCCTCTCGTTACTTACTCATCTTTGATTGTGGCCACCCCCCCTCGTACTCCAGCAGCACCGGAAAGAAAAGCGCCTTTCTCTCAGATAAGGTAATTACTTTAGAGTGATGGGCAGCATATATGAGGGTTACAGGGAGCCTATTTAATTCACCTCAGCAGCTTTGGTGACGTTGTCAGCGGTCACAGCTTTGCACGTCAGAGTAATCTCCACCTGAGGCCAGTTTGAGCACACAGAGCACGTCTCCCACCTTCATCATGCTCCCTTTTTACTACCTGTCCTCTCTTTTTATGATGGAAATGCTTTTTAATTACGCAGTGTTGGGTTTATAGATGATACCAGGTCTTGTCATGGAAGGCAAAGGTCATTAGATGGGAAAGGACACAGTGAAGTGTATGCACCACCGTATCTACATAATATTTACACGTAATGAATTTTCTGTTTTTAACACACAATTTCCAAAATCTGATTTCACTTTCTGATCCATAAAATAATCCACCAGACCATTTAAATGAATGGAAACATACTCTGATGTTGACTCTGATCTGTAGTAGGATGAAATCATGTCTCTGAACTGGTTTGTTAAATTAGTATCTCCCATAGTTTTATTTATTATACAGTCTTGAATTCAAAGCTGTTCTGTAAATAACTTCTAGTTATTAATTAAAAGTAATTTTGTTCTTATCTTCTTTTTATCTCATAAACTGCCAATTACTTTTTGGACTGATGTTATAGTTCATAAAATGTCAGAAAGGGATAAAAATCACATTTTCCACAACCCATACTGACATTTTAAAATGTCTTGTTTTGTCTGACCAATGCCCCCAAATGCAGTTTAGATTAGATAAGTATAGATCAAAAGAATAGATTTGTAATTGTTTAAACTCTACTTAACTGTTCAATGGTAACAGAATTAACTGAGTTTTCTTATCATATCTTATTATCGTAGAAAATATTTTCCACATGATGATGCAATCAATGTTCAACCTTTTTAAACTAGTGAAATAAAAAATCTGCGAAAACACAGTGCTGTTTCACCACTATTGAATAACTGTAGTTTACAAAGGGATATTTACATTACATCTGCATTACATTACTTATTTCAACTGTTAGTTCCAAATTTATCCTAAAGATCAACGTGTTCCTTTTAAGGTATGTTTTGAAAAACAACTTTCAAAAGCACTGACTCATCAGACACATGATTTTTTTTGTTTTTTGTCTGCCCTCCTATCTGTAAAGTGTCTTTCGAGTCTCCTGAAAGACACCATAAACATGTAAATTAGTATTATTATTATTGGTAGTAGTAGTAGTATTATAATTGATATTATTATTATTTATTGTTGTTTTTGGTTTTATCATTATCATTACCATTATTATTGTTATTATAGTTGCCATAGTTCCTGTGAATATTCATTAAGCAGGGGAGAGTTTTAATACTGAATCTCCACCCCTGATTGTAATTATCACTGTCAGCGATGACCTCATCTACAGTATTTATCCTAATTATAGCAGCATCATCTGCTCTAATTTAATTTTAGTTGTCATATATCATATTTTCAGCAGCCCTTTATGGCATATTCCACGTTTGCCTTTGTCATCGCTGCTGGGCCTTCATAATTGTGACTGAGTGATGCCGGTCAGACTGTCACGGGTGACCTGCCCCAGTCAATAGGAGAGGAAATGTGGCTGCGTCAGCAGGTCTGGCAAAGGGGATGTGAACCCACTGACAGAGACTGGAGGACGGCCACACAGATTCTATATTCAGCAGCAGCAGCAGCAACACTGGGGAGGTGGTTTGACGTCTGCTTTACATCGGACTTCTATTTTAGTTCATGAACACTATAAGGCGCAAAGCTTACCAATATGCACTTTACTGTCTATGCTCTGCCAAAATGAACTTTTTAGAGCTGTAAACATGCTAACGGGATCTTAAATGTGCTAAAAAATAACAACAAAAGGCATGAATCCTCACTCACTTTTCCCTAAAACAGATTAAACTTATTTACAGGGGTGTGTCCACATTCCAGCACATAGACTCATAGACTATACCACGACAACATAAACATGAGTGTGGCTGGATATAGGCGTTTGTCTTTAGAAATAGCACCAAAAGTTGTAATAGTTAAGCATATACAGAGATATTTTGACTCAGTTGTTCTGTTCTCAGTTTTTTTTTTTTGCTGCAATATAAATTTGAATCTGTCCACCAAGTACATGCATCTAATAGCCTGCTAAAGAGAGGCCCATTTTTCCTTCAGGTCTGTCCCTTGCATCTTAATTAAGGTCAGCGTGGGAGGGAAGATCTTTCAACCAACAAGATTACTGCCATTCTCCTGCTTTGTGGGAACTGGGCTATTGACCCACACATGAGTGTCAGAGAGCACAAAGCAGAGAGTGAGACACGCACAAAAAAACCCCACAACTCCTTCTTCTTCCTCCCTTCCTCGGCCCAGACTACAAAAAACACAAGGGGGCATTTATACCCCGCTTCTGTACCCCCTCCAGATACTGCAACCAATGGGCTTTTTCAATGACATCAGTCTGCTTACATCCTCCAGTTCACATCCAGAGCCATTGACTCGGTTTGGAAGAGAACAATCTGCTCTGCTCAAAGACCTGCAGGCTCGCTGAAGGCAGCTTTGTGGTCTGTCTGGATTAACCAACAACAAGTTTTATAAACTCGGATTCATTTCTGGATTTTAAGGTAGATTGATCGAACAGATACCTGAATTAGACCTTTGTACAAACCTTCTTTTGTCTGCAAAGTATGTTAAAATCAAATATCCACCTTCCTTTTTTATCAATTTACCAGCTTTTAAAAGTGATTTATGTTCTGGGGAATCACACCAAAGAGTTCACTGAGGTATTGTCTGATTTGCCTGTGATGAATAAATGATAAAAACCCACATTTCTGAAAAACAAACACAAGAAGTTGCAGAAGTAGACCCAATATTTTTCAAGTAAATTTTGACTTCTGTGGCTTATATACTGTTAAAAGAGCAGTACAGTTTGTAATGCATAAGTATAATGTTGAGTCACAGGAGGTCTCCAAACAAACACACAGTGAATAAGATGAAACTGTCCAAATTAACATAAAGTAAAAAACACCAAACTGATTATCACAGTGATATGTTAAAGACGCATGTTCCCGGTGTAAGTTTTTGTGTGATTAGAAATCAAATTCACAGATTAAATCAAGCTGTTGTTTCCAAGGGCATTTCAGCGGCATCCACTGTGTAAATATATTCCCGGTGGATTACAGTCCCTTTGATCTAAATTTAAACAGCAAAAAGAGACGCAGCCGACAGCAAAATCCTCATCGCCCACCGCTGTGGAGACAGAAGACGGAGCACTTTGCCAAGGCAGCGACACCAATCTGACTGTAGGTGTCAACAAATTGTTTTCCCCATCACGCCATCATTAAAAAAACAGGAACAATTCATTTGGGGATTTTAATGATTATAAGGATTTAGTCCAGCAGGAAACTACGTCACACAATCACACAGTTAAAACCAAAAAAAGCCACCCAGCTTGTTGTCTAGTCACCCATGACATGAGGAGGGAGCGATGGCTAAATTAGGCCAAACGGTAAATATTTCAGGAAGCCTCATCCATTATTGACAAATGGCTTTACCTTGCTAAGCAGGCTACATATCGAGTGTCTTTCCAGTCTCCTCTCCTCACTCTGAGCTGTACCGTATAACCCGAGGAATGTGGGCCGCTCTGCACACTACGCGCTTACAAAAACATACAACATATGGCCGCAAAAACAAATACAGAAGGGTCTGCAGGAAACTTTACTCAGACAAGACACAAGTGCACAATAAGTGGCACTCCTGAATGTTTTTGTTTTGGGCTAAATCATTCTGTTTCTTCACAAATGTGTTTGCCATTATTGGGTTTATTGCACATTTGCTTTAGTGGCAGATTTTAACAGAAAAATTAATCACTAAAATGTTGAATGAGGAGCCATTTTTAAATCTGGCTTAATCTAGCACTATGAACAAGTGACAGGCCTTGCCCTAAATAAATATCAGGTCAGATATGCAGGAGATTATGTCACCTAAAGCATTATGTTCATGTTTCCTGAGCAGGCGATTTCATTTTCTCTTGTTTAGTAACTGAAGAGATCGACCCTGTTGTAATTAGACGGCCGTCAATCTTGCAGACGAGCTCAACAAGGTGTTATTTTCTCTACGGATAGATTAAAATGATCTCCTTCAGCATCTCAATAACCTGCTTCTGAAATTAAAGCTGATACTAAATAAATTCTCTTCTCATATCACGTGTCTTGGAAGAAGTCGTGGCTTGATCGCAGGAGATTTGCACCGTCACCCCCCGCTGGTATTTTCTATAACGTGATATCTTTTCATTAATCCCCCTTCAGGATCACATCAGGTCAGAGGTCTAGGTCAGGAATAGTTCAGAAAAGCCTGAATGTGTCTTCTGTCAACCACTTTCTACACTTTTGATGCAGTGTGAAGCATTTTTCTATAATTAACTCCACATTTAAGACAATAAAAACATCACAGGTTCACATACTTCAGTTCAGAATACTTACTGGTGGTGTTTCCAGACATCTGGATGATGCATTTGCTTTCTTTTCCCATCTCCCTTGAATTGAAGGGGCGGACACGTACCGCCACCTTCACAGAGGCCCCTGCCATGGTGCTTTCTTCTTAGCACCTCGGGGTGCCTTCTTTAGTGCCCAAGTGTCGGGCCCGCAGGTCTGTAAGAAGGGAGCAGATAATGAATCCTCATCAGTTTTATTGGAACGTACCACTTCATATGCTGGTGATTTATGCCACCTTTTTTTGTTGCATTCATTATGTTACATAACAAAACGGAGGCGTAATATTTACATCTGTGTTCAATATTGTAAAGGCAGAATATTACACTTTATGGTCGACGTGTTTGGCACAATGGAGGAGGGCAGGGCTGCGTGGCTGTGACATGAAAAGACCATGCATGGTCAGCTCCGGCCAGGGGAGATGGATAATAAAGCTAGTGGTAACAAAAGAAGTGCAGCAGCAGCTAAATGTCAGGCCATTTCCCTGGATGACAATGGCACTGAAACCAGCCACAAATCCAGGGCCTGGCTCCGTTCAGCGGCTCGGTTTCACGAACAAACTCGAAACTCGTCTCCTAAAAAAAAAATTAAAAAAGAAGCTAAAATATGAACGATAAATAAATCGCTGTGTGATTTTTAGCGTCTTGTAGGGCGTATCAGGAGCGACCGTGACTCATCATCCGTGGCTATCAAATTACAATCAGTTAATGTCTTCATCAATAAGCTTTGACCGTGAGCAACATGAAGCAAGAGGCGTTCACCACACGCCTCAGGTCTAACAGCGAGTATCAGAATCGTAGTTTACAGCACATTAATAAGAGCAAGCGTCATTTCTTTAACCTAATTTGAGCTTTGGATTTGGGTTAATGTTGGATTCTGTGTTAAAATTCAGAATATGCTCCTCTGCTTTGTGACTCAGATGTCTTTCGTCATAATTGAGTGTTGTAAATTTGCTGTGTCACCCTCCTTCCTGGTACCATCCTCCACAGCTGGCACCTGAGCAGATATATTTGAGGGATGCACAGGAGTGATGCTGTCAGGATGGGAAGATTAGAAATAAAAAAAAAGCACTAAGGAAGAAACAGGACTAATAAAATGACAGACTGAAAAGATTGAATTTGTTTTGATGCCTGCAATGAAGTGATGGAGATGACACACACATGCATGTTACATCCACCCCTTAAAACAGAACATCTTTGTGTTAAAAACTTATAAAGGTTTAAATAATCTTTTTCCTTCTCCATCAACATCCTCTCAGACCAATCAGCTGATGATGCAGCTCAGCTGGGCGGCCACCATTTTCACAGTGACAAAGGCTAAAGTCAAACAGCACGTTTGGACCATTTCACCTTTATCACTTAAGAAAAACATATTTTATTTGACGTTTTTTTAACGTGACAGCAAAGCCACAAACCTCAGATATACGCTGGCTTAAGGCCTGTATGTTTTGGGGCTAAAAATGTCAAAATCATTGCTTTAATTACTTTATTTTAAAAAGCATACTCGTCATTTTCAAAGATTATGAATTTATCTTTATTAACAGCTTCTCGTAGCTTCGCCCCCAAAATGACAGAGCATTTCTTTCTGTCGTGCATCATTAACAAAAAAGACATGTTCAGGAAGAATAAAAGCGACATAATAACCTCATAATATCTCTGAACACCTTTAATGTCTCTCTGTTTCCGACTCTGACAGCCTCTTCAATGGCCGCACCCAGCGCCCATCTCCTCCCGGGAGATTTCAACAGCGAGTAAATACACACGGGCTTATTTAAAAAAAGAAATGGAGGAATAATACAATAATATGATAATAGTGATAATAATTTAATAAAAGGTGGGGGGTGGACGTACCTCTGCAGCGCCTTTACCGTCGTGTCTGTCCGTCTGTTTTCACCTCCAGCTCCTCCCGCTTCAGCCTCTCCTCTCCATGAAAGCCGGCTGAGGTGAGGTTACAGCCGGGGAGGGGAGGGGGGGTGTCTCCTACCCCACCACCACCACCCTCTCTCTTTATTTATCTGCCCCTGCCTTGTCAGTAAAGGGGGGCAAAAATAAGGATGTTGGTTGTTTCTTATTTTTTTCTCTCTCTCTCTGTCCTCTTCTTTGCAAAATGGCTCTGCTGTCTCCCCTCCTCCTCCTCCTCTCTGTCTCTGGGAAGGATGCTCCAGCTCCACTGAGCCGGTGACATCACCACCGAGGGAGGTAACAGCATCAATGCAGTAGTGGGAAGAGAGAGGGGAGGGATGGGGGGGGGATTAGTACCCCTCCCGAAACACCTCAAATAAAAACTGCTGCTGTGTACTTTTTATTTAAATAAAAAAAGAGAGTTGGGGAGAGACAGACTGGATGCAAGAGGGGTGAAAACAAGCATGCATAAAGGATGCTTTTGAATGCAAAAGGGAGGGGGGGGGATAACATGTAGTTGTGAAAAGGGTTTAGTAGGTCAATCCAGGAGACGTCAAGCTGAGAGAAGCTCACATCACTCCGTCCCCGTGCACAGAAATATCACCATCACGTTTCTTTCTTCCGTCTTCAGTAGGCCTCTTTTCTCACATGATGGTGAGGCAAAAGGGGGGAGGTTGTCTGCATTGCAGTTTGAAGAGGAGGGGGAGGTTTTGTAGTCAGTTGTAGTCCCCCCCTTGTGCTCTTTTCTACTGCAGCAGACGCTAAAAGTTAAGCAGTAAAAAAAAAAAAGGCCTTTCCTCACAGCAATGTTTTTACCTGTCATTGGAGGAAAACTAAAAAAAAAAAAAAAAAGGTGTTACTCGTGATATTAACAAAGGCCACGTTCCATTCAAGTGTCCCAGCATACACGGTATTTTGAACTGAAGCAGCTAAATGGGACTCAGCCATCTTATATTTTGTTATTTCTACTTGAGCTCCTACTGTGACACATCAAAATGTCTGCAGTAAAAAACCTCTGTATTTATGTACATTTTAGGTTTTCATTCAGTGTTTTAACTGTGGGTATTTCATAGGAACATTTCATAGGAACATTTTTGAATGAATGAATGAATGAATGAATGAAGAAATATGAGGAAACACATTTAGAAGAGATTTTTGTCTTGCAGAGGTTTTCTTTGTTATTCTAGTCTATTTAAAATTGAAGGTGGGTGTGGAGTGATGTGTTGGACTTCTGCCCAACGGCCTTGGAAAATGAATACTAATAATAATACTAATAATATATAATATAAGCTGAATAATCTTGCTCTGAACACCTGAGCTGCATTTGAAACAAACATCTGCACCTCTCATCTTAAAGATGCACTCTTTGAATGTTGGAGGTGAAATAAGGTGATTTCTATCTTCTGTAGCAGGAATATATTCTCTTAAAAATAAATCACATCAGCTTACGGTGTGACCTAAAAAGAGGAGGGACATGAAATGAAACGGCTGCAGAGATGTTCTCGTAGCGACGCTCTTAGACGGTCATTGAGCTGATTGCAGAGATGATGATAATGTCAGTGTGTCCTTGTGTGCGTGGGGGCCCGACCTGCACAGGACATTAACTGTTAGCCGTCTGCAGAGGTTGTTGATTTCCTTTTCACCACCATGCATCTGAAGACAAACATGCAATGTCTACTAAACAATACTCTGTTTAAGGTACACATAAAGCCAAATGTATTCTATTCTATATCCATGAGCTGAAATCACTTTTCACCTGGAATATTAAGGGCTTTTGGATATTGAATTAAACAATAGTCCACTGCACACAAGGCTTGGCAGCAATAAAAGGTTGTGAACAGGAACTCTCTATATGGCGGTAGGATACTTTGGCCGCTCAGGTTTCAGCCTGAGTGAAACACAATGCAATTGTGTTTTGTGACCTTACTCTTTGCACAGTCCTACCGTTCCTACCACTCCCTCTCTCTCCCTCTTTCTCTTTCTCTCACGGACACATTGGCTTGATGTGTAACATCTCTCCAGGGCCCCCTCTGTCTCCTCCACTTCTGTCTGATGCAATTGTCTTTATTTAATTCATCAGCATTAAGATTTCAAGGTCTGATCCGCGCGCAGAAGAGAGAATATTCTGCTTTGAAGTGCAGCCGTTTGCCCGCCAACGCCACACAGAAAACATACAAAAAGTGAGCGTGAATCACAGAAGATAAAAAGGGATGATGTCACTGGCATGAATCACCACATGCTACATGAGGTACTCCACAAACACTGCTTTAAAAACTGAAGTAGGCCAAGCTGAAGGCTCATTTTGTATGACTAAAAGGAGATGTATTTAGATAATTTAGGAGCACTGCTGTCCACTGATGGAAGATGCAGGGGGAGCGGTGGTATTGTTTCTGCCCAGCCTTCCAGCTCTGCTCTGCCATGTCTAAATTCAGTGGCACAGGAGCCTGAATAATTTATTGGTTGAGTGAGCTGTTGCCTTGAGCCTAGTGTGACAGACATGTTTTCTTAAAGAGACGCTCTTGGTGTGTGTCTATCTATCTATGAAAATTATTTGATAATAATTGGATTATGTAACATCACATTAATGTTAGAGCGGATAAGGGTGGGGCTAATTTTAGCTACTTTATATACTCTTGAGTTGCTTAATCTATAAAAATCATCACAATAGTCATAATAATAGTAATAATAAGCATCACATTGCATCAATTCTTGTTGGTTATCATTTGTATAAAGCTGTCAGATAAATGCAGCGGAATAAAAAATGCATTATTTGTCCCTGAAATGTAATGGAGTTTAAGTATGAAATGGAAAAAAATGGAAATACTCAAGTAAATGCAACACCACAAAACTGTACTCAAGTCCAGATCACTGTGTTTTGTGTGGTGTCTGTCATCATCATTAAGGTGTGGGAAAATACACTACATCACTTCCTGTGAGACAAGCTCCCTCTGGTGGAGTAAATATAAATTGACACTGTAGATAGTAAGTAAAACATCATTTAAAAATGCTCATTAAAGCTCTTTATGAATCAGAAGCATAGTGATAAAAGCTTTCAATTTCATGTCATTTAAAGGATTTTGGTAGGTTTTTACAAGTTTGGTTGGCACATTAGTTTTCTTGGAAAACCTCCACTGCTGAAGGTATGACAGAGCAGTCAATTTGCATCTGCATCTACTCAGTCTGTTAAGTGAATGATTTTTCTTTGGTCAGCAGGAGGTATTATAAGCATTTCAGAGAATATGTGTTGGTTAACTTGACTCAGTGATTCATAGTTTTATTTTTACTATCAGTAATCTTGTGCTTTTTTTTTGTTTTTCTATGTGAAATCCTGCACATTATCACATCCTGACTGACACATCAACTGTCCAAAGTGCACTTTCAGCAGAGAAAAACTGAGGTAAAGAAAAACATATTCAGCTGGATTAATGGCGAACAGTTTATTGTAGAGTTCAGTGACACATTGGAACATCATCAACCCGACAAAAACCTCATGACAAAAGGAAAAAAAACACTCTTTCAGTGACAGAAGTATTTGGTACAGCAGGCAGGTTACTAACATTTCACCGTTGAACGTTACTTGCACCGCACAGACCCCTTGCACAGCGGTCACCTCAACACTTACCACATATTACACCCATCACAGCCACAGGGGGTTGACTGGCTTTTGTCTAACCAGGTTGATGAGAGCAAAAACAAACCTATACGTCCACTAACTCGAACATGGGATGATACAGACAGATAGTCTTCGTCGTCGGAGAGCCTTTGTAAATTATCATAAGACACTCTCCTTTTAACTATATTGCTTGCATGACAAAAAACTGAGAGTGCTCATTGATAAAAGGCAATACCCTGCACAGAATAATTCATATTTACAGTGCTGAGAAAGTTTTTTTTAAAATCACTTTTATCACAGAAATCTGTGTCCAATTGAAGAGCACTCTTTCGATCGCTGGAGCAGATCTTCAACTGAAATAGCATACTGTAAATGACACATCTGTAAAAGTACAACTTCTGCTATGTAATAAATAAACGTGTCACTATTATGGACTAATTCAAAAGCTTGTTCCACTAAAACACTATTAAAATAAGTCACTAGTAATATATGTTTATTAGGCTGACACTTAGCAGCACCTTTCAGCGGTAACATTACAGTACCAGGTGTACTGTACTATAACACCTTGATGTATTTGCAGGGATGGACACACAGGTACGTTGACTTTATCACAGTCTTAAAGCCACTGTTACCTCGCCATACCATGCATAGTGCACAGGATCAATGCCCAGTGTTTGCACATTAAAACACTGTCGGGGCATTGTGAAGTGTGGTGATTACTCGATTACTATTATGTCTAACTACTTGAATGTGAATAACTAACTCACAGTAGCCGAGTCGACTCTGTGTGATTTTAGGTGCCCGGTGAAACTTTTTTTTTTTGCTGTTATTTATTTATTCCCATGGTAACCAATTAAGACTACAAGTTTGTAATTTTATCTCCACTGTGAGTAGAGTTAGTGCCCCCTTTGTGAAATGATTCAGTTGCAGTTTGACAAGCGGATATTGAAAACTGAGCTAGGAAAAGCACTACTTATGAAATAGCTGCTGAAAAATTTAAAACCCATGGAGTCCTTTATAAGAATATATAAAACCAAATATTAAATTTGACCAATCTTTCCCTTATCTATTCCATGATATATGTGGTAAAGAGTTGGATTAATTTATTCTACTGTATTATTGAAGTAAGATATTCAAGTGTTGTCTGCATGTTTTTTAAAGACTGTGAAACACTACTTCCTCTATATTTTATTACTGATTGTAAAGTTACTATTCAGGGAAATATCTCATTAAAAAGATGTTTTATGTGCTGAATTGCTCACTGAAAGGGGCATGACTGAATTCCTCTGAATACACAAGTTAATGAGGAAAATTGTCACTTTCTAGCTAATACATTTAGGTGCGGAGAACACTTAGGAGATTTGGGAGAAATACTCATTTGTTGTTTTGCACCACCTCAAGGATTTATATCAGTGTCACTTCTGTGCATCTTCAGAAACAAGCCGAGGGTGAGTTTAGCTTAGCTTAGTGCGAGGAGAGAAAGCAAGTAACAGGTAGGTTAGAAAATATACATCCCAACAGCCTCAAAGATGTCTTATTTTTACAGGGTAGTCTGGTTATGAATGCTGTTCAACACAGATCTAAAAATGTGGTGGTTTTACAAGCTGCTGGAGCCATTTTTTTCACCAACAACCACGTCCTGCCCCATTAACAGGCCCAACCGATGGATGTATTCAACTTGCTACCCATAGCTAGAGCATCCATTTCCATCTACTTTGTGTTAGGTTTTAAACAAATCTAAATACAGACAGGTGACAAATTAAAGGAAAAAACAACATTTAGTGTCTTAGTAACATGTTGCCCGAGTGGCTTCGATGCACCTTGGCACTGATTCCTCAAGTCGGCCCATTAAAATTTCCCATAGGTGTTAAATTGGGTTGAGATCTGGTGACTGTGAAGGCCATAACATTTGATTTACATCATTTTCATCCTCATCAAACCATCCAATGACCCCCATTTAGGATGAGGACATTGTCATCCTGGAAGAGACCCCTCCCATCAGGATAGAAATGTTTCATCAGAGGATAATAAAAGGTGATCACTCACAACAACTTTGGATTGATTTGCAGTGATTCTTCCAGGTTTCAGATTCAGGTTTTTCCTTTAATTTGCCACCCATCTGTGTATCTCTGTACCAAATGCACAGAGATGACACTTCATACCAATCTGACCTGGTAAGACGACAAACAAGTGTATTTACCCAAATCCTTTCAGCATGAAAAACACAAGAGTCTGTTCACTGGGATGTGGTACGGTTGTTTTGATTGGCCTAAAACTGGGTGTAAAAAGCCATGAGCACAGCTTGTTGCTTCCTGGAGTCACTGAGGCACTACTTCCTTCAAAGAAGCCAGGGCTGAATGGATGCGGACATGAAGCCTGTTCTCAAAGTCGTAGCCTGTAAAATCCTCCTAAAACATGATAGATAGATAGATAGATAGATAGATAGATAGATAGATAGATAGATAGATAGATAGAGATAGATAGATAGATAGATAGATAGATAGATAGATAGATAGATAGATCACTTAATACAGTACATTTCTAAAACATTTTCTAAATCTTAAAAGTTAAAATTAAATATAATTAACATGATTTGTATGTCATTATTTTACCTTTGCTTGAAGTAGTAATGATCTTCCCTTTCCCACCGTCTGGATTGCAATATAAAAAAGACTTTGTTAAGACTGCAGGTGTGGTCAAATCAGTAAAATCCAGATTAAAATATGAATTAAAATAGAAATAAAATGCTGTGTGCAGCAGACTGACCTCTGGTTTTCCAAGGAGTATACAGCCGAGCTCATAGACGGCATACGGCTGAACATATGAGTTGATCTGTCGTCCGTACTCATCTCTCGCAGCCAGCTGAAAGGCCTGGATCGCAGATAAAATGATAAAATGATTAGGGGAGAAAGCTGAGTGACGTTAAAATTGTACTGATCAGCTGCAAAGTCACTCGGCGATCGATGTCAACTGATACCTGGACTGAATCTCTCATATTTCCATGACATTTGTGAATGGCACCGAGAAGGAGGTGTTTCAGGCCTCTGCACGAAGCCTCATCTAAGCTCTGTAACACTGAATAAACACAAAAGAGGAAATTATCACATGAGTTACAAAGAAATATGACTGCAGCTAACTCTGTAATGTTGGTAAGGATCACGTAGGTTACACTTACCCTGATTCATTATCTGTAGTTTAGATGAGGAGCAGTTTGGCAGTGCTTTCCACAGATACAGCACTTCAATTACACCAAGGATGCATAGCTCTCTGGTGGGTGAGGTCTTCCTCAATCTCTCAGCCTGCAGGTATGAAGGAAAAAAACTCTGTGACACACTTGTGATTACTTTCAAAAGGGAGGAAAAGGGGAAAATCTGCAGCAGGACAACCCACCCTTTTGACGGCAAACTGCTCTATCTGGTTGTTTTTTCTCTTGAACAGCTTCTGAACGTCTTTGAAAACTCCGCTGGCTCCATCCAGATCACCTGAGGCACCCTGACACACTGGAAAAAGACATAAAAAAGACAACATATAATGTAAAATAGACCTTTCCCCGGCAGTGTAAGCATGTTAGCGTGTGAGTCTTACCTCCGGTCAAGTAGGCGTAGTAGCACTGCGACCAACGCGACTCATTCTTCAGCCTCTCAAACGACCTGTACGCGTCCTCAAAATTCATCTCTATCATGCTACACCAACCTGACGCAAACACATGCAGAGAGAATAAAAAATCAGTCCCTCCCTGCACCGAGCGCCAACTCACGTATGTCACAACCAACCTGATGAGAAAACACGTACCAATCTCATAGAGACACACATGCTGGATCTCTCTTTGGTCTGATGCAAGCTCTAATGCATCATGGAAACAGGCCAAAGCACTGTTGATATGGCACTGGGGACAGAGAGAGAGACACACACCAACAGGTAACGGTAGTTATGTTAGACACACACACACTACATGCATGTGCTGAATGACAGAGTTAGATAAATAGATGGTGGATCAGATGCTGGTGAGTTAATGAACAATCTGACATGCATATTATTTAATGTGTGTTTGAACAGAGACCTCTTTATCAGCTGATGCAAAATTTGTTTGTCTACTGTATATTTGTCATCCAAGGTCTTTATCCAACATTATAAATAAACCATTTACAGCTTCAGTAGCTTGTGTATCATCACCAACTCTGGGATTGTTGTATGTACCTCTAGCCTGTGGACCCGCCCTTTGAAAAACATGAAGAGGGAAGAGTTGGGGTAAACCACCGACTTCCTCTGCAGAATAGCTTTGGCCTCCAGCAGCCCCTCATGTGTGTCGGAGCCATCCAGAGCAAAGAAAGGCAGCACTACGGTGTGATACCACAAGAGGGCCAACCTGAGCAACACAACAAGAGAGTTGTGTCAGTCTGATACAGCCTGAAAGTTTAAACTTAAAGCTCAGTGAATGTTAATAAAAGGTAAATATGCAGTTCCAAATGTGACTAATAATGGTAGTACAGAATATATCTCAGTCATGGTAGGTATGTGTTTTTATTGTTCATTTTGTTGCTGGAGTTTTGGATAGTATCTGTCTTTATCAACAGGTGGAGTTCGTCCAGCTGTAATGGATTTGCAGATGTTCAAAGATGTTTGTGAGATGTTCTGATCTCTTTAAGGACTTCTCATCCAAATATTTATTAATAATAATAAAATAATAATAAAAGTTACTTTCTTTTACATGTAAAGATCTACTTTAATTGAAATATATTATATGGAGCATAACAATAGTTAAAAAGTTAAATCTCACTGGAGATAACGCTCCCCCAAAGGTTCTAATTATGGGGACCAGAATCAGCATCATTTATTGGACTGAAATAAATCTGAAATTAATTAATTAATTAAACATAATTAAACAGGTTATCAATCAGTTTCTTTTTTACACATCCATCAGAAATGGAGCAACATGCACTCTCTGGACAATCAGATGAATATACCGTATATATACACCATTGAATATACCATCTTTTCAGCTCTGTTTTACTGCTGCTGAAAAGTCACCTTTCACATCAGACATAATCATTTGACTGAGAATAAATTAAAACAACACGTAAATGAACAGTGTATTGTAAAGGTTATTGGACAAAACATCAAACCTCCCCTCATCCAACCTCAGCCCACTCACGTAGCTAGTGGTGCCTTCATGTCCTTGCTCTCACTCGCATACATAAGAGAGGAGAGGCCCTGGAGACGGTCGCCGGGGAAACCCAGCAGGTTGATAATCTTGAGCAGGTGTGGCGGTACCATGGAGATGCACAGGTGGAAGAGGCCGTAGCCGAAGCTGACCGAGCCCTTGAGCCGGTCCAGGGCCTCGGGTGTCACGCCGTTCTCCACAGGTGCGTTGTGGTTGGCGTTGTCCGCCGTGAGGGACTCCTGGTGGACAGAGGACCTCCGCTGACACGCCTCCTGCAGCTGGCTGATGTCACTGTGGCACTTATTGTACATTTTCCACGCCTTACGGAGAATCCAGCCTCCTTTGATATAAGCTGTTTGAGGAAACAAGAAACAAAATATTTTTGCATGAAGATGCTCAAGTGGAAGAACAAGATCATAATTGTCTATTAAATAACTTAACTAACGCTGGACTGCACCTAATGAACACTGTCATGATCAATTCAACTATTCAATCTTTTTTTATTCACACTGGCTGTGGTGCTCTAGTGATGACAGTCAGTCCACTACTTTGGTTAAAAAAATTTGATTAATTGCCGTAAAATTTGATTTTCATGTTGTCCTCAGGATGAACTGCAAGAACATTGATGATTCTTAATTTTTCATTTACTTTGATATATGACTGCAAAATGGATATAATTACCATCAGCCTCTTATCAAATGTTAGCATACTAACACACTAAAGGACTAATCCATTAGTTGTCAATTAATAAATTATTCACCAGATGTTTTCATAATCGATTCAGCATTTTGAGTGATTTGGGTCCAAATTGTCCTATTTCAGCTTCTCAAATCTGAATATTTTCTGGTTTCTTTAGTCCTCTATCACAGTAAAGTGAATATTCTTTTTATTTTTGAGGATGTCATGTGGGTTTTAAAAAACAGTGATCAATATTTTATGGACAAAACAGCTAATCAATTAACCGAGAAAATAATCCACATATTAATGGGTAATGAAAATAATCATTAGTTGCAGTGATACTTATTTAATCATCTTAACATCAACATGTTAGCATTTAGCTCACAAAGTAAAAGTACAGCCTCACAGAACAGCACAGAAGAGTTAAAAAATGTCACTTTCAAATTGATAATTATATACAACCAACAGACCAGACCCAAAGATGTTCCGTTTAAAATCATATTAAACAAACTCAGTTATTCCTCATTAACATTTACAGAGGTGCTCCTGAAGAAAATCACATCATCTCTCATCTGTTTATTTGTTTATGAGTAAAACCATTCACAGGAACATAGCGCCGTGATGACATAATGCCTCAAATACTGGTTGCCATGAGAAACAAACACTAAAAGCTCAAACTCCTCGACTTGCTGGGTCACATTTAATTACCTGAGAGCTCCTGCTTGACGAAGGAGAGCACGGCGAGGTACACCTGACAGTCGGCAACAATGATCTGTCTCTGCAGGCGGTCCACGACCACGACGCCTGACCTCTGGGAGTCCATCTGTGACACACACACACACACATTCAATGAGAAATGTGTCTCCCCAGAGAGCTAAATTAACAAGGAGGTTCCTGAATGACCCAGAGCTGCTGCACACTCCTCACTCACTTTGTTGATTGCATTTCACAGAAGAACTAATTGAATCTGTGAATGGGTTTAGCATGATCTCACTGCAGCCTGCATCATTACGTCTCATGTCCAGGATATAAATGTTGTTATCTGACAGCAACATCAGGAGACGTCAGCAATAAAGAAATCCTATTTTTTCACACAAATAATGATAAATGTGTAAACTGCTGTTATCTATTACATCTGTTTCACTTCTGCTCAACTTTGACAGTAGTGCTGTTAGTTTATTAGTGTCTTATTGTCTTACACGGTATATATTTTTACTTACACTTTTCTTAATCTTGTTTCTGATTGTCTCTATGACTCCAGCGCTGTCGCTCTCACACAGTTTCTCGGTGGTCTTCAGGTCGTCGCAGGCCGTCTGCATCTTCTCTTCCTCAAATGTCATCATGGCATTCTGCAACACCAGGCGGCAAAAACACATCTGTGTTAATAAAATATCTTTAAAAGGCGGCGGCGTTTTTGCTTTAGTATTCAAATGTTAAATGGTCTGTTTGTCAGAGCAGGTCTATGCTTGAGCTGGCTTACAAACATCTTAACAAGAGGGAAGGAGTGTTATGTAATGGTCTTAAAAAAGGACAAAGGGCTCTTTCTGCATAACAATGAATGGAGGAACAGGGTGACATCTGTACAGCTGTGTGTTTGGAGTCAGAAAGAGCCTACGCAGCTAAGATGAGAAGAAAATCTTTTCTTTTCTGAGGCTGTGGAAACCTCACAAGATCATCTAGAACAAGTGAGGGAATAAACACACAAACCTGAAGTAGGAAGTACAAAATAAAACGATTCATGATGTTTAGAGATTCATTTTGATATTTATTTGAATATATGAGCCATTCAGCTCCATTTATTCTGCATTTTCAGTGTCCCTGTGTGTGCACAAACACCCACCCTGATGGTCAGATGTCACCACCCCCACTCCCTTCGGGGCCACATAGCGACCGGGGACAGAGAATGACATCATCTCTGGATTCATGTGTGACCACCACGCTGTGAAAAAATCTCCCGACTGTGATGGATGCAGCGTTACAGTAATGTGTCTCTCTGCGAGGGAACATTCATGAGAGGAAGATGCGTCCATTATGTTAATGGATGGAAAGGCGAAAACGGAGGATGCCAGTGTTGACGAGGAACCAATTTGACTGATTGGGTTATTTCAGGTTCTTGACACTGGGTCCTTATGAACTGTGACAGCATGGGCTCGAGTCTAACTAATTACACAAACCACTGTTTTTCTACTTCTTTGCTTTAGCTGGTGTTTCTTCTGGCATTTTTATTTGATCGTTTTAAACACCAGCTGAGAGGAAACTCACCAGGAAACTGACGAAACTTGCCCCAAAGCTCATCAGCGGGCTCTGAGTCCTACAGAGAGAACAGGAAGGAGAAAGACGCAGAAACCACAGAGCAAAACAGAAATGTGTTTAAAATTTTTCTGTATTGTAAATGAAATCAAATCTCAATCACTGCCATCTGACAATTGTGGCACAACTGTCTCAGAATCCACTAAATGAATCATGTGAAAAACATCCACCTTCTCTCTGTGAATATAAAAAAAAATGACATCACAGTGCCCCCAAAACATACTCATGCATGCAAATTTGTCCTATATGCAAGGAATTATCATTTCAAAAAGCATAAATAGACTAAAACAGGCTGCAGTGACCTCGGTGTTAGTGGTGCTGTGGCCTGTCAACATGATGCAAATCTCTCTCTGTTAGACACATTAAATCATAGGCGGTCCACAGTATGTCAGTGCTGAGACAGATCAGACAAACAGGCTTTAATCTGCATTTAAATCATGAAATATCCTGGTAAATACGTGCAGCGATGTTTCTACTGGTTGCACAGCAGTAGACGTACACTCTGTTCTGAACCTCACTTAACGATATTTCAGCCACATGTGTCATTTTTTTTATTCTTGCAGATTATTGTGATCACTTGCTCATCCTGCAGGCTCAGACGTGCAGCACACATCATGGCATAAAAAAAAATAATAATAAAGCTTTACCTGTATCGCCTGAAGAGCTCGTCGCTCTCTTTGAATCCGTTGTTGAGCAGCATGTTGATGCCTTGCAGGGCCATCTCGGCATCGTCCAAGTGCTCTGCCTTCTCCTCTACCTGCTGCTGCTGCTGGGACTGCTCGGGACCCGCCATTGTTTACACCGCAGCTCGGAGGCTGCCGGGATGGACCGATGGAGGACGAAACGTGATGCTGCTTCTTCTCCGAGGCAAACCCGCATTGGTTTATTTCCACTTTGAACGGAGGGGCTCTTCTGCACGGCTAAATTATAAAGAAAAAGAAATAAACGCTGCAGACGTCTCAGATGAAGGCCACTGATGCGCTCCTCTCATCAGACAGCAGCTCTCAGTCAGAGGCCGACCTTATTTCTCACCAAAGCAGCCATCCGTCACTCTCTCTCTCTTTCTCTCTCTTTTTTTCCCCCCGTGCAGCAGCAGCAGCATCCGATGCGTTACATAACGGGGATCCAGGCCGCTCCGTCCCAGTCCCACGTTAACGGCCTGGCGTCATAACGCACGGCGCGCACCGCCGGGAGGATCCGAGATCCGAGGCTGAAAGAGAGAGAGAGATGGTGAGGAACGAAGCTGCATCCTGTCAGCCCGCATCCCCACGCCTCACACACACACACACACACACACACAGATAGATGCGCAGGCCCTCTCCTCCGGACCAGCCAGCCAATGAACGCGCAGGCCGGCTCTCTGGTGACACACAGGTGAGGAGGTGGAGGTTGAGGTTGTGGAGGTGGGGGGAGGCTGCAGACACACTTCATATTAGGATCCTTAAATAGTTTGCCATCACTCATCTGCCTGCAGGCGTGCATGTTGTGACGACATGTGGCTGCTGAGTGCAAAAGATCTGACATGTTCACGCTTCCTGTCACTCTCTGCTCCCTCAGAGGAGCGACGTTATCATGCAAAAGAAAATATAACAAGTGCATCCAACAGTGTGCAGAAAATACTGTATTTAAATGAGTCATGCTGCATTTTGCATGTTGTGATGTTGATCCTGCATATTTCAAAAGAAATTATCTTTGTAATGAAAAAAAAATGTTGTAAATCTGCTGACACATTTATGTACTCACCTAAAATACAGTAATAATATATGTATTTTAAACTTTTGTCCACTGCTCGTAAGGAAACTTTGACTGCATTTTAATAAAATTGTAATATAATACACTTTTAATAATAATATTATTTTGAAATAAGCTTTTGGTTTAGTTTTAGATGCTTGTTTTCAAATATATTTCTTGTATATTTTAAGTGAGTGTAAAAAAAACAAATACCATAAAAACACTAAAACACAACTCACTTTTAATATATTCTAAAAAAAAAAGTACTTTAGTGTATTTTTAAAAAGTGTATTTTATTAATCCATTGTTAAAAATACTTAGTACAATACTTATCCAATGTGCAGAAAATACTGTAGTTTTTTTCTGGATTTTGTGATGTTGTTCCTGCATATTTTCTAAAATAATTAAGATGCATATGTTCTAATAGAAAATATTAAAGGTGGTAATGATAACCAAGGCCTCTCACAGAAGTACCAACATCTGTATTTATACAAGCCAGATGGATGCAGCAGGGATTATTTCCATAAGAGCATCAACATAACATACGACTTATAATTTCTGTCCTATAGCATATGTTAAGCTCAGGACATAAACATGGTCTATGAAACACAAAAAAGACATTTCATAATAGATCAGACTCTAAGTTTGACTCTAACTTGATGTAATTTACTCAGACTGCCGAAGCATCAAATGGCTTCAGATACATTTTGAAATGTACTTTTCACTGAACAAGGATTTTGTCCCCCATCACACATAACATTAAAAAAATAGAGGGAGTAATTAGAACAAACAATACAATATACGGGAAAGTTAATATTGTTTTAAGACACAGTTAAAACAAATATGAACCTATTCTAGTATAACATGGTGTCTTCATTTCATAACTGGTGACTCTAATAACATGTTCATGTGTCACGACATATTCAGTCTTGAAATATAAACTTTTCATGCATTTGCTTCATTCTGGACTGTTTCTGTGAAAACTGTGTTTTCTGATTCATAATAAAATGCACAGTGGACGGGAGCAGCTACTCACAGTTTTACAACTAATATACTACTTTTTAACCCTCCCAGTTTGTTATCATTGTTATATCACCATCAGTCTGTCCTCATCTTTCTTACACATCACTCATATGTGACTATATTCTTATCTGCATCTAATTAATGTTCTCTTCCTAACATGTGAAGTATCCCCTAAACTGCTGTTGTCATGGTTTGCATTATGCCCTGTTGTTTTCCCTGGTGTTTTCTGCCTTGTGTTTCTTTCCTTGTATTGTCTTGTGTTCAATGTGTCCCTTGTGTTTCTTGTGTCCTCCTTGTTCCTCGCTCTGTGTCCTGTGTTGGTTTCTTCTCTCCTGTCCTTCAGTTTATCTCCCCCAGTTCTGCTCATTTGCTGTTTTATTTTGTATTACCTCCTCTCCTCACATGTCTGCCACTTGACTTCCTGCCCTTTTGTGTGTTTCCTCCTCTGTGATTATTCTGCTCCTCCCCTGATTAGTTTCACCTGTCCCCATTAGTCTCCTCACCTGGTTCCACTTCTCTGTCCCACCACAGTGTATATATACCGGTCCCTTTCCTTTGTTCCTTGTCGAGTTGTTAACATCACTGTCCCCAGTGTGTTCCTGCCTCGTTCGTACCTGCTTTGTTCCTGTCCTGTGTTTCTACCTGTATCCTGCCTGCCTTGTTCCTACCTGGTGAAGCCAAAATAAAAGAGTCACCTACATCTACTCTGCCTCCACTTGTCTGCATTTTGGGTCTTTACTTAACTTCGCCCTGCATCAACCTTGACAGCTGTGCATGGTTAGATCTGAAACTGAGCACATTACACAGACAAGAAAAGTCAACAGATGCTTATCCTTTGGACCATTCAGCAGGGGGTGGTGCCTCCAAACTAGGCCACCGACCTGCCAACACTGTGTCTGTGCAGATACAAGTGTAGCAGAGTCCTCTGTACTCATTAACTCAATAAAGACAGACATGGAGCTTGGATCAGCGGTCTGTGCTGTGAGGAGTAAGAGGGTGCTGGTCGGCGACGAAGTCCGTCCTGCTGTCATCTTAATAAAGGATGGGAAGATCCATCAAATCCTCTCAGACGGGGAGTTTTCTGAGGATGTTACCTGTGAGGTAAGCTGGCTGTCACTGGTCTCACTCTCAGGAAATGAAAATGACAATAACACTAACAGTGACTTGGTGTTGCCCCATGTGTGACCCTGCTGTGATGGCAGGTGTTGGATGTGGGTGACAGTGTGGTGATGCCAGGCATCGTAGACTGTCATGTTCATGTGAACGAGCCCGGACGCACCTCCTGGGAGGGCTTCTGGACCGCGACCAGGGCTGCTGCAGCTGGAGGGGTGACGACGATTGTGGACATGCCGCTGTAAGTTTTACACTCCCCCTCTATATAAATCAATCAATGCCTGACTATAAAGGGTCAGTGGTGAAAGGTAAACAGACTCAGAAATAACTTTTTCAGTATTAAAAAGGAGTATACTGTAGTTCATCAACATCTTTTTCTCAATTTGTCAGTCTTTGCCATGTTATGACCTCAAATTATATCATATTTAATGTCTGACTTACAGTCTATGGAAAACTACATGTGTGCTGTTTTAAATGCAATTTGACAGGTGAGGAGACTAACAGGAAACAGGTCAAATAAATCAGCTTAGAAACACACAAGGACAGGAAGCAAAGTGTCTGCCATGAGGAGGGGAAAGTGGCCAAAACAAAGCAGGAACATGGGAACAGAAAAAGACAAGGTTAAAGCAGGAAGGAGACATAACAGACAAGAAAGAGACAAACTTTAAAATTTGCTTTGTAAAGTCAAAACTAATGTGCGGGCTGAATGGACCACTATATAATATAAGTGTGTAATTCTTGCATCATATAATGTGGTATTTCTCAATATGTTGTGTGTCTGTAAATAGAAATAGCATCCCTCCAACTACCACACTCGGTAATTTCCATGAGAAGCTGCGGGAGGCAACAGAGAAGTGTTTTGTGGACACAGCCTTCTGGGGAGGTGTGATTCCCGGCAATCAGGTACAGTGGAAGAGCTTGGACAAAATCAAACTCAGACACAGTGTGTTGAAATGTGATGACCGACGTCTCGTCATAGTTGGAGCTTCGGCCCATGATCCAGGCCGGAGTGGCCGGCTTCAAGTGTTTCCTCATCCATAGCGGCGTGGAGGAGTTCCCCCACATGACTGACTGCGATCTGCACGCAGCCATGAAGCAGCTGCAAGGCACAGGAAGTGTCCTGCTGGTAACTCACCGACTGCAGCATCTTCCCTCTAACATCTCTGATTATTAAATCCACATGCCCAAGTAAAACACAGTAAAGTAACTGAAGTAACTTTTTCTTTGTCTCCTGTAGTTTCACGCAGAGAGAGAAGTTCAGATAACAGAGGAGAATGGCGGTAACAATCATTTTACAGTGTACTTTATAATATAATAGATCATCTGTTCATGGCATAAGCTGCTTTATCTGCTGCAGTCACTGTTAAGAACGTGTGAAAGTAAAGTTTAAGTTCACAATCTTGACATAAGAAGATTTCTACCGGAAATTAAATGAAATAAGGTCACCATGCTGAAAGATTTCCTTGCATGTGTTTTCAGTTCACTCAAATCACAAAGATATACGTTACCTATTGGACCATAGTTTCGACTATTTTTCAATTTAGTTCTTACTATATAATTAAAATGGCTGTTAGGTTGGTAGTTTTCAGCTGTGGCAGTGGTGTTGATGATAAAAAACAGTCTGCAGTGCATAATTACAGTTATTGTAATGTTTTTGTGTGATTTTAGTCTGACCTTGTAAGAAAAACTCATTTTGTAAACCACAATTTTATCAAGATTGGGATTTTTGTGCAGTGCTTTCAGAAAATTGTATTACTTAACCAACAGGGAACATTTGATCTATATCTGCTAATATATGTTAAAAAAACAATCAAGGTTCATATTTCAGTATTGATATTGTGCTGATATTCTGCTCTGCTACCTGAAATTGTGAGGTCAAACTCAATTATTGCCAGAAGTAAAGTTTGCTGATCTGTTCTCATGTCAGACCCGAGTCAGTACTCCACCTTTCTGCAGTCACGGCCGGATGTCATGGAGGTCGAGGCAATCCGCACCGTCACAGAGCTCTGCCTCCAGTATCGGTAAGATCATCAGCGTGGTGATAAACACTAATGCTTTCTGGACGGGACTCGGTTGGTTTCGTTGTGCCGATGCCAGCTGACTCTCTCTGCTTCAGGGTGCGCTGCCACATTGTTCACTTGTCCTCCGCAAAACCTCTGAAACTGATCCAGGAAGCGCGGCAGGCCGGAGCCCCTTTAACAGTGGAGACCACCCACCACTACCTCAGCCTGTGTGCAGAAAACATACCTGCAGGGGCCACACAATTCAAGTGCTGCCCCCCCATCAGAGGATCCATCAACCAGGTAAACATAACGATGCATGCAAGATAAAAACCAGGCTGCTTTATTATTCTTTGTTTCTGTGTAGATGATTGATTTTGTCCCCACAGGAGCAGTTATGGTCCGCACTGAAAGCTGGGCACATCGACATGGTGGTGTCTGATCATTCGCCCTGCACCCCTGAACTGAAGAAACTGGAGAGCGGAGACTTCAATCAGGCTTGGGGAGGAATTTCTTCTCTACAATTTGGTAAATAAAGAGCAAAAGTCCAAACTGTCAATGCAAAACTCCATGCAACATGATATCACCTTGTTATATTCCTATGATTTGTCACATCCCAGCTGTCTCCTTTAAATAGTTTTTTTCCAATCTGCTCCTCAGTTCAGTAAACTAATCTAAATAACTAATCTAAACTTGATATCACCTCAGTTAAGGGTCTACACGAGCTGAGCTGATATTAAAAGGTGACTTTAAAATGCTGCAGGTCACTGATTGTTCAGAGAGTCTTCTCATCACTTGAATCGTATTAAACTTGAGTAAATGTCGACAACGGCCGTTTTACGGAGCCCCAATGACTGAGCCAGCTAATAAAATAAGATTAGTTAGTGCCACTGTTGAGCTATTAGGTATTGTTCACATTTGTTACCTACATCTACATGTGTTCCTTCGTATTGTGTTGTAGTAGTTTAAAGAAACATTTTCCTTAGTAATTGTAGACCACACCATTGCTACAAGTTAATATTACATTCATCAGGTGGCAGGCTCCTACACTCCTCTAAATGAATGCTAATGTTGATTAATGTCTGCTGAATGAACATAAACAGGCAAATATTTCCTCACATGTTGAGAAATGAGAAATTAACATGAGAAACATGAGAAATTATTTGAGACACACAAGCAGTCAATGTCAGATGATGCTTACATACTATACAGCTTTATAGAGATTGTGTAAGTGAATTTAGACTGTTTTAATATCTGATCTGAATTGGAAAAAAGCAGCAGCATCACTGTCACAGAACTTCACATTATTCACTGTCTGCAGGATTTGTCTTTACATGACAAATCCTCTCTGCCTTTTAGCTGAAGGAGACACCGGCTAACGTTCACAACTTAAACCTGGCCTGAGCAATATTACAAAGAATTTATATGCAAATTTTCCTTTGGGGTGGATTAGCTGTTGCCTCTCGTAATCCTTCTGACAATCACCCGCAGTGGGCAAAGTTCACAAGGAGGTAAACAAGAGCTTAGAGGACAGAATAATCATTTACTTTTCAGACACAGCGAGACGGTGGTCAAAGTCTGACACCAGGAGGACGTTTAATACTTCACCTCATACAGTTCAGATGTGATTGCACCTTTTCCGAAAGAAACCCTGAAAACCTGCATAAATATTTGATGGTGTTGACTCAGTTCTGTAAATCTGTAGAGACATTAATCACTCCCCACATTTCGAACCATTTGCAGGTTTGCCTCTTTTCTGGAGTTCGGCCAGTAAAAGAGGCTTTCAGCTGCCTGACGTGGTGAGACTCCTCAGCCAGAAAACAGCCCAGCTGTGCGGCCTCGACCACCAGAAGGGCAACCTCGCCCTCGGCTACGACGCTGACTTGGTCATATGGGATCCAGAGAGAGAATTTGAGGTCAGTATGAGAGACCTGTAACATCAATAAACACCCCAAATCTGCTTATTACTTGACACAAATACATTTTTTTTATATAAAGAAAAGCTGTTTACTTGCATTGTGTTGACCTTAATTTAATTTTCTGTCATGCTTTTCACAGATTAAAGAAGCAAACGTTTATCATAAAAACAAGGTAAGACACATTAAATGGAAAAGATGATGTAAGAGTGCATTTATTTATATGACTGAGCTTATGATCCTCTGTGTGTGTGTGCAGCTAACCCCTTACCTCGGCATCACACTGCGAGGCGTGGTGTGTGCCACCGTCGTCAGGGGGCAGCTGGTGTACAGAGGAGGCTCCTTCTGCCCCGAGCCGCTGGGGAAGCATCTCCTCATCCCCCCTGAGGAAAAATCAAGCCCAGCTGTGAAGCACAATAACAACAAGCTGTAATAAACCAACCCAAGTGATCATATCTGAATCTGCTGCTGAGAGAGCACCGTGCTGTTTCATTTCTCTCACACCTTACACATACTTTTCCATTTATTTTATTAGCTAAACATAATTTTTTCTTCACTTTTAATAGAACTTTGGACACTTGCAGGTTTAACAGACAGTTTTATAGCCTTATAATAGTGTCAGAAATTGATTTAAGGGACAATTACCAGCCATGATATTAAAACAGAAAGTTGGCAAAAGAGCCTGGTTCCAGCAAAACAAAGCCAATGAAACTTATAAAATGACATCTCTAAAGAAAGAAAACACCAATAAAGTGCTTCTCAATCAGCATGACTGTGGAAAATATGATATAAACAACATAAATTGAATGAATGATTATGAACACAACTGCCTGCGTGTGCTCACAAAATCCAGAATACTCCATATACATTTTTAAATAAAGAGCGCAGAAAATGTCGTAGTAATAAACAAAACCAATTAAGAATATAATAACATCAACAAATTTACAACAAAATGAATAAATCACAGACTAAAAATGTAATGTTTCAAATTCTGCCAACATATTACACCAAGTAATATTTAATATGAAACTATAATATTGCTCTTTATAATAACAACAATTAACTGAGATTAATCTGCAGAAAATGAATGGCCAACATACATTTACACAGCGGAGCCTCATTTCACTGTGTTTACCAGGGGAAATGCAGAGCGTGTAACAGTTAAGCCTGACGCTCTGTAGAGTCAATGATTAACATCTGAGGACATGTTGGGTGACTGTCAAGCCTACTGAGCTCACCGTGCACAGAAAACAAGTGTTGACAGACGAAGATAAAGGCAGAAAATGACCTTCTGACCTGAGATCACTGGTCAGACAGAGGGGTGTGCTCCGCCGAGGCTTTACTTCACCTGCTTCCAAAAATCTTTGGTGGTTTTTGCTTCACCCGTCACGCCGCTGGAAACATGTCGACCATCTCTGTACCCAAACCAAAGTGCCTGCAGAAACCGTTGGTGGTTCCTCATCGTTATATGTTTGGACCAGGACCTTCCAACGTTCCTGCACGAATCTTAGAGGCCGGGGCCAATCCTGTCATTGGACACATGCATCCAGAGATATTTGAGGTGGGTTGTAACCTATGAAGGAAGAGAGGTACAAGAGAATAAACCAGAATTATGAGCAGTCTATACTCCAAACAACTGTAAACTTATACACTTTAAAAGCTAAGCTATTAATACTGTCTACATTATACAAGAGGAGTGTGAGAATGATAAGTTTTTCTCTTTGCTTTTCCATCTCTGTTCATTTAAGATATATTCTAAAAAACATTACACTTTTTACAATAGTTTACAATCTCTCCACTCAAAAGATCAATATTAAATTGTACCCCACAGCCTGTATTAGCTGTACAAACACTGTGTAGAACATATTAATTGTTAGTGGTGGATAGTAACTAAGTACGTTTACTACTAAGTTAAGTGTAATTTTACTTAATGCTACTTTATTCTCAAATATTTGGGCGAAAATTTTATTCTACTCCACTATATTCATTTGACAGCTTTTAGATATAAAACAAATAAAATATGATTTTTATAGATTAAATTAAAAAAAAGTAGTTACATGTTCATGTACCAGCAATAATAATCAAATACCGTTGCAAAGGCTATATAGATAATAATATTAAGTTTTGAAGGGGATGATTCTGCACAAAGATAATGTCAGAAATTAGAGAAATTGATCACCATAATTTGCTCAGGATTTTTACATTTCTTGTTTTGATCCGATTTTCCGATTTTGACTTAAATTACTCAATTATCAATTAATTGTCAATCGACTTCTCTGATAATCTGATTTTTAGTTTGTTCATATCTGGACAGATTCAAAATGTTGCAGCTAACCTGTGTCAGGACTGCTCTCACTGAAGGCAACGTGGTGGTGTAGAAACTACTTTTTCCACCAACATTTGCTCTCCTTACGTTACAGATCATGGGCGACATCAAAAGTGGAATCCAGTACATGTTCCAGACTCAGAACAACATGACTTTAGCTGTGAGTGGCACCGGCCACACTGCCATGGAGTGCGCCATCTTCAACGCGGTGGAGCCCGGAGAGAGCGTGCTGGCTGCAGTCAACGGCATATGGGGGGAGCGTGCAGCAGAGATAGCTGAGAGGATTGGTAAGGCGATTGTATTATATATTTTTCTGTCAACAATTCCTACGAAAAGACCAAAACCACGATGCAAACTTTCTGACGTCCCTCTCTGCGGCTCTAAAGCCCACTGGTTCCTACTGAAGGTGTAAATCTTTAAAAACACCTCACAAACACATAGTTTGATTTTAAAATAAAAGCTCAGTGGTTTTCTAAAACAGCTGAGCACTGTAGTTTTTAGCAAACAATAACTGAACAGCAGTAAACACTTCATTTGTTGGGGACTATTTTCATCAGCGGATGAATACACACTTAGTATCCATCCTCATTACAATGAAGGAACATTGATCATAATATCACCACTTTATCCTTGAAAAATCAGTATAAACTGGTGGAATAAAAATTATTTTGTGAGGTGATTCATCCACAGAATATCATGTGTGTCAAACCAACAGGTGCCAGGGTGAACACCATTGTGGCGCCCCCTGGTGGCTTCTTCACTAATGCAGAAATTGAGCAGGTATCACTCTTGATTTTTTTTTCCATTTTTTTTTTTTATCAGGATGCTTAAAATGAATTCTGTCAAAGCCTACATTTTTTCTCTCTCGTTGCAGGCCTTGTCAAAATACAGGCCAGTGGTGTTCTTCCTCGCACACGGAGAATCCTCTACAGGAGTCCTGCATCCTTTAGACGGCATCGGACAGCTGTGCCACAAGTAAAACGCAGCACTCCCTCTTCTATCATCATCACAGGTGTAACAAAAATAATGGCAGATGATAAATATGTTATGATTTGTGCCTACAGGTATAACTGCCTGCTTCTCGTCGACTCTGTGGCGTCAATAGGAGGAGCCCCTCTGTGCATGGACCAGCAAGGTTTCGTAATAAATCCTGCTGCCACTATGGAGCAGCTGATAAAAACATTGACCATGTTACATAATCTGTTCTGTTGACATATAGATTTGTTTGTGGATGTTTGTATTTGCAGAGATAGACATCCTATACACGGGCTCCCAAAAGGTTTTGAATGCCCCTCCAGGTACGGCTCCCATCTCCTTCAGCGAAAGAGCATGGTGAGAAATGTTTACATGAATGATAGTTTGAAATGTACGTAACACGTGAGCTCAAGGTTGAATTTGTCCACAGCCAGAAGATATTCAACCGCAAGACGAAGCCCATGTCGTTTTTCTTGGATTTAAGTTGGCTTGCAAACTACTGGGGATGTGATGGCAAACCTGCAAGAGTGTGAGATATTTTTATTTCCTGCAGACAGGAACTGATCACGTTTCAAACTGCGCTCTCGTTTTTAGCCCTACCTGCACAATTTCTGAATACTATTCTGTCTCCTCCATGTCCTCTCCACAGATATCACCACACAGGTCCGGTCACGGCTTTTTACTCTCTGAGGGAGAGTCTGGCTGTCCTTGTTGAAGAGGTGGGACGCATTAAAATGTTTAAATTTGCAGCTATTTTATAATGTTTAGTCTGGTTTATACATTTTCTCTGTTAAACTAAGGGTTTGGAGAATTCATGGGAAAGACATCAGAAAGTGGCAGAGTATTTCCACACTGGCTTAGAGAACATGGGTCTCAAACTTTTTGTCAAAGAAAAGGTGAGTTTCAGTTTTTAAAACTGTATGTCATTTTTATAAATATATCTCATGTAGCCTTTCTAACAAGACACATGATGATACTATGAAATGATAAATGGGGGAAACATAAATGGCTGTTACAGAAAGCGAGGCTGCCCACAGTTACCACCATTGTTGCTCCTAATGGATACGACTGGAAAGAGATCACAACCTACATCATGAAAACACATAATTTAGAGATTTCTGGAGGGCTTGGACCATCAGTTGGCTTGGTAAGAAAGATCATACGCTCAGTATTGTATGCTGACCATGATGCTCTTTAACTCCTGTGTGGCTGAACTCCCAGATGATTTTATATTTTTCAGGTGCTGCGTGTGGGGCTGATGGGATGTAACAGCAGCAAAGACAGTGTTGACATGGTGCTGGCAGCGCTGAAAGACGCTCTGAAACACTGCCACAAGAGCAAAGTGTAACATGCTGCAATTCAATACTTTGATTTGAAATCCTGAATCCATGCTACGGCCATTATGGAGGGACTGTGTGTATTAAATAAACCATTATTGTCAGTGGATGTCTTGTGTTTGTTTGACTTTGAACTGATAAAGGAAAATCTGGAACACTATATCAAATAACTAAAGAGTTCAACTCTGGACTCTTAGCGTACTGTTGAAGCTTTGTGGGAGGTGTAGTTGATGAATGATGGACTTTTGTAGTTTTTACAACAAAAGTTAACTCATGCACAAATTTAGGACTAACATGCTACATTTTGTATATTAAAGTGCTTCTTAATTCTCAGCTTTAATAAATAAAATAAAAAAAGATATATATTGGTACCAGCTTCATCATAATTGATTTTTGGGCTTTATTTGTTGATCATATTTTGCATTATTAACCTCAATGATTTGACTTTTCCTCTGGTGTTTTCAAGATTGTTATTTGTCATGTGCACAATAATTACAGGAAGCAGCAGTGAATTCTTTAGGTCAAATGCTCCCTCTGTGTTCAAAAATATATTAAAGAAAATCACAAGTGAAGTAAAAATGACACGGAGACATGGACATGAAATGAAGTTTAAGATATAGAAAGGGCTTTGCCTTAGTCAAGAAGTGCAAATAAAAGTGGATATGTGGATTTTCTACATCGTATCAAAAGTGTTAAACAGTTTAAATGTAATGTGCAAGGTGGTAAAGGGAAACAATATGAAGGTAATCAATACAAATAAATATATAATATTAAAAAAAAATAAAATTATTATTAGAAATCTTTTTAAAATATATTTTAATAGTGTTTACTGTGTTACTATGTGCAGAAAAGTGTCCGCAAAAAAGGAAAAGGAAAACACATAAACGTGTGTCATTTGTTTTATTCCAATAAAATTACATTAAAAAATAATAAATAATAAATACATTCATAACAATAATAATAATAGGGTTTTAAAAATACAGTTTTATTTTTTATTATTATAACTCTTTTAACTCTCTTATTCTGGAGTTACTGTATGCACACAAAAAAAATCTGCAAAAAAGTGTCTGTTATTTGTTTCATTCCAATAAAGTTAGTTCAAAAACAACAAAAACACCTCGCACAAATAAATAATTATTATAAATTCAATATATTTTCATAACACTTACCTCATTCTGGATTTACTGTGTGCAAAAAAGTCTGCACGACAAAAACGTGTCTGTCATTTATTTTATTACAATAAAGTTAGTTTAAAAAAACAAAAACAAAGGAAACCGGAAATGCGTATCTGCACTTCCGGGTTGAAAGTTTTTTTCTGGAAAAGGCGCGTAAAAGTGGAGTATCCCTGAATTAGACAGATCAGGAAGAAGACGAAGAAGTTGATTTATCTTTTATATTTTTGTTATTAACGCGTCCAGAGCAGACATGGCGTGTAAAAGAGGAGCCCTCATCGTCCTGGAGGGGGTGGACCGGGCAGGAAAAACCACCCAGTGTGCGAAGCTCGTCCAGGCGCTGCAGCAGAGCGGCAGGCCGGCGGAGATGATGAGGTTCCCCGGTGAGCCCCCGCAGCTCCTCCGCTCCTCAGTGCTCCTTTCACGGCAGGATTTGTCTCTCTTTTACTCTCATGTCGTGTCGTCTCGTTGCAGACAGAAGCACCACCATCGGACAGCTGATCAGCTCCTACCTGGAGAAGAAGAGTGAGCTGGAGGATCACACGGTCCACCTGCTGTTCTCTGCAAACCGCTGGGAGCTGGTGTAAGGCTGCTTTTTAGTCACACAAAACACCAGATACAGGACAGCAAATACACATTCAATATGCTGAATTTAGCTTTTTGTTGTGTCATGTGCACAACATTACATGAGACAGGAGCGAAGCTGTGTGAGTCACAGGCTCACACTAACAGTGCTCTTTCAGGACATGCAAATCACACAGAGAAATATGTACAATAATATCTGTTTTTAGACTGAATGAGCTGTGTGGGTTTGTGTCTGACTTGGAAATGTGCAAAAATCACAGTATGAAGTGGAGAAAAAAAGACCCCACACTCATGTGTACAATACTCCCTCTAACAACGTGCGAAATATGTTTAGAGATATTCACAAAAGTCAAAATGAGTGAAATTAAAGATATATTAAGGGCTTTGACTTGGTGTTTTTGATGCAATGAACATAGGAGTCAAAGCAAATGCTGCATTAGTCAGGAAATAAATATGTGCATTATATTTACATATTTTTAAGAGGTAAATGGCTGTGCAGGTTTGTGTCTGAATGGCAAATGTGCAAAAATCACAGGATGAAGTTGAGAGAAAAAGACCCCTCACTTCTTGACTTTTCCTCTGATGCTTTCAGGATTCAAGATTTAAGGTTTTTATGTGTCGTGTGTACAATACTCTAACAACACTCAAAAAGGATATCCTAGAGATAATCACAAAAGTAAACATGCGTGAAGGTAAATGAAGGGGTTTGCCTTGGTGTTTTTGATGCAGTGAACATAGGGATCAAAGCAAATGCTGCATTAGTCAAGAAATGTAAATAAAAATGGAGAAATATATATGTTATATATTTTTTTATTAAATGGCTGAACAAGTTTGTGCCTGACTGGGAAATTTTATTAATTACTTTCTTTTGTGGTTGATATATGCAGAGTCAAACTACAGCTGTGTCGTACTCATTGCAGGATTTCCTTGTAAAAGGAGTGGACTAAAATGTTAAGCATCTTCTTCCTAATTGATTGGAAAGGAATTACATAGTTCCAGTGCCTTTTTAAAAGGATAGGTCTGACATTTTATCTTTTTTCTTTACTTTCTAACAGTGAATCGTCCTTGTTGCCAAAGCCTGATATAAATTCCTCCTCCTGTTTCACAGCGCTTCATTGTGCGAAGTCCAAGGATTTTGTTAAAAACACACAGATGAGTCACTAGGCGACATGTTTTTTATTAGCACAAACACGTAACAAAGAGTTAAATCTTTAACACACACACACACACACACACACCATCCTGGTATCTTAAGTACTCACCACATGTTTATCCCCCAGCTAAAAATCCCCAACAAATGCACTCAGCACTCCTGTATGAGTAACTCTTTGCTACAAACCACAGTGCCCACCCGTTGTTTAGTCTATTTAAAAAATGAAACCATACTGTTTTAAAGATTTAAGCCTTCAGTAAGAGCCACAGGCAGGGAAATGAAGCCAGAAAGAATTGAGAGACATGATTTTGGTCTTTTCATGGGATTTGTTGACAGTAGCAAAAAATACAGAATAGCACCAGTTTTTATCTTTTTAAAAAGTGCACAACTGTGAATAAATGTACTTTTCATTTCTTCATCTCTGCAGTAGCCTGTATTAGCAATGTTGTAACTCCCATCTGAAAAATGCATGTTATTCTTTTTCTCAGTATATAAATATATATACGTTATACCCTGCATGATGTAATCATTTTGACCACAGGCCTTTAATGAAGAAGAAGCTGGAGCAGGGTACCACTCTGGTCGTTGACCGATACGCCTTCTCTGGAGTCGCTTTCACCAGTGCCAAGCCGGTGAGTCTTTCCTCTGCATCCATCAGGTAATATTATTTTGTGTGATTAAGAGCAGCAGCAGATATTTTGGCACGTTTGTCTCCTTCAGGGTTTCTCTCTGGACTGGTGCAAGAATCCTGACGTGGGGCTGCCGAAGCCAGACCTCGTCATGTTCCTGCAGCTCAGCCCAGCCGAGGCGGCTCTCAGAGGTCAGTTTGGAGAAGAGAGATATGAGACCAGTGTTTTCCAGAGAGCGGTGCAGCAGAAATTTGAACAGCTGATGAAGGATCCTTCGGTGAACTGGCAGGTACGAGGCAGATCTGGATTGTCGATTTAACCCTGGGTGTCGTTTAAATCAACACTATTAAGCAGCTTGTGATGTGAATGGTCTGTTTCAGGTAATTGATGCTTCTCAGACAGTAGAAAATGTGCACGAGGACATCACGACGCACAGCCTAAACGCAATCAACACAGCTCATAACGTGCCGCTGGGAGAGCTGTGGAAGTGAACCTGAACCCGCCTGAGTGAAACAGACTAAGTTAATGACACTTCTGCACACTTAACACTTTTCTTGAGTCTGTTTTTGTTTAACTTGTCATTGTTTTATTGACCGGAGGAGAAATGCATTAGCTGTGATTCAAATATAATTTAATGCAGTCTTTAAAGTGAGAACCATTGTCAAATATCATATTCCGAATATTTTATTTGAACTTTTTTATCCTCTTACATGGTCTATTGTTCTTTCACCTGTCTATATAATGTTGATTAAATAAATAATCTTCAAATGAACTAGTGTATATATTTTAAACTTTGCATGAACAATTAATACAACTTGTCTGCAGAATTGACTTAATTTGGTTTCATTACAGGCTGTTACAGACTTCAGTTATTAGTGACAAACCGCGTAAGCCGTGGGCATCATGAACCATCGTGTTTCTATACAACATAAAATTGTTATGGCAATTTTACTTATGGAGTCAGGGAAAGGCACCATATCACTTCAGAATAAACATTTAAAATGTTAAGACTCAAAATGGAAACACATGTATGTGAAGATGTGCATACAGAATTTATCCTGAGCTCCTGCTACGGCTTCCACCAGGCAGTCTCAATGTTGGATACAGAGAGCATTCAGTGGCTGTTGAGAAGAGCGCTGTGTGACACACACTGACTACACCATTGGAGCTGGACTGGCTCAAGAGGTCTCCAGTTAATGTTCATCCCCTCGGGCTTCCCTTCTGATACAGAGAAGAGACAGAATCTCTCGCCGACTGTTGGGAACAGTAAATCATTGTTCGTGTGTTCCTCACAGGGAAAGGATCTCAAACTCCTCATCTTCAGAATCGAAGAACCGCTCCAACCTGTCCGAGTCTGAGAAATCTGTGAAGTGAGTGTCAACACGTCAAAGAGAAAAAACAAACATTAAAATTCACTTTACTTTTGGGATGTATTTTGCCCCCCCAAAAAATGCAGTTCGCTTACCAGGAGTAAGGTTTAGGGCGTCCACGCTGACCATGTGCGAGGGCTGACTGTCGACCAGTTCAAACATGGGCAGGCCTCCTCTGTTGCAGGACAGCTACAAGAGAAGAACCATCATTTTCTGCTTTATTTAACTGCCGGAGAAGAGTCAACAAAAGAGCAGTGTTCACAGAAACGTACCCTTCTTATGCGCATACACCAGTCATCAAACTCGTCCTCTGTTCTGCAGAAGAAACCCTGGCAGAAACCAGAAAACAATCAGCTATGGAACATCTGACCTACTGTGAAATGCTGCCAGCCTGCTCACTGTCAACAATGAGCTTTAGTTCGAGATACAAAAGCTGTGGCCAATAAAAAGCCTCCTCGGCGTCCCTACCGCTGCGATGGATGGGTCCAGTTCACAGATGTGCATGCGGCAGGGCGGGTGCTGACAATGGTACGTCTCATCGGGGACCTGACCATCCTCACATGGCTCCACCGCGGGCTGAGTGGTGTGCGGGTCTAAATAGATGAGTTCCTCTCCTGGAATGAAGACGGCTTATGTTCATGATGGGTTTGTTCTCTCGGGGCGAGTACGATTAATATGGTGAGTGTGCAGTGCGCTGCTGAGTGTTTATTTCACAAACAGAGACCAGACATACCGACATAACCAATGAAGTAATGGGCACTGTTGGGTTTTCCCCCAATAACACCCAGGGACTGAGGCAGCATGAAGCATTGCTGTGAAAAGAGACAACAGGGTTTATCTCACCCCAGCTGTAGCTGACTTTGCCTCAGTGATAATTCAAGTTACTGTTTCTTTAAATTGATTTTAGCCAATTTCCAATAAATATCACATCAATTAAACCAGGACCAAACAAGCTTACAGTTTGTATTTAAATTATTATCTTAAGTTTAGTTCCTGAAGAGACTTGTGACGTCAAACGACAACAAGCACAGCAGGAGGCTGCCTGAAGGTCGGAGAGAAACCAGGTAACTTGTGGATTCAAGTGAACAAGCCTGAAGTCACTACAGGGTCAACATTTTATATTTATTATACATTTTCCCAATATTAGAAAATAGTTTAGATTGTCACTCATTGGGAAACCTATAGAAAGTAATGTCTGTTTCCTGGACAAAAGAAAATCACAAGCCTCGGCACAATGTTTGAAGTCTGGACTGACACACTGCATCCAGATCCAGATGTTTGCAGCTGTGTGTGTGTAGATTGGTGTAAAAAGCATTCAGGGATCGTCCCTTCAGATCGGTCTGTGACAGTATTTATGTAACCTCACTACTGTGACACAACACAGTCGAAAGCACAAACTAATCTGAGGTCTTGTAACTGACAATCAATGCAAACACACTGGAGTTAATGAAAAAAGGAAACACTAATGGGTTAATAAGTGTTGCTGTCTGTAGTCGCTCATGGAATTAGGATTGACTGGAAAGGAGAGAGGAGATGAGACGGGCCTGAATGCACGTTAAGAGGTGTTTTTGTGAATATCTCAGTTATAATGTGTCAAATTCTGTTTTCTTAATTTGTAAATTAAATTAAGTGGCAACCTCCTCATTTTAGGATGTGCTGGCTATTCTCTCCTATTCAAAACCTCTGAGATAAAGATATTGTTTTACTGTATATACACTTCACCTTAAGTGTCTCGATATAGGCCTCATTTATGTCGCTCAGGCCCAGTCTGAGGGGGATGAGCAGGACCAGAGGTTTCCACAGAGCCGTCTCTTCCTCGGCCAGAGCGCACGCCCCCTCCAGGCAGCCGTTGAGCTCCCCCACCCCCTCCGCCTCACCGCAGGCTCCTGCGATGTCCAGCCAGGGCATGCAAAGACGCTCTGCAGAGGGAAATTAACACACACATTAGTACATGCTACAAAAAAAGAAAAGGAAACATGTCTCTGCTTTAGTTTGTGGTGTTTGTTAATGAAACTTTAGGGGACAAGATAATAGTGGGACATACAGCAGAAACATGTTCAAACAGACCTGAATTGACACTGACTAAGCTACTTTCTGTTTTAGTCAAATTAAAACTAATCTACCTAATGGAAGCACTGAAATGCTGCTGTACAGCGTTTTCTTTACTTTACAACTGCATTTTTGTTCTCAATTCTTTTTCACCCAGAAACTGTAGTTAAACAACAGAAAGAATCCCAGCACAGTCCGTAGTTTAACCTGAAGTGACTTTTAAACTCCTGAACGATAACAAAAACAACGTTAGCCGCACTCACTGATCTCCTCGATGACCACGGTGTTGTCCATCGCCACATGGACGACCAATCTGCTCCACGTGTCGAACACAGCCAGCTTCCTGAAACCGAGATGGCACATTGACACAGCCACACTTTGAGTTTTACTAAATTTCTAAGGTCTACCTTCTTGAGATACTTTTAAACCTCCTCAGTCTGTGGATCGTTTGACAGCGGGATGAACAAATGGTGAGAGAGGACAAGAAAGACATCACTGTATCGTGCTCGAGCACTTAAATGAACTCGCAGATGTGACACGATTCACATTCCTACTGCCCATCTACACTTAACACTGATCGACTGCGGGGAACTCTAATGGGATAAGAAGGAAAACTGCAAGCGAGTAAAGATGGATGCAAATATTTCAAGATTTAAAATATACTTGAAAAAACAGCTTTACAAATGTTATAAGAGAAAGGAAAGGCATTCAGCACATTCGTAAAGATACACACATTAAGTTGGATGTAAACAACTTTTATTCATTTACAAGAAAACTATAATCTATAATAATCCACTGGTTGTGCTATATTTGTGAGTTTTACAGGAGGAAGTTAAACATTTTTGGGTTTTGGACTTAAACTTCCTCGGGCTGTGGTGAGCATTTTCATTATTTCTTTTATATTTATTATAAAAACAACCAACAGAGTAGCTGATAATAAAACCAACTATTAGTTATGGGCCTTGAACATAACATCTGGAAACAACTGGCACTTCTTTACTTACTTTAAAACCTGGGCGACTGTGTTTGGTCCGTACCATTGGCCTATAGGTTTCCCCTCTCCAACTCCCATTTGGGCTGCAGCATTGAAAAAACAAAAAAGAAAACTTGATGTAAAACTTTTTCAGGAGGTCTGTGTTAGTCCTTGATATAATTGGAGAGCTTTGACACTGACTACTTACCAATTTGATGGATGGAATAATAGCTGTCTTTTTTGTCAATGAAGGCGTTGAGAATACTGATGTACTCTTCTCTTTGTTTCTGGTCTCTGGCCCATCTCCAGTCTGAGAACAGAAAGTCACTTATTATCAGGCCTGTCAGAACGAGCTCTGTTTGGTACAGTCTACTCTCTGGAGGCGAGCTGTGAAGTGCCACACGGTGATGGAAATCTGAGAAATAGTCGTCTTACCTCTGCCTAAATGTCGACACATCAAGGCCTCGCCGAGGATCATCTGGCCGCACCGTAACATACACCCCCATCCTGTATCTGATGTCGGCCCCGTCCCACCTGTAACACATTCAGCAGTCAGGCATGAGGTCCCTTTATGCCGTTAGATGTTAATACAGACTTTATTTAAATCTCCAAACTCAGTAATACACTCACTTACCAATTGGTGGGAAGTTTTTTCTGTATGTGAACCACAGTCGTGAAGTGACATCTGATAAAATCTCATCTTTTTCTATAAGAAGAGCAGAAAATCACCACGTTACTTCTATTATCTTTATCACTGAGATAATCATCTCTCACATACACACGTTACAGTTCACAGTCCCACCTGTGAGTGCATTGTACTGTTTCCCCAAGATCCACACGGGCTCTGAGGTCTCGGGAAAATCTTCAAACTCTCCGAAGCGAAGTGTGTCGTATGTCAAGGTAGCTGCAAAAGAGGACGAGACTCAACAGTCAGTCTGAGAGAAATTACAGGGAGAAAACTGACACTTGTTACAGCAAATGAAAGAAAAGATGTATGTCAGCGGGTAAAGACAGAGTGTCCATTAGTCGCTTGAGAGGAATTCCAGTCACTTCCACCAATCTTTAAAAAGTATCTGAGGTATTAAATGTTTCTGTAGACTAACCCGAGACTCATTTCATATGCAAGAGAGCGAGTGAAGGAAGAATCTCACTGCAGGACAAATAAAGTGTCAAGTTTCAAGTTCCTGCCAAATGCATTTCATCGTGAAATGAATGCACACACTGACAAAGTTACGAACAAACTAACGAAAACAGTATTTTAATTTAGTATTGTACTTTCATAATGCTGTGACAAGTGAAAGAGTGCAACAGAGGCTGAGATATTCGATCTTTCAGTTCCTGGTATGAGTAAAGCTAAAAAATGCTGAATCCTCCATCACACTTATTTCTTGTATCCTCTCTGCTAAATTTCAACATCTTTCACATTTCATAACCCATTTTGTAATTCAGGCCATCTGTTTTTGTAGTTTTCCACAGTAACCAAGAGGACAGCACTTTGACATAATTGTTATTATTCTGGGTGATTTTCTCAGACTTTCACATTTTATAACTATTGGACCCGACTGAGAGATAATCTTTGTGAATGACGAGTAACTTGTGCCCCTTTAATAACAACACAGATAAACTGAAACAATCAAACAAATCTGAAAAATTCTCCCTAAACTGCTCAGATTTGTTGATTTGAAAATAAAACTAACATGTCAAAATAAAAAAACCTGTCAATAATGAAATGATGCTTGTGGCTCTTCGGTGCATTGATTAAGACCACAGACATCCTTTGGTTTTATATCCTGATTAGATAACTCTTTATCTGCATTAGTTCTGATAAGCTGATGAGAAATGATGTTTTATGTTCACAGTGTTTTTTTAGAGGATGCATCCAAAAATCATGGTGGTGTTTTTGTTTCACCTCCCAGGAGCAGTGTGAAAAACCTTTTGGAATATTTATACCTGTATTAACCTTTAAAAATCACATTTCCATCCCTGTAAATAAATAAGTGGATGCTTTTCAGACAGTGTGATGGAAAACAAAAGAGAAAAAAAATCAATGTCTTTCTGTATTTGCAGACGTTTACTGGGCTCATCGCCAGCTGTGAAACACTTTTTCTTCACACAGAAACACACAAATCTGTAAAAGTCATTACACTCTTTAAATAAAGTTTATGAAATTATAACTTTATCCAGACACAAAAAGTTGAGTGTTAGCTAGTTAGTTATCTTGGACACTGAAATAAATAACTCATAATAATAACTGATTATCAGTAACCATCAAGTCATTTTTCAACAAAAATAAAAGTTTTTGCTTGAAAAATGACTTGATGGTTACTGATTATCAAAATAGCTGCTGATTTGTTTAGCTTTCTTTGCTATGTTCAAAATAAATAAATGATAATAACCAATTATTACGTCATAAAGTGTACACCAAGAGTGTAAGCACATTTTATTACATTTATATCACATTTTACAGATTTGTGTGCTTGAGCCCAGTAAAACTTTTAAGGCTGCAACACACACATTTTAAGTTATTTTCATTAAAGATTCATTTTTCAATTATTTTCTTAATTCATCAACTGACTGATTGGTCTATAAAACATTGGAAAACACTCACACACGTCTTGTTTTTGTCCAAACAAGAGACCGCACTCCCAAGTATTCAAATTACTATGATGTCAGAGCGAGAAAAAGTCACCTTTTGAAAACCTTGAGCCATAAAAATGTTTGGCATTTTAGTTAAAAAGGGACTTGATGTTTCATAATCATCAAAATAGCTGCTGATTCATTTAGTCTCCTTTGCTGTTATTAAAAAATGTAATAATACTAATGATATATATATATATATATATGCTGTTATAAAAATGCTGTTTCTGTGGTAATTTATCGATCCAATAATAATATATAATACAAGTGTGACTGTTTTCTGATGTTTTATAGACTAATCAGTCAATCGATTAATTGAGAGCATAATGTACACATTAATCTTTAATGAAAATGACTTTAAAAATGTCAAAATAAAAGTGAGACAGATTGACAGCAGATAAAAAAAGTTGCTTGTTAGTTAGTTAGTTATCTTGGACAAGGACAGCTGAGCTTCATAAGCTCATATCTGATAAATAAAGTGATGAAATAAAGAAATAAAAACTCTCTCTCTGTCTGTCTGTCAGCTGATGGTGACTCGGTGTTCATCTTGGGCGTTAGCACAAACATTAGCACAAACAAGGTCGCAATTATAGCAGATTCTGGAGAGTAAAACTTCACAGGAACACATGACACCGACACGGACCACACCTGGACACCTTTCTGGAAGTTATCCAACCGTTCAGGGAGGTGTCATTCCGGAGGGGGGCACATTAAATCATCAAATCATAAAATAAAATCATCCGCAGCGACAAGCTAACGTTAGTTAGCAGTTAGCTGTAGTCGTGCTAACGTCACGGCAGACTATAACGAATCAATTTTAATGATCCTTTGGTGGCAGAGCGGGAGATTTGTCCTCCGCTGTTAGAGGGTGTTGTTGGGATTATTCTGACGCTGGACCACTTTGAGAAAGAAAATAAAATTTAACGGTATTTCACTGTAAAAACGTCCCTTACCTGCATCCATCCCGACGGTCTGCGCCGCTGTCGTGTTTGTTGTTCTCTGCTCCCCGACCCGCTCGACCAATCAGGAGAGAGCTCAGCTGTGGAATTCGAAGGGAGGCGGGACGTTTATGAAGCCGTCCAATAAGATTTGCAAAAGGTCATTCGTTATGACCAATCAGGAGTCGCTGACGTCTCCGTCCAGTTGAAAAGAGTTCACGGTGCGTTCAGGTCACACATCACAGCATCGTTTATCTCAGGGTTGTTTATTTTGTTTATTTATATCTAGAAAATATGTACTTCATTTCTTATTTTCAAAAACTTAATAAAATAAAATCTGGTCATGACAATATCATGTTCCGAAAGTAGAAATCATAGACTGAAAATATCTCAATAAAATAAAGAATAAATGAATAAAGGAGTCAGATGTCTAATCAGAAATCAATATATGTGTGTTTCTGTATATCTCAGTGATTTCTTGAAATTTATTAAATTACTCACTTGGTTAACTGGTAAACAGATTATTTTTATTAGTATCTTTTTAAAATACTTTCCTATCTTATTCCATTTTTTATTGTAATACATGTTTATCACATGTTTTTATATGTTTTATTTAGGATGTTTTTAGATAAGTAATCTTATTTTTTATCTTTTCAGCTTATGTTTTTCTGATGTTTGGCCTGTTGCCTCAGTTTTATTTGCTTTTATTTTGATATTTATTAAATGCCTGGCCTATTAAATGTGATACATAAATAAAATTAATTGATTAACGTGAAGACTAAAAGCAGAGGTCTGGTATTAATAAATCTACAACTAAAATTTTAAATTAGCAAATACACAAGGTCCTGTGACAATGATGCAGCAAAATTTAAAACTCTCAAGGCTGAAAACAGACTGCTGCAGCTGAGTGAGTGCCAAAACCAGTTAGACATCTATCGACAGAAAGCCTTCGGCTCTTGTAAGAAGGAAATCAACTGAGGGAGGTTTGTTTTGTCTAGAAAAATCCAAAATAGAAAAACTCATCAAGACACTTCAGTTTCAAAACAAAACTGTAATCTTGTTAATTAATTATCCTAAGTAATAATAATACCTATGGTTCAGATTCATACAGTAACCTTTATAGATTCAATTTTTCAAAACAAAAAACATCATAACATTATTTAGCATCATTAAAAATAGCAGGGTAATGGAAAACGTGAATGTTATATTATTAAAATTGCATACCGTACGATCAGTGGAAGGGTGAAGAGGAACAGAGAGGTTTGAGGGTCAGTAATGTGCAAATATACCACAGACCACAGCTGTCTCATTTCTTACATTAAGACAGAAGTTGGACGGAGTTGGAAAGTGAAGTGGATAATGTTTTTATGTGTCCCTGGACCATAATGTCCTTAATTTATTAAATAAAACTGTTTAATTTGCATTTCCTCATGTTGTTTTGAGCACTCCTGATGAAGTCTGTCAGTCTGTCTGTGAATGAGTGATCCCGATTTAACCACTAGGTGGGAACAAATAACCACCACAGTTTCTACTACTATTGCTTATTTTGTCTGTAAATACAATTATTAACACCAAGATGTCAACACACACAGACTCATTACACACATCTGTTGAGCTGCTCTTGCTGACCAGCTGGTGAAATGGACCAGAGGAAGGCAGACAGTCGTCTCATAGAGGAGGATCTGACGGAGGAAACCTGCTGCTGGAAGGTTTTACAGTTTTGTCTCATCGCTGCAGTTTCAAACCTCAAAACCTTCAATAAAAACCTGCAGAAACTAGAAAAAGCATGCAGAAAAGTTCTATGTTGAGCAGAGGGCTTTTACAAGAATTAAACCTTTAACTTTGCATTCTTTAATAATTTAACAATCAAATTCTGTGGTGTTAAAAAAAGCTCACAAACATTGAATTGGAAACAAAAACACTGAGATGTAAAAGTTTCAATTTGATGCCACAGCCCTGTTCTTTTCTTGTTCTCTCCTTTCAAACTGTAATTTACCGTAAAGACAGCCAAAAATAGATTACAGCGTCTGGTACTTCAGATGTTACAGTAAAACTTCAGATGAGAATAATGGTAGTTTCCAGCTCCCCAAGACTGAGGCCGAGACCAGTTACAGGAATAAATAAAGTAAGCAGATGACGTTTGTATAACATCCATCATCCAAGAAGAAAACACTAAAAAAACAGACGGTCAAAAAGGTTAATCTCTTTTCTGTTATAGATATTACAGAAAGACTTAATAGCTTTCAGTTTTTGAGACAAGTTGGAGAGAAAACTTGACCAAAACTACAACTTTTTATGTCTGTTGTTTGATTCACCTTTAATGTAAAGAGCCAAACTACCTTAATTCTTATGGCTGAATAAAACATCTGTGTACAAATACTTCATATTAGCACACTGTTCAAATGCTTTTTACTTTACATTTTATCCTTAAGTCAGCCCAGCCTGGCATTCATGTGAGATGACATTTATCTTGGCTTTATGAGCCCTTACTCTCATCTGGAATAATTTTCCGGTGGACCATTTGACCACTTAACTCCTGAAAAACAGCCGCAAAAATAAATCTGTTTATTAAAAATGCACAATTTCAACAGCAGACTTGACAGGCTGTTTTAAGAATCATTTATTATTGTTCATATTTACAGTTGCAGATGACTCACAAACATCTGTTTATTCCCTAGGACTCCTAGTGCTACATGCTGTAAAAAGGTGAAATTATTCATGGAATAAATTCTACTCATAAAAAAGAACTCGGAGAAACGATGCTGTATGTTGCATTGTTGCAGTTACAGCGCAGCGACATAATCCACTGCCTCACAGTGAACAAAGGAGAGAGAGAAGCTGCATCAAATGTACAGTGCTGTCTGAAATACACATATGTACATACTGCGTAGTTTGTAGGCTGCAGAAATTACAGGCTCAATTCATCAGACTCATCAGGGACTGTACCAAAATTATTGGGGTGGGGAGGGTGGAAAGGCCCTCCCAGGAGTAATTCATATTTTCTTTTCTCTTCACTTAACTTAAAAAAATGGGCCTGGGTACAAACTGTTTCGCAATTATTAATTAAAAGAGTATATGCATAAATAATTTGAGATTATTTCATTTCACTTCACCAATTAGTAGAACAGGTTGTCAATGTGTAAATCTGAACTTTACTGAACTCTATTACAGCTTATTTTTCATTTTCATTTAATTTTTTTTTGGTATTTGTGCGTATCTAACAGAAAAATGTGTAGCAGCTGTTGGTCGAGATCACATTTACTCACAAACATCCACAAAGATGTTCCTGTTGATGTTGTTTGCTACTAGGTGCTTGTAGTGCAAGAGAGACTGAAATAAAATTTAAATCTGGAGCAAGAAAACAAAAACTCTTCTCCCAAATATTCAGACTCCCCTTTCAGCGAAATGAAAAGATACAAACCTTCCCTGTCCCTGAACCTACAAATCAGCCTACAAATTTTTGTACAGTCCCTTAGTTAGACAGAAACATGTTGTTCTTTGCATTTAATTAGCATGCACATGTTTGTTGGCCCATACATGAATGACCTCAGTGAACCTGAGGAATATTCTGAAGTGTAAATATACGGTAATCACTGATCTCAACCACCAGGGGCAGCCAAACCACCACCAAACAGGCAGCGAGCTGGAAAGGTCTGTTGTCTGTGGACAAATAAAAAGCTAAAAAAAACATCGGCAGTGGGTGATTTTATACATTCACGTCAAATGTGCACCATAACATAATCACTCACAATAAATATACAGTCAAGCAGAGGAAGCAGAAGAAGCACGGAAATGTCTGTGGAGGGAGGAGTGTTCATCGACGAAGGCTCAGTGCAAAATGAGTGTAAACATAATCCAAAGCAGTGGATGCTTTAGTGAAGTGGTGATGATGATGATGATGGGGGGAGGTGGTGGTGGTGGGGGGGTGCACGGTGCTGGTCAGTCTGCTCAGGATCCAGTGTTTGTTTCACTTCTCCCTGAGGAGGTACAGCACAGTGGCCTTCAGATAGTGTCCGAAGGCGCAGACAGCAGACACCAGCCAGTGGGAGCGAAAGTTGGGATCAGTGTTCACCACACACTTTGTGACATCCATCTGTAACAGCAAGGGGGGGCAAAGAGTCATACAGGTGTGACAAATCAAGTTTAACTGCAAATACGGTAGAATAAAAGTCACGTTTGGAGCGAAAGCAAAAAAAGAGCTCCACATGTGTTTTTGATTCGACAATATTCTGAGAATCTGCAGTCACAAGATGTGCAAACTCGCCCGCAAATATGTTACTTCAAAGCCAAAGCCCACACACTCATCTCAGCAATGTTCACTTCAGAAAAATCAGCTTATGTAACTGGAAAACTTTCACAGAGAGCCCTGACAGTAAACACTTATAGGTTTCCTTCACACTGACACCACGTCCCACCATTTGAGTTTAAACTGAGAGAAACAGGCCGCTCCTTTGTGCTCATGAGGTCACTTATACAATGCGCTGCTCTTCATTTTGTCACACTCCACTTATCTTCAAAACAAAACAGACTTGTGTGCCTTGTTTCCGAGTGCACGGGCTCTCGTTTGTTCGCTTGTTGTGCAGAGCGAGGCACAGACGGAGGCACGATGCCAGGCCTTGTTCCTTCTTGTGCCGGAGTTTCACTTGTTTGTTTGTTTCTGCAGGACGGGCTTTTCCCACAGCACGTCTACTAACACACATCTACTACTATGTCTGAGGCTCTAGTTTATGTCTGGCTAGTCTTATCTTTCTATTCTTACGCCACATGCACGTCACATCAGAGTTTCGGCAACTGCATAAATTAAAAATACGAGGTCACATCAGCTTATAACTCTGATATATTTGACCTAGCATTTAGTACAAAGTGCTAACAAATATGGACGCCTCAAATCAGACTAAGACCATTGTTCAGTGTTGTCTAATTTTAAGGATTTGTGTAATATTTATCTAAGTTTAGTGTTCTGTATTGATATTAGCAACTTCAGCACTTCTATGTAATCTAAGTATAATATCATAAATTAATTTGAGTTGAATTTGTTTGTGTGTGAGGCCTGATGTTCATGACACACACACCCAAAAATATTTTTAAAAATCTGAGCACTAGTTTGCTTCTTTAGTCATTTCAAGCCCCTCATTGCTCTAATATATTTATATCAATGCTGTGACTTAGAACACACATATTTGGTTGGGTTTAATGATTTTAAAAGTGAGCTTGAAATACTCTGACACACCCAAAATAAGGCAAATGGGAGAAAACAAACTTTAGTTGACCACCGTGAAACTGGAGTTATATTTGTCAGCAAGACCGACACAAACAAGAGATCATTTAAAAAAGCAGAAGTTCCCCTTACCCAGCCTCCTCTCCGTTTTAACCAGGAGGATAGGCTCTTGCGGACAAACTCCCCCATGCAGTCGACGATGGTGTGGACCATCGCTGGGTGACCATGGCGAACGCAGTCCACTGCCAGGGCTCCTGCCACGGCGTACAAAGAAACCACCTTCCCCCACGTCACACCTGAAGGGACACATACAAGTTGTAGGACTGTTAGAAAAAGAATAAACTGCATCCTTAAACAAAGCTTTATGCACTTATCTGATGTATGAACACACTGCCAAGTCATGCAAAAACTATTATTTTTGCAAACAACTGATTATTCTCATGCTAAAGCTAAGTGGAGTGACTCTGTTGTTTTTGAGTGGTTGGAGGAGTTTTTAGTGAAGCAAACATTCGTCAGCAGCTTGATTGAACAAATTAGAAAGTCTCAGCAGCAGCCGGGCATTATGTCACTGTGCCCGCCTGTCCCACAAAGAAGAAAACCCAAACACAAAGCGCAGGAGCAGCAGGCCGGCAGTACGCCTCGATTAGCGAGCAGATCACTTTTCCAACGTGTTGAGTAAAACTTTCTGCCGCTGCACCATTTACAGTCAAAGCCTCTGACTATTTTTGCAGTGTTTACACGTCCAGCACAGACAAAGTGCGCCGCGACTCCATCCATCTCCTGCAGCCGTCGTCTGATTCATTCCTACCATCTTGTAAACGGAGGCCGTGTTTCTCCTCAGCTGTGACATCTGGAGTACTTTACATAGTGAGCTGCTGTCTAACTTATGGAGAGTTTAGAGATTAATCAAGATTTGACTTTTTATTACAGAATGCTCCAAAAAAAAATAAAACCGTCTATCTTTTATCGTCTATCTGTAATTACCATGGCGGGAGAAGACAAATCATGAAGACACTACAGCAACATCTCACTGCCAGTGTGAGCGGCTCAAGACTTGTGACAGCACTTTAGTTTTAAGGATCCTGAATGAGGTAATAAAATGGAAATAATAGGAGTTAAATAAAACCTTCATTTACACTGCATCATATGAGATGTAAAATGTCCATAACATGTAAATCAGCTCAAACTAAAACTATTAATGTAAGTTAAAAGAGCAATATCAGACCAAAACTGCCCACTTTGTTCATATTTATTTGTTTATATCAGCTTTGATGGAGTAAAAAAAAATTAATTTACATCAAACTGCGTCTCTTCAGCGATATAAAATGGTACTTTCACAAATTTGAGGGCCATTAAGATATTCTGTCTTTTAGCTCACAGTATGTCTCTAACCTTTCTCTAATGCTTTCTTCTGATGCAACACATTATTACACTGCCCTCGTCCTCCAAACTCCACACCACATCCGAAATAACTGATGACATCATCGGGGGTATTTCGTAATACGCGACAAAGCTCCTTTAAAGTCACAGAAAACACCACACATCTGTTTTCACTGCAGGACAAAAACTCAGTGAGCTGTACCTAAAAATATAAAATCAGAGTCGTGCCCCTTTCAGAGCGCCCTTGGGGGGGTCATCCCCGGGGAGTTTTACATAAGTTTAGCTATCGAGGTGCAGCTATGGGAGAAAAAAACACGCTTTTATTCAAGTAAGAGCAAGAGTGAGAACGTTAAGTTAAAGTAAGAACACCACTTAAGTAAAAGGGGTACTCAAGTAGTTGAGTATTGTACTTGCGTAAAGTTTGGGGGAACAGTGACGAAACATTTTAAAGGCCTACAAAAAACAAAACAATTAGCTAAAAGACGCGAACGGGAACTGAGAGTTGATTGGTCTCTTTCTGCGGGTTTGACACAACTTTCACACTGTGGTGTTTGTTCATCGTTAACATGGAAGCCTGGATGCGAGACGACGTTCGTGTGTGTTTTGTGTCTGTGGTCTTAATCTACCGCTGCCCATGACTTCCTCTTCACACGGTGACATGTCTGGACTGTCAGCTTCTGTTCGTCAACACATTCACACTGCAATCATCGAGGGCTATGTTTTCACCCCTGAATAAACACCACAACCATAACAGCGTGGTAGGATTAAGGTATAGACATCCTCTCATTTTTTAAAGGCTTTAAAGTGTTTTTTCTCAGTAACTTCAAACCATTCACAGTCAACTCTTAATTACCTTTGCAGCAGACTGCTTTGTTACACTCCCTCAGGAATAAACCAGCTGAGGCTCATGACTGAGCTCCCTGGGTGGGGTCCAAACTGTCGGTAACAATCACTCGCTCCAGCAACTTGTTAACCTAATATGGACTGAAAGTTTCCCCTACAGCTCCTTTCCTGGAAGGGGATAATGACTGCAACAAAAAGCTTCGGACTAACAGGAGAGGCCTGCCGGTCGCCCAGCACAACAAGAGTTTACATGAAGAACTGGAAATGGTTTATTTTTCTATCATATATAATAATTGTTCTGTTGTAAAGACAAAGCATGAATAAGAGCAGAAACACAACTTCTCCAAACTGTCAATATCTTTATTGTATTTGTCTCCAGCTCTGTTCCTCTTTCAAAATGATAACAAAACTTCCCCAAATGGACGAACCCTCTACAATATAATGTAATATCTCACAGTATACTCCATATAATAGCATAATTTTTCTTTATTTTCAAGTCCAAGTCAGAGACAAACCTGAGAGCAAAGTTTTACAGTTACTTCCCATGATGCAACCTGCAAACCCCTCATGCAACGCGGACCCACCTGTGGAGAAAATGTCTGCAGCCACGGCCAGGAAAGCGTCGGACACGATGCTCTCCGACGCCACCGTGATGTTGAGCTGCCTCGCCACGTTGCGGTAAACGTTGGGTCGAAGGTACTCCAGCTCATCGCCTGAGAGAGACCAAACACAGGAGGCCAAACTCCGTCAGTAAATGTCCTGTTGAGTGTTTGTGGTGCATCTGACTTTGCATTTATGCCGCACACGGATAAAGCAATAACACATTTCACCTCTCACAAATGAACATTTATAGTCAATAGCAAGGTATCTTTACTGCAACAAAGAGCCACTATCGTTCATGTTTAACAAAAGCTGCACAGGCTGGCTTTAAATCTAAAGGTGCACTCCAATAAATAATCTCACCCAAATTATTATTATTATTATTTATTATAATTATTTTCTCCCCTCATGTTGCTATTCTGAGATGTGTGCAGGCAGGTTAGAGAGGACAAATGATAAAACTCTGAGTGACTGTTTAAAATAATAATAATCTGCATTTTGTTTTGACTTAAAGGAACCGTTTGCACTTGTAGTCTGGCACATAATTACTGTTTTTACCCTCAGTTATTGTGCAGATTTAAGATTTAAGATCTAGTTACTTAGTGAGCTTTAGAGGTGCTAGTCAGAGAGTTTCATCACCTTTACACAGAGTCAGGCTAGCTGTTTCCCCCCTGTTTCCAGTCTTTGTGCTAAGTTAAGCTAACCATCTGCTGGCTCCAGCGACATATTTACCGAACATGACATGAATGTAATATCAATCTTCTCATCTCACTCTCGGCAGCAAAGCAAATAATCGTCATAACTTCATATTCAGGAAGCTTTGAAGGGGACAAAGTCCAATAATAAAATGATTTAATCCCTTCAGTGGATCCTGAGGTTTGCCACACCTGTTTTGACCACATCTGGGGGGAGACTGTGAAGGAAAGCCATCCCAAACATTTCCATCAGACCTGGACCACAATGTTTTTTTAACAGTCTTTGTTACATGTGAATTTCCAGTGAATTGCATAACTAGCTAATCTGGGGGTGGGGTGATAACGGTAAATGGTAAAATGAAACCTCAGACTAGAGGAGCCATCTGCAGTCTGTCAGTTCTTTAAGCTGGGCAAACATCCAGGGAGGGAAATATTACTTAAATCAAACTTTGTCCCTCATTTTTTTCCTGGGGATTCATGGGAATCACTTCAAGGTCTCCCAGTGAAAAAGAAAGGTGATCCCACAACACAGACAAGACCACAGCCAGGATGAGTGAAATCAGGAATATTTCATCTGATTCGACTCTTTTATTCAACATAACATCACTTTACTGTTAATCACTTTACTCATATCATGTGCATTTTATTTATCTGGTGCAAAACAATCTGTATTTATGGAGGATGTATTTCATTTCATTTTTAACTTCTATATTTTCATATCCAAGTTTTGTTCTTTTCATATTTGTCTTTCTACTGAGCTGCTGTAACAAGTCAATGTGAATGTGGGATTAATAAAGTTGATCTTATCTAATAGATTCATTGTTGTGTCTTATCTTATTCTTCTTATATATGTGAGTTTTAGAAGCTGTTTTTAATGATTCATCTATTCATTGTTCGTTCATGAGTTTCTTTATATTTCCTCAAATGTAAACTGCAGCTCAGGTCCCATGACTCTGTGTTGTGCAGTGGGAATATAACAAGAATACTTTGGATGCTGTAGATGGGTCATGGGTGTCAAATCTCACAGTGTGTGGTGCATCATGTCCAGAAACTCACCCAGCCACAGCAGCACTGAGGAGATCTCTCCCAGAGTCCCACCTGCTGCAGCCAGTCCGTGCTCAGGTTTGGACCAGCCGATCCCGGCTCGGTTCAGCCTGGAGTGGATGTAGTCCCTGCACAGCGCCTTGGCCTGGGACACCAGCTCCTTGTCGGTGGGGGAGCGGTCAAACACTTCGGCCGCAAACACAGAGGAGCGGCGCAACATCTCCATGCCGCTGTCATCCGCCGCGGACCGCGCTGCTCAGCTCCCCGCCTGCAGCGCACCGCGCGGCGGCCGCTGCTCCTGGTGCGCGCCGCCGCCTGCACCCCCGCTGGATGGGAAGATTATCCTGCATAACAAACACTGACAAACACTCGGATTAGTTTGTGGACATCTTTTGATGGCCTGGATAAAGCTGAGGCGCAGACGCACAGCACAAAGGAACACCGACCTGGAGAGAGGAGCCCGACACTGCACCATAAAAGTTATATATGAATCCATAAAGTCAGGCAGCAGCTCAGGACAATTTAACAGCACTTACCCGAGAATTTACAGGCGAAAACGCCCCAGATAAAAGTTCTCCTGCATGTCAGCTCGTCACTGAGCTGAAAAGTGGATTTGATGAGTGACTTTTCAGAGCTGGAGGTCTGGTGCCACTCCGTGCGTAAAAGTCGCTCCGGAGCGCTCCGGCTGGCGGGCTCCTTCACTCTGGCAGGCTCTCCTCCTTCTTACCTTCTAAGGGCACTTATTTATTGTGAAGTCCAAAGGCGGAGATAAGCAGACCAACACAGGCCCCGCCCCTCCGCCCCATCTCACACACACACACACACACACAGACAGACAGGACACGACCCTGTAATAAAACCTTTTTCTTTTTGTCTCAGTCATCCTGAATGTGTGATCTGTTCTTATTGATCAAGGGCAGGCTGTGAAGCTGTTAGAGGATGAAATGCTGCTCACAGTTAATACAAAATCCACTATATAAATGACTCCACAAGAGAGATTTATGAAGCACAAGTTAAAATCTTTCAGAATAAAGAAGCATAAAAGACTCCAACTCATCACCGGCCAAAAAATAAGAGACTAAACTGGATCAATAAATGTTCTACTGACTGCTTTTAGTGAGTACAACTTTTAAAAAATGCTAAAATTAAACTTAAAGTCTTTAAGATTAAATTTCCAAAACACTAAATCCTACATTTCCCATAATGCAACCAATATCGATGTGTTTTAAACTCCAAGTCTTCAGTTTTCAGCCTCTTCTTTTCTGAATTTTAGTCTCCAAACCCGAGTTAACCCTGATTGCATCATTATGATGTCATCAGGTGACATCATTATGATGTCATCAGGGTAGTTTTTGGTGACTCAGAAAAACTCAATCTGAGCTGTTAGCGAAGGTAAGTTAAAATACGCAGAAAAGCATTTGGATTTATGTGCTATTTATAGTCTTCCATTTAGAATTTGACTCACAAATTTGATCATTTTGGCAAAAACACACAACTTTTATGTGCATAATGTGCATAATAATGTCTGTGTACTTCTACATACTACAACTATGTTTAAAATAAGACAGTAAAGATGTTAATCAGTGAGCATTACAAGTGTTCGTAGGTGGATTTTGACACTTTCGGACAGAGCTAAAGTCTGCTACAGCAGTGTCGTCTTTTAAAAGCAGATTAAAAACAAGTTTAAACTTTGTAGTTAACTGGTTAAACTTTTATTACTATTATTATTATTCACCTTTTTTAAATAATATTGATAATAGCAGCTTATCTTACTCTCCTTTTTTTGTAATACCTCCTCATCTTTTTTGTTTTTATATACATGTCTGTAACACCGTCTTATCTTGTTATCTATCTTATCTAAGTTCATATCTTATATGTTTTTTATCATGTGTGATCTTGAAGCACACAGAGTCCACATATGAAACGTGCTGTATAAATAAACCTGACTCTACCTGGTGTGGGGTGAATTTGTTGACGGAGGTGAACCCGTGACTCAGTGTGTTTCTTCAGAGCTCTGCTGGTGTTTGCTTTACTTTTTAACAGGAAATCAGGTGAAAGCACGCAGCCACATTGTGCCAACTCACAATACTGTATTTCAAACAAGGAAGGCCTCTTATTGTGTTTCCCTCCTGTGACATACTGATGCAGCAGTGAGGATTTGAAACCAACATATTATATTCCCTTGTGTGTTTTTCAGCTCCACGCCTTTCTCCACTCCCTAACAGAAAACCGTTTGAGAAGATTTCCTTGGCAGATGAGCAGTATCGTCATTTCTGGGGAAGCCACCTCACCCATTTCTCATGCTGTCTGGACATGCCTGAGGAATGCCCTGCTTTGTTTGTGACTGCTCAGCACATTTTCGGATCCCTTTTGACGACGTGCAAAAGAGGGAAAGCTCTTCAGGCTGCACAGCTTGATCATGAAATCATTTTTCTTTTCTCGGCTTTACCTTCATTTGACGATAACTTTTTATGTTGAATGACAGTTTATCACTTCACACAGTATTTACTTTTACTTTAAGTATTTGCTTTTACACACACACAAAATACCAAATCACATGTTCAGTCCTCAATTGTAGAGTGTAACTAAGTACATTTACTTAAATACTTAAGCACACATTTGAGATACTTGTGACTTCTACTCCACTACATCTCAGAGGTAAATATTGTACTTTTGACTGCACTACATTTGTCTGACAGATTTCAGATTACAATGTGTGACACGTTTAATGTCCAGAGAAAACCATGTATCTCCAGTTATGATTATTTTAATTTGATTTTTTCTGATAAACTGAAGGACGAGGTGTTCCTTTATGTGTTGAGGAAATTCTTCAGATAAATAAACTATTTAAACCCTCCTTGGATCAGCTGAAAACTGAAGGTTGTTTTTCCGACTTTTTAAAGATACGTGGTTCTCACAGGACAGCCATGCTACAAACAGATGACAATCTTATAGACCATGATGCATTGCTACAGAAAGTAGTTAAAATGAGCTAAAGTTGACATATGCACAGCAGTAAAATGCAGCCACATTAATGCAACAGGAATATTAATCTGCAGAGTCATTTTACTTTGATAAGTGCATTTTTAATTATACATACTTTTGCGAAAGTCAGATTTTGAATGCAGGACTTTTATATGTAGTGAATATTTTGACTTTGTGGTATTTCTTTTTTTATGATTTTTTTATGTGAATCCTTCCACCACAGAGCTCATATAAGCACACATTTCAATGCTCATTACTATGTGTTCATGTTGCATGTTTCTCCTTGTCCTATATTTAAAGTAGTACAGCATATTCAATAAATACAGTTTTCTGACTTGTGCCTACATACCTATTTGTATAATCTTGAGAATATGACTGTACCAGACTCCTTTTTGATGACACTGTTTGAAAGCTCAGAAAAGTACTTTTAGGATCATTTTGCCAAAGACCAGAGGATTGATTTTAGGACCACTGCTTCGTAATCTGAATGTTACACAGCTATGCTGATGACACAGAGTTTTCCATGGCCGTGTCTCCTGATGACACAAAAACAAAACTGAAATTCCAGCTAAAGGTTCGGAGGATCACTGAGGAAACCTGGCCTCAAAATCAAATTCTCTGGGAATGACCTCCAGCCAGAGGGCAAGAAAGGTCTATGTTGTCTTTGACTCAACTGAACTTTACGACTCATGTCAGATGAGTCATCAGATCTGTGTTTATCATCTCAAAATTATTGCTCAAGAACTGCTGTTTCTCTTTCTGAGCAATACAGAGAGACAAACGCTCTTCTACCTGGTCTACCCAAGTTAGGAAGCATTTTAATTAATTCAGACCTCTGCTGCTCACTGCTGATTTTCAAGTCCCTACACTGCCCTGTCAGTTTCCACATTAACTTTAAAGTTCCTTTACTTGTTTTTAAAGCACATGGTCTCGCACCAGCTGACTTGTCAGATGTGCTTCCAACCAGTGAACCAGGACAGCCCCTCAGGTCCTCTGGCACGAGTCTTTGTTTTTCTGAAGTGAAGGGAAAAAACGTTTTAGTGCGGTGGATTTCAGCTGTTATCAGCTGTTGGAACAATCTGCCTAAAGATCTGAGAACAGCTCAGAGTGTTAATATATTTAAACGTAAAAACCCACTTCTGGGTCTTCAGTTTTATATCCATTGTTTGGTTTATTCTTTTTTTTTTTTAAAATGTTAGATTGTAACTGAAAAGAAATACATTTTATTGGTTTTATTAGATATATTTTATTTCCATCCAGTCTTTTATTACCAGTTGTGCTCTTTATTGTTGAATATTTTATTTTCCTCTATCTTGTGATGTTTTAATCCTGTCTGAACAATGTAAAGCACTTTGTAGCTTTATTTTGAAAAACACTATACAAATAAAGCTTATGACATTTTTCCTCACGTGTATATATACACATAATTTCAGATGATTTTACTGTTTTAGTAGAACTTTAAATTCAGACATTTGTTCTACATGTTTTTTTAATAAATCTGAAACACAGCATGTGATTGAAATGATTTTTATTTGTTAGGTTTTTCAATGGAATAACATGAAGACTACACGAGGGCTTCGGGGAGCGTGGCCCTGATGACATGCTAAACAATAAATAGGAGTAACATACTGTATGTTAACTGTGCAACAGTCAGTCTCGTACACACAGAATGTCAGATGGTTTTGGAGATGACCTCTATCATTATGTTACAGCTCCAGTGGCTTCTCCGCACACACACACTCATACATACACACACACTGGGTAAGGTTTCCAGTCTTCATACAAAAAAAATATACCAAATAATACCATGGTTGCCTGTAGCGCACTAAATATCTGACAGTAAGTATCATTGGTGTCTCCCATAAGTCAGCCCCCATTTGTCTAAAACAGACATCATCACAAAAGCACAATTACTTCAAAATATGTTCTTCTGGTTTGTTTTTTTGTTTTTTAGAAGGAAACTCTGCAACTTTTACACAGAGTAAACACTACACAGTATTTCCTCAAGTTGTTATCCCTATGCAAAAATAAAAACAGGATATATTTGATTACATTTGATATTAAAGAGAGAAACGTAGCACCGAACTGGCCAGAACGCCACCTAACTAATCAGGAGATTTAAGCAGAAAAAGCTTCCTTTTAAACATCAGAAATATCCTTTGCATCCTTCCACGAACAGGCAGGTAAAGCCTCAGATTGTGTTTTAGAAATAAATACAGCTCGTACCAATAGTTCACACAGGTTTGCTCTTAAAACCTTTAGAAATGTGCACCGGATGTTTCCGTTTAAATCGCTTCTGTGTCACTGTCCCAATGAATTTCTCAAAACTTCCAAAATTTAACCACCTGTAAACATTTCAACATTTCACTGACCCTCAGCTCACCTTGACCTCGCACCCATCTCTGACTCTTTCAAAGTACACACTGTCCTGTACCTTCATTTTCCACATACTGTTTATCATCTGTGCCTCGGTCATAGCACAGTGCAGCTTCACCGCGTCACCGTGTGCTCGAGAGAAAAAGTCCTTCAGAAAGCCTGAATTTAAGCCCTTTGTGTTAAGAGTTGGTCCCATATAACAGTATTTCCCAATTGAGCGCAACACATGCAGAAAAAAATGATCAAAATGTACATGTCTCCCTTTCATTATATCCTGTATATAAGAACAAATGTTATCATTTACATCATTAATCAAGAAAAGACCATTAGAATTAAATCCTTAGGCTGAGAAATGTTAACACTTAAACTGGCAGTATGCGTCGTCTCCAGTCGTTAACGTTCACTTCACTTGAAAATTACACAGAACGAGAGAGTCTTTGTGGCGTCCCGGAGGCCCAGCCCCCGGACACATATGATGTTTGATTCAGTTTCCGTTGATCTCCACCGGACCTCCTTTAGGTACGAGCAGGCTCATCCGGCCTGCGGTGCTGGCTGCACTCTTGATCACCTCCATCCATCTGTGGAGGCGAGACACAGTTTGAAAACTATTACTGCTCCACTTTTAAAGGCAGACCTGTGGAAAATGTGCTGCAGTGAATTAGAAACAAGTACCTTTCAAAGGTGTACTCGCTTTCTGCCCGGAAGAAGTAAACATGGGACTTAAACTGCAGCTTGAAGACGTACTCCTTGTGGATGCTGTCCGACTCCTCGGGGGTGCTGACTGTGTAGCCCAGCAGGGGGAGGCTGGCCAGCGGGAAGTCGTCCTGCAAACAGATTGAAAAGTGGTCTGATCGTTACAAGTCTGAGACGTCCTGAGCTCCGGCAGAGAGAATAAATCTCAGAATGTGCGTGCTGACCTGGTGGGTTTTGTAGAAGAACAAGCAGAAGTTGGTGAAAACCACCCAGAGTTTCTGCCAGCCGTTACTGTTCTTGAACTTTCTCAGGAGGTAACCCGAGAGCTGGTTCTGAAGCAGACAGAAAGATTAGACAGTGACGATTAAATGATTGTATCTGATGTTTCACTACAATTTCTAAATAACAGATTTGTGTCTGTGTGCGAGCACTTGGTTATAACACTACACTGACTACATGTAAAATGTTTGTGTATTAACTTTGTGTACGTGCTGATGCATGCTATAATATGATTGGTGACCTGTGTGTTATCGGACATTCATGTTTATCTCATCGTTTCCAGGCATTTAAAAGAAAACTATAATTTATTACAACTGTTTTACAACTTATTTTTTACCTTTGGCATTGGTTCTTTTAGTTTGATGACTGAACTCTAGTCATTTCTGAGATCCTGGAATCAATAAAAATAAGTCACACAGGCAACACCTGGTGGAAACAAAGTCCAACAAAACAGGAATCTACTGTTGTAACAATCCCTTTGTGGAAAATATTGTCACATATCTTTTAAGTTGGGAGAACTTTATCCAGTTGGTATCAATTGTTTGTACTCTTAATGAGTAACCCTTTATTATTACTGCCACTAACAACTTTTTTTTTTTAAAGGACCTTTGCTTAGAAAGAATCCAAGTGTTGTTAAATGCATTTAAAAAAAGCTTTCTGACAGGTGGTCCTGTGTGGTTTTCCTTACTCTATCTTATCATTCTTATGTTTAATTATTCTATTGTTTTTAGGGTTTTTTTGGGTAGGAATAAATCAAATGGATGTTTTGATGTGCTGGTGCTGCAATCTGTTTTTTTATTCTGCATCTCCTGAGATTTGGGGAGATATAAAATATGAAATATCAATACATAAATCAACAAAACAATCATTGCCTTAGAATTTCTACATTTGATTGAAAACATAGTTAGGTGTTTTAATTATAAATTTCTACAAGAAACTACAATAATTTGCCTTTTTTCTAGTAATCCCATCATGCCGGTGGCTCTTGTACCTGGTTCATGCGCAGGTAATCAGTGAGAGAGAGGTTCTGGTTTCGGTACCAGCAAACATGCGTGATGGTGTTTGGTCTTTGTCCCTGACCGAGGAGATAACGAGGAGGAAGCTCAGGTGAGACAGCCGGAGAGCTGAAGACTGAAAGGGTGAAGAGACAAAAGGAAGGAAAGTGTGGAGAAAGTGTTAGCATGTTAGCTTTGACAGGAAGAAAGGTGGAAAGAAAGGGCAGGTCAGAAGTCCTTCAGGTCTGTGGGGTAAGAAATGTTAGAGGAAGTTTGAGCCAGCCTCTCTTGCAAGCACATTATTAAATCTCATCTATAAGAGAAGAAATCCAGAACAAAGAGCCTACAAGAAGACATGTCATCTCAGAGACAGAAGAAACAGGATATTAACAGTCACCAAGGGGAGAAGAAAGACATTAACGTTAACTTGAGGAGTTAAAAGAGTGAGATGGACCCCAGCGACCTCTGCAGTTTTTCCTCAAACCGATGCAGCGATGATTTACGTGTGAGTGAAACAAATTTTTATACTTATTCAGTGTGTGTGTGTCTTAATGTGGGCGGAGGAGGAGTACCTCCACAGCCAGGCTGTGATCGGACATTGACACACTGGTGTTGCGGTGCCAGCACACATGCATGGTGGTGTTGGCACGGTGGTGTGTCTGCTTGTCTAATGAAGTGCGGGAGGAGTTCATGTCATCCTCCGACTCCTGCTCCAGAGAAACCTCGTCAGACGATCCTGAGAGGGGAGGAGGAGGAGGAGATAGAGGAGGAGGAGGCGGGACAGGAAGTTGTTTGGAAAAAAGGAATTGACTGTACAGTTGAATACGTGTTATATCCAAAGGAAAAACTCATTAATGATGCTCTTATTCAGCTAAGGAAAGCACAAAAAATTTCCCACTCTGTAAGTACTGTCATTATTCAACATCTTCACATTATAAGGAGATCAGTAGAAACTCTTACGGTTGGAGTGATCGCCGAGTCCAGGATCCAGGAAGATGCTGGATTTCTCTTGTGACTTCTTGGCCATGTCAATAGCCAAATTCAGATCTTCAATCCACTTCCCCATCTCCACTTTGGAGCTGAAACCAGACAGAAGAAAGGGAAACAGTGAAGAGAATTAAACAGTGTGAAGTTTTGTGCATTTACAGAACAGACAGGAGATAAAGTAAAAAAATACAACTTTTTATGCACTTTTCCCACTTTTTTGTGTGTAATTTTACTCCTCCGTAAACATGATTTAACCAGTTTCTTGAGTCTGTTACGGCTGAGTTAAATATAAATGTCTTGTAAAAGTTTAATCTGCTTTTGTTAATAAAAGAAACACTAATTACCTGAATCTATCTGTTAATGTATGTTTTATTACAAGAGATGGAAGGGAGCTTTACTATCTTTTCACTTGTATTTATGCATTCAACTTGTAGTCCAATAAAAAAAAAAGAAATGTCACTCCATCTCACCTGGCAGCCACGACAATTGTCCTCTGAGCCGAATAGATGGTGAAGCAGTGGGGGACTGCCCACTCGTTCTCACTTTCCTCAACCTACAAAACAACAGAGAAATCCAGAAACTATCAGCTACCCACAATCTCAGCATTCAATCTGAGCACATTAGTTTAAAAGGAGTAATTTAAGCTGAGGAATGAGAGGGAGAAAACAAAGTCAGAGAGTCTGACTCGGGTCAGAGCCTCTACAGGAGCATCTGTATGTGTCTGTGTGGAGGTAAACCACCATGATTTCATTACCTCTTAAGCCTCCTATATTTAACCTAAAACACACCTATCAGTTCTGCCTGCTCACCTCATCATTACGCTCAGGTTTTATCAGGTGAGATGTCCGTGGTTTATTTTATCTTGAAATAACAGCTGCAAGGACACGTTTCTGTAACTTCAGCAATCTGCTAGGTGTGCCCATTTGTCTACACAAGCAGGGGAAAAAGAAGGGTAGGGTTTGGGCATCCATGCTGGCAGAGCTCAGAGGACTTACCGGTGCGTCCAGCACTATGAGCTGCAGCCAGGAGCAAAAGCAGAGACATGCAACGTTAGGAGACCCAGGCCCTCCCTTCTCAACACACTGCCACACTGATCAGATCACACTGAAAACCAACCTCAGGTGTTACTACTCCTCTGAAAGTGCACCCAGAGCTGCAGAGGGGCCTTTACAGGACTGATGAAGGTTAACGAGGGGCAAAAAGTTAGGGGGAGGTGAGCTCGAGCTTATGTACTCACTATCATGCCGTGAAGTGGCAGCTGGCCGTGCACTTTGAACTGATTGGTCGCTGTAACACCTTTGCTTGTGTAGAGGAGCATGTCCGAGAACTGAAAAGACAAAACAAACATTTAGAGATGATTTTAAGTACACTGATTTTGAGTGTTGAAGCTTTAATTATAGTTTAAAAAGACAGTAGATTTGTACAAACCAGGAAGAACATTCTTTGCTGCAGTCCCTTCTTGGTCAGCTTGTACAGACATCCTTCTCGTATGAACTCCTGAAAACAAAAGAAGATGTTCTGTATCACCTTTTTACTCAGTTTCCCAGCACCCCCTACCCTCAGCTCGGCGTCACTGCGCTCACCCTGCCCGGCGCCGTCAGGTTCTCGATCCCGATCAGGTCTCTCTGCAGCTCCGTCAGCTTCTGGAAATTCTCCAGCCGGATCAGACTGCTCTGGAGCTGAGCGGCGATCTCTGCCACCTCTTTCAGAGCCTCTGTGGGGAAACAAAAATGATGTGAGTCCAAAATACTTCCATTGCCATCTCATAACCTTTTCAGAGCTGAAAAAAGTTCAGTTTTTCCATTTTTTTCTGCAACAGTTTTCTTGTCAATTTGTAGATAATTTTATTGAAATATTGGCACCTAATTGATCAACTATGTACGTGTCATGAAAGATGTGAAAGAGGTCCAATGAGTTTGTCATGTATTTTGGTCAAGTTGTGAAAAGAGTGAACGACCCTGATCAGCCGATCTGACGCAGTGATCATCTCAAAACGCAAAAACATTGTGTAGTCTGAGCCCAGCATTATTAAATCACTTAACCATTTTACTTCTGTTTGCAACAAAAAATATTAATAATACAGTTTTCTACATAAATCAGTACAGTTCAAGCTGAACTTAACTGTCATGTAAATGAAGCTCATTATTCTCCAGTTAGTACAGCTGTTAATATAATACAGCTTAATGAATTATATACAAGTGTGTTTTCTCAAAGTTACCACTCTTTATTAAGTAAAAAACATTCACCCCCAGCAGATAATGAGACAAATTAAGTTATAAAAGCCTTATTGTATAAACAATGTAATGAAGTGTGAGGACACTGAGCTCACCCTTGCAGTCATCGTGATCGCGGTGGTTGGGAGAATAATGTTTGCACAGTCTCTCCAGGATGAGTTTGTAGTGCATGAGGCGCTGAATGGGCTTCAATAGGAATGTGTTGAGGGGCAGGTAGCAGACTTTCTGCAGCTCGAACTCTTTGTAGACCGTCTCCAGCTTCTTCAGCCTCTTGGTGGCTTTCTCCAGTTCTGTTAACACCTCGTCGTGTTTCTGCAGGTAGCTGGTGAACTCCTGAAAACGACAACAAATGTGTACAGCATGAAATCCAGAACATTCTCCTGGAGAGGTGATGTTAATCAGAAAGCGAGGAAAGCATCCTCACCTTAAGAGCACACATGTTCCGCAACATCACATCTCCAATCCTCTGGTAGTCTCCTTTGACATGAGCGTTAGAGCGCCCCTCCCTGAGGAAACAGACAGATTTTGTCTTCATTTGCGTCTCATCAGAGGCCTCCACACATCGTTTCACACAGACAAACAGTGATGGAGAACCTACCAGAGAGCCAGCCTCTGGTCTAACTCCTTGAGGAAGCCTCGATGAAACTCGTAGATGGGGTCGATGTTGGAGAAGAGGAGCGTCATCAGGCCCTCGGGCATGGCGTTTTCTTTGATCACAGCACTGCGAAACCACTGGGAGTGGGAGAAATGACAAGTCAGCTTATTAACTGCCTAATGTGCCGTTGTTCATTGGGAGACTCATGTCTGCAAATCCAACATTGTACCAGGGAGGCAATGCAGTAATATAGTTTTTATACAGACATAGGTTTCTAATTCAAACTATAAAACCATCTAAAATCTTTATCGGCGTCTCCAAACAACAAAAAAGTAACTAACTATCTACATATAATACAGTTAAATCCTGATTTGGGTACAGCCATAGTGCCATAACTTAATAAAAATGTTAACCCAAGTGTAAAATATCTATTTGATTTTCCCTGAAGGCAAAAACTTCATTGCTAATCACTGCTATTTATTAAAAACTTCCAGGCATGACCACATTATTTGTACATTACTTCTGTAAATCCAATTGATAAAAGATATTTCTAAAAAAACAAAAACAAAAAAAAACTCACCACAGTGATGACCTCGAGGTCTTTCAGGTACGTTCGCTCTGTGGTCAGAATCTCTTTGGCAATAAAGTAGGCCTTATCGGTGGGATATCGCTGTGAGAAAAGAGAGACAAGTTTCAAAATTGAGTGATGGACAACTTTACCATCATGAGAAAAAGCTAATCTAAGACAAACTTACTTTCCCTTCATTACACTGACAAAAAAAAATATAAAATCCATCCCATTAGTTAGAGTCTGAGCGTTCCTGTGGTTTCTACTCTTAAAATAGGGGTTTGTGAGGCGGGGGGAAGGGTGGCATGTAAGCAGTGTACCTTCCTCCTGCCCTCCTCCTCCTCCTCTAGCCTGGCATTGCTGCCCACCTCGCTCAGGATGGGGCTTTGCAGTGGTGACGAGGCCTGGCCCGGCAGACTGAGGGTCGACATCTGGAAGGAGGGGGACAGGCAGAGGGGACCTTTGGAGGTGAAGGGCGAGAGCTGAGGGCTGTCCATGACTGAATCTGCGGGAGAGGAGGAAGGAAAATGAAAAACTAAATACAGAGGCAGTAGCTCAGTTCAGTCAAGTGAAATACATAACATTGTAAAATAAGATTAAAAAGTAAAGGGTGGCAAAGGGGAGACAAAAAAAGGCAATCACAAAGGCTAAAGTACTCAGACAGGACAAACATGATCCTTTGAAATGGGTGGAGCTCGGTCAACAATCTTGGTGTCTGCAAGAGACTGAACTTCACAAAAGCGTATTTGTAACTGTGCTCGAATATGTTGCACGCAGCCAAAGCCCGAACAGTGAACTTCATCTTCACCTAACCTGTTTTTACACAATTATCTTATTTCCTCCCTGGAATATAAAAAACGAAAACACACAACTCGAGTCCTGCACGTTTGAACAAAAACAAGTGAAATGGTTCATCACACACATTGGCCACAAATGAAAGGGGAGACCAAGGCAAGTAATGGTTCCCACATTTTTTTCTCCCCCCTGCCATTGTTTTCAGAGCCCTCCACAAGAAGGACAAATGATTCACGGCCAACATATACGAGCCTGAGTCCATTTCACAGAACTGGCTCCTCTGCTTTTGTTCTGCCTGCGAGCTTTTGCTTGCACAACAAACCAGGAGACAAAACAAGCAGATGAAACGCTCGGCTATCCTCTTTACTGAGTCACAGGTCACCACAGCTGTTCTTCCACTTCTAATAGAGAGAGAGAGAGAAAAGAAAAGGAGTGGGGAAGGCCGAGAGGAGGAAAAAGAAAAAAGAAAAAAAAAAAAGCCACTACTCGACCCGGAAATAATTGCTCACGCAAAGACTTATCAGGAATGTGGCTTGTCTGGAGGGCAAATAGTTGTTTATAGTTTATCTGCAGTGCCCCACAGGGAACGACGTGAGAGGAGGGGGGGGAGACGTGGAGCTCCACAGCAGGAGGACGCGGGTTAGCTGAGGAATGACTTGGCACAAAGCCCATCCAAACAGCACACACACTCAGCTGGAATTAGGTTGAGGAATCTTGTGTACGACCCAACCCCCCCAACAGCATACGAGTTTGTTGCCTCACATATAAAAAAAAAAAAAAAAAAAAAGGAGAGCGGCTGTGTATTGACTTGTTGCATAAGGGCTTCCTTTTCTAACGTTTTAGCACTCCATACTAAAAAGGATAAGTAACTTCTCTATAAGGGACATGTGATCCGCTCATTCAGAAAATAAGAGACTCACTAAAACGAGGAGTACTCAGGCGTCAGAGACACTTTGGAGTTTGTTGCTTCCGCAAGTGAAACCGGCTTCTGAACAATTTTGTATAAAGGGGAAAAAAAGAGATGGGTTCATTTGGTTTTCAAAATAGTGTGAGGCTAAAACAGCATAACTGCGCACCATATTTTCAGTCTGCTGTAATAAGTAAGATTTCCTCAGAGGGCGAAGTGAACTCCAGGATCTGGGCCGTGCATAAACTTTCATTCTGGCCATTAAAAGAACCACATCTAACACCGCTGGGGTTTCTGTTAAAGCAGTTGAAAGCATCACATCACCGTTGCATCTTCGATTTCAGTCTGCATCTCAAAAAGAATTTTAAGTCTGACATTCATGGTACCCAAAAGTGATTCCTTTATTCTTGAGAGAAGAAAACATACAAACATTAAGTACATGTTGTTTATAATAAGTCCATACACATGTTCAGGATTAAGTGATGATTAATCGATGCCTAAGTGCAGTTAGCTTAGCTGGTTATAATTATAAGCCCGTCATTAATTCAATCTTTAGTTGAGATGTGGGAAGAATCACATGGCAGGAAAAAAAAAATCAAGGTAAAAATGAGGGAATAAAAGCACCAAGACAAACTCTTGATCAGATCGACTCTACACGGCCTGCTGGTGACTGAATCCAAATGATGCTGTAATGTTGTGACTGTAGAGATTGCAGAAAGACTTTTAGACTACTTTTCTTTGAGAATTTTCATAAGGAAAAATAAAAATTGGCAAATTTGCCATCCTTCAAAATGACAATGAGAAATGTGAGTGTCTCTTAATCACCAAAGAGGAAAACTCTTTGAAATCTAGAAAGCCCCTTTTCAACACAGATGTTCACCAGAAACATCCCAGCGCTACTGAAAGGTAAACAGGAACGTACACCTGAGATACGCCATGAAAAGAGTGAAAGTGAAGTGCTTTAAGGTACCGCGGTGCAAAACAAAAAGACGACTCTGTAACACGACCAGAACAATCAAACTTCACTGAGGCCGAGTGCGGTCGGCCTTCAGGCGGACCAAAGTGAACTCAAGTCGAAGGAAATTAAAAATTGGACTTGGCAAGTCGAGACTGTTTTGAAGAGGAAATGACATCAGCGCTTAACTAAACACTACTGGTGGGTCTGATATCAACACTGTATTCGCTTTTCATGTTTTATGGCACAAGTTAATTCATTTAAAGACAAACACCACAGACCTCTCTCTGAGGCCTGCAGGCTGGACTAAAGAAAGACAATTAAAAAGGCTTCGTGCATATTAGTGTGTTAGCAACTGACCACATAACAGGTCTATCATTCCTATAGCAATACTTAAAAAACAACATACAAAATCCAGCCAGTATAAAAGTACTAGAAATTCAAAGCTAATGTGCAAAAGACCCCCTGTTTCCTTCCAATAAACAGAATGCCGTCTTATCGATACCCTGAAGATAGCTAACACCAAAACCCCAAAACATGCAAACGGCCAGAAAAAAGACATCGATCTCTGATCACGTACGGATGGATCAACAAAAACCTCACCTACGATAACCAAAAGGGTTTCCTGGAAATGATAAACAAGCGCTACATCTACATGCTCCACATTCTGAGTTTTAATAATTAGAAAGTACTACTTTATTTAACTCTACTATACACAGTTTACTCACTGTTTGCTACAGAAGCACGAAGCCTTACACTCATGTAAGATGATACATTCAGTTTGTAGAAAGTGGTGTTAACAGTGTACTTAATGGCTCATTAGTACACCGCTTACATTCTTCAACTTAGCTCGACATGAAGCACAAATGTTAGGTAGTGTCTGTTCTAGTGAATTGTTAGTTTTTAATCCTTCAGACACCATGAACCTACCAAAAATTTTCAGCACATGACATCGACTACACGCTGTGGACTACTCTGAAGTGAGGAGTGCTGACAACTACTTCAGCCAGCAGATGTCAGTGAGGCACAAAAGTGCAAATGGAAAAGTGGCTCCATGGCTTGTCTTGTTTCTTAAATACAGGAGGAAGATTGCTGAACCTGGACGACTTTCGGTTTTATTTTTACCCTGAGACTGGTGACATTAGATTAGAGAGTGGTTAATGATTGCCATGAACTGGAAAAGTCTACACTGCATAAGAAGTACCATCTAAGAAATGAGACTTAAAACCCAAATGGTGATTATTATTATTATTAGTAGTAGTATTAACAAAAGTAGTTTAAGTACATTGTAAATTAGGATATCACATGTCTAAGCTTAATTGTTGATATATTTATGACAAATTTGGGAAGAAATCATCATAAAAAAACTACATTACTTACAAATTACCTCTAATTAGCTATCTGTTTCATTAAATTGAAACTATTAAGAGTTGCAGATGTTGCAGAATGTTACTTTTCTGACATCCTGAGTTAAATTATTACAGGAACAGGAAGCAAATCTAACATCTACACATTCCTATGCTAATGTGTACATTAGTGTTTTAGAGGACCTGAAAACATTAAAAAGATATAAAGCATCCAAGGTAATGGCACAAAGGGCTTGCATGAGGATTTACCCAATAATGCATAATCGAGATTTTCTTTAAATAGGCTGAATGTTGTAGATAAGACAACTGAAAAAGACAAAGAAAGACGACGTCATTCAAGAATCTTGTGAAAATTAAGGCTGAAACTTCATAGCCAAGTGTCACGAAAAGACAGAAGTGATTTAAAAAAAGCACCACAACCTGACCATGGCAGGGTAAACCACGTCAGACTGAAACAAACAAACATAATAGTCCTGCTGCAGAAAAAACCAACATATGGAGCAGCAGATGTTTTCCTCCACTTCTCAGCAGAAAGAGTTCAACATGAAGAGTGTACTACAAAGATGTGCATCAGCGCTGATGGGAGTGCAGGCTGTTGGAAATTAACTTCACACTACAAATATAAAAAGACAGCCAGACACCAGCGGGAAATTATCAGCTTTACACTTTCACATGGTGCAGCTGTCTTTGTTATCTGTCCTACAAGTACTAAAAGCATTCTGAATGCCAAAAGTGTTGGGAAAAAAAGTTAAATGTATAAGAGCTGATGCCATTTACTGCCATTATTAATCATTAAGTGCTGTATGTGATTTACATTTTAATATGAGGGGATCCAGAGGGGTCTGCAAGTGCCAGGGCCTGCAGGTTGTGGCACTGAAGGAGGAAACCCTCTATTCCACCGCTCCCTGTCAGCGGGTTACTGTAAAACAGGTTCTGCTCGGGGGGGAGGACGCTGTCAGAGCCCCAGTCGGAGTCTGAGTCCGAGCTGCCGTTCCCGGAGCCCTCGGTGGCCGTGGGTGGGTAGCTGAGCTGCTCTAGCTGCTCCACCAGGTCACTGAACTGCACGGCAGAGCTGCTCTCCGATCGCACAGAGTACGCCGGGAAGTTGACCATTGAGCTGGCCTCTGACTGAATGTCAGAGCCTGGCAGGCGAAGCGAGGAGGAGTCAGTGCCTCCGTAACCCACTGACATGGACTCGCCCGCTGAGCTGAGCCCCAGGTTGTCCAGGGAGCTGCACTCGGAGCGGTTATTCACCAACGAGCTGGTCTCAGAATGACCAACAATGCTATCAGGGAAGGGATTGGTATTCCCGTTCAGATCCTCAATGCCGACACTAAAGATCCTGTTTTTACTGAGGTCAGAGTCCTCGACATAATCAAACTGATCTACTTTATCATCAAGCCCAAAAGTGAAGGCCTCGGCCCCCCCACCATAGAAGGAAATCTCAGTGGGATCATCATCTATGAACTCCTCAGTGACATGCAGCGGCGAGTTCAACATTGAGAACATGGGGTTCTGTTTTGTACGCAAAAGCTCCGCCTCAAAAGCCTCAGGTGTAAAAACCCCCTTTCTCTTCCCTCCACCCCCTCCCACCGAGCACCCAGTCCCCCTTCTCCCAATATGCTCAGTATCCTCATTGCCATTTTTGGAGGGCTGTGATTGGGAAGTGCCACTCTGAACACACACAAACAAGGGGCTGCAGTGTCCTGCTGCCTGATTGCTAGGGGCACCTTGAAAAGCGTAGTGAGATGGGGAAGCAGCCTTGACAGGTTCTTCCATCGGAGGGCTGGGGGGTCTGGTGGCTTGCAGAGGGGACTGAAGCTGCTGCTGCTGCTGCTGGGGAGGCACCGCAGACTGGTTCAATGAAGACAAAGGCTGGAGCTGAGGTTGGAAATCTGTTCGCGGGTGAATGCTTGAGATGTGCGTTGGGTGGAAGGACACAGCAGTGGAGGATGGGGAGCCTTGGGCCGTGAGACTGTCATTGAATGACAAGCTCTGAAATAACAATACAGATAAGGTAAAGGTAGAGAGAGAGAGAAAGAGAATTAGGAGGAAAAGAGAAAGAGGAAGGTAATAAAGAAAGACAATTGTATTAGTTTAGTCATTATAAAAGGTCTTAAAGTTATTAGGTTTTAATTTATTATACAAATGCTTCAACCTTGTGGCGAACTGACCTGTTTTGGCACATCTGTGGCGAGGGAGCGAGCAGACATTCGTATTTTACTGTTCCTCCTGAACAAGAAACAATTCAACAGAAGATTATTATTATGAATGCAACGTGGAAACTTTTTCTCTGTCGATACTAATGAAGAATAAGCGAGGCAAACAACTCGTCTTTCTGATAAAAAAAAAAAAAAACACACCTCTGGTATGGTGTTCTCTTTGCTCCATTTTCCCTGACATACTCCACAAGCTGCTTCTGAGTCCTTCCACTAACAGAGAGAGTTTTGCATTAAAACGCTGAATAATGAAACTTCAGTGTTCCTATAAACAATCTTTAAAGATGACAAACACCTGCCATGTCAGTGTTATACCTGTATCTGAAGGAAGAGCCCCGAGTGAAGAGGATAGCTTTGGATTTGGGTTGGGGTTGGTCAAACAAACGGAAAAATGAGTGGTATTCCACACAGATCTTCCAAAAGATTTTACACTGGTCTCGACTGGCCATCATAAACTCAAGAGTGTCCTGATGGGGGCCCTAAAAACAAAGAAAAAGACGATGAAACCACACACTAAATTGGCCTCCTTCGCAGCAGATGTGGAATGAAACATACAGATAAAATAAGCACTTTCTGAATAAAGACATTCATCTTTTCATTAATACATACATGAACTTCTGGGTGGAGCTTGATCAGGAACCGTTTCCTCTTGAAGCTCAATTTGCGAATCTTGGACCAATTGAAGGTATTTATTTTTGTGTTGCCCTAGGAGGAAACAGGAATGTGAAACAGAAAGAAATAACCTTTAGCCACAAAATTAGGGTCATGTCCGCAAAAGACAGCTGGTATGAGAACAGCAGTCACCTGAAAAACCTGAAGGCCCATATGAGAAACAGCCAGATTAATTTTGGTGCCTTCCCGGTCAGCTGCTGGGTGGAAGCGGACGCCGTACATCTCGAGCTTACGCGCAATCTCCAGGATTTGGAAATCTGATTCAGCTGGAGTTTGGCCCCTGAATAGACAAAAAAATAAAACACATCAACACATGAAGGAACAACTTGCTCTCTTTGTGCTTTTAGTAAACGATCAGCATTTACAATCTGACTTAAACTTAAGGAAGATTTCTTGATTCGTGCTAAATTTTAGTGAGATCCTTATTAGATCTACAGTGCTTTGGTTGACATGTCTGACCATATAATACGAGAAAACTATGATGATCTCTCAGACAAAGTCTTACACTGGTTCAAAACATCTCAATAACACAGCTTTGTATCCAAATGGACCAAAATGGCGGAGTTCCCCAAGGCTCCATCCTAGAGCTGCTTTTATTCAACATTTAGATGGTTTCATTAGAACAAATTATACAAAATGATTAAATTACATATGTGAATTTTGTATACAACACCCATGTAAATTCTTATTGTTAAGTGCACTAAAAGTGAGTGGGCCTCAAGCTCTCAAAACAGATACAACAGAGATAAAGAGAAAGGCAAAGAGTCTCAACCCTTTGAAAACCAAGTGTGGGAACTCTGCAATCTGACCTCAATCTGAACTACATCATCATCTGCAACAAAGGAAACTCAACAGACAAAGAAAAGAATAAACCACATCAATAGTCAGGTCTCTGCACTTGTTTCCGGCTTGTCAAAGAATACGGTTTGAAGTGCTTTTGCATATCTAAAATCTTAAGCTCACCATTGCACACCTTACACTTACAGTCTGAACTGAACTGAATATATCTATTTATAGGCTGTACCATCAACAACGCTGACAGATTTAGTTTCACCCTGATTCTCATGTACACAAGCCCAGTAACACGTTTGTTTACCTCAAGCTAATAAGGTTAATGACCACGCTTAACCAAGTTTTTAGAGCACAAAGTATGTTATGGAGTGATATTTAGGCATAGATCGTATCATGACTCGAATGCAGAGTTGAGTTGTGTGTCCTTAAATCCCTTACAACTTCGAGGATTTGAGAGGCCTTATCTAAAACCATGTGATTACAACCAAACAGCATGTTAGGAAGACATATCCATCCAATCATCGCCACATTCTAATTTTGTTCATCCGTTAAGCGGTGAAATCTCCTTAGGGCCCTCCCCTGCCCCACTGGCCTTATGGCTAATAGACCGGCCAGAGCAGGGGATTAGGTCGGGGAACTCGCCGCTTCCACACTGGCAACCAAGGGAAGAGATTAGCAAAGGTCTTTAGAGCCTCCTAATACACTGGGTTGAAAAGAGCCCCTATTGGCCATAGGATAGCACTGTGCTAACAAGGAGGCTGGTGGTGGGAAAAAGTTCAGCGAGTGGTTTTGTGAGACTCTGGACTCTAAAATGGGGCGAGCCTTCTCATTATAGTTGTTTAGCAGAAACACACAGTTGTCTCAGTTGTTACTTCACCATGGTTAACGCTAAACATTTGTGTTTAGCCACATAAAAAGAAGAGGACAGACAATGAGCCTCTGTTTACAAATTGCAAAAAAATTGCGATTCATGTGATACTCATTTGTGGGGTTTGAATTTGACGTGGTCAGAGAGGTTGGAAACAGCAGTTGTAGTTAAGACTCAACATTTATAGTTAGTACAAGATTTAGCTGAAATTGTTCAGGAAACATTCAGGTTGTATAAATCCGCAAGTGAAAATAATATATTCACTCATGGCGGCCGTATGTAAACTCAACATTGCAGGGAAGTGAGGTTGTGTGTTATTTTTCATTCCTTACACCACTGAAAGACAACAGTGTTCCCACAACGGAACAATATTAAAGGCCCTGTTTGGGAGTCCATGTCTTCAACCGAGCTGTGTCCACATCACAGTGAAGTGGCTTAAAACTAGTTTGACATGTGGTCAGGAGCAGAAAGTAATAAATAACATTCACTACTTTACTCTGAAGCAGCTGTCGTTTATGTAGCTGCACTCAGAAACTAGAGAACATAATGCAGTGCTTTTTATTTCCGGTTTGGATTTACATTTTTAGACGCATCTGTTAGAGAGTACAAGGAAGGAAAAGAAATATGAACTGTGCCGAGAGAGCTGAGCAGAAGTGCCCGGTCAGCAGCTGCGACAGAACAATTTACTGACGGTCTGTTCTGCGGTCAGGATGAGACACTTTATGCAGCCAAATATCACAAATGACAATTTCCCTCAAGGGGCTTTGCAATCTGCACCACACACAACACCCTCAAAACTCAACAAAAAACTGTTTTACAAGGGGGGGGAATGGAGGAAACCTTAGGAAGAGCTTTGTTACTGAAATTTAGGACACCTGGTTCAAGTAAAACTGGTTCACATCATGACTGACACTGGTTTGAATATTAATCTTAGATTCAGATGTTAGTCACGAGTGTCATTTGAGAAAACCGAACTGACACAACCAGGTAAAAGAGAAACAGACCGATAAGGCAACGGCAGAAATACAAACATTACATCACAGAGCTTTGGCTCAGCATGGAACAAGGTGTCGGACAGATCAGAGGGAGCCACTTACAGGTGCCTGCGGTGGAGCTCCATGATCCTTTCTTGCACCTTTTCTTGGTAAGGCAACAGCTTGTTCGTCCTCAGAAAGTCCCGGTCTGCCACATCATCGTAGTCTCCAACCTCCGCTGTGGTTAAAGGAAGAACAAAACATCAGTTTGTTTTCTTTCTTTGCACAAGTTTTATCTTGGTGGACCTTATAAAGTAGCAGCCTAATACAACAGTCCTGCAATAAATCCAACTTTCATGAACATTACTTTATTCAGTTTTTGTTAAAACTATTCTAGAGAGGTGCTGATTCAACTTTATGCTAATTTTAGAAGCTGTAGTTTGTGCGGATAAAGCATTATACTGTATTCCACTGATTGTATTATGTTTACCCCATTTATGTCAATGAGGATAGGTTTAGCTTTTTAAAGCAATACAGAGAAAAATAACTATTTTTAGCATGTTAATCCTCGTTAGTGTTTGTGTGAGCTCAATAAAGCTGCCTGATGTAAACCACTTCAGTGCTAAAAAAGATGTTGTAGACTGAAGTATGTTGATGTGCAATCATGGAGATAATTTGCTTAATCTGGCACATTATGTGTAAGACATTAAGTGAAGACACCAGCTTCAAAACGTACACTGGACGAGGTGAGAGGCCAGCAGGGCTCCGGTATTTTCTGTGCAGATCAACCTGCCCTCCATGAGATCTCTCTTCATCTGCAGCGAGAATAAGTACCTAAAAACAAAACAAAAAGCACAAAGGCTGAGTGCCCATCTGCCTATGTTCATGAGAAGTAAATGTGCACAAATAGAGCTTGAAAGTCAAGTATAACAACCAAAAACACAATAACTTTCTAAATCTCACATGTGATTATCTATAAATAAAAATTCACATCCTTTTTTATTGTTTTTTTATATTTCATTACTGGATTTTGTTGCTAAATCAAAATAAATCCACACAATGACTGCAGCAAAGCATTCAAAACAATTTCATCAATATTTTCGATATGAAAAATATTATAATGCCCTGAAAACCATAATCATGAGGTCCAGAAAAGAAAAAAAAGCACAGTTTGTAAAGCCCCTCTACACAGGCATGAGATAAAAGTAATATCCAGAAGGAAATTACTGTCACTGACCTTGTGTACTCCTCCTGCAGCTGACCGGGGTCCGGAGGAAAGAATTTCACTGACAGTCTAAAAAGAGCATTTGCTGGTCCTGAAAAACACGAAAACAGATCATCAGCGCACAAACATTTTTCCATTAGGTGGAATTTCAGCAAATATTTAAGCTCACGTACTTCTGACTTGTCTCACAACGGGTTTAGTGGGCTCCAGCCAAACCTGAAGAGGGAGAAATACTTTAATCTCCACATTAATTTGAGAAGTTTGACAGCCACAGACGTCACAGGTGATGACGGCTCTAACTTAAATGACTCCCTCACTACACAGTGACTGTATGTTGTGTCAACTCCTGGATGACAGTACAGCGATGTGGTAATGTTGTGGGGGGAAAAAAAAATTGGTTTCACTGCCTCACTGTAGGAGTCTGCTGGCTCTATTACATCTGGGCCTGATTGAGGGAGGAATGTGCTAGATCCAGACAGATATATTGGAATATCAGCTGATGCTTCACTCAGTTTAAAGTTACACAAATACATGCATTAGGACATCCAAACAAACTCTGGAAAAGTACAGATACTGGTGCAATAGCTTTTTTTCCCAATATTTTCTTACATTTTTTAGATTGTAAATAACTGGCATAAAAAAGGTTATCAGTCATGAAAACATTTGATATAAAACTATAGTTTCCTGAACAATATGTAGTTTATCCCACACAAAGTCTTTCCAAAACATCATAAAGTATGCACATAGTAAGTAACCTAAACTGTACTTCAGCTGCTTTCACACAACCAGCACATCACATAAGTTTAAAAATGTCATTTAGCTTGTTAATGGAAGAAGTGTTGACACCTGGTTTGTGTATTGAAGGAACCAGAGGACTTAATAATAATAATAGGATTAATATTTGAAATGTATAAAAGCAGAGTGACATGTTGTTAAATGTGTTGATGTTTAACAGTTTATTCTCCTGACATCACCAGCTGGCAAACCTGCTGTTTCCAAAAACCTCTACCTGCTGCTGCTTACGATTTTTTAAGTCAAACCAAAAGCTTGAACTTGCAACGATGCCCCTGTCCTATTTTTGGAGTAACTTTCTTCTTAAATGTGACAAAGGGACGAGATCCAGCTTTTAAATTGTTTAAACTTTGACCAAGATTATCATTCACCTTCTTGGTTAGAGGTACTTCATTCTTTATATTTCCAGTTGCTGCCTTCTTTAATACCAACGCTGCATAACATAAATGTACTGTATATATGCAGTGTGGCTTTTCAATCCTCTTACAGTTGAATATATGAGTAAAGAGCTGGCCTCTTTGCTCATATATTCAACTGTAAGAGGCTTAACGCTGGCTTCTTTCTCTTTGAAGAAGGTATATAGTACGTTTCATATCTCTTTTCTGTTGCTTTACAAAGAACTCGTAGGTGGTCTTGAAATCCATTATGCTTCTGGAATAATGGAAAAAGTCTGTGTATGGGCACTAGTGCCAGACAAGTTAAAAATAATTTGAGATTACATGCTGCTCATGTCCAGTAAAAACAATACTGCATCGCTGTTTGTATTGCTTTAGAAAGCTGAATAAGAGCAACTGATTGGTGTAGAAATGACTAAGTAGTTCATCTTGTACCTCAGACAAATCAAGTTGTTGTCAAGCTCTGACATTTGACCTTTAAAACACTGGCTGCCTTTGCTTGTCAGTACTTATCTGATGCATATAATCAATTTGAATGTCAGTTCTTGACGTGTTTGTTTCAGACAGGAAACAAGACGACGCGGTTGCTGGTGTACATACCCAGTTCATCTGCATGTTCTGAAACTCCAGGCCAAAGTAATCACTCTCTATGAGGTTGCCTCTCAGGAAAACCTCAGTGAGGAGAGTCTGTCCAAGAGCTTTTGGCTGGAAGAAAAAACAGAGAAAAAAGGAGTTGTTATTTTCATCACTATGTCAACACAGATCCGGAAAGTCCACTGAAGATCCATTTTCCAATCAATATGGCTAAACAACAACAAGGGTGATTAACAACATTATCAAAAACTCATTTTTGCTCAGGCTGAGGTGAGGAAGGCCTGCTTGTGTTCAAAGTAAGCGCAGAATAAACACCGTCTGTCTGTGCGGTGCAGAAAATATTTGGCATCTGTAAATGATCCACTTCACTGTGTGTTTTATGGCTGCCTATACTCCATCTGTCATTTCAAATAGTTTCCCCGACACAGATAAGCAAGTAAACTGCAGTAATGTGTCCTACTGTACATGTACTGTTACTGCCCCCCCCCCTTTAACGGAGAGCAGCAGAAATCACAAGCAGGAAATCTGCCGAAGTTTACCTTCAACGCTCTGGGGTTTGTTTTCACTAAACGAAGAACTAATTACTATGTACTAAGAACACACTGCAGTTGAGGTTTGGAATCTGAGCCTGTGACTTTTTGAGAAAATTATAGCCTGAAACATCTGGTAGTAATGTGAAATAGTATTTTTAAAAGCCTTATAAAAAGAAGTGCTTTGCATTGGGTACAGTAAAGCGTTACACCTTGGGAGAGCACCGGGAGATTTACTGTAGCTTGTCTTTTCATTACCTTACCATCACATACCATCATGTGTTCTGCATTCACAAAATGTGTAAACTGCAGGTGAAACCTACTGACACAACATCCATAAATTTAGAAATCTGTTGTAAAATGCCCTTTTTTCCGCTCATTTACAGTGTCTAAATACGGCTGATCTGGACCGGAGAACAAATAGTGGTGTGTTAAAATGCTTTTCCCGGGTCGCTTTTGAGTGCAGGCCAAACATACAATCCAGACGGCAACTGTAAGCATCCAAGATGTTACAGTGGCCAAACGAAAGAAACATTGAGGTATTCTGTCTGAATTTGACTGGTTTAGGGTCAGTGAAAGCCAATCCAACAAAAGAGTCAGTGTAATCATATACTGAGCCCCTGACTAGACTGAACCAGTGTCTGAAGTGTTTCGTAAACAGAATTATTAGAGCTAAACCAAATCTTCACTGTGGATTAAGACAACATCTCAATACAATAAATAATCCCCTTTTCTCAGTTTCCCTTCAGGGTTTACCTCCTTCAGTTGTGATTCAGAGTAGCCTGAGTAAATGCAGGCTAACCAGCATATATAAATAAAGATTTAAAGAATAAACACCAACTTTAATCAGAATCACCTTTACTGGCCAGGTACGTGTGCACCTACAAGGAATTTGACTCTGGTTTTTATAGTACCCTCTCGTACTTAAAAGGTCAAGCAAATAGAAAGAGATAAATAAACATAACTTACATAATATAAACCCAACATAACATAACATAAACATAACATTACGTAACATACACATGACATAACTTAAAGTGTGATCAATGGAGTGTAATAGTGTGAGCGCAATGATGCATTTGTACAGCTTATGTACAGAATATAGAGAATATTTTATGTACAGTTTGTTATGTACAGCATATACAGTATGTATACAGTATATACAGTATGCTATTTAAACATATATTTATTGTTTGTAGAAATGTTATATTGGTGAGGTCAATGGATGTTTATGATTCAGGGATTGTTCCTGACACTCTGTATCTGGTGTCAAATGTTCATCAGAGTGACAGCCTGAGGAAAGAAACTGTTCTTGTGTTTGGATGTAGCGCCTGCCGGAGGGGAGGAGGTGACTCTGGACCTCCTGAATGGAGGGCAGGCTGGCACCGATGATTTTCTCTGCAGTCCTGACTGTCCGTTGTAGTCTGTTCCTGTCCTGTTTGGTGGCTGATCCAAACCACACAGTGATCGATGTGCAGAGGACAGACTGAATGATGGCGGTGTAAAACTGGATCAGCAGCTCCTGAGGCAGGTTGAACTTCCTGATTTGGCGCAGGAAAGTACAATCCTCTACTGGGCCTTCTTCCTGATGGCGTCAATGTTTGATTCCCACTTCAGGTCCTGGGAGATTGTGGAACCAGGAACCTGAAAGTTTCCAGAGCAGAAACCGTGTTGTTGAGAATGGAAAGGGGGGGCAGTGTTGGGGGCTCCTTCTGAAGTCCACTGTCATCTCCACAGTTTTGAGAGTATTCAGCTCCAGGTTGTTCTGACCGCACCAGAAGGGCCAGCTGTTCCACTTCCCATCTGTACGCAGACTCATCACCGTCCTGGATGAGGCCGATGACAGTTTAACATTTGGGTCTCCTGAGGTGCAGTCATTGGTGTAGAGGTGAGAAAGAGCAGTGGGGAGAGCACACACCCCTGAGGGGCTCCAGTGCTGATTGTCCGAGTGCTTTAAACAGGTATATTGAGTTTTAAAATTCACCTCTTCTATATGTTTTTTTTTTTATAAAGCTGTGAAAAATTATTACTAGGTGGCTGGTTTGACAAGAAAACCAGTGACAGATAGCAGATTAGAACAAACAGTAAACTGATTTTTTTCCTCAGTGTAGTAGTCACGAGCAAACAAAAGGCGTGTTGACTGGTGTGTTTTCAGAAGCCCCTCCTTCATGTTACTCATTAACCCTCTGCAGGAATGTAAAACAGCACTCTCATCTCGAGAGAGAGTAAAATCCTCCTCTCGGATGTTCGCTTTTATCTCCCACAATCTGAGAGGGAGGGATGACATTTTCACAGAAACCTATTTGCTGCCAGACAGCTAGCAAAAAAAAAAACCCAAAAAAAAAAACAGACCAGACACACTACTGTAAATCCCCCGCATGTCCTCCTGCAAGAAGAGACTAAAAGCATGCAGTGTAGTGGCTGCAGACAATTGTGCAATGGATCTACCTAGTTTCATATGCTGAATAATTTCTAGAAGGAATATCCACACAATGCGGACCTGTGCAGATCATTTCCCTTCAAAAACTTCCTCTTACTGCTGGTTTATCTGTGTGTGCAATCTGTGTGTGCAATCAGTCACTGTACAGTTAATACGCCACTGCATGGACACTATCAAGAAAGAGACAGAGGTAAAGATCCAGAGCTAAATTTAAAGCGACACAATGGCAGAGCACATGTAAACATCATATAAATCGAACTTTTATATGACCTGTTGAGCCCCTGGCCTGGCGGAGAGGTATTTATAGAGAGACAGTTACACATATTAACACACGTGACTCAAAATTAACATAATTTTTCCCGATCTTAAAAAGTTAAGAGTGCAGATATAACTTAATTTCAAGTCCCTTCATTGATAGAATTGTCGAAAACAAAACATCAAAATTGTTGTTGGTAAATTTGAGGGTTTTTTTTATATTTTATGTTAAAAAATCCACAGATCAGCAGCATCTCTACATGATGCATTAGAGAAAAGCTGGTTTCAGCAAATAAAAGTAAGAATCCCTCAAATTTAGTCATCATAATTAACCTTACTAATACTTATTTTTCAATATCTGGGGGGGTGAATATCTTCTAAGTACAAATAACAGTGTAGATATTGTATTTTGTGAAATTACTAACAGACTTTACTAAAAAAAATTTCAGATGTACTATTCCCCAATAAAGTCTTCCACCCTGATTTATCTAAATGTATTCTGTCGTGCAAGCAAACAAATGTGCCACCAATCAGCGGGTTGCTACCTCGAGGTATGTCTGGCATTTTCAGTTCGAGCCATCTGTGATGTGACAGCGAGATAAGATGCAATTTGTTCACATTCAACTTGTGGCAGCCTCATCTCTGAGCTCTAACATTAAGGCAGGTCAGTGGGTCACCCAATCAAGCGCCGAAAGCAGCGGGGATTATGACAAACAGATGTTTCTCTGCGAGACAAATTTTCCCCTGTGTAAGTGTGCGAACGGAGGAGGAGGGCAAGAGGGGGGCAGGGTGCATACAAATACAGGGTTTGAAAAGCAGCCAGCCATTAAAGGAGGACAGCCCTTCTCCTGCACAGAAAATAAAGATGGGAGAATACAAAAGCACAGGTAACCCAGATATCGTCCAATTCAAATCCAGGGCTTGGGTGTACCCTGCACGACAGGTTAAGCATGGTTCACCAAACAGCAGTTGATACTAGACAGCCACGGGGGAATGGCGGCGAGCTCCTCCTGACAGCAAGCTCCTCCTGACAGCAGGGGTGTGTTGGGGCTTGTATCTGGCACGGAGGGATGTACGTTGTTTGGGCCTTGCCACCAGGAGATTTCCTGCTTTCGCACATTTTAAGGCCACTTTTACGAGTCTAAGAGGAGACATTTCAGAGATCAACAGATTCTTTGAAACCTTTCTTGACTTTCATTTTAAACCGCTGATTACTCTTTTTTCTTCACCTTTCCTCACCTTCTTCACCGGGCTTCAGGACAAATGTGTGGACGGTTGGCCGAGGTTCTCGTTGGCAGATAAACACTACATAGTGGTAATCAGGATCAGGTGTTTGAGTGTACCTTCTGCTCAGGTCACCTGTGTAACCCAGATACTACCTAACTAAGCTCTGCCTCCAAATAAAACACTCAGGAAAAAAAACCTTGAGATAGGTGGGACTTCCTTGAGTGGCAGCCAATTCCTCCCAGCAGCAGTAACAGGACTGATCAGTGCAGAGCGAGGGACTGTTTGAGATGTTAAACAAGTCCTTTTAGGCACAGCCCTCAGACTGTTTAGCTACTTCAGCACACAGTGAAATAGGGTGAGTGCTTTGTAGAGATGAGAGCCGAGAGCTCAGCTGTAGTGGTTGTAATGAAGAGCGAGAGCACTCCTTTTTTGAGCATGGACACGAAACACGTGGCCAAATCAACTCCATTACACGGACGATGACTATACTTTTGTTTAATCCCAGGCTAGACTAATCTGACATAACTTATCTGTGAAAGATTATGAAACACCAGAGTCTCTTTGGAGAAACACAGCACTAACACATTACTGTTGACTTACATAAGTTTCTTCACTCAAAACTGACTGAATCAAAATGTGATTTCTTCCACAGGCAAGCGGTTGAAATTCCAAACTTTCGGCAGAGCTTCAACTCCTGAGTGTGCCCCCTCCCCCAACACCTCTGCTCAAACTTTGTACTGGCCATGACTGCTCCCTCTGAACTGCTCTTTTAACACCAGAGGCTGGCCCTCTGCCCCCCTCTAACCACCTCTCACCCCCCACTCTAAACCCACTTGGTTGTCAACCTTGCTATTTATGTGCTTGTTTGCTAACACTAAAGCAAAGCCCGCCCGGATTCCCTCCCACCGATGCCCCGACTGTACTGCATTTTCACACAGCTAGGTTTCACATCCCACCCTTGGCTTCTTTTTTTTCCCCTCTCTTTTGCGAGTTTTGCGCTGGAAGTTAAGGCCAGCAAAGGGGCTGGCTGTGCCGGGATAAAAGAAGCCTGTGTTTCCCTGCCCTGCTGGCCCTGCCTCCCTGTCCAGAAACCACAAGGCTGAGCTTTCTCCTGCGCTGGCTGTGGGAGGGGCCTGTGGACGAGAGCCATGCAAGCAAATGTCTGCTGACAATGACCATGCTGGGTACCTGCAGCAAGTGAAGGCCACAGATCAAAGTGCTGATCTAATTTGCCTGCTGTGTTCCCAAAACTAAAGACATTATATGACGTATTCTACCACATCACGATGTTCATACGGTTCTCCATTATCACCAGGAGATAAAATTTGTCATGCATTACAAGTTGCAAAGGTATAACAACAAGCAAGCGTGCCCAACTTGTAACAGAGCAAAACTTCAACGCATTTTTAACAAGAGTGTATTTATCCTTCATGACACAGCACTCTGTGAGAGTGTCAGGTAAGGGCAGATGATAAAGACTGCACACAAATGTACAAGGTATTCGAGCAGCTGAGCAACCAAAATGCCACAATGAAGGGAGGCAGTAGCTTGAAGGCCACAACCATTTCAAACATTCAACACTACAATTTGGTATCTATTTCTGCATACAGTATGCACGAGGGAAAACTACAATTACAACGTAGGAAAAGTTACGCCGCTTCATTCATTTCTCTTTAAAAGGAGCTGTGACCACCAAGACTAATAATAATACAGCACACTGACAGCTTTTTAAACACCACTCATGTAGGAGACGTATTGCTCTGCAGCCGTTCTGTACAGAGACACAAATACGATCCTCCCACGGCTCCTCAGTGTGAATGAACAGAAATATTAAGCGACGTCGGGCAGTGGTGAACAACAGAGGCTCTCAGAGGCCATCTTGTTCTCAGCTGACTGAAGTCTGCTTGGCGACCGGATTGCCGTCATTCCCCTCTTGCAGCCATGTATTTCTGTCTGCCACCTCCTATCAACACCGTGTCTAGAGCTTACTTTGAAGTCTGCACGGCAAGTCCAGTTGTCTGCGAGTATGTGAGGCAGAATATCTTCCTAATACTGACAAAAACATCTTGAAATATCCCCTCCTGGAGACTGAGCAGCGCAGGGACCCACTTCAACACAAATTAAACTTGTGTCTGTCAGGTTCTATTAGTTTGAGACTTGAGACAACATATGGTGCATAAGATTATGAAATGTCTGTCTCAGCAGTGCCCCCACATTACATTTGCCTAAACCGTTATTGTTGTGGCTACACAAGGAATTAGAGCAGAGCAGTTATAGAAAGTTAAATACATTAAACTATTCTTAGAAAATGAATAGGTGCAGTTATGTTACAGTGCAAATCAATGCTCCATCAATCAGACATCGACGCGGTTGTTTACTCATGGAGTGGAGACTCCACTTTGATCTTTTTCCCCCCACAGAAAAGACAGGAAACTTGCTCTGATATAGCAGCTTCCTTATTGCTTCCTATTTGCCTTCTGAATGAACTCCGGCAGCAGCTCGGAGAGTAAACACTGGACGGCACCGTAACATGGTGGATCTGACAGTTTGTTCAAACCAGCTGCCACTCTTTAGGGGATTAACTTCTTCTGTGAAGTAATTACAACATAAAGAGAAGTCTTGGTTATAGATTCACTCATGTTGAAGTGCAGCACTTGATCTCAAGCCTGATACTGTATGCACTAAATATTTATTTTGAAAAATCCACCTGACCATCTCAGTTGAATTTCACCAGAGGAAGTTAGTGATAACGTTACACAGCTACTTGCCGTGGTGGCAGTGATGATGGAAAGCAAGATCTAAAAAACCCACATTTAAGAAACCATGGCCCGCCTGCCAGTTTCATCACCCTTTGAGCGAAGTAAGAAAATCAAAGTGTGCCACATTAAAAGAAGCTTTACAAAGCAAAGCAAGTCTAGACCTACTGTAATTTGTCTTTTCCAGCATCCTGAGGAGTACACACAGACCTGAAATAACTAAATTTAGATGTTCAACCTGAATATTATCTACCTCTTTGTTGGTCAGGGCTTAGGGACAGAAAAAGAACAACTACCACTACTACTAATTGGGCGGAAAACACACCCAAGATACTAAAAAGTGCCCTGGTGAGTTACACTAAGTTGCCCGAATAAGAAGCCTTAAGGAGGAGGGGATTTGAGCGCCAAAGCCATGTGGCAGCTGTCACAAACCCGAGCCACACGCGAACCCGGGTGGCCCATGACCGTGCGGTAAAGATGTGCCCTGCTGTGCAACAAACTGCAGGCTTATCACAGTGTAAATAACAGAGGATGTAGGAGACACATGGCGATGGCGATGAGGGTGGTGGGGGCTTACGTCTATGTCGAAGAACTCCTGGGAGTCGTCCAGGCCCTGCACACGGATCTGCAGCCCCCGCCCGTGGCTTTTGCTCCCGCTGACCGCGTTGCCGCTGAGGCTCTGGCCCGGCTCCAGGGTGCTGATACCGGCGTGGAACTGGGCCCCCAGCCTCGTGCCGGGGGTCTGCAGGACCCGGTATGAACCCTCCATCTCCCCCATGACTGCTCCCTGCAACGTCCCCCCCCCCCAACCTCACTCCTGCAAAACACAAAGAGGAAAGAGAGAGCATGATGGAGTTAGAGAGAAATGCACAACATGATGAATCTCCTGTGGTTGAAAATCACCTTGTCTGCTGTGTGTGTGTGTGTGTGTGTGACTCCAGGTGATTTAACATAGTTTCTGCATGTTTCATCCTCAACCCCCCCCCCCCAAAAAAAACAGTAGTCTGGGTTGTGTGAGGCTCATTCAGAAAGGTGTATCATAAAAAATAAAATAATGAAGTTGGTGATGATCACCTGAGTCTCTTCACGACAGAAAAAAAAAACTACAAAAGAAACGACGCCTTCACCGACTTTGCGTTTGATTACCGAGCGTTACGTTACAATGAGGCCCTAACTGGGTCACTTTACGACACTTTAATGTTACAGTTACCAAAACAGACTTCAGAGAGGAAGAAACCAACAGGACGATACTTATTAACCACAAAAAAATAAATAAAAACTTCAAAGCGAGGTTTATTTTCTCTTTCAGAAAAGGAGCTCGGCGGTCACTAGTTCACCGACGAAACGCGAAGAGAAGAGAAACCCATTAAAAGTGTTTTATCTCCGAAAAAGTCTCCACAATAAAGCATCCAGGTGTGATAAAATGTTCGTTAAGCGGCGTTAAACTCACCTTTTTTTCAGTTGCCCGGGTCCAAACTAAACGCTAAAAGTTTGCAGCACCGCAGCAGAGGACGCCGCTCCGCTCCATGGTCGTCGTCGTCCCAAAGGAGTGCGCACTCACTCCGGTTCGTCATTGGCTGAGCGGCCTCATGCGTCCTGCCATTGGTCGGTGTGCGGCTGAAGACTGCGGGCTGAGGAGCGCAGATTTCTACCTTCCTTTACTTTAAATAGATGGATGGATGAGAGGAGAGGAGAGGAAATGATGGGCTGTGGATTTATAATGAGTTTTAAAAAAAAAAACAACTCCAGGGATGTTCAGACTGTGAGCGCGCAGAGGAGATGAACTTTTATCTGATTATTTAATTTAACTCCCAAAGCGGGCCAGGCTTTATTCAAGTTTAAGCTAAATTCTATAAGAAGTGAAATATATGTATGTTTTCTGTGCAGCCCCTCTTATAAAACACATTTTAGTAATATTTCTCTGGATTTGACCGTGTGTGTGTGCGTCATGGGACTGTGCCGAGTGTCCCAAAACACTTCAGACCCTGATCACATCAGTCAGGATGGACCTGCTGTTTGCTTTACACCCGCTTCATTGTTCTGCAGCAGCACGAACATGATTAAAGTCAGACTAATATCACGAGGAGGGGACAGAAAACAAAATGACTTGTGGCCCTGCTGTGGAGCTCCCCCTGCTGTTTCCTCTCCAGCAAACACCACAGTTGCTATAAACTACAAAATATGTAGTTAAATCCCATTTAGCAGTGTCATATAAGGCCATACATAACCAAATGTATTAAATAATTTACTGTGGGAGCGTAGCATGAAATTAAGGGCCCTTACACAGGCTTAAAACTATTATTACTGTTTTCATGGGCCTCTCCACACCTTTGGATCTTTTAAATTAGTACTCTTTGTCCTCCTCTGTCCTACCCCTCTGTGTCCATGTGTTGAAAAGTATAAAGATATATATGAGGCAGAAGTGCTATCATAATAATAATAGTTGTAAAAATTACATATAGGCCCATTTAAACAATCACTTTTGCTATATTTTTTAAATACATGCCTTATATATATGAGAGACATACATTGACATATATAACATATTATTCAATAGGATGGTCTAAGAAATGTTAAACGAAGTATTTGAAGCCATAAGTACAGTTACTAATGTGAAGATATTTTTGGTGATAAGAAAAGGGAGGTCTTTTTTGTTGTCCTTTATTTATGTAGGATCGTAAATAGTACATTATCTTCAAAGAGACCTGGTCCTCCTCACAGTGCTCATGTGTGATGAAATTAGTCGGGTAGATGCACGTCTCAGTTTTAATATGAATGCTTTAGAGTTTTAATCACATTATTGTGTCCACCCTTAAACATAAAAACATATGCAATATAATTCATTTCAGTGCGACAGTCTAATGAACACTGAGTGTTGAAACTGTGTCAGAGGGGTCAATAAGTTAAGTTTTGGGATTGTTACCTATGGTGCCTCTGTATTATAATATACTATAATATAACAACCACTGTGAAAAACAAGTTGTTTACATCTCTACAACAGTTTTACAAAGAGTAAACATAGTAAGCACAACAAAGGTAAATTACTTTTAAGTTCTCTACTGTGAATTTCTGTTGCCCTTTGTGTTTCTCCTCTCTGATTTGTACTGACGGCCTCTGTGACCCTTGGTTAATATAAAAATGTTTAAAAAAAACAGATCTTCGCAGAGCTTTCTCCTGCTGTCTTTCATGTGTCAGAGACGGGACACCTGCTGTCTCAGTTGCGAAGGAAACAAGAGAAGCAGCTTTAAATATTTGAGGTGCTTTCCAGTATGCTGCAGACAGCTTTGCAGAAGAAAAATGCAAAGCATGTGCCTTTCTGCTCATGTAAATAATTTTAGCATCAGTGAAAGATTTTTATTTGACCTTACTTTACAATGCCAGCAGCACTGTGCGCTTCATTGATCAGTCTCCTTCTCTAACACAATGAATAAAAACCCAAAGTGACAACAAACCACACACATAATCCCTGACAAAATAATCTATTTTGTACAGTGTTAAAGTGTTAAACATCCTTATTTCTTGTGATATAATGAACCCATACAATAAAAGGTGCACTTATTAAATGTTGGTATTAGCCAGAGGAGACATGAATTACACTTTCTTAGTCACTTTCAAAATATAAATGTTAATTAATATTCTCATCTCAAAGTCCTTACTGGAGTTCTTCTGGAGCTTTCAGGCTTATTCATGGTCCTCATAAGCTTTCAAACTGAGATAGAGGCCATAAGATGCATTTTAAAGTTAGAGAAGAAATCTATCAAGTGGATATTTGCTGAAGAGTGTCTGGACAAAACATTTTAAACAATGATACGTCTTGAAATTTGGATATTGGTGTATCTCCACTTACAATTAAGAAGTGATTTGTAGTTATGGCCTCATGTATATGTCACATATATTACTATATAACAATCAGAAAGTTGGTGCTATACAGTGAGTTTTACAGGTTTTAAAATGAGGACAAAACATCTGTGATCAGAATCAGTATTAAGAGAAGAAAGTGGGATTAGTGCTCTGTTCTTATTTTTGTTTTCATAATCTGTTGCATTGCTGATTGAGGGATTTTTGGGGGATTTTCCTCTGCTCAGGGACAACAAATGAAAATTTTCATTAAATCTCGTGTGATGCATTTGATGTAGTTGAATTTCCAGAATAAATATTTGAGTAAATCTTTTCATTGCATCTGTGTCTGACCTAAAATTAATGAAATGACTTCTATTATTTATGCATTTCATTCAAGAATTACTCATCTGTGGCCTAAGTATCACGAGATATTACAAGGTTCATCTTATCAATCATTTCTGTGAGGAAAGGGAACATTGTGTATTGTCAGCTTAAAATAATCACTATGTTTAATGAAATGCTTCAATCATTTAAGCAAGCGACAATTTTGAGAGTTCACAGTGATCAGGACAGTTTCCTGGAGAGCTTCTGAGCAGTATGGACTCACTTTGATCCTCTTAGCATGTTTTACAATCACCATTTATTTTTATTCATGTCTTTAGCGGTCCACTCTCTGTAAACTATGGACTCGGTGACCTTGCGCAGTGTATCCATTACCAAGTAGCTGAGGAATGACTAAGACCTGAGAATGTAACCTCTCTGAACCTGTTTTAGAGGAAATATATCAGCACATGTTGACATTGTCCTCACAGAAAAGTGCTGCTTTGTTTGCCATATTCCTCTCTCGGATTCACAACAACAACATTGTGCGCCTGGACGATATGATTTAAAGTAACTAAGAATATTTACTGAACTGAAGTACAACTTTCTGATACTGTCTACTCCTGGTCTGCTACATTTCAAAAACAAATATTGCACTTTTTACTTCTCTACTTTTATCTGATAACTTTAGTTTGCATATTCAGATTAATAACACAAACTACAATCATTACTTTTGGTCTTTTTGTACTTTGTACCGACAAGTAAAGCCGAACTTTGCATGCAGAATAATAAGTAAATTTACTCATGTACTGTTCCCAGCAATATAAAGTAGTTGACATAATCTTCACCATTTCCAGCTGCAACATTAAAGTGATGCACACATGAATACAATGTTAGTTATACAGTATATGCAATAATTATATTATTCAATTTCAATAATATAATATTTATTATTCAGAATCGAGCCACTCTGCCTCATGAGTAATTTTACTTTTAGGTCTTTTGTACTTTTATCTATAAGTAAATAAATACTTTGCATGCAGAATAATGACATTAATCAGATCACGATCATCATTATCATTAAACTGATGAACACATAAATGTATAAAATAATTATAACACAATAACATTTAACATTTATTATTTTTACGTTTGGTACTTAAAGTTTTTGTACTTTTACCAATGAGTAAAAGCAAAAATTGACATGCAGAATAATTGAAATAACCTGATAATAAAGGAGCACCATCATACTAACTTTACCAGCTGCAACATTAAATTGATGAACACTTGAATGCAACAATAATTATAATCCAGTAACATGATATTTGTTATTCTGACATGAGCCATTTTGCATCGCAGCCACTTGTACTTTTGGCACTTTAAGTCTTTTTTACTTTCACCTATGAGTAAAACCAGAACTTTGCATGCAGAATAATTAAATTAATCTAATATTTAAGAGCACCACCATCTGGATTATCATACTAACTTTTCCAGCTGCAGTATTGAAGTGATGCACACATTCACACAACACTAAGTATTAATCTGAAATAAGCCATTCTGCATCATGACTACTTTTTTTTACTGTCTTTTTACATTTAATCAGAACTTTGCATGCAAGGTATTGGCATTAATCAATAGTTGTATCGATAGGTTTTCAGTGTTCGCACTGAGGTGACGTCTCTGCAGGTGATTGGTGGGCGGCTCTGCTTATATATCCGTCACTCTTCACTCCCACTTTCTCGCCAGTGGAATTTCATCTGAGCTCCTGCACCTTCAGGGCAGACGAGTACACGAAAATAAGTGAGTAAATCACTCTTTTCTGCGTTTAATCTCCTCTTTTGTGTGCGACAATACGCCTGGCACACGTCCCCGGACCGGTGCTGTCTTTTCGGGGGGGGTATTTAGTGTTAAAAGCTTGGTTATGAGTGTTTTTTCCTGGCCTGACTCCGTGTCATTTCTCAGCTGTGTGCCTACGTGGACTTTAGCGAGCTAGGAGAGCAAACTGGGGAGCTAACATGCTAACAGCTCAACTTTTTTATTACCAGCCTGTCACTCCTGGATGATTTAACACAAACATACACACATGAATAACAAAACAACACCACCCACTTACAGTTTATAAGCGTGGCGATTATTTCAAGTGTGTATTTTTATCTTAATGTCATTATTTGGATGAAGTTCTTGTCAGTAAAAAAGGGGAGCTAACTTGTTAGCCGAGGAGCTACGTGTCAAAGTTTTTAGCAAGTTTGCTAACAAGCTAAGCGGTTTGTAATCTAATAATCCCCCTATCACTGATCAATATCTCTTCATAACCCTTTCAGATGTCTTATTTGTGTGTGTGATATATAAAATGGTGTTATTTAGTCTCGTAGGTGGTGCTTGATGAAGGTTAGCGAGCTCGACGTCCAGCTAGCTTTAACTGCCGGCTAGTTAACTTGCTTCAATCAGCTGATTAAATAAATCCTTTAATCTGGATTTATTTATTGATCATGTTATCAATAAATGATAAAAAGCCCTCAAGTCTGTCAGATGGTGTGAATGTATTATTTGTATTATTATTATTACTAATTATTAATATGAACGACCTCCTTGATCATGTGCAGCTAAATGTCATTAAGATAAGCTGTCGTGATTAGTTAATGTAGTGATTATTAATTATTAGTTATTAATTCAAATGTCCAGCCATGATCAGGTAGTTTCAGCTGAATGACCTGACGTCAGTGTTTCTCTATGACGTGACTGGAGAAAGGCCAAACACTTTAATATTATTACAGTAAATATTAAAACTATGACCTTCTTTTTTACTGTCTGTTTTCAAATTATTATTATTATTTATATTTTTCCCCGTACTCAATACTACTACTACTAGTAGTAGTAGTAGTAGTAGTAATAATAATAATAATAATAATAATAGCAATCAATGATAATAAAAAAACAATAAAAAAAATTTGGTGGTAGTAGTAGCAGCATTCATGATGATACTAACAACAACAATAATTCATATGAAATATGATGGGAATTAAAATGTGACCCACTGAATGATAATTAAAGTGAAGTAAAATAAAATTTACAGGGAGCATAAAATCAAGTAAAATACAACACTGCTGTGCAAAAATGTGAAGAAAATCACAAATAAGTTTCAGATCGCAGCTAGTACAAACCTAAACTGTGCGAGCTAACCTCCCCGATGAATTAACTCAAGCTGAATTCCCTATTATATATTTTTTTTAGTTAGTTTTTCCTTTTGGCTGTTTTTCGTAATGTCCAGTAAACCAGCAGTAGAGGATGTAATTTATAAAAGGTAGAAAGATTAAATAAAACAAGCTTTACGTGAGCCTGTGCACACACCTTTAGTGGAAACCAGCAGCAGCAGCGTACGACTAAAAATAAATCCAAACATTTTAATGACATGTTAAACCCTTCTTCCTTTTAATAATCACACCCTTTTTTTTTAATAAACAGTCACTGCGTAAATTTGCCAACTCTTGCGTAAGAGCGCCCGGTTCACCCTCAGCGGCCTCATCAATTGCCAGGTCCATCCTTTCTGTCTGACGACGACGTGTCCAATTATAGAAACCAGATGCTTGTCAAGGAGGGCGAGCTCCAGTGACACCTGTGTTTAACTGGAGCTCAGCTATGTGCTTCTTGGCATCAGCTTCTATCTGAATCATCTCTCCGTCATCTCCTTTTTATTGAACAACCTCGATGTAATCTGCCACTTTTATTTTGTAGTAGTTGAGTAAATGATAAAGGCGATATCTCAAATTGATCCGATGTGTTTGGGAATACTTTTCTTAATCTCGCTAACCAATTTTTTTTTTTTTTTTTTTTTTTTTCAAATGAGGCCCATAAAACAAATTTTTACAATCTTTATTATAGTCTGAGATGTAATGGTGGTTATTTTGACACAACTGACCCTTTTTTCTTTGGTGTTTTTAGGCAAAAGCTGGCAGGCTGACGGGAACTTGCATCTTTACAGGACGGATTATCTGGTAACTGACCATTTAGCTGGTAAGTTCTTTACAATTTGCATTGTAAGCGCTGACACTAATGCTGTCTTAACCAATTAGCAGTATACGGGTTTGTTTTAGCTGTCGGAGCAATTCTGCCCACGCAAACCGCGGCTTGGAAATGGTATAATTAGGATCTGTGGAGTAAAAGTCATCCGGACTTTGGCGTTGTTTACGTAAAGAGGTTGTCTCGCTGAGTAGCACCAGTCGAGCCTGCGTATATGAAAATTCAGAGACGTCTGCATCACCTATTTACTAGTATTATTTAGAATTTGAGTTTTGTCCAAGGAGTGGGAAACAGCCATGACATGAGACTAAATTCATTTTGTATTCTTTTTTTTATATCCATCAAGCATTTTAATTCATTTAAAAAAGTTGCTCTTTTAATGGAGACCACATTTTTTTCTAGTTAAATTAAACTAGATGTTCTGGAGTGTTTCTTATACAAGTTAAAGCAGGCAGGATTTAAAGAAAAAAAAAAAAGACATCGTTTATTTTTTTTCAGTAAATCAGCCCCAGTCCTTTCTTAGTTATCACACAGAAACTACTGTTAGCTGTTTATTTTGTCTGAAGCTGACACATTTAACTTAAGTTTGCACTGTAACCTTCTGTTATTTTAAATAAACTAGTCTTGTTTATCTTTGGCGTGGCTGCGGTTTCCACCTTTACGGATAACTTTGCCATGTTTTTCACCTTTTTTTTTTTTTTTTTCTTACCTCAGATATGTCAAAGCAGCGTCAGTATCTCCAAAATTAAATCACTCTTACTACACATGATTAAGTCTATAATAAGAACTTAACTCTGGTGACAATAACGTGACATCCTTTTTATTTTGGTAAAGATTCTTGTTCATACGTGTGTTTTTAAATGGAGGATATTCAGTCTTAAAGGTCTGCAAACAGTAATGAGTGGTGGGCAGAGCGGCCATAAGTTTATGAAGCCTGACAAGAAAGAGGCCACTCAAAGGGTGCTCTTAGACGTGTGGGGGGGGGGCGGTAACTGCCTTCAAAACTGACTTCCACCATGTTAAAGCTCGAAGTGACGTTACTTCATTTGCCTGTTCTAGTGGAGAAACTTTTTTTTTTTTTTTTCTTTAAATGTCAACAAGCTCTCTGCGACATCTGGGAGTCGTCTCCCCGTGCTTTCGGATGAATTTCAGGCATGCTTTGGGGCAAAATCCACCCTGAAACGATTCACATTCCTCAGCACTCGTTGGCCAGGATTTAAGTTTCTCTGCCAGCCACAGAAACTGAGCAGCGACTCCTGATGTGTCGAGTTTCATCACTTGTTGTGAAACAGAGTCAGAGCTCTCATTTGTTTTGCTTGCTTGAATAATTATTGTTAAGCAGCACTTCCAGATTTGTATTTCAGAAGTCAAAATAGCTTCAGGTGCAGTTTCTTTTATGAATATTGTCGACAAAAGGATTGGTTTTTAGCTGCTTTCTTATAAAGAGTTATTCATGTCCAAAGATCCTAGGCAGGATATCTGAGATTCCTACTGGTGCACTTTTACTTTAATCCTATCCAACGTGGATATACAGAGGGGTCAGTGGGGGGGTGGGAAATCCTCTTAACCTTGGAGCCTACACATTTAGCTTTACTTCGAAGAATAGCTCTGGATGAGGACCGTCATACAAAAGAAACTGGTTCCGTGTAGAGACAAAATGTACTGGAACTGTGGCTCTGTCCACGCTGGTGTGATTTTCTTTAAGGGTGATGTGTATACTCTTTACCTCTCAAAGTCTCAGTATACATTAACACAGTGCTGACGAGGTATTGTGACGAGACGTGTCGTTGTTGTTCTGGGAGAGACGTCTTTTTCGATAAAGAAGGTAGATTAGATAATGGGGAGAAAATCCCAAAGTCCACTCATGATAAGCTCTTATATTGTACTCAACCTGTGCATGTAACACTTTCAGAAGATGAATCCTTTTTTCTACCATTTTAAGCAAGATATTTTACTATCATGACAAAGAAATGTAATTAATTCCTTTGTTAAATGAGGACTGTGTAAAATCTCCTCTGCAGACAGTACTGATTGTAAAACATGTAATCACAGGGTAAACAATAGGCATTAAAAAAAAAAAAAAAAAAAAAAGTGATCACAACATGTTGGTGTGACCTGGATTTGCCACAACAATATAAATAATCCTCAGAATTTTCTATTTATTTACCATCTATTGATTTATATACTAAAACTATTTGTTTAACACTGCTGTTTAACGCTGCATTTTCACAGATTAATAAGCAACAGTCTGAGTTAAAGTTCGGAAACAAGCATCCTTAGTTAGTGTTTAACACTCGCTACAAATGACTAAACAACCTGACAAATGTCATCAGATTTTTTTCAAATGCTTCTGAAACTGATGCAACTACATGACAGGCTTTTTCAAACTAAGCCCTGCACACTTTAGATGAGTGAGGAAAAACACAAATATCCACAATTGATCCAACTTTGGCTGAATATTTTATATAAATATAAGTAAGACCCCATCACTCATAAGATTGTTTAGAAGTGATATGTTTTAGGTCCTTTTTAGATATTGTACTTTTTCTGCTCCTGGAAAAAATGAAAAGTGCTCTCATTGTGTTTCCTTTTACCAAACTTTTAAAACGATGTAAACTTTCCTTTCAGTGGCACACTCGGACTCTGTGTTAACGTGGGATTTTGACCATGAGCTCAATCGCTGTACTTACGCAGGAAAGCTTCAATGAGCACCGCAGTGGGCTCTTGCCAGAGCAGAGTGGAGGTGAGTTTTTTAAATCTTAAAGTGTAGATTTGTAAAATGCAATCGTGCAAACCATAAGTGGACTGTTTTCTTTTGTGTTCAGCTGCTGTGGCAGGAACCAGTGCTGGAGAGGACGAGGAGGCCCTTCCCACCTACAAGGATGCCTTCCCACCTCTGCCCGAGAAGGCGGCCTCACCTGAGGGGACCCAGGAAACTACCAACGCCTGGACATCCAAGATCCGTCCCCTCAAGTCTTCTATCATCACCCAGGTATGACCTTTTTCAAAGTTGCGTATAAAAGAGAAACAGTAGGTGGCGGTAATGCATCTAAGCTTAAATTATCTTAAGTAACCTTGTGAGGGATGTTGTTAATTAATAATAGCAGATTATATCAGCATTAATACGTCTTGCTTCACTTTGATGGATCACATTTACAGAGAGATACTGACATTTTAAAAGTATATTGCACCGTCGGCCGTCTCATCTCTTAGCCAAGAATCGGAAATGCATCGGTGCCCTCGCCTTATGAAAGTCAGAACATATTTTTAAATTAGACCTTGTGTATTAAATATGAATGAAGATTCAGCCACCGGGGCGCTTATTTCTCGCCTCAGATTGGTTCAGATACACAACATGCATCCTTGAAAATTCTCTCAACAAAGGACTGGGCCCTTAGTAAAATTTTAAGTGCTTCAGCGGGGTTGGAAGACATTTTTTATCCTTGAAATTCATTTGGCATACATTTGACAATCTGTCCTTGACAGTGGGAAACGCCTTGTGTCTGTGATGGATTTCTCTTTATTAGTATTGAAGGTTAACTTAATGCCCCGCGTAGCTGCACACGTGTTTACAGTTAATCTGGCTGATTAGATCTCTGCTCAGGTTGAAGGTGGGCAGAGCTGTGCGGGGCTGACCTGCTCTAACGGGCGGTGAGGACAATCTGTTCATGTCCAATCCAGAGTAAAGTGTAAAAATCAAGCAAAAGTGCTTTTAATGTGAAATAAGTGTTTGTTTGCATGCAGGCACCATCTTGAACAGTAAGTTTTGGATTCAGGATGTTCTGTTGAATAAATTTCAGCTTTAGCGGTGAGCATTTGTTATATTTTAGTTGATTACTACATCATTAATTGTTAATTATTAATTGCTAAATGTGCAAAGCTTTCACTGCATACTTGTGTGACTTATAAAAGCAGGAAAGGCATAGCAGCTAATAACACATTAATGGATTAGTCCTGTGAAGTTAGCCGGCCTGCACAACACCAGGGCCCTGGAGCTGATGCCGCTAAATGCAGTGTTAATTAATATTTACAGCTGTGCTTCAAATATCAGCTGTAAAAAGGCTTCCCCTGAGGCGTCCCAAGATAAATATGAGAGGTCACAAGATGATTAAAGGTCCGTGGAGCAAAACAAGGTTTCTGTTTAAAGAAAAAAACAGTACTTCATGTAAATTACTCTCTATGACTTCTCATGCTTTTACATGTTAGACATTTACTTTAAGCCTCTAAAATCCTTCATATTGAAGATTCTGGAAAAAAATATTACTGAAGTCAAGTAAACTTTGCTTCATTTTAGGGAGGCACAATGTTTTTTCCTTTTTTTTTTTTCTGTTTAGTTTCTGCTTCAGTTACTATCATTCAGGATTTCAATCTGACATTAAAGAATCTTTCCATTGAAAAGTTACGGGTCTGACTTATTCATTGGTTTCTGTCAGTATTCATTTTTAAGCTATTTCTTTCTGCTCAACAACAAAAGACCAACAAATGCCTCTCTTTCAAAAATAACTTGTCCCAGTGGTTTTATGTGGAATTAATTTGAGCATAGTTCCACTAATTGTAAGTCTTTCTTTTGCATATTAGCACTTTCAGTATCATTTTTGAAGACCAAATTATTTTACTCAGTTTTTTTCTTGGTGCACTTGGGCTTTCTGTATTTTATTGAACCCATTGTCTCTTGTTTCTATAATTTGTATGCATGTGGGTGATAAAAGTCCTTCAAAACAAAACCAAAAAAAAAAATTCAAACTCGGGATTCAGTGCCAATAAATCCAATTTGTTTTTCAAAGGTCTCTCAAAGCCATCCTTGTGTAAAGTTGTTCATCACATCAAATTGACTTAATTTTTGTTTTCCACATGAACTAGGTTTTCCATGTGCCGCTAGAGGAGCGCAAGTACAAGGACATCAACCAGTTTGGGGAAGGAGACCAAGCGAAGGTCTGTGTGGACATCATGCACAAGACCGGAGCCCATCTGGAACTCTCCTTGGCAAAAGATCAGGGTCTCTCCATCATGGTTTCTGGCAAGATGGATGCCGTGATGAAGGCCCGTAAGGAGATTGTGTCCCGACTGCAGACTCAGGTGAAGGGATCCGTCTTTGTTGATCTCACAATACATTAACAGTTGAAGTCAAAGATGCCAACTGTAATTTTTAATCCTGACAGGCTTCAGCGACTGTCGCCATCCCCAAAGAGCACCACCGCTTTGTCATCGGCAAAAATGGGGAGAAGCTTCAGGAGCTAGAGCTCAAGACTGCCACCAAAATCCAGATCCCACGACCTGACGACCCCAGCAACCAGATCAAGATCTCTGGTACCAAGGAGGGCTTGGAGAAGGCAAAGCATGAGATCCTGTTGATCTCAGCTGAGCAGGTAACGGCTCCTCAGATAACAAACTACATGACTGAGCTACATCACAGATATCACATCTTTAGGATGTATTTAACAAAATTTGTTTTCTTCAGGACAAGCGTGCTGTGGAGAGGGTGAACATTGACAAGGCATACCACCCCTTCATCACCGGCGCCTACAACAAGCTGGTCGGGGAGATGATGCAGGAGACAGGTGCCCGCATTAATGTCCCCCCTCCAAGTGTGAACAAGACCGAGATTGTCATCACTGGGGAAAAGGAGCAGGTGGCCCTTGCTGTGGCTCTGATCAAGAAGATTTCTGAAGACAAGGTATGCTAAAATTAAAATGTTTACAGGTGAAGTTAGTGTTGATGTGGATTTCACTGGTATGAGGAAGTTTTCTGTGGTTAAATATTACCTAAGTCCTTGATCAACCTTATCTGTTGCAGAAGAAGAATGCCACCACTATTGCAGTGGAAGTGAAGAAGTCTCAGCACAAATATGTGATTGGCCCCAAGGGAAACACCCTGCAGGAGATCCTGGATAAAACTGGTGTGTCAGTCGAGATCCCACCTTCTGACAGCAGCTCAGAAACTGTCATCCTTCGTGGGGAGCCGGACCGCCTAGGTCAGGCCCTCACCGAAGTTTATGCCAAGGTGTGGAACGTTTTTAAAATAGTCACGCAATGACCTTTTGATGTTAGTTAATTGTTAATAAAACTTATGAGGGGAAACTTAAAGAACATGTTTCTCTCTGCAGGCAAACAGCTACACTGTTTCCTCGGTCTCAGCTCCGTCTTGGCTTCATCGTTTCATTATTGGCAAGAAAGGGCAGAACTTGGCCAAGATAACTCAACAAATGCCCAAGGTCTATTAAGTGATGCATTTAACCAGCACTTTCAATACTGTTTTTCAGTTTTGCTGAAACTTACATTTTCATGTGTTTGCACACAGGTGCACATTGAGTTTACTGAGGGAGAAGATAAAATCACCCTGGAGGGTCCAACCAAAGATGTGCAGATGGTGCAGAGCCAGATTGAAGCCATTGTTACAGATTTGGTGAGTACTCAGTTACCAGGACAGTCATGTCTTGAACTTTGACCCAAAGCATGATCCATCCATCTTCCACCGCTTATCCGGGACCAGGTCACGGAGGCAGCAGAGTTGCCCAGACTTCCCTCACCCCAGACACTTCCTTCAGCTCTTCCGGGGGGACTCTGAGGCGTTCCCTAGGCCAGCCGAGAGACATAGTCTCTCCAGCGTGTCCTTCCCCGAGGCCTCCTCCCGTTGGGGGGCATCCGAAACAGATGCCTGAGCCACCTCAGCTGACTCCTCGTCGATGCTGAAGGAGCAGCGGCTCTACTCCGAGCTCCTCCACTCAGATTCAATGTCCCCAGCCTCCCTCGGAATCTGAAGTTCTCCTGGAGGTGGGAGTTGAAGACCTCCCTGACAGAACGCTCGGCCAGACGTTCCCAACAGACCCTCACAATACGTTTGGGTCGATCATCGACCTCCAAAGCCTTACGGTGTCCTGGTGCCACGTGCACTGATGGACACACCCTTATGCTCGAAAATGGTGTTCGTTATGAACAAACTGTGACTAGTACAGAAGTGCAATAACAGAACACCGCTCAGGTTCAGGGAGGCCGTTCCTCCCGATCACGCCCCTCCAGGTATCACTGTCGTTGCCCACGTGAGCGTTGAAGTCCCCCAGTAGAACAATGGAGTCCCCAGTCGGAGCACTCCAACACATGGCGGCTGAGCTGGGGAGCTATAAGCAAGCCCACACCAGCTTGCCGCCGCTCACCCTGGACAACTCCAGAGTAGTGGAGGGTCCAGCCCCTCTCAAGGAGCTGGGTTCCAGAGCCCAAGCTATGCGTGGAGGTGAGCCCGACTATCTCTAGCCGGTACCTCTCAACCTCCCTGCATGAGCTCAGGCTCTTCCCCCCCAGCGAGGTGACATTTCATGTCCCTATTGCCAGAGTTTTGGTCCAGTGATTGGGTCGTGCCGAGGCCCCCTGACACGACTGCTACCCAAACCACATTGCACCGGCCCCATGGACCTTCCTCCTGCGGGTGGTAAGTTGCCTACTGGAAGGCGGGCCCACGTCGCCATTTCGGGCTGAGCCCGGCCGGGTCCCGTGGGCAAAGACCAGCCACCATGCGCTCGCCATTCTGGTGAGCAGTCCCAACCCCAGGCCCTGGCTCCAGGGTGGGGCCCCGGTAACGCCTAATCCAAAGGCGATGTAACGGTCCTTGTTGTTCTGCTATCCATGATGAGCTTGTGAACCGCTCTTTAGTCTGGCCTGTCATTCACCTAGGACCTATTTGCCATGGGAGACTCTACCAGAGGAGTAATGCCCCTTACAACACCGCAGTACGGTGGCGGCGGTTCAAGGATTTATGGACTACAGTTCAACATGATCAGACTGTAGAGTGGACAGTGTAGCTTTTGAGTGTTGTTAAAGGTGCTTTAGTTGAGATTTAAATGATCTTCATGTTTTTGTGCTTTCACCTAAAAGGTAAGCCGTATGGACTATGCAGAGATCAGCGTGGATCCCAAATTCCACAGACACCTCATTGGAAAAGGAGGTGTCAACAGTGAGTAAAGTGTTGTCGACCCACTGAATTGCAACAGTGCAAAAGAAAAACTGGGTCAGCATCATTCTCAAATCACTTTTTTTTTTTTTCTCCCCCACTTATAGTCAACCGCATCAAAGAGCTGCACAAGGTGACCGTCCGTATCCCCCCTGACAATGAGAAAAGCAACCTGATCCGCATTGAGGGGGATCCCCAGGGTGTGCAGGAAGCCAAGAAGGAGCTGCTTGAGCTTGCGTCACGCATGGTGAGCACAAAACATTGTATTCACAGGGAAGACGGTGCAAATTGGACCCTGATGTGCCGTTACTAAATATACTGTTTTCTTTGCAGGAGAACGAGCGTACAAAGGACCTGATCATCGAACAGCGTTTTCACAGAGCCATCATTGGCCAAAAAGGGGAGAAGATAAAAGAAGTGCGGGACAAATTCCCAGAGGTGAGCTGGAATCTTTTGTAGTTGACTGAAATACGATGATGGTTTGTCTTTACTGAACCCAATAAATGTACTTTCATAACTATAATTCATATTTGTTCCAGGTCATCATCAATTTCCCCGACCCAGCACAGAAAAGTGACATCGTACAACTGAGGGGCCCACGCACTGAGGTGGAAAAATGCTCAAAGTTCATGCAGAAGATAGTGGCTGAGATGGTGAGCTATACTCTTGTGTTTTTATTATTAGATGCTTTTTATTAAGATTGTTTAATTTTGCATCTGTAACTACTTTTTAGAGAAGTTTAGAGTTAATTTTCAGTGTTTCCTTTCCTCAGGTGGAAAACAGCTATTCTGTCTCAGTCCCCATCTTCAAGCAGTTCCACAGAAACATAATTGGAAAAGGAGGCTCAAATATCAAGAGGGTACTGTGTATTTCCAAACTAATTTATGTTGTTGCTTGAAGTCTTCAGGCAGTCCAGGTTTGATTTGAGAAATTGTTTTTCTTTTGCTTTCTAGATTCGAGAAGAAACAAACACAAAAATTGACCTGCCTGCTGAGAATAGCAACTCAGAGATGATTGTCATCACCGGAAAGAAGGCCAACTGTGAGGTTGCACGAAATCGCATCTTGGCCATTCAGAAGGAGCTGGTGAGCGAATGCATGCGCGTTTATAGGTCTCTCGAAAGCTTTGGCAGATCTACATCTAATGTTTATACCTAATTAAATATCTCCGTTGTGTTCAGGCAAACATTTCCGAGGTAGAGGTATCTATTCCCTCCAAGCTGCACAACTCCCTGATTGGGTCAAAGGGCCGCTTCGTACGCTCAATCATGGAGGAGTGTGGTGGTGTGCACATCCACTTCCCCACCGAGGGCTCAGGGATTGATAAGGTCACCATCCGGGGCCCGATAGAGGAGGTGGAGAAGGCCAAACAGCAACTGCTTGCCTTGGCAGAGGAGAAGGTTTGTATAAATGTCTCTAACGATAAAAGGTTGAACTTCTGTTGACCTCTCTAAACTGGCAGCCATTAGACAGAGACGCAGAGGGAGGGGTGAAAAGGCAAAAGAGCTGCTTCTGTGCCTCATTTGGTGGTACATTATCACATGCTAAGAACATCCTTCATTTTCCTTTCAGCTGTCAGAATGAAATCAGAAAGCTTGTGCACAGCTCGTCAGAAACTGAAGCTGAAATTAGTTTCGCTGCTGCAGTTTTCACTGAAGATTAAATCGTCTTCAGCCCATTAAAATTTAAAATCGGGGGGTTTCAGTTGAGCATGAAGGAATTTTCCATCTGTTTATAACTTTGAAGTTAATAAGAGCATCTTTTGTGCTGACCTCTTTATAATTGAGGTTGACTTGTAACACATTTTCTTGTTGTAGAAATTTTTGTAATTTTTTAATTTTCTTTTTTTTTTTTTCCTGTTTTCAGCAAACAAAGAGTCATACTGCAGAGCTGCGTGCAAAACCAGAATACCACAAATTCCTCATTGGAAAAGGTGGCGGAAACATCCGTAAGGTGCGCGACAGCACTGGGGCCAGGATCATCTTCCCCACTGCAGAGGACAAAGACCAGGAACTCATCACTGTGATTGGCACTGAAGAAGCAGTGCGGGAGGCCCAGAAAGAGCTGGAGGAACTCATCAAGAGTTTGGTAGGCTCCAAATAAATTTGTAAATAGCAAAAAAGGCTTTTGTTCTCATGTAATGCTTTCATATTAAATGTATTTCCTGTTTGCTTACAGGACAACGTGGTTGAGGATACGATGAGCGTTGATCCAAAGCACCATCGCTACTTTGTGGCTCGCCGTGGCCAAGTCCTCCGGGATCTGGCTGATGAGTACGGTGGCGTGATGGTGAGCTTCCCTCGCACGGGTTCTCAGAGCGAAAAGGTCACTCTCAAAGGAGCCAAAGAATGTGTGGAAGCAGCCAAAAAGCGCATGCAGGAGATTGTTGATGACCTGGTCAGTAGATACTCTTCTGTTGAAGCTATTATTAGTTTTTCCCTTCCTTATGTGCTTTAAATTTAACCAATTCCCCTTGTTTTTGTCTATTTGGACACTTTCTTTTCCAGGATGCCCAAGTGACCATTGAGTGTGTGATTCCTCAGAAGTTCCACCGTTCTATCATGGGTCCCAAGGGCTCACGAATCCAGCAGATCACCAGAGATCACAATGTACAGATTAAGTTCCCAGAGCGCGAGGATCCACAAGGTAAAGACATGATCAGTGCGAAGACTTTGAACAGTTTTTGGTTCCTTTTTTGGTAAAACTCTTCTCATCAAACTTTGTCTGACTCTTTAAACAGCACCGCCTGCAGAGGCCCCTATTCAGGAGAATGGAGAGGCCAACGGAGAAGTGAAGGAGGCTGTCGATCCAAACGCACCCAAAAAGTGTGACGTGATTGTGATTTCTGGTCGTAAAGAGCGCTGCGATGCTGCCGTGGAGGCACTGAAGGTTGGTGTTCACAACAGAGCTTAACTTAAGTTCTCAAAATTTTTGTGTTTCCTAACTCTCTTTTTTTCCTCAGGCCTTGGTTCCTGTCACTATTGAGGTGGAAGTGCCTTTTGAGCTTCATCGATACATCATTGGACAGAAAGGAAGTGGAATTCGCAAGATGATGGATGAATTTGAGGTGTGTGTTGCAGATTTTGTTTTGGCACAAGATGTACAAGACTTGTGTTCTGCCGCTAATTCAGAGTGACCTCACTGTCTGCTTTCAGGTTAATATTCAAGTGCCTGCTCCTGACCAGCAGTCTGATAAAATCGCCATCACCGGCTTGGCCAATCACCTCGACCGCGCCAAAGAGGGCCTCTTGGAGCGCGTCAAAGAGCTGCAGGCCGAGCAGGAGGATCGGGTTAGTGTTGTGTGGAGAACTGGGATGTATTCACACAGAGATTATAAGCCTTTTTATAGTATTAGTATAGTATTTGTTTGAAAAATGAATATCAGGTTTGTACTGGAAAATTATGCCGAACACTTTCTGCTCTATGAGTTTATGTCAATTATCAACAATACAGTTATCTCTTGAAATGACCTTTTTAAAGGCCACACGCATGATAACAAGCAGTTGAGGAAAGCACTTAATCATTAACTTTTCACGTGGCAGGTGACCACCACCAGCAGAGGTAGAAATGAGTGAAATGTTAACATCGCTGCTATTCTAACGCAGAGTATTGTTTTCATCAACCCCTCCACAGGCTCTCAGGAGCTACAAGCTGACCATCACTGTGGATCCCAAGTATCACCCCAAAATCATCGGCCGCAAGGGTGCCATTATTACAAACATCCGCACTGAGCATGATGTTAACATCCAATTCCCAGAGAAGAACGATGAAAACCAGGTGAAGCATTTACAGCAGAACTTGTATTCTTATTTTAATGAAATTACAAATTAAAAAAAACATGTAAAATGAGGTTTGAAGTGAACCCTACGTACTCCATCAGCACAGCAGGTGGTGCTAAATTACCAGTTCATGTATGACACTTTACTACACTTTACTACATGAGAACACTAATGGATAATAATAGTAGTATTGGTAGCAGTTAGTTTTTATGTCATGTTAAATTGTCTGCGGTTTCTCCACAGGATCAGATTACTATTACAGGGTATGAGCACAAAGCCATAGCAGCACGAGACGCCATCCAGGCTATCGTGGATGAGCTGGAGGAGATGATCTCTGAGGACATCACCCTGGACAGCAGAGTCCATGCCCGCATTATTGGAGCCCGTGGCAAGGGCATCCGCAAGATCATGGACGAGTTTAAGGTGAGGCTGCTGTGAGGAAGAGGAAATGCTCTGATCCGAGGAGGAAAATGACACAAAATTGATAAGCCAGAAGCTGCTCGCTAGATAGCACTGATCTTTCTGTACAGTGTTTTTTCAAGCTTTCAGGTCCTGACTTGAAGCTTCTTAACTTCACTTCTCTAACTGGAAACATGTATGAAACGTAATTAGTTTAAAAAAATAAGAAATAAACCTCAAAGTATAGATCAACAGGTCAAAATCAAAATGTAACATGCAAGCAGATATACCAGGGACTGTTCTTCTAACTCTACAGACTCAAAGCAACCATAGTCCCACTGAATAGGGAAGACGATGACACAGGTAGCCTATATGATTTGTAATCCCTTGTTTAAAAGGAGGCAATCAAATGCATTCAAGTTTTTTTTTTTTTTTTTACACTTATTTAAAAAAATAAACAAACAAAAAACACTAGGATCTGCCCGAACTGACGCATCAAACGGCGTCAGTGTGAACGTAATCAGTCCCACTGCATTTATTAGAATAAAATTTAGAGCATGCAAGCGTTTAATAGTGAGAGAACATAAGAGGTGTTTTGCAGATATCGGTGATTTGTATTTAGTATCCTAAATCGTGTGTTTGGTGATGGTTTATTCATAGTAAAAATGTCTTTTATCGTTTAATAAATGAACTCTTCATATACGATACGTGAACGGTAATATTTCAATTTCCTCTGCATAATGGGATCAGTTTCACAACGTTTGTTTCATCCTTCTGCTGACGGAGTTGCAGTTTCTCATTTCTCCACATATGATGATGAGCGTACGCAGGGTCAGAGCTTAAACTTGCGTGGAGGACCAAGCACATTCTCCGCCAAGTTTGTTTTTTATAAATCCCAAACTTTGCGTAGAAACTGGCTGGCGTACGCCTTCTTTTGTGCAACGTGTACGTCAAGCGTTTATGAAGTAGACCAGGGGTCTCCCTGGTCTACTTCATCCTGGCCTGCCTCTTGGCTCCACTTGGTCTAACCTTTTTTTTTTTTTTTTTTTTTTTACCCTTAAAAATGTCCCATCTTTGACCTATTTATTTATTTATTAGGTTGATCTCAGGTTTCCCCAGAGTGGAGCTGCAGACCCGAACCTTGTGACCGTCACAGGTCGCCCTGAGCTTGTGGATGAAGCCATCGACCACCTACTCAACCTGGAAGAAGAATATGTAAGCTTTTCCCTCTATGACTGCTGATTTATTTATAGTATTTTTTAAAAGTGCCTGTAATTTATCATTTCTTATTTCACTGTTGCTCCAGATGGCAGATGTTGTGGAGAACGAGGCAAAGATGGCGTACATGAGGCCACCTGGGGGCAGTGCTGCTGCCATGGATGAACATCGTGGCCCATCCAAAGGCTTTGTGGTGAGGGAGGCTCCCTGGACCACTGGCAATGAGAAGGTGAGCGTTTTCCCACGAGTCTGACACTGTTTGAAATCAGAATTGGTCACACCTTCCCCTCTTAATCCCTGCTATTTTTTTTTTTTTTTTTTTCCCACTCTCAGGCCCCTGATATGAGCAGCTCTGAAGATTTTCCCAGCTTCGGAGCCCCAGTGGCGACCAAGACCTCTCCCTGGGGACCCAAGCGCTTCTAAAGCCGTGCTGCTGCAGATGGGCCTGAACTTAACCGGACACAATCTTCCCCTTCCATCGCCCCTCCCTCCTCCTGACCTGGACTGACCGCTGACCCTAAAAGTCTTCAGTTCTGAGAACGTCATCCTTCTCTCTGTCTACTTATCCTGGTCTGCCCTCGCAGATTCATCAGTCTAAAAGTGCTTTCAGATACTGTAATTGACGTGTGAGCTTTGTATCTGCATTAACTAATACTGTCTTATGCTAAAAATAAAAAAAAAGTTGCGGTTAAATCTACAGTCTGTACAAGACTGACATAAGTGTTGATTAGACCTGACATTTCATCGTGGTTTGAACTGTTATACCAAATTCAGTGGTGGCCAGACATCAGTTTTTTTTTTTTTTTGTTTGTTTGTTTTTTTTTCTTGAGCTATCCTTATCTTAGTTGCCTTCGCAGGGCGGGGATTGAATTGATTGAATTACCGCTGGTGACACGTTCAGACACGATGCCTGACCAAGAGGGGGCCAGCTGTTTCAGTAACCCCCCCCCTCCTCCCTCACACACAACCCCTCCTGCTTTTACTCATGTAGCTGAGTGAAACTCGTCAGTCGTTAGCCCTCAAAAAGCACACTGTAGTGGTTGTTGTCTGTCACATGTTCTCCATTTGCTTCGCTGTGCTTCTGTGGATATGGTCGAGTAGTGGCACGTACCTTGTAGCCTTATGGAAACTTTACTTACAGGGGCTGGGAGTTGGGTTGGGGGAGGGCAGGGAGGGGGGGGCGGTTTCAGCCACTGCAGAATGGCACCCATTCAAACTGCCAGATGCTTGGAGATCATGCCAGAACTAAAACTTCTTACAACACTAGGCCTAGAGCTCCAACGCATCCAAACCTCACACTAACTGTTGAATGAACTTTTTTTTGTTTTGTTTACTTTTTTTGACATTCAAAAGTAAATCACTCTACAAAATATAATGACTGTGTGTTTGTCAGCAAAAAAAAACAAAAACAGCAGACCATCTCGTGCCAACTATCTGTCTCGTGACGTCCCGTGTTGCTCATCCTCTGTATTGGGTCAGTGTCCAGTCCCTTTGTCTTCCAGTTGCTATGCAGATAGCAATGGCCCTTTTTATCAGCCTTACAAACTAGAAAGATACAAACCAGGTAGCGATGATGTCTAGGTGTCAATTTTTAATGGACAGCTGGAAGGTGTGTTTGTTATTCCCTTGAAAGCTCTTGGAACATCCCCGACCCCCCCCCCCCCACCACCAAACAATTAGTGTAATTAGTTTAATTTCGTGTGAGAAGAACAGATTTTTTTTTTAGCGTGCGAGCTGCTAATTCAACATCCAGCATCAGCCTACCTTGGTTTATATCCTCCTAGTATTGAATGAAAGAATATGCAAATACCATTGAAGTGAACGGTTACGGATGACACTGGAAAAGAAATTGTCCAAAAAGTCAATAAAAATTGAAAAATCTCTGATGTGCACGCCTTTTTTTCAGCCTTTTCTAAAAGAGCAAAGTTACTAATGGAAAGTAAAATAACATAAAATGAATAAAACAGGAGAATGTGGCTTGTTACAAAGCACTGTTTTGCCATGACCGGTGGATCTAGATGTTCTGAAGGTACTGAGCTTTGCATGACAGTTTTACTTTTTGGCCTCAGGGTGGTGCTAGAGGAGAGGTCATAAAGATAATCCACTAAATTTGCCTTTAAACTGTATTTCTTTTGCATTTTTAAGTAATTTCTGGTTTATAATTTAATGAAAATGTGAGATAAAGAGCATCTAGTCCCTGCCTTTTTAACACTAACCTCTGATATTTTAACAAGTTTCCAGTTAAAATATGTCATAAATACCTCTCCTTTTATTAAACCAAATCAACATATGAAGATATTGCAATTACTGTATTAATAGTCTGATGTTATATTTTTGTATAGGTCTTTTTTGTCTTATCCCTAATTTTATGTACAGTAGAAATTAAGGGTAGCAGTTGTCTTTTTGCATTTCACATGATGTTTAAATAACTTAGATTTTACCTTCTGACTGACACTATTAAAGCCATCATTGGCTCATCATAATCCAAAGGGAGGAATGTTTAATACAGTGACTTTGCTGTGGCAATAGAAGTAACAAATATTTGTATGATTCATTACCAACCAGATACCATCAAATGTAATTCCAAGGATCTATTTGTTATCATATTTTATGTCAGGATTTAAACTAAGCCTCGCTGCAAACAACAGCTATCACTGACTCTTTATAAAGAAGATTTCATAATTTCCCTTGACACCTAACAGACAAGTTTTTTTGTTTTCATTTACTTTGTGCAAATGAGTGAAACAGCGCCCCTCTGAGTTGTAATGGTTGGTAAAGGTAAGCCAGTCTATGTGGTCAAACATTGTATAACACCCACACCAGGTCTTCTGGAGAGGTGAAGATGAAGAGCTCTACTTAAAAGAAAAAAACAGTGAGAAACAATAATGTTGGTTATCTGGATAAGAAATTATGAATTAATAGTTAAGTGTTTTGCATCAGAACAATATTATGACATGGATACTTAGCCTTCATGAAAGAAGTAGTAAGAGGTATTTGAGAATTTACTTAAGAATTTATTTAAGAATTCAGACTTTTTACAGATTTGCATCATGATGTAGTTATTTCAGCATCCCTTTTCAATCAATTTATTGCAATTAAATCACATTAAAATCTCTACTTTGGGATTATAGTGCTAAGGTCAATGAATGCCTGAGCCACCCACCACAACACAGACGACGACACAAACTCCACATAAGAAAATCAAAAGTTTTATCCAGTTAAGCTCAACTAGAACGTTTTTTTTATTGATGTGAAGTGAAATCTGTCTTCTAAAAGTTTGTTAACCAAATGTTTTTTTTTGGTTACCATCCCACAAATCTGGATTCAGAGCGACAAATAACAATTATCATCATTCTCTATTAATCTGGCCATTATTTCTTCATTAACTTGTCCATAAAACATCAGTAAATGTTGATAAATGACCATTTACATATTAAAGTTTCCAATTTACAAGTTTAAAGTTATAAGTTAACAATTTTGTGACCCACAAATCTGAAATTTACAAAGATGTAAAGTTGAGAAAAAGAAAATTAGCCAGAGCCACAACCAGCGACTGTTTTTTATCATTATTAAGTGACATAAATCATTTCAATCATAAATAATTATAGAAATAGTTCATTCTTTGATCGTCCATTGATGAATAATTTTAGCTCTATCTGGATTTGTTCACTTGGTTAATAAAATAACATATTATCTTCATTTTAATCTTATTTTTTCAGATAACAGGCCTGACTTGGCTAATGAAGCAAACAGCTAAAATGAAAGTTTAATTTAAGATTCATTACTCACTAAAACACCTCTGATAACTAACTCTAACCTGGCTCTAAACTAAATGTTTACTACCTTTCATACCCAGTGAAACTACCTAAAGAGCAATTTGAAATCAGTGTTATTTATTTTTTTTTAATGTTAGCTCTTTCAAAATCAGGAATTTTAGAAATCTCCTCCCTTTTGAGGGTATCGATGCGTCTGTGTTTGTGAAGAGACAAGAAGTGGAGATGAATTTATTTCCCTCTCATCCTCCCTCCTCTTGAACGCTGATAGAGGTGCACCCTCAACACTTGTGAAGCGCTCCTGTGTGTTTGAAAGGAGCAACGTAAAGCTCTCACCAGAGCTCTGAGGCATAATCATGACACAATTAAGATAATTTCCCAACGACTGCTGGTGGCGAGAAAAGCAATTTTTACGCCTTGTAATCGAGTCTGGCTGTCAGATTAAGATAGCAGGTGATTTGAGGGAAATTGTCTTGGCTGACTCTTTGGAGTGGGATCCAGGTGGCCTCAGGTACCTCTTCGCCCGTCGAGGTTGCCCGTAAGGTAATTCAGTTTTGATTCTGAAAATGAAAGAAGCATTTGAGTGGTGGATTTGTGTCTCTGGGCATTTGTCATCTTATTACCTGCCTCTGCTGCCATCTACTCCTGCATCTTGTGACTTAAAAGAGCCGAGTACCCCTGTTATCTGTGTCTCACTTTCTTCCTCTGTCTCCTTTTTCTGTCTTTCTCTTGCCATCCGGTGACAAACTCAATATTCAACGACAAACCATACGAGCTGTGTGGGTGTGAAAACATGTTAGTTTCTTCAGGAAGATTTCAGTAATAAAAAAAAAAACTTCCTAAATGAAATACTGGATGTTAGTTCAAGGCAACACAAGACAAGTTTATTTTCACAGCACCCTCCAACAACAAAGCTTTGCCTTAAATGAATAAACCTGCCCCTCCTTGAACCCACTTGCTTTACAGAAGACATATAAATGGAATTTTTAAAAAAAGAGTCAAATAAAATAAAAGATCAAAATAGGCTGAAATTGAATTTGATTGAGTGCTGCATTGAGAAAATAAAAATGTTCTTTTCATTATTCAAAGTATTACAAAGTTCACACAAGTAAATTCACACAGATATTGTAAATCTTTGAATACAACACAAAAAATAAAAAACAATACTGTGATCAGGGTGTACAGTACCTTTTCAAAGTTCAGATCCCTTCAGCTTCTGTACACTTTGTTGTGAAATAAACTGAATTTAAAGTGGGTTAAATACACCTTTCTACCATCAAATTACACAAGGTGACCCATAAAGAGTAAATGTGTTAGAATATCTTTTTGGAAATGTATTATTAATCAGATAGCAGACATTTTAACTTGTCGGAGCAGGAAAAGCACAGATGTTCATAACAACATTAACAATCGCTCTGTTTTATTTAAATGTCCCAGAGAGCCACGACAGAGTCACAACGAGCCGGCGTGCACAATACCAGGACCTTGAGACTGATCCATCATAGATTTCTGATCATTATTCCCATTATTATTATTACGTCTGTACTTTTTGTTTATTTTGTGCATACAGTAAAAAGACCTGTTGTGATGAGGCAGACGTCTGGGCAAGAAAGCAAACCTAGAAATTCAGAGCTGCCGGGATTATTGCACCAGCTATTCATAAATCACCTTCATCATCATCTTTATTATCAGAAAAATCAAGTCCTTCCTAAGTTCTTACTAACTATTAACTAGTTTCAAATCAGCAGTTTAGTAACTTTGGTTGCACAAAAACCTAAGAAACGTCTTGGTCAGTGTGACTTTAGTGATGAAATAAAATGCAATGATAAAAACTAAAGATAAACATACATGACTGATACTCTTAGGATTTAGAACAAACAGCTAGTTATGTTAACCATACCAGTGTTATCTGGCCATTTTGATCAAGGTCAGCTAAGTTCTCCATATTTCATCACATCCTTTACTCTTCAGGCTAAACAGGTCATGGTGGCAGGCTAACGTTTAGCTCTGTCCGCTGGCTCAGGTAGTGACTGCGTATTAATAACACCTGTGCAAATGTTTAGTAAGTTAATCTGTGTGAGAGAACTAGATTAGACTAGACTAGAACTGCATTTTAACAAGAGATGTTTTAATTTAATCCATTTTACAAACATTTCTAAAAGCACATTATTTTGTATTGCCAGAAAAGTACATTTTTTCTATTTTTAATTGAATATTTAAGGCAGGAAGGCCCATTTATTTAAGGCCCATTTCTCCTTAAAGTTGTTGCATTACCAATTAATGTCATTGTTATTATAGTGTGTGCTGTATTGCACCAAATATCCAGAGTTTCTGTGTATTTCAGAGAGTAGAAGTGCAGAGCGGGCTCGTTAAAATCCCTCCCTCCACTAGATGGCATTGATAGACTTGAATTTGACGCCCCCTCTGCCAGCAGCGGCCTCCACGCTCAGCATCGTCCAAATCTCCTCACACATCTCGTGCATATTAAAGTATTAAGTAAAACTGGCCCAGGAGTAGATAAACCTCCCTCATCTTTTACTCTGTATATATCTACCATTCAGTTGGCCACTTGTTAAGAGCTGAAAGGAAAAAACTGGATTATTTGATGTATTCGCCGAACATTACCTTTCGAAATACAGCCGAGATCAAGCAACATTATGATGATTCTTTTGTGCAAATTGCAAAATTTCAAGTCTGTTTGCCCTCCTCTTTGTTAAATTTGAATGATTGTGTTTCTTGTGGCGTCAACAGAAACATACATGAATATATTTTCTGCTGCAGCGCTTCCTCAGTTTGTCCACCATATAATTTTAAAAAAGTCCATTTGTCACTAAACAGAGAATATCCCATTAAGATACACAGATGGATGTGCAGCGTTTTCTGCAGCTGCAGGGATATATTTTACACTCTTAAATTCCCATTTCAACAGATTTATCAAACAAATTAGTTGTATAACAGCATCATGCAGTAGTAATGATGGCTATAGCTTATATCCTGTGTGTCTGAATTCACCCATCAGGAGCAGCCTTCATCTGAAACTTTTCTGCAGTTTTGACACAGAAAAAAAAAACAGATATTGCATTAGTGTCTTCTGGCTCGAATCTCTAATTTTCATATTTTATTTGCTAAAAAAAGACTCCATCTGTCTGTCTGCTGAGGTCAATTTGGATTTCAGGGCCCTGGCAGTAAATGGCGCAGGCAGACTGTGGAATCCCCCGCGATGGAGACTGGCAGGGCTCAATCAAATGATGAGAGGCGAAACATTCACATGCAAGTGACTACAATATTCCCCGACACACCCCACAGAAAAAGGCTTGCCTATATGAAATTTTTGCTGAACTTAAAGTCTTCCATTTAAAAAAAAAAAAAAAAAGCATCCAATTTGCCTTCTGATTTGTCCTGCACTGGGGTTTGGCTTGGTCAAGTTGAAAAATCAGCTGCCACATTTTGGCGCGTTTGTGGATCCGTTGACAGGACATGACTACCATATCCTGAGATTTTTAGCGAGAGAATGGGCAGTCCACACACCTCAGGTATTTATGGGACTGTGTCAACACTTACTGCAGTTAAAAAGAAGGAAAGAAGAAGAAGAAGGGGAGAAGATGTTGAACAAGGAAAGCTTTAACGTTGGGACTCCCTTACACTGACCAGTAGGGGTCACATGTGGCCAGGAAATTCACCACTCACCTAAAGGCACCGAATGTAAATAAAGACGGTTGCTCATCACCAAAATTCAAAATCTGCTGCAGCTCTTCATAGATGTTTGCAATCAGTTGACATAATATTGTCATTGTTTCTCCACATTGTAATTTAACAGTTTTATTCTTCCTATTGCACGTTTATCAAGTGACTGTCAGGTCTTCTAGTATCACATATATGAAATACTGTTCAGAATAGTCATTGTTTTGATATATTTTTTCCACAAAAAGGTTCAATAAACTCCTGATGAATGCTTTAAAGCATCCTATCTCACAGAAACCCTCCAAATCTTTCACTTAACTGCTAAATGTTTCACTGAAAGGTTTCAGGTTTCCACATCACACTTGGTTAAGTTGCATACTGAATCACGATTGGCTGCAAACCTACTTGTGATGTCACACCTTAAACTCTGATCTGATTTACGTTAAGTGCAAAAAAACTTTCCTTCTTGTGCAGATACATTTGGAAAACAGCTTTCTTGTGTCAAATTTTGAATGCAGAATAAATAAAACACTTTTATGAGCAGAGGACGGCTTTAACTTTTTATGGTGCTGCTTGTTTACATCAGTAATGTTTGTATGATCACTTAATAAGGCCACAAAATCCTCCATTCAATCCTTCAGTGATACATGTAAATATACCTGTTAAAATTGAAAATAAAAATGGTCACCACTGTGCCTCCATGTGTCTGAGTCTTTTAATGCTGTCATTGTTAACTGGTCAGCATATTATCCAAATACTGAAGACATTTTATAAAACTAACTCCAAATCAGGTCTTGAGTTCAGCACATGAGCACATCAATGCTCTGGCCTCCCCGCTGTGTTTTAACTGCTGTTTGACTTCAGCAGTAAAAGTGTGGAGAGAAAAACAACGACCTTCAGGTGGGATGGTGCCTGAGGAGGTGTCAGATGGCACAAATAGCCTCGTGTTGCTGCACGCTCCAACCCGCAGCCGCCGCTATCTCTCAGCACTCAGCCTTGTTTTTGAGACCGACCTTACCACAACAAACTGATGTGCAGACGAGATGGCACAGCAGCTTTGTTATTGGATCTTTAGTACATAATTTAAAGGTATTTTTTTCCCCCACGTATCAACATTAAAGGCAATGTAATTAACTATATTTAGAAACTTTTGAAACGAAAAAAGTTTCTCATTCATTTTTGCTCTTCTTGTTCAATCCTGTGGAAAAGGTCTGCAATGTTAAACCTCACAATAATTATGTAAACTAATGATAATAAGGTAAGAAAAATAAATGCAATATACTGCATGCATGTTTGTATTGTACATTGTGTTGTAAATGAATAGAAACCAATGGATGCTGGAATAGTACATTTCACATTAAACATTGAAAACATGATATGAACGCAAAAATGACACCAATTATATCTGGTTTGTATGAATGTAAAATCACTGGGATGGTCCTTTAAAGGAGTTTTGGGCAATATAAATAAACTGCACTGTGCGGTCGCTGTTTTGTTTGTACTTTGCATGTCCACAAAAATGTACCAGCACGTGTGATTTGAATGAAAACACATTCCTGCGGTCAGTTTCGACAGCTGGTGGCAGCAGCATGCAAACTAAATGCACCAAAAAAGGTGAGGAAGAAGAAGACTGCAGAAGAAGAAGAAGATAAGAGTATTGTCTCATCAAATGTTTTATAAGGAGAGGATTCAATATTGCAGAATCGTCCGGCCGACTGAATGCAAACATTGCTCTGTTTACAGTAAAACTTCACACAGCACCTTTAATCTGCTGGGATATAAAACTACATCAGATCACCTCTGCACTCTGATGTGTATCATGGCAATTAATACCAATTTCACCTCATGGCGCTCTGGGATGGCGTGTGTTCCCACCTCCCGTGTCCTGCAGAAGGTTCAGGGTAGATGGTGATGAAAAATGACTGCAGGAAAGAGGATTTGGTGAGGCGCTTTCGCACAATGACATTGTCTGAACTACAGCCTCCTCGGCGTGCCGTGCCTCAGCGACAGCCCTTTAGTATTTCCTGTCAAACAGTGCATTGTTGCTTTTAGTTCACCTTAAGTGTCTAGACAGTGGTTTTCCTGCTCCGTTGGTTCTCTTGGATTGAGGCCAAATCTTCACTCTTGGAGGTGATAAGAGTCTTATCTTGCTGTTAGAGGGGCTAGAGACTGGAGCAGAGCTCGAGTGTCACTCAGGTGGGAGTGAGGGCACCTTTAAGAGCAGCGGGGATAGTCAGCCAGCTTACAGTACCGACAATGAAACACACAAACATCAGACCCTCAAATTCACTTTGACTCATTCTTTCAAGATTTATTTGAAATCAGAGGCTGAAACATTTACAATCTCAGCTTTTTGGCTGAAAAGGATAGAAAAGTATTTTGACTCTGCTTTTCTTTCAGCTCTTGAGTGTGTGGATATTATTTATTCCTCGCTCGTCATTGTTTTGGGCGAGTTTGCGTTAGTAAACCACTGTACAACAGACAAGGGCATTTGAAGGTGCCAAGTGTTAAAAAAAAGCAAGAAAACTTCACCAAAAAGCTTGCGAACAATGCAAAACAACCGTTTGCACGAGGAGCTTTTTACTTTAATGCACCACAATGATAAATTATGAGATTGAGGTCATCCATTGACATACAAAGAACAGCCTACATTCTTCCTGACAAAGGGCAAGAGGGTAATACAACAACCATTCAGACGCTTCCCTTTATGCTTGTCTTTGCTGAAAAATGTTTGTTGTGAAAAGTCCAAGGTCCCTCAAGTAAAAATCAATCCGTGGATTGTGCGCTGGTCCTTGTTTGAAGTCTATTGTGGCTATATTCCCCAGCCAGGTAACAGAAGAATGCTGCTTTTATTCTCAGCATAGTTGATCCACAATATTGGCAAATGGTCCTTAATTCCACTCTATGCAAGGTAACTCTCCAGCTTGAAGTAATTCAGTCTCTTTTCTTTTCTCTTTGAATGGTGGGCTTGTGTTGCAAAATGAAAAGGAGTCAATAGATGTGGATGATTTATTCAAGGAAAAAGCATTAAGACTTTGGAATGAGAAGCATGACGGCATTCTCTCGCGAAGGACACGTTATTTTTCTACAACACAAGGCAAAATCTATGGCTGCTCAATTCATTCTGCATCTCACAACAGAAACTGAATTGATAAAAGGGAGGCAAAAAGTTTGTCTGAATTCATAGATAGGCCCCCGTGTTTGACTGCTTAGCGCAGTAATGCACATGAATGGACCACATGGCTATCAGCCATTTAGACCGTTTGAGACACAGGACATAACCTTGCGTGTAAATTTAGATTTTTTTTTTCCCTGAATACAGAATGAAGATAAATAGCGTGCTGTACTAATGACGCATATCCATCTCTGTTTCTCATAGTCCATTTCTCTATTTTATGCCATGAATATAATCAGAAGTCGCCTTAGATGAGTTAATTAAGATTGTATGACACATTGCATCCGTAAATTCTTTTCTCTGGTTTATTTTTTCCTGAACGCTTTTTATTTTGGCCATATGTGTTGTATAATCACACTGTTTTGATGCTTCAGTCGCTCTGACATTTGATGGTGCAGCCTGTCAGGCCTTGTCTTGGATTAAGGGCAGCATCAGGCAGACATATGTCCTTTCTGCTTTTGTATTGGTTGGGTTTTTTTATCTGGGCGAAATATAATTTTTATCTCACTTCATTCAGAATGACAGTTCCTCAAAATCGCTCCACACCAAGGGATATTCATTACTTTTTGTAGACCTGCCTGGGTAGCCCGTCAACTTTTCATCTCCCTTCATCTCTCATCTATTTCACTCTCTCAGAAAGCCTGTTTTTTTTTTTTTTCCGGCAATTTTCCTGCTTTACTTTGCTATGACCTTCCTGCTTAAATTGCTTGGCTTGTGTTATTCACAGTTTGAGATTTACAGAGAATAATATTGCACCATAGGATTTCCCACACTCTTAGGTGCCCAATAACTTGTGACAGAATTTCCGTGACCCGGTTGTCTGTATTTTCTCAGCTTAAGTCGGGGGTGATGGGGGCTGTAGTTCTCATCTAGCTCCTTGAACAAAATGCTCAACCTGTCATGTGTAGCCGAAACTGCACACCCGGTTCACGGAGGGCGAATTCATTCAAGAAAGTGCAATGAAAAACAGAACTAGTGAAGCGTATTTTTTCAGGTTTTTTTGGGGGGGAAGTAAATCAGGGGCAGCAACAGGAATGAATGAGCATGTTTGTGTTGTGCTTCACATTTTGCCGGAGAAATAAAAGGTCAGCGCGACTAGCCACGACCGAGCTGCCGTACTCGCAAAGGTGGAGTATAATCGCAGGCAAAATGGGTGATGTAAAAAGCCTCTTTACACTTTTTAGTTCATTTAAGACAGTGGGCGCTTATCTCTTGTCTTGTCGCCACTGCACAAAATGTGTAAAAAGAGGATGTGCACAAGTAGACCCTTATTCAAGTTTCTCTGCCTCTATCTTGCAAAGAGGCTTTCACATTGTCACTTTCTCATTTGTAGCACATAATAGTGTCTGGAACTCTCTGTGGTCCATTGTCAACTACAGGACTGGTTGTCCATTTGGACCATCTAAAATACTGGGAGGGCTTTAATCTTTCTTCATTATTTTCCAATTTTGGATAAATGTGCTCATAATACCTCCCTCCCCTTTATAAATGAAACTCTTTGACTCTCTTTCCATCTTCTCATTTTTTCCTCACCACACTTTTTCGCTTGCTTTCATCTTTTCTTTTTTCTTTTTTTTCTTTTCTTACACAGGACAAATAAGTAGCCCAAAGTGTACGGTCCAAATGTGGAGATAGAAGGATAATTGAGTCGATAAACATTAGGGTCAGGGTGAGATCATTGTTCGGGCTTGTACAGGAGGCGCTTAGTCCAATCTCAATACGCATATTACCATATTTTTGTTATTTGCCATAACAGTGAGAATTGACCCAGGAAGGGCTACTTTGCAAAACTGTGATTGTGTGGATAGTTAAAAGGACATTTAGGGTCACACTGTGACTGCCTGCCTGCTATAGCATTTTCTGTATAGAGCTGCATCTTATAATGCAACTTGCTACCACTGTGCAATTTATTTTGATATCTGAGATGAAAAATTTAAGAAGTATGACCGCTCTAATTCTGCACCAGACTGCATTTATGATGTGAAAATTGGTATAATTTGCGACATGCTCGGTAGAAATAGGCCACATGAAATATCAATGTGCCTTGATCTGACCCCGGAGAGTGTTGTGACTGTGACAGATGTGATTGGTTACGAATATGCACATCAGCCACAACGCTTGGCGCTCTTGCTGTTGGTCACCAGCACTTAGCGGCTGGTTAGAACGGTGAAGATATGAAGCCCTGAGTGACACCGCCGTAACACAGCCTTTGTACCTTGGTTTCGCACAGTTATAGGTTGGGATTTATCAGCGAACAAGAAAATTATTACGTTGATGGGACCTCTCATGATGTGTTTATGTATGCTTCAGTATATGAATGCATGAATAAATGGTTGTGATGATGAGTTATTTTAAATCCAAATGAAAAAACAGCTACAAGCTAATGCTGTTCCACTTCCTGGAAGTATGTTTTTTTTTTAAAAACTGACTGTAAACCCACCGACAGACTAACACTCGGCGGCCATGTCTGCCATTTTGATTAAATATATGTGTTGAAGCGGTTAGCATGCCGAGTTTCACTGTGACGCGAACAAATGTCACATTATTGTATCATTCGTATGTGAGGAAAGCTAATTTTCTAACATCACCAAACATGCCTGCACTTAATATAATGAAAAAATATCTATTATAACATTAGAACATCAGAAAAATTTGAAGTTAAACTGAAAAATGAAAAAAGCTGCTTTTTAAGTAGTGTTAAAAGTAAGACTATGTAACTTTTAACAGTAAGTATTTCCTCTCACAAACAAAAAATACAAATTTATTGGCAATACAATGAACCCTTTCTTAATGCAATACACCTAAAATTTCTACTGCTGCAGCCTCAGTTGGTTCTGGTACGACCACTAACACACATTGATGTTCGCAAGTGTTAGCAAACTAGCTGAAATTAACAAGCCAGTTTGCAACCTGAAAGATCTTTCATGTAAATAAATACCTGTTAGGTCACTATCTATGGCATAATCATGCAACACAACAGTGACTGAGCCTCTGCAGCATTTGCAGTATTACAGCCTGGGTTGTCCGGGTTGTTGTTAAAAGCGGTGCACAGTTTGATGTTTAACAACGCAACAGACTCGCTCTTTAACTCGCTGTGGAAATCTCTGCTAGCGTTATGAGCAAACGGCTGAACAAACAAGGACAAAATTGATGACTACACACGATGAAACTGAAATTAAAGTGAGGTCCAAAAACACACCTGCAGTTACAGATTTTCTCCAACAACATTAAAATCTTCCAGATTATAACTTTAAAGATTATTGTGTAGTCGTTTTATACCTTTAAATGTTGTTGTCACAGTTTTGTTAAGCTGAAGTTAAACAGTCTTGCTTTAAATTTAGCTGTTATCGGCCACACTTCATCTCTGACCTGAGCTAATTATGTTATGGACAGTACAGGACATCCTTCTCCGGTTTGAATCTCTCAGCGTTACATGAGAGCACAGTGTGGTACAGGCTGCTCTGAGAGAAAAGAGCTGGTGTAATTCTTCTTTTCTCCGACTGTTTTTCATCTTTCACAGGAACCCTGCTCGTCCGGCCGAATGACCTCGATGACACAGAAACCAGCTTCTGTCTTTGTAAGTTTTATCATCTGTATAATAACACAGTCAATAAATAAGTCAGCAGCTGTTTGTTGGCTCACTTCAATGAGACCACACAGTGCTGTCTGATGCTTTGTTCACACACTATCCAACATATAAATGCTCCTGGTGTTGCTTCTCCTTCTGCCTTCACCTGCTTTAGTGACGCATCAAACACTTTGAAATTTTGCCAATAAGCTTAGGGCTACATACAGTAAGTAATCCTGAAAAATTACAGTTCATAACCAGGATTTATGTCATTTTATGTGTCCACACAAAGTTATCTGAGTCAGGTTAACACTTCACAGTACAGGTAAGCATGGAGGTGTACAGTTTAATCTAATAACATGTCATTGATAGTTAATATGGATTGGTAATGTTAAAAGAAAAAATGTGAGTCCATATTTATATTTAAAATGTTATATTTTCCCACGCATACACCTGTAGTTTGGGATAACTCACTAAATCTTTTCTGTACAACATATATGAATTCAAAATAAATGTTAGTTGGCACTTGTGTTTGTAATTTTAATTTGTATGAGGATATTATTCATTACCAGAGTGGCTCTTTTCTGTGGTGTTTCTGTGTTTTGTGTGTACTGAGCATAAAACAAAACATCATCAGTATTTACATTTAACCCCTCAAATGTACTCCTATAGAAGTTTTACTCTGACTTTTATCCCACTTAATATCAGAAATGCAAAATGCCAAATGAAAGCATCAAAGTATCATAAAAAACACCCTCTGCTTTAAATATTTTTAATAGTTTAAGTGGCTTAAATTAGTTTGAAAATCTAAAGTGTGCCTTTTTAATAAATACAAAGATTTTACAAAGAAGACACACTTTTTCTTTTAAATTGTCGTAAATCACTGATAATTTCTCAGCGACAGTCTACGTTTAAATGTTTGCTCATAGTGGAGGATCTGTGTGGAGGAGATTTACTCACACACTGTACTAAAACTCAGTTTTCAAGCTACTACCTGAGTATTTCTCTTTTGTGCTTCTTCATTCTTTATAGTTTCTTGTTACTTTTCCATCCAAAACAAACAACAAAACATCATCTCAAGTCCTTAAAGTGTCATTTTCTTTAAAAATACTAAGGTTGTATGAATATTCGAGCACGTTTTCAATAAAACTCCACCTGTTTAACGTGTTTTCATTCATAATTCTAGTGCAGAAAGCTTCTTTATTCTTTTTTATTTCAAGCCATAGACATGGTAAATGCCTTTTTTTTTTAGAACAAACTAAATCTAAATCTAAATTAACAACAGATTGTAATATTCTTAGTGTACTACAGATTATTTTTGACTTGTTGAAAAAAAAGGAGCCATTTCCCTGCAGAACGAGTACTTTCACCTTTGATACTTAAAAGTAATTAGAGTAGAGTAATTAGTAGAGTAATTAGAGTATACTTCTTCCACCTGGTTTCATATGAACCATCAGTTGCACTGAAAAAACTGAAAGTTGCATGTAACCAGTAGCTTTTTTATAAAAAATTAGCATTTTGATCTGATTATGAGACTTTCACACCTGTCTGCATGTTATTCTGGATACCTCTTGCTACCACTTGATGCTGCTGATGCACAAATTCATCCAGTGCAGCTGCCTCCGTCAACATCTAGCGGTGACCTGTAAGAATTTGCAGCGGCAGAGACTCAATTCATCTCCTCCTGCACAAATCTTTGGCTTGCTCCCCAAAATGCGACGATCCTCGGGAGCGTACAAACGTTAGCTTAACAATGAAGTCACATTTTAGCAGTGCAAATGAGCATGCTACCCAATCAGAGCAATTAGAAACATCGAGTGTGGTGATGGAAAATATATCACACTGTACAGATATACAGTGGTATTTGTGTCACTGAGCAGTTGAAGATGCAAACAGAACGGGTTGGTGGGGAGACATGAGAGGGTTTTATTTCCACCTTTATAGGCTGGAAAGTGAGTTTGGAAAACCATAAATCTCTTGGTTTTTGCAAAGCAGCCATCATCTCATTGGTGCTGATCAATAATCGCACCAATCCATCGCAGATATTCTGAGCTGTGGGGCAGTAAATTTGACTCATCGCCCCTGAAGCCCCACAAAGGGAGCACGTTGGAAAAATGCATTTTTCACGTAAATAATCTCCTTTTTGATTGTTGAAATGATTTTGATAGTGTGTTTTAAGACTTCATAGGAACAAAAGGTGATAATCTGCACACTCTGATAACAAATAATGATTGATTTTAGTTGATTTTTCAGGAGAGGTCACCTTTGACCCCACCGCCTGCCTTTCATGCTCGACTGCTCAGCAGCTATGAGCCCTGCTGAAGACCACCTTAACTAAAAAAGGAAAAAAAAAACTGTTACGTATTACATCTCCCTGCCCTAATTTTCCCATTTTCTTCCATTCCTCAGGATTTGCGCTGACAAGTCGTGCAATCAAAAAACTGAAGCAAATCAAATATTACAATGAAACACACACAGTAAAGCCCCGGTCCTCCTAATTAGATATGTCAGTGTTCATAGGATCTGTGCCTGATGTACCTCAAAGGATCATTTTCCTCTGTAGATGATCTAAGCTCGGGTCATAAGGAAAAAAAAAAGAAAAAAGAAATGAACACAGTTACACAGATCAGTGTTAATTTGTCATAACAAAGCAGGAGAAAGAGAGCACAGACTCGCATTTTCTCCGGTGCACAAGGTGGTGTCTGTCAAGGACGTTTGCACCTAAAAATACGACGCAGGAGCGCATGAAGCCGTCACGAGACACAATGCAAGAGACAAGGTGGTAATGATCAATATAATACGAGAGAGGGATGAAATGGAGTGAAAGCTGAAGGAAGGAAGGAAGGAAGCATGGGGGGGAATTAAAAAAAAACAGTTTTGAATTAAGCATTCATTGAAAAAAAGAAAAAAAAAAGAGAGAGAGAAAAATCTGAATTCCTGGGTCCTAATCTTTCGCTCCAAGCGCTGCTCTTGCTAAGCTCTGGTTTGGGATGACAGGTCCCCCACCTGGACAAGCTTGGACAATGTCTCTGCTATGTCTCATTTCTGTGGGAACAGTGCGGCACAGACGGCTAATCACGTCCGGAACCAAAGGCACCTGCCCTATCTGCCTCTACATTTGGTCGGGAATCTTTAAAGAGGCTAAACCTCACTTTCATGCTTGTCTTTTATTCACGGTAAGTGCTTATCGAAACCGAGCTGTTGCCACTGCCCCATCTTCCCTCCCACAAGCTCTGAGAATGCTTGACGTAAGTACAGCCAATCTGGGTAAATACGAATCTCTCCTTACTGTCACTGCTGGCATATTATGCCCCTGAGGGAACATTCTTTTCATAATATCATAAGCTGCTTAGCGGTGTGCTTCTATTTAAGGCATACATATTAATAGCTATAAGGAAATCATATTTGAACTGTTCCCTGCAATCAATGTCTTTGGGTTTGCTGTTATACTTTGTATAAGAAGGTGCTAATAACTTGAAGGCACTTACACTGGGCAATCTAATCCCTTTGTATGATAAAGACTCGTCTTGGCAGGAGAGTGTGCCAGATCATAGGACAAGGTGCTGCAGAGGTTTAGTCTCTCAAATCACAACCCCGCTCTTTTTTCTCTTCCCCTCCTCTCCTCTTCCTCGCCGGGAAATACTAGCAACGCGAGAGCCAGCAGTCCAAAGTTGTTGCGCTAATGCAAGAAGTTGCGTGATGCACTTGACAACAGCTGCTTTAACCCTTTACAGTCCAGGAAATTTAGGAGGTGCTTCGCTGCGGCGGCCTGTTTCCTGTTTCATGCTTGTTATGAATGATGTGATAGTGAGTTTGAGTGAGGAGGTTTGGGAATTTATTGGAAAAAAGGTGTTTTTATGATCATAAATTGTACCTGACAAGTATTTTCATTATCAATTAATCTGCTGATTATCTGGTGAACAAAAGGACAAAATATCCATCACAATTTGATAAGATATTCAGTTTTCAAGATATAAAACAGAGAAATGCAGTCTCACATTGGAGACGCTACAACCAAAGAAATGGTTTAGAGCTCCTTTTTCACAAATGATTCATCGATTATCAAAGTAGTTGCGGATTAATTTCAAAAACTTCTCAAGCTATAAAAGTTTATATCTCCGAGTCTGAACCTGAGAAGTGTTCGCTCGTGATTTGAACGAGTAATAGTCCTTTTAGAGAGGAGAAAACCACATGAAACAGTTTAAAAATAGAGACTGTGCTCTAGTATTTGAGGTAGAGTACATAAAAAAATACTGCATGTACCAAATAATTCACGCCATTGTAATAACTGTCTTTTTTATTATGCGTGACAATAGTATTCTTTTCCAGTGACAGATTAGACTCTCGTGTTCTTCCTCCATCACAATGAGCACACAGTGAGGATGAAGCCTGACTTATCAGCAATTAAGTCCTCACAGCAATCACTGCGAGAAGTTATCACGCTGCGAGTGAAGTTAGTGGATTGTAACGTTTTCCTTTTTGAAAAAAAAAAAAAATTAGCGCATCTCTTCTTGCTTGCATTTTTTTTCTATTTTTTTTTTTAACAGATCTCATTGGAGCTTTACAGGCTGCAGGAATCAAAAGACTCAAGGTGGAATCTGCAAACTTCCTGGGGTCTTTTGATTCCTGCAGCAAATTAAATAATATTTTTGCTCTTTTTTTCTGAGTGGAAATAGTCTGCTCCCTAATCCATATTTATTCAAAAAAAACCCAAAAGAGACATGATTAATGAAAATACCCCCAGTGGAAATCAAAAATTATTTTGAAGCTGGAGTTCAAATGCTGTTGTTAAGTGCGTCTTAATATCATGGTTCTCACTCTGCATCGCTGTAATGCAATAGCACGAACATCAATGACGATTTGGACGTTTTAATACGGAGGAAAGTGGAAGTTTGGTGTTTTAGTCAAAGCCAATGGAGCTGGCTCTGCTGTGGCACTGGAGAGGATTGAGGCTGGTTTAGTTTGATGCCAAATACCTCCAGTGAAGGCTCAATTCTGGAGTTTTGAACAAAGAAATGCACATCAGCCCAAAAAAACTGAACCGAGCATTGACACACATTCATCAGACTGTCCAGGTGGAGATTTTTGAGGTCCGAAAATTCATTTCAATTCCACACTGGACGCCATGTTTAAAGATGCTGTTTTAAAATCATGATGTTTGAACTGAAGTTAACCACCCAAATGAGCAGGAGCATGTTTGACTCCTGTGGTTGGGGGGCGGTGGCAGTGCCCCCTCGGTCCAGCAGGGGGTGCTGGCTCACAGGGCTTCGAGTCGGCGAGCGGGAGGAAGAATTTGGCGCCGGTTGCTGGGGCACAGCTCTCTGAGCCCAGATGAGTGCTTCAATTGTAGGGATATTTTCCTCTAAGCCTGTGGTTGACAGCAACACAGTGCACTTATTTAAAGCAATTTCAAACATGTCTTGTCTGACAAGTTTTAAATCCTACTTAACACCCCGTAACAGCCACGAGTTTACTGTCAGAATTAAAGAAGAGAATTCTCAAAGGGAGAGAAATTATCACTTTCATTTTGTTCACCGCCGTTGTTTATAAAGGACATGGCAGGGATGTTTACCTAGGGATGAATATATTATTACCATTTTGCTACACAGTGTTTTTCATGCCGGAGAAAAGGCTGTTTAAAAGTTTACCTTATATTTTTTAATTGCTGCCATTACAGCTGAAGGAATAAAGGCGAGTCTGAGCCTCAGTGGCTTTCAGACTGAAGGCTCACAGAACATTTTTATGGTAAATAAAAGCCCCTTTTATGCTTTACGTGAAATTGCTTGTGTAATAAGTAAAGACGCAAATGATACTCATTACGCAAATGATACTCATATATTTTTCTGTCCTCACTCCCCTTTGACGCAGATTTTTTTAAAAAGCAGGATGTGCAACATTCAATCGGACAAATTCCTTTTAAAGGCATCTCTGTTTTAAAATGCATTATCTAGTTTTCAGCATTTCTTTGTGCTGTATCTCGCTCTGGGTTGCACCTTTTTGTGTGTGCATTTCAGTCACTTCCCACCACCAAAGCATTTTATTTACATTAAGACATAGGGGAACAAATCTAGGCCTGCCTCAGCAGCGGCTCATGTCGTGCCTGCAGAGATGGGCTTTCCTGCTCAGATTCCTCATTCTTTATCAGTCCCCAAAAGCAAAAAAAAAAAAAAAAAAAAACAAATCACCAAATGTAACAATCTTCCTCCTGTCCTCCTTGTGATTGCATGTTAGGCACTGAGGTGATAAGCACACTGGTACGTGTTGTTGCTGTGTGAAAGACACCCTTTATCGGCTCATACCTCTGACTTGTGCTTAGTCTAGTCAGCCGGAGAAATATGACGGAAATCTGATAGGGGAATGGTCCCATCTCAACATCAGCGCAAGTGCACGCCTAGCAAGCCAATGTTTATGCTTCCCGGGCCTTGTGTTCTCAGGGGAAAAATGTCAATAGAGTGTCACAGGGAGCATCTTGCCAATGAGAGGGTGTCTTCTGACCTAAACGGCAAATACATCAGAGTGTGAAGCGTCATAAAAATCCTCACTCAGACATTTTTATTTAAAGATTAAAATGAAGAAAAAAAGAAAACTCTGTTCGTGTTTAGATATTTGTGTGTTTTACTATGTAAACCATTTATGGTCTGTGTCTGGTTAACATGCAAGTCTGTACACGTGGATGTGAGGGATTTTTCTTCTTCTCCAGTCGTGTTATAAGCAGGGCAGTAAGCTCGGGACGGAGCGTCTCTAATTACCACTGCGAGAGAGGTCATCAGTTAGAACGTCACACACCTCACGCCTGCGCCGCTTTTCCTGCAGTGTCGTCAGAACGTGAGACGTTTGGTTTAGTAGATCTACTCCACAGCCAGTTTACTGTTTTTTTTAATGTAAAGGTTCGCACAGTTTTATAATTTAAAACAAATAAGATCCTCACATGAGACTGCACACTTGAAAATTAGGCGTTTTTGTATCGATGCAATTTTTTAAAGATCGCCACAGGATATTTTTTTTACTGTCTTTTACCAATTACTTCTCAAAGGTCTGTGTCGCTTATCTCGTCTGCTTATCGGTCGGTGGTCTTTTGCAAGTCCTCCCACCTGACTTTGTATCGTCTGTTTGAGCACCTTTGATTCCCCGGCTCTTTCGAGGTTTGTCAAAAACGACTGGGGGGTCTCTGAAAAGGGCCGAACAAAAACATTTGTTTCCAGCTATATTACCACCATCAATGGCAACATCTTGCTTGTTAGCTGCGCGGAGCGAATGGGAATGTGGATAGGGGTATTTGGAGGTGGAAGAAAGGAGATGCTATCCCTGCTAAATGAGGGAAGATTCACACAGTATAATGAAGGCTGGACCCATGGCTTCACAGCTGATGTGTATCTAAAAAGGCCTGGTAAATACTGTTTCGGAACAGAAGGCTTTATCTGCAGATATACATATCCCCTGCAACCACAGGCCCCCACATGAGGGCCAGAGCTATCTCCTGGATCACTTTTATTCTTGTTTCTTTATCTGAAAGGGTGGAAAAATGTGAGACTTCATCAGTTTAACTCTTTGAGAGTTTGTGTGAAATCCTTGTAGATTGAGTGAGATTCAACAAACTGGGAATCTAAAAGGAGATTTTGCAAAATTCAGTAACAAGTCAAAATATAAGCACAGGAATTGAAAAGTGGAGAATCATCTCTATACATTGCATCTCTTTCACCTACAATAACAGCTGTTTGTGTCGACTGCATTAAATCTAAAAATATATAGATGTAAAATAGGGAGCTGTTAATGTAAAATGACTGTGAGCTTGCTTTAGAAATGACACACAAGCACCAAAACAATGTGTTCCTTCATGTTAAGCAGCAAAATGTGGGGTTAAGTGCACTTCTGAGCGTTTCATTTGACATATAATTTAATATAATATATTATAATTTACCCTGCAGGCTCTGTAAAACCTCACACCTCTCCCCACGTTGAGTATCGGTGATGTGGTGGCCGTTATGTGCTGACCTGCAAATATGTCACGAGAGCTACTTTTGTGTAAATTTAGATCCTGGGGTCCAAGATCTGACATTTTCAGTGTTGTTGATGACCTGTGAAAACAGATTTCTGGCATCATCTAAACCAACTACGTCCCCTCTCCCGTCACCTCCCCCCTACAGCCTTTCAATGTTGCTGCATTTTTCTAAGAATGAACGAGACGGGCATTTGCTGTTAATGACTTTATCTCATGTACATCATAGACATTCCTAAGTCACTTAATTAATAAGATGGAAGAATTTTATTCAGGGGAATGACTCAATGTAAAGGTGGCAGTCGGTCCGGGTCAAGCCAAGTGTGCCGCTCAATTGAAGGACGTTTTGTAAAAATACTTTTTCAGCATCGGCCTTGTAATATTGCTTTAAAACAACTTTAGCTTTATTAACCTCCTCTGGATGAAAACATTAATGCCTATAGATAAATATTTCTTTTCTTTTTTTTTTTTTAAGTTTTTGAACTCCTTCACTGAGACTAGAAAACTTTCACCTCTCTGCATGAAAGTACAGAGCCCCGGTCACCGAGGGAGTGCCGGCATTTGACTTCAGTAATTAATTCAGTTTGCAGACTGAATACAATGGATCCCTTATAGCCTCCTCGTGAAGTTCAGGTGAAAAGAAGTGACTGAACGACTGTGTGCACATTGTACGAAGAACACGGCTCCACCTTCTCTGGGCCAACCGCGGCGTGAACAGTGACAAAGATTACTCTGTGAGGCTACTTGACTTTTTTATTACTGAACTATGATAAAGTAACTTCTTATTATGAATACAGTAGTTAGTGAATTCTCAAATGTCCCCAATGACGAGTCCAAGAAGAAAAAGCAGGTGTACAAAAAAAAACTTTCACAAAAAGCTGTTCAGTCAAATTATGACATTTTAACTGCTGCAGCATCACTTTTTCTGTGTTGGTAAAAGCAGATTTTGTTGGGTAACAGTGGTTATTGGATAGTGGTTTTATTGTGGTGTGTGTGTGTGCATATAACCCAAGCTACCATATCCATTTAATTTAAATTAATGTAAGTATTTTATTAAATGAACTCATGTTTGTACCAACATGCTGACCACATAATAAGTTTTAATGCAGTTTTATAAGAGTCAGTGCAGCACAAACTCTTGATTAATAGCTTTACTTCCATGTTTTTGGTGGTGGAAGAAGTACTTACATCCTTTACTTTAGTTAAATTGATGCCTCATTAATGTATTTATTGCATTTCACTGCTGTGGATGTTACAGCAATGCGCTATGGACTGTAAGATAATCACATGTTCGTAGTGTTAAAACCACAAATCTCTTAACAGTCAGCTCCTCAAAACTTCCTGTTCTGTGATAATAGATTTTCAACCAATACAAGAGGGATTTTTAAACACATTATTCAGCTCTAAAAGAAACAGACCAATAAAGAAACACTAAATATGACAGAAAAATTCAAAATCACCAGATTTGAAGATGTGTAGTTACATTTTACTGGACAGGAAGCGTTTGGCAAATTGTAATGTGAAGAGTAACTAAAGTTGTCAAACAAATGACGTTGAGCAGAAAGAACAATGTTTGCAGTAAATATGAAGTTGCACAAGATGGAAAAACTCAAATACAAGTGTTTAATTTGTAATTAAGGACAGTACTTGAGTAAATGTACTTGTATCCCACCACTGCATGTAATATTAAGAAAGTAATCGGCTACTTGACACATTAAGTTTTTAGCTGTCGATGTACTAATGTCTGAGCTTCCACTTTTATCGACCGCTGTCAATGCAATAACATTAAACTGAATACAAAACATGCAGTAAATCAGAGCACATTAGCAAGTAGGAACCTTTTCATTAAATAGTTGAGTATTAGTACTCAAAACGTTCAGGCTGGTGAGCTCTGACTGTGTCTGCTGAAATAATGTGACACTGATACAGCTCAGTAAATGAGGGACTGTTGGGTGGTAAAAGGGTACATCAGCATTTGTCTTTGACATTGGCAGACTGCATTTCTGTCCTGTATCACATTTAACTCACATTTAACTCTAAGTTTGTGTCTGATAACTCACATTTATCAGACACAAACTTTTCCTACCTTAAAAGCACACAAATAAATAAAAAAAACAACCCACATTTTTCACCTAACTTGTGTCTGATCACACAGATAGATTTGGTATTATGTGCGCAGGTTTTGAGTTATCTCTTTTGAACTGAGGGAAAGTAAAATGAATGTGAACATATCTTTGAAGCTGCATTAAACAAATCAACAATATATCTCTTTTCTGAATCAGTATCTTCATTACTTTGGATAATCCAAAGAACCTTTTTTACTGGAAGCACTGAAAAAATATTTTTTGTGAAAAAAACTACTGATAGTATGTTCTCTTCTTGCTTTAGTGAACAGACCCTTTAATAAAAACATTATATTTACCAACCTCATTCAGCCCTTAAACATACTTTAGTGGTCACATGTAAATATTAACAAAATGCAAAATGCTGGCAAGGTCGGAATACGTCGGCAAGGAAAAATGTTAATATTCAGGCATGTGGTGGGCAGCCGGTGCGGTTCAGCCGATTCATTCTTTTCTTTAGCTGAACTTTCTTTTTCTTTCTTTTCTGATGTGTTATTACATTTATGTAAGTACTATTATGGTGTGAAGGTCTCCAACTTTCTGCACAGCTTTTCTGAGCCTTTAAGGCCAGCAAAACAGCCACAATAGACACTGGCCTCCTCTTAAAGATGCCTGCAACAATCTTTTTTTTGTAACTCTGCCTTTGTAATGTTTCCAAAGTTCAAACATTTCAGTAGAGCTTCCAAACCCACAAAGTTGCATTTATATGTTGTACAAAGGGCAGATAAAATGGAGGATTTTCAGATGTTTTTGGCCAACAGCCTGTGCACGACTGCAGCTAACAGACATTTTCCAATTCACAGATCCAACAAACTTGGAGAAACATTAGCCCAGTATTTGACCTCTTTCAAGCTTTGTTTAAGAGGGAAATATCTGGCTCTTTACTAGTCCGAGACCTGGTGCTAAAGTAAAGTTTTGGAGTTGAAAGATGGGATCCGAGCTGTGGGCAAGCAACATCTTAAACATTATACATGTTTATACATATTTAATTTATTTTTGTACATAAAATCCATGAAAGCAGCTGGAACAGTTATGTAAAAAATACATCTAAGGTCATGTAATTCCTAGTTTTTTCAACTGTGGAAAACAAGTAAATTGAAAATTATTTCTTATTTATGAAAGACCATGAACAAGGGAAATACCTGTTTCCAGTTTGTGATAAATTCCATTACATTACATAACATGCCAATAAAAATTTGCAATGAAAATGCACGGAGATGAGGAAATTGTAATATTTACAACAACAATATATTCTTATAACAGACAAATACATTGTTAACAGAAACAAAGAAATAGTGTATTAATACTCATAACAAAACAATTTTGTTTAAATCACATTTGACATGAACCTTTGTAAACTAATTTTAAACATGTTTTGGTTTGTTTGTTTAATGTTTTTGTAATATTTACAACAACAATATAATAAATAATGAGTAAGCCCGGGCAATAGTTTTAGTCAGTTGTTTATGTTTTGGTTTGTTTGTTTAATTTGTTTTTTTGCAAACAGTTTGCCATTCAGTTGTTTGGATGTAATTATCACCTAATTGCGATCCCTTTCAGGCCCGGTGGAAATCACAGTATTGGTTGCAAGGAGCCAAGACCTTGCCATTCAGTGCCGAGGCCTTGGCTTAGATGGTGCAGGTTCTGTGTCCTCTACGGCAAACACTTAAAATCCTAAAAATGACTTTTGTAAAAAGAAAGATTGTTTCCTTTTCTCCTGTCACTGCAATTGAGCTATTGCGAAGGAGGAAAAGAGAACCCCAAAAAGTAGGAAAAAGGTCAACTGGATGAACTTTTTACAATCACATTTATGAAGCAGTTTGGAGATCCTATTATCGGATTTATATGAGACAAAATTTCAATCTTCTTTAATGAAAACCCTGGCTTCCTTTTGAAATTGTGAATAAAAAGACACACAAAGTTCTTGCAGTCTATCTTTCAGCAAATTTACCCATTCTTGTTTCTAAGCTGCAGCCGTTTTGGAATAGCCAAGCATGAAAAGAATATAATTTCAGCCTGGGGATAACTTGGGCTCTCCATAGGTGGGTTTGGTAGCATGGGTGCACAGAAAGCCATTCCACGCACCACAGAGACGTAAGGCCAGCAAAACGTTAGAGGAATAAAGCCACAATAGAGTCACTGGCCTCCTTGTTTAGGTTGATAAAGATCTGCATAGGTAAAAAAGAAAAAATGTTCACATACTCACTCCAGGGCAGCAGTTTAAGTATAAAGGATTGAAGGCATGTTTTGACGGAGCCAAGTTTGCTTCCTCACATTTGACAAAGCAAAACCATGAGGATGAAGATTACTCAAGCTCATTCCAGCTAAAAGACTCTCAGAAGATTTCCTTGTAATTGACTCCAAGAATATTTGGAGTTGAGAAAGACCACTGTGCATTATTCCCTGTTGTTGAAATTTGGTCAAAGAAAGGGATAAACACAGTTATTTTAAAAGATAGACACTTGAAAAACTTCAAAAACATTTGTCAAACTTTGTCAGAGCGTCATCAGATGTATTAGGCATATCTTTTAGCTGGGCAAGAATGCAGTAAACTACTTGAAGGACAGCTTGCATTTTATCCCAACCTCTTGTATGTAATTAGCCTTTTCAGAAAGGAATACAACAGTTACAACAGACATTCAGTACAAGGGCACTGCATATAAAAAAGGACAGTTTCTTGTGTACAGTAATGATGAGTATATGGAGAACTTCTACTTATCTTGATTCAAAATGACACATCTGTGTATGTTCTGAGTCACAAAGGCATCTTCCTCTCAGCACAGCGAACTATCAGCCTCTTCACACTTTATCTAACAGTATTGTGGCAAAATAAAGTACAATTGAAAACATGCTCACTTACTTCTCAGTTCCTGTTACCTACATGCATATCCCTGCTCTGTTAAGTGTATGTACTGTATATTTTTTCTGTTTTGTTTGAAGGTGGCATTTCTTCATTGCAAATATGAGTGGAATTTTTTCAGAGCTTTGTCCTACCACAACTTCCAGCAGAAAACAAAAACATTGCTTTTTTTCAATTAATTTGTTGGCTAGAAAGCTTCTTTCCGCTTGGAAACGGAAATGTAAGTAAAAACACCACACACTAACGGTTTTTCAACATATAAAAATATGCAATCTATTCAAAATCAAAAGCAGACATGGACATTGTGTAATATTGCATTAAGTGTGAATCATAATATTTTGTACAAGCTGTCCTTTAAAGACCAAACTCCAGAGAAAAAGAGAAAAATGTTAATATAATTGGGGGGTTTTAGTGAAGGTAATCAAGGTTTAGGCAAAAAGCACTCCAAAGTTCAAACATTTCAGTAGAGCGATATTGTTTCCACAGGCTACCATTCCCTTAAAAAGCACTCAACTCAAACATGTTCCAAATCTGAAAAGGCTGTATATATGGAAAAAGAAAAATTAACCTTAATTTAACAGAAATGAAACTTGCGTGATGCAGGACATCCACTATGCCAAAGTGAATAGTTTAAAATTTCTGCCACAGCCGATTGAAGAAACTCAAGAGAGCCAGCAGCAAAAATTAATTCCAACACTCTGATGCCAATCCAGAGGAGGTACAAACATATACACACAGCGCCAACATGTCAACCAGGGAAAAAGTGTAGTGGCCGTTTTGTTTTAGATGGCATGTCAGTCCACTTCAAGGAACACAGATCACGAAATTTGGATTTGAAGGGAAAAAGGTTTCTGTCAACAAGACTGCAAGAAGATCATTCTTCAGTAATGATGAGTATATGGAGACTTATGCAAGGCTTTTGCACAGTGCCAGATGATGTGAAAGAAATAACAGAAGACACGAGTGAGGTGGGTCACACTAGACAGCGTATGAAAGCTCTTATTAATACAACCTTTTAAATAATTTACAAACTGACACTATAGTAATAACTCAGAAACTTACACATACTTCGAGAGGCTCATTTCTCAAACACTTTTGCCACTCTGGGACCTGGAGTCTGGCTCTGAGTTCCCCGTCTTAATCCGGACGTTTAAGACTAGGACCCAGACCCAGAAGGCTAAAGAAGACAAATCCAGAGAGACTGTTTTTAATATAAATAAAAGGCGGATCAAAAGTAATAAACTTAGACTGATTAAATAGACAAAAGTAACAGAATGGTTGGCACACAAAATATTGACACTTTGGGCACAATTTGGACAGTGCATTATAGGGTAACTGACTTATGTTGCCAGCTGTTTAGATGTTAATGGCTGTGTTTTGAGTTTTCAATAACACACATGAAATACACCAATTAATCTGTTATATTAAACCTGCTAACAGACATTTTCCAATTCACAGATCCAACAAACTTGGATTAGCAATAATGGGAGGGTCAAAGAGACATCTCTTAGAGAAACATTAGACACTTCGGACTTGCAAGGCTTGTCTAAGAGTGGGATAGCCCCAGTATTTGACCTCTTTCAAGCTTTATTTAACACAAGTCTGTTTCATACTTTTTTATTGCACTGTTTATAGTTTAAGAGGTAACAAAATTTTATATAAGTCCTGCAAGGCTTCTATCCAGCACTGCTATTCTCGGAAATATCTGGCTCTTTACTAGTTAAATACACCACTATATATGTTCACAAACTTTGACTGTCATGTGCAGAGCTTGAACAGCAGCACGAAACAGTCTTGGTCTTGGTCTGGTTCTGAATCTAAAGTAAAGTTTTGGAGTTGAAAGATGCTAAAATGCTTTACAGAGTTGAAGGAGGCTGCAGAAACAAGTGAAGTTTTTGCTTTGTTAAATCAATGTTTGTTATGGTAATTCTGTGTGTTTGTAACTTTTTTTTATTTACAAGCAACATCTTAAACATTATACTGTATAATATGTACTGATGTTTATACATATTTAATTTATTTTTGGTACAGTATGGTATAAAATCCAATTAGAAGTGAGGGGTCTCTGAAATGGCTGTGGCGACTGTTGGCATCACCAGCTGGAACAGTTATGTAAAAAATACATCTAAGGTCTGTTAAATAAATCAGGTAATTTTCCCCTTTTCCTGAAGATGTATTTTGTAGTTTTTTCAACTGTTTATGTCTTCCTTTAAATTTTACATTATAACTTAAGGATTATTAAAACATATAAAAACACAAGAGAAGAAGTAAATTATTACATTAAATTATTATTTCATATTATGAATAGATTTTATTTATACAGAACACCTCCATTAGAAATTCAGTTTAAATTAGTTTTTTGTTTGATATTTTTCTGTTAATTTTACCATTTATTGATGCATAATAAGCAATTATTATGTAAAAAACAAGGGAAATACAACACCGTTATGCAAAATTAACAAATTTTTTTTTTTCCAGTTTGTGATAAGTATTCATTAAACTCACATGTAAAGTTATCTACTGGGCTGTATTTTTTTACAGGAATTCCTGTAACCAAGCTGCCAGTTTTCCTGTAAAAACAACAGTTTTTTTTTTACATTAGCTCTCAGTTTAATCACTTTTCTAAATCAGTTTCCATCTTAGTCCAGCTCATGTTAGACTATAAAAAAACACACTTTCATGGTACAATAACATGTTTAAATTTAGATATTAATGGTTTAAAATGAACAAGTATACTTTTCAACATACTCAAAGAAGTTGTGATATAAAGATTTTGAGGTATTCACTTTCAGTTTTTCCTTTATTTTCTTATATTATCACAGCTTGTTGTGCATTATCACCTACCTTTCCTAACACAGCAAACACCTGTAAGTAAGAAGTAGTGACTTGAAAAACAGACTAGATTATAAAAAATACAAGCTTAATGACAGTGATTTTGTTGTTTTTTCTATTCCACAAGCTGACCGACAAACATAAATCTTTCTCATCTTTTCTTTTACCAACATGGATTTAAAGTTTACAGTTTCCCAGTTTAAATACTCCTCCAGCAACAGCAGCAACACAACATTTAAATACTTCTCACTCGTCCTCCACTCTGGGCCAAGATGACAAGGAGGAGTCACATCTCATTGTAGGCTGTATTATGCACCTTTGCGGTCAATCAAGGCCACATTAAATTGCCACATTTCTGAGCAGAGTTTGGTGTGACATTGTGCTCACACAAGAGAACGGCAGATATCTGTTCGGCTATAAGATAAGTGACGCTCATTGTTTCACGGGATGAATTGAGTGCTGCAGATTTCCTTCCATACAGTAAGCGTGAATGATCATACCTAGTGAAAACTGATGATGATTAATTCAATCGCGGCTCTCCAACAATGTATTTTCTCAGATTAGCTGTGTAAAGAGCTGTGTAATTACAATGCATCTGACGTACCTTGGCCCAGTCACAATCCAACAATGGGGCAGACGCACAGAAGAAAAAGCTGATGTGCAATCGTTGCGTGCTTTTCAATGTCAAGGAGGAGCTGAGAAACAAGCCGAGGACCGGTGACATTTCTGATAACTCGAACAACAAGCAGGAAAACAAAGCGTGCTGAGTGTTTGCCGAAGTTTCTCGCAGTGGCTTTGTCAGCGTGTGACCAGGTGGAAGTTTGGGTCATAACACATTTACCTGTTTGTAAAGTGAACACACACACCTTACTTGTCACTCAGCTCATTATTCAGAATCTCATTTTACCAAAACAAAATGAGATTGCCGTCTGAGCAGCTGTGAGGTTGAACGCTCAGCTCTGACTCCGCCGGCGCAGCGGCTCTTCACCCGCTTGGCACCTCCACCTGACGACGTAATTCACCGATCGTGCCTGCGTGCCACGTGAACACAAAGAACGAGGCCGTGCTGACTTCATCTTCTGAGCATAGCCTCCACATTGTGCCTTAAACAATGTGCTGTGTCTCATAATTGAGTCCGGCACTTTCATCCTTTTTTTTTAATTACACAGGCACAAGTTCTAACACCTCACCTGGGACTCTTCTGTCTTTACTGTTGTCTTCATGTAGCTGCAAGGCGTCTTCGCTCAGCCAACAGAATAATGATACTGGTCATTGTTGGTATGTTTAATGACTGAAAGCAGTCCATATTTCACTCTGCAGCCAAAACACACACCACGCAGATGCTGCTATGGCATTAATACTATAGTTAAACTACAGATATTGTATAGCTACAATCATGTATCTAAGGCTGCAAACACTTTTACATCATGAGATATGTGCTATTGTTGATTGTTAAAACTAATGCAGTGTAATTATTACTATTATTATACAGTCACTCCTGCAAAAAGAAAGAGCAGTAAAGTTGCTTTTTGTGTAAAATAAAGATGTCATTTCCATTTTAAAGTTTTGGTTGTTTGACCAGGATACAAATGTGAATGATGAAATATTGCAGTGCCCTGTAACATGAATTCATCAGGTTGAACTGTGGTGCTTATCATTAAAAAATACACAAATCAACACAAAGTACACCTGCACAGTCAAATGTGATCCAGTACAACAGTCTGTCATGATTCTCCTTTTACAAAGCTTATAATTCATCAATTTTTTGTAATAATTTATTCAGTAATAATTCAACTTTATCTTTATTATTGAGGTTGTAGTGGGTGGAGTTGTTGTACTGGAGCACATTATTTTGAAAGGTGGCTTTAATACTGTGCCCTTCTTGTGTATGTATATAAAATATTAAAACCACCTTTCAAGATAAAGCACTCCTGTACAACTACACCACCCAGTCTGACCTCAGAGACACCAGTTTGCAGCTTTTTTGTTGCTTTCAGATGCTTTTTTGACTCTTTAGTTATCCTGAACAATTCGGCTTCAACTGTGAGCAGCCGCTTGTGACAAAAGCAGCCTGTGCGCCATCCTGCCCGGTGAAAAGTGGCAAAAGGCGAAAATAGTCTAAGATGTGGTAAAAAACCAAACCAAAACCTCAGCTAAACTGTTATATTTTACTTAAATTCAACAAGCAACCAGGGAAAAGGGACTAAAAGCTGTAAACATAGGATTGATATTGACAAGTCCAATATTCACTCTTCTTTTCGCTCTGCTTTGGCCTCCACCAACTCCACCAATGTCTGGTAACTAATATATTCTGTAGCTTTGTCACTTCTTTTTTTCACATATACTGTATATAGTCACTTTTTTCCCATTGTTGATGATGATGAAATATGACAGCACAATCACAGAGTAGTTTGGGTGTCATTGACATTAACTTTCTGGATTTTTATTCCTCCTACTGTGTCTCACTTTGTTATTGTCCATATTATTGCATGGTATTGTACACGTCCTTCACTTTATGTAGAGGAGAAAGCACATTATCAAAATCAAGTATGCTTCATTATTTTCAGTCGTTTCTTACCGTTACAGTCTCAAAGGGCTTCCCATCGCACACATTACAAAAACAATAAATGTAAATGACACAATTCAACCCTAAAGTCACCTCAAAATGCTTCTTTATATAATTATGCTTTTAGCTTTTTATCTGCTAATACATCTTAAATCAAAGTGACAAGGCTGTTTTTAGGGGGTCATTCACAAAAGGGGCTGCAATTCAGCATTGGATGTAAAATAGTGAATATGAACGCAATTATTTAAACCAACTCATCCGTATCTTTTAATTAATTCAATTCATGAAAACAGCATTGGTATCTGTGCGTGGTAGTTAAATGTTTCTGTCTTTTGGTTGGTCAGGACTGAATCTTAACAACAGTTGTATGGATTGACATGATTTTTTTTACAGACACTGATGTTCTCCTGTGGATGATTCCTGAAGGTTTTGATGATCCCTTGACTTTTCCTCTATTCAACATCATCAACAGTTGGTCTGAATTTCATTTATGCCTGTATATTAATATCCCGACAGCTCCATGATGGATGGTACCACTTTTTGTACAAACATTCATGGCTCCCAGCTGATTTATCCCACTGGTTTTTCCTCTAGCGCCACCATACATGCAGCTGACATTTGAAAAGCGAAATGTTTCTCCAAGTATTGGAAGGATTGCCCTGACGTGTGGCACAGACCTCAGGATGGTGATCCTCTGAATCATCTTATGCAATCATCAGATCAAAGCCTCAGTGTGTTTAATTCTTGGGTTTATCACCAAATAGCCAAAAACCTCAGTTGTACAGTTAAAGGCTAATTAGCAAATGTTAGCATGCTAACATCCAAGAGAGATTGTTGTCCAAGTGTGCACGTTTTCATTTTGCATATTAGTTTTCGCCTTCACAGCCAAAAAAAAAAAATCACATTTCTCCCACGAGCAGCATCCGTTTCCTGTTCTTTCATGTCGGGTATCAAAGCATGAACAGTAAGCTGGAAGAAAACTTGGGATTTGTTGGTGTGATTTAACAACGTGAAAGAGCCGACTGAGTGTGAACGTAACACACCCGAACCATCCTGAAGAGCACGAACAAGCGGCTCTTATCACGTCTGCTGACACCTTTAATTTGTTTTATCTGATCTTTAAAATATCATACAGTGAAAAATTCATTTACATATAACTTAATAATGTGCCCATTTAGGGTATTTATATTTATAGTGTGCCGTACTGTATGTACAGATTATCACAAAGACTAAGTTAGTTTTTGAAGATAACTCTCAGACAAAACACTGAGAAGTTGTTGTGGAATTCCAGCAGCAGGTACGGAGCAGATAAAATTCTCCGTCTCTGTAAAGTATCACTTCCAGCTGTTGTAAAATCCATCAGAGCTGTCTACAGTTAAAACGCTGTATTGTCTGATTCAAAAGGTGGTTATAATAGAGGGCCGTGATTGTAGCCACAATACAGATTCCATCTCGTCTGCTAATCTACCGCAGAAATCTCAACAGTACCAGGAAGGTGAAGTTGCAGGGTGGAGAAGAATGTCGAGATTAAATTTTTTTTCAGTGATTGTCCTCTTTGAAAAGGAATGAATATCTTTATGTTTAACAGCAGCGTTTGATTTTAAATAAATCATTGTGCATTTAAAGGAAAAAAGCCTTACAGCTGCAGGGGTGCAGTGACGTATACACCTCCCCTCGTCAGTGCTAAAGCTGAAGAAGTTATTCATATGCTGTTATTCATATGCTAAGCAGTAAGCCGCACACCTTAAGACTTTAAGGGTGTGCTGATATTTTATTTAGGAATTTTGCAAGGACAAACCAAAGACCGAAAGTGAAAATGAGACTAATTTCTTAATATGTAGAGTGCTGCTGAATTAAAAGCTCATTATTTGAAATAAGCTTTATGATGGTAAGTCTTGACCCTCTCTGCGATAGCGAAGACGAACGCATACAGTGGATGTTTGAGAATTATCTCTGAAGCTTTCTGAAACGATTTGTCCTTAACCAAGCCAGACACAGAGGCGCTCGCCGGCTGCTTTTGTTTCCTTAGTTTTACTGTATTGCAGGGTTCAAATGAAGAGGCCACAGTTTTGTATCAGCATTGTGAGAGAAAAAAAATATTTTTTTTAGAGATAAACCTTTTTTTTCTCCCCCGTAGCACAGAAAAGAATAGCTGTGCGCTCACACATCTTGTGCAGCGTGGAAAAAAAAAAAGCCACATTCTCTCACGTTGGCCTGTCTGGGATAGAAGAATGCTGATTTGCTTGAGGTAAGGAGAAGCAATGGCCATTTAATTAACCTTTCCTGCCTCAATCTGCTCACAACAATTTTGCCTGTGACTCCCTTTAATAGTTTAATGACCTTGCTGTCAGTAAGACTGAGAAGGACTGAGTCAAGGTATGATTTAATTAAAAGAGTCCATATGTTTAAGACTGTACCTACGGAGATGCAGAAACATTGGGGTTCTTGGAAGTGACAGAGCTGACCTCGCTATTGAGTTTCAAAATGACAGCATGCAGCACAGTGTAAATAATTAGACGAGAAAAGCGAAAGAAAAAAAAAACACTGAATAAGGCGTCTGACTGTTTGTCACTAGTTGTTTTTGTAATCAATGTCCAGTAGTGCTGACTTTATCCACAATATGGTGCTAGTGTCCCTTTCAGAAAAGACACTGCATCCATATGCAAAGCATTAAAGAAGAAGTACAGTATCGTAAAGCCTTTATGCTTGTAGTGTGTGAGGCACACATTATCTGGGAGGAGAGCAAATGGGCCTATTAGCACGTTTCTAGGCGGTATTTTAATCGAAATCAAGTTCAAAATGCATCTTATTTTGAAAAGCAACACCAATTTACTGAAGTTTTCATTTATTGCACATCATAACTGGACTGCTGGGATACCTTAAAACACCTTTTCTTTACTTTAATCATTACATTCAAATGTGTCTTTATATTTAGTCATGGCCGCTATGTAGTTGTCAACATATGGTAACAGTGACAAACTGCTTTTAAGTCACATCTGACGTCCTGTTGACGGCTTTTAGTCCTCCCTTTAGCCGCTGAGCTAACATTAGTTAACATTATAATTTCACAAGAGCTTCTGATCAGCTCTGAATTTTTTTTATGAATCCATATAAAGGGTAATTAGAATATTAATGTGATATACTTAAAGAAAAACTGCGAGATTTCTTTACTATCCCCATTGTGGAAGAGTACGTGTGCAGGAGGCTAACGGTTGATGGTTTATTGAATGTCAGAGTCTTTATTCTTTTGGTTTTCTAGAACAACACAAACATGCAATCCTCTCTAAGTTTTTAAATATCCAAACAACACATCGCAGCATTTCACTTCTTAACCCTGTCAGAGCGAACCGACTGACACCGGCTTACGATGCACGTTTACCAGATAATGGCCAACACTTTTATTGTGGCCAACTCACAAAATAAAAGCTTAAAAATGAACAGCCTGCTAACAGCATTGTTGACGGAGACAACTGGGTGCAGGGAGGTTGTGATGATGGGACATTTGGTGTTTTAACAGGGTCATTGTTGCAGTTGCTTGGTGCTTTTGTCTTCATAAAACATCACAGGTGTCATGTTTTTTTGGTTATAAGCACATTCCTTCAACTGCTCAAGTACATCTTTTTCCCATTAGTGCAAACAGCCTTTCTGGCACAATCATCCTTAATAAAGTGACTGAAAAATGAAAAGTAATCATTTTCATTTACTATCACCAAACATACATAAAAAAAAAAAGTTCTGGCGGATTATTGATTATATAGGAGTTCCTGTAGACGCCATGTTTTAGACAATGATTTCCGCTTCTTAATCTTTTTTAAGATGAGACGCTGCCTCTCCATCCTCCTTCGCGGCCGCCTCTGCCAGCTCAGAGAATGATGGAAGAGTGCCATGGTCACCGGTGACGGCTCAGCTGACTGTCATACGCAGCACCGGTCCACTGATGAGAGTGAAATTACTTCATAATAGTAGGGGTGTTCCTGGGTTTATATAACGATATGATAATCCTCTTTTCACACAATGATGATAATGATCATTATTATGGCAGGGGAGTAGGGGGCGAGGAAACCGCTCGGAATGGAGACTTTGCTGCATAATCCTCCTGCCTTGAAAGGTTAAATACGGATTTGAATACTATGATCCCCCACTCTGAAAACGATATTTCTGTATTTGAAGCAAATGTGCTCATTGTGCACTTTACCTTGTGGAGCAGCACGAGTGCCAAAGAAGACGTGCTCGTGCTCGCCGTGCTGTATTTGCACGAGTGGTAGTATGAAAAAAAAAAAAAAACCTTATAAAGGATGACTGACTTGAGAAATCCACTGTCGGAGGAGTTGTTGTTAGAGTTAAGTTTAATTGGGGCTGCGGTAGCCTAAAGGTTAGCAAAGCTGGCTTTGGACCAGAGTCAGTAGAGCGGAAAAATGTGGGACGGGAAGTGACTGTGTAATGCTTTCTGCTCCCTTAATGTTACCCTACAGTACCATCGTGTTTCCTGTAACCTTTCACTTAACCCCAGCTGCACCAGTGGATTAGCTTTATAGCTAACAAGACAAGACAGTGATGGGCAGCTGCCAACTACAAATATAACTGAGTATGTAGCTGGTACATACTGAGTTATATACCTCATTTTGGAAAAATACATATATACACACAGTCTAAAACACAGAATAATTACAAAAAATACCTCCAAGAAAGATGCAGTCAAACATTTTCTCAGTCATTGATGTGTTTAAAATCATTTTCATCCAATCTCCTGTAGTTACATGCACAAGTTGGACGCATTAAAGAAATAATACACCAAAAATCTGCTTTATAAGTATCAACGAAAACTAAAACATGATACTTTGTGATGCTTTGGGCTAAATGCTAATGTCAGCATGCAAATATGCTCACACTGACATACTCACAATAATCACAATAACAGTGGTAAGAAAGTTTAGCTGTTAGTGTTTATCATGTGGTTAAAAAATGTATTTATCCTTTGGGCACCATGAATGTCTGTCCAAAATGTCTTGGCGATTCAGTCCAAAAGTTGCAAAAGTTAATATTTTAGTATGGAGGTGGACCAGCTTTTAAACAAACCCATAAAACCATCCCTAAAGCCAAGCTGGTATAAAGGCTAAAAATTTTTTCTTCCTGTTGGCTTTAAAAGGTGGATCTGAAAAGTTTGACCTTGCCCCAGCTTGTGGTGAACTTGGATTTGTGAGCTCCATCTGTGTTTTAACAGCAGCTCTGATTTTTTTTGAAAACTTCTCGTCTGTCCAAGCAGCCACGTCATCAAAAGAATATGTAAAAACATGCCTACATTCAGAGCTTGTTTATTTGCTACTGCAGCAGAACCTGTTTATATGCATCACTTGCAGCGACTTACTTAGACTGGTTGTGGTTCCACCTCTAAAAAGAGAGACCAACCAATCTGTTATATTTCCATCATAGAGGCTGGAAAAGGCGACTAAGCTTTAAACTTTAAAGAGCCTAAAAAGGAGAGTTTCGCTGCCCTCTATCACAGTTTCATGTCTGTTTTACCTCCCAGCAGTGATGTCACAGTGCACTGACACACCCCTGAGTACACTTCTACATCACTGTGGCAAAGTTAAACCACAGGTCTGTAAAAACAAGATTTACAGGTCACTTTAAGAATTAATCAGTGATACTTATTTATTGATGTTTAAATGCTACATGTCAGACCTTTAAACTGTACCCAAAAATGATTGTATACAGTAATTTTATCTTGATTATCTCATTGAAATAACTGCATCTTTAACAGCATTATATTACCTCATGGTAATTCAATAATTAGACTTTCAACTGTTCAGTATATCCAACAATGTCTTTTTTGCAACTTCCTGCTGACTGTAAAGGCACTCTAGCAATATATTACAGGACAAATACAGGATTTTGCATTAATATAGAAGAAGTCAATCAAATTTCTGTTTCGTTTTTTAAATTTGACTTGATAGCAAAGTGCTAATTAGGGGCGCTAATTAACAAAACATCAACAAAATGTTGATGTTTTTCAGCACATTTATTATTACAAACATGTTTAACGTTTTAAAAACCTTTAACACAAATGTACTTTACAATGGCTGTTATCAAGTGGCAGAACATGAGAGAAAATCAAACTAAGAAATTCATAAGAAATTAATTCGTCTGTCTACACCGATTAAGTTGAATTTTGTCATTTGACAAACTTGTTGAACATTCACACATTTCCCAAAGTACCTCAGGTCGCTCAGCTCAAGAGGAACTCGGCGCTGCGGGTGACCTGTTTTTCTATGTGGTGTCTTTTCTGAACAATCTGAACAATGATTTTGTTAAATAAAAAAAGCTCTGTCGGCGCTCAGTCATTTTTATTTCACTGTAACTAAGAAACAAGGAAAATTGTTTTGCTACAAAAGAAAGTGACACATTATGAAGATTTTTCAGAGAGAAAAGTTCAAAAGAAAGGTGAGACGCCGCTTCTGTGTGAAAATGTACGAACTGCTTAGTAGCTGCAATTATGGAACTAATAAAAAGGTAATATATTGTAAAAACAGGGTGATAATAGTGTAATATTATTGTGATTATAGAGGTTACAATGAAATAGTGTCTTCCCAGTACAAAAGAGATCTTTCTTTGCAATATTACGGTTTTATTTTTGCAAAAGGGTAATAATGACTTATATTTGCTTAAATGTTGATTAAATATGTATATGACAATGTAATAAATCTGACTCACTTTATTTTTCCCAAGCTACTTGTTCCAGATATCTGAACTATTAAGTTTATATTCGTATGATGATATGATGATATGACAATGAGACATTAATTAATGACAGCTGACCCTCAAAAGTGACGCTTAGCTGTACCTAAAAACGACAAGATAGCCTTGAATATTTTGTACGCCGCTCTTTGCGCGTGACAAAGAGTTTAGCAAATCCTTGTTCTCGTTATGTCACTCACCAATGTTCCTGAATAATTTTCCACCTTCATACACTCTAATTTTCACTCTCTTACGCGGTGAAATGCTCCCACAGCAGAGCCCGGCTGTGGTAAAGGAGAGCAGCTCTGCAACACCAACAGGCTGAGACGAACAAAACACAGCAGAGTTAAAGGTACAACAAGAAGGATTTTCCTAAAAGACAATGTATTTTAATGTATGTAATGCTCAAACTAAGATAATTCCTCTCAGTCATCACTTATAACCTTAAGTGTGTGGCGGTGTTTGTATCTGGATTTTCTTATTTTGCTTTGTTTGGGATGTTTCTTGACGTCGACCTTTGACCTCTGGAGGTGTGTTCACTTTAAACTTAAGGAGGGGCCAACTTTGAATGTTTACAAACAGCATCTGAAAGAGCCTACTTATAACCCGCTTAATAACAATAATAATAATCAATAATAATGGTAATAGTATGACATTTTTGCATTGCCAACTAATAATGTGGCTGCTGTGAAGATGTGGTGATAATTTGATGAAAACAGGGGTAACAGTGGGGTAAAAATATGAAAATACGTTTTATAAGTTATGATGATTTATTCTGATTTATTAAGAACATGTTAATTCAACATATTCTGTAATTTCATACATAATTGTGCACAGTTCCAGTGCAGAGTCTGGCATTTTTTTTATCTAATCCTGATTAGTGCTACAGGTCATGAAATTCAATGATTTGGTAGCAGTGACAGCCATGTTGCAAGTCTTATTGAACAAATTACCTGTTAAAATGTGAGGTTAAATGCTAAAAATGCTAAATATTTAGTTGTTGCCTTACTATGTATACTCTACTTTTTGTGTCATTGCTATGTACTGCCATATTTTTTCTAAATATATTTAAATAGTATTTAAAAGAAACTTGATATTTGGTGTAAATTAGATTAATCTGATGGAATTTATTCTTTAAGGCAAATAGCAACATATCCCATTGTACTTGTTAATATGTTGAATACATGTGCACGTGTTAGCCTGTGCATACTCTGTGTGTGTGTATAATATGAGACTAGTATGTGCGATACAGTGTGTGAGAGAGAGAGAGAAGTGCAGTACGGGCTGTGTAGTTTGTGCCAAATTTCAAACATGATTTACATTCTCAATGTAATGTATTAAAACGTTGACAGGGCAAAAGGGATTCACAAGATGCTGCATTAGAAACTCAATTTCTGTGATGAATTGCCTGAAGCCACTGAATTACAAACTGCTCTCTACCACCTTCCCCGACTCACCCCCTCCCCACGGCTCAGAAGTTTTTTTGTGCGTGTCAAAATCTTCTTAAACCTCTCTCTTAATCTGATCTGCTGAATGTGAGAGGGTGAAAGGATTTTCAGACTAAAAAGCATTCATTTTTCGTCTTGTTGTGCATTGCCTTTTCCAAGTGCTGGGTCAGTAATATTCAAAACTTGCTGCTTTGCTCTTCCGTCTCCCCGGCACCGCTCCGCTTGTCTCGGGCTTATGGATGTCCTCTCCACACCTACTCTTTCGTCAGTGTGTGTGACTGGTGAAAAGCTGCCACCATATAAACTAAGTGTAAGCATTATTAACTAAGTAGTGCAGATTGATGGTGACAAATACTCATATAGGGGACCAGCGCTGGGTAATGTACAGCTGTGATATATATACCCTGCATACACAAAGTCCCTTTACTGGACTGCATACAAAGAAATGATGAATTTAACTATAGCTGGATGTTACATGCCAAGAAAAACCTGCAAAGGAGAGTGTGTGAAACATAAGACATCAGATATGTTTTAGAAAATATACATTTGTTTATTATAATCAGGAGTCTGAAAGGTATCATGGTGCTAATTGATGCTTAATTTGTTTGAAGAAACCCAAATCATAACGTATCTTGTTCTTTTACAAAACTCTGGTGACATGTTTTTGCATTACAGACCTTTTTTATTTTAGCTACATAATAGTTAGGACCAATGTGTTTGTTAATTTAAATCACATTCTGACAGATGTATTAACACTTTGCCCTTTACCCAGTCGGATGTGTGCTGCTGTTATATATCAGTGTCAAACCGCACAAGTGTGTTTCATATGCAGACAGATTTAGAGCAGTCACTCTTTCCACACTTCTGTCCAACTTTTCAGTGTCAAACACTCTTTACCTCTGTGGTTAAAGGAGGCTATATAAACTATGTTTGCAACAAGAGAATTTACTGTGGAAGTTTTGACCACAGTGAAAATAACAAAACTTGCTGTATGTTTCTCCACTGTCCGTATGCTCGGTAGATGCTTTTTTGTCAATCATGACTCTGATAGAGGAAGTATACTTATCCGTATTTCTTAAAAAATATGACAAATTTTTTAATGATTTTGTTTTTTTTTATTGTGAACTTGCTTTCATGTCCATCGTGGCCGCAGTTCTACAGCTGCTGTTCTCCGTCTATGTGGAAATGACAATAATATTCAGGTTTAATTACAGCAGCAATTACAGGAGAGTGAGGCATCATATGGAGAAGGGACTCAACGTTTAAAACTCATTCACCATTAAGTATGAAGAAGGATAAATACTGAAGATTTCCTGCCTCAAAACAGAACTTAATAGTAGTCATAAAAGTTTTCTGTCTTTATGTTTACCTGAAACAACATATCATGGAAAGAATTGCACAATTGAAATGGACATGAAACAATGCCAACTTCACTTTTTCTCTTTTGTGACAGGCCACAGGTCAAGTAAGTCAATATATTTAAAAAATAATCCAATAAAAAGTGCTTTGCAGAGGAATTATAGAGCATTTAAAACATAAAAATGTGTCAATGCATCTGTTTGTTCCAACATTTTGTAGTTAAACACCAAAATAAACAAATGTTTTACTCTCCCACTGGTGTAAAAAAAACAGAAGGCAGGTGACTGTAGTTCTTGCTGCCTCACACCACCAGTCAGCAGTTCAAAATGTCACCGAGTTCAAAGCAGAAGTAAAATATATTAAAGGATTTACAATGTGTGTGATGTGCAGATGTGTCCTCCCTGCAGACTGCTGCACCGTATGGCCGTGTCGCCTCCCCACCCTGAAAAACTAAACGTCTGCCTTCTGGATTTATTCTGGCATTGAGTGTGGCGTGTCAGAAATAGGATAATAAAAATATAAACACTGAATGGAGAGCTCGGAGATAAACACAATAAATAACCGGAGGAGGAAAGTACTTTTTCACACGAGTGTCTGAGTCATTGTTCTTCGGGTTCATGTTTTATACGGATGATGGTGCCGGCCCGCGTGATTGTGCCGCTCCTCATTGTTCTTGTTGATTTACAGCAGCGGTACAATGGTGTAATAGGAGTTTGGCTTTGCTGCTTGAGAAGAGGTTTTGACTAATGCAAGCGGGGTCTTTTGTTTGTGAGCTTGATTGCGAGGAGTGGGGAAGCCTTGGAGCTGTCATCCCAATAAAGAAAGCTCCTCAGTACAGCGTTAACACCAACATCCAATCAAAAGAGGGGAGAAAAAAAAACAGATTTAGTTCACTTCTGTTTGCTTTTCACACAGAAAAGGCCATGCATTAATGGAAATCCAAATATTCCAGCATTACCAGAGGATGATAATGTAAATTCAAGTTAATATTGGTACAATGTGTGTGTGACAGTTTGCCATAATGCGCTCTTCCTGGATTAGTCATTCATTAAACAGGTTTGCCATGCAAAGCCACTGTCAGATTTTTGTCAAGGAGGACAGAAAAAGAGAGAAAACAGTGCCAGAAGAAGCTCTTACAATTAAATTCTGCTGCCTGATTATGGTGACCAGTTTAATCTCGAGCATGTGAGTTCCTCTGTAGATCTGGAGCAACAATTCTTTGCAATAATAGAACAGAAAGACAGGCGAAACAAAAGGGTGTATTAAAGCGCTCTGTTTGGTGTAAAAGAAGCCGGGAAGCATTGTCAGGAAAATTATGTTGTTTCACATTAGATGGTTTAGAATAACAACATCTATTTATACCTCTATTTTACTCCCTCAGTGTGGCATCTTTTTACTTTGCAGTGCTCCATAATATGAGATATGAGAAAAGGATCAAGTGCTTTTGTATTTTAGTGTGCAGAGATCTCGCAGAGATTTATAGCTTTTGTCTCGAATCTGCATTTTATTGTGTTAAAATATTTATGAGTCCGCGCACACTTAATATTCAGTGCTCCGCTAACATTCATCAAAGCGGCTCTCTTTCTCTCTCATATAGTGACCATTTCCTACTGAAAATATTTTAATATAAATGTTTAATTGCAGGTCATTAACTTGCTCAAACTCTTCGATTTAGCTCGTTTGTCTTCTTGGTGACTTTGATTAAATCTTGATGAAGTTCATTGACGTTAACAACTTAGAGATATTTCTTGAAATGCAACATGAAAAACTATTTGTGCCAGACTATTTTCCTTTTTTTTTTGGCAAATGCATGCATGTTTTCTGTGTTTGTATGCATCACTCCTTCCTCTATATCTCATAAATTATTGGTAAAATTAACATCAAACCTGCAAAGATTTGGTAACTGAACAAGGTATAGATTTAAAGCTGGTCTTGTCCTAATATTATAAAATGTCTTTGTCCCCTACCTTTCTAATATAATTGAATATAATTGATATATTTTAGCACACCATGGGAGTGGGAAACACATAAACACACACAGATAAACAATGTTTTTCAAGTTTCTCTGTATTCTGTGTTAATTTCTTTCCTCTCAAAGTCACGTCAAAGTGCAGCTCGTGTTAAAATGTGGTAGAAAACGTGGTTAAATGTGCAGGTTCGGCCCAGCTCTCTGCCTGCTCAGCTCCCTCTAGAGTCTGCACTGCATGTGGGCTCAAACATTGGTCTTCCCAAGAACTTTAATTTTCACACAAAGCTCGGTCAGCGTGATCTTAAAAGTCACGTTAGTTAGAATCCACAAACACTTCACACAACCATGAAACGTTTAAATCAAGCATTTCCCCCCCAAAACCAGATCACCAGTTTGATTTCAGGCTCTTTATCTGACTACTGTACACACAGCAGTATGGCAGTCACACACACACACACACACACACACACACAGAGTTTCCTGAAGGATACAAATCACTGATGAAAAATAAAGATCAACACAGCTGCCACGCACTATTATGATACAAAATGTGGTTTGGGCTTATCTTAGTGAAAAAAAATGACACAGACACAAATATTTAACAACTTTAAATATTCAGAAAATATGCTGTCATATTACCTGATGTGACAAGAGCTCTAAGAGCAAATCATTTTCTGATCCATGACCCTGAAAAATGTCCCCGTGTCCGAGAAAACAAAAAGCTGAAGTTTGCACCCCTGCTCAGATCTGGAAGATGTATTTCAGCATCACATGAACCTGTGAGTAAACACTGAAAAGATATTACAGCAGAGAAGGAAAGTAAGTTAGTATATTTATTCAAGTACTTAATCTCTGCACAATTTTGTGGCACTTTTCATGTGTACAACACTATAAATGTCTTCTAGGGGAAACTGTCTGAACATGTGCACCTTTATCTCCATATTTAAAAAGATGAAGAAGGCTGTTATTTATGTTACACACAGAAAAAACAAGATAGGACAAACAAAAAACTATAAGTATAACTAAGTATGGAAGTAAAATAAGCTCCATCTCAGCTAGCTACAGCATAAAAATGTCGCCTTTACTTTGAAAGAGTACTCCAACAATTTAGCATATCAACAAATGTCAGATTGACAATGAACAGTATCAAAATCTCTGCAGCAGAACCAGATGCAGCATCTTTTTTCTCCACGCGTTGTTCTTTCATGTCAAAATGTGCCGCCTACATAACCCACAATGCAACCCAACTGCTGATAGTCAGGTTGTGTTGCTAACCTCAAGCAGAAATAAAGAGCAGGCTACAGAAGTGTGGTAAGTTCACGTATTTCTGTACTTTACTGATGATCCTTCTGTATTTTTACTTAAAGCTGCATTATCTGATGTTTTAAGGGGCAGCAGAAACAAGCTGCAAAAACACAAAAAAAAACACAAAAACACTGATATATTATTCATTTTTATTATTCAATAAATGTGCCAGTGAAGTGATGCTTATTTCTTATTTCTTACTTCTGCTTTAATATTAGATATTAAAGCAGATATAATATTGATTATAGCAGCTTTAAGTAAGATTTTGAATGCAGGATATTTACTTGTATTTTTACACTTTTACTCATTTAAAAGATCTGAGCATTTCTTCCACCTACAGTATTTCTTGTTTCCTTTCTTCTTTTGATTTCAGTTATTAAGTTATTAAAAATAAGAAAACCAAAGCTTACAGCAGTCTTACTCACACTCTTACTACGTCTGTCCAAAACACCACTTTACAGATTCATTCAAGGATTTTCTGCAGGGTACAGCTAGTGCCTCATTCATTTTGAAGGAAATAAGCTGCAAAGCACCTGTTTGGATAAAAAATGGCAGGTAGTAATATAAGTTTGTTGGACTGCTTTTGTCATCGCCGCCTTCAGGACACACAAGCACTATAAATACTCCATACATCCTCACATACAATTCTGGCTTTGGGTTTGCGCTGTTTGTCACTCTTTGGAATTGATAAAAAAAGATTGGTCTCTGGAGAATGTGTTGTTACTGTCATAAAGGGAAGGCCATGTCCACATTATTATTTTTCTCATTGCGGGCAGGAGTGTGCGGCTTTTCAGAGCACTTTAATCTGCTCTCCAGCCGGACACGTGGGACTTGGCCTTGCCCCCTCGTCACCCCCGGCAGACTGGCAGTGGTAAATATCAGATGGGGCCTCTGCTGCTGCGCGGGAACGATACAATCAGCATTCAGAACAATACCCGACATAATAGGAGTTTTTCAACTGGTGGTTATGGCCAGAAAGCGGGTTGAAGGACCGTTCTGACACACAGATGTGACTGATTAAAAAAAGAAAAAAGAAATTCCTCAGTGACTTTTATATCTTTAATAGGAACCTGAATGTCAGTTTTGCTATCGTCTGTCTCACATGCATTTTGACCTCTTAGTTATGGAAATACTTTTTTTCTTCTCTATTTTTAGATTTTTGTACCAGAAACTACACACTTAGTAAACTTCCTGGGCCCTAAAGTTTTCTAGTTTTGATGAATATAACGTCGCTATTCCAGCTGCAGATATTATAGCTTTGGTCTACATGTTTCTGTAGTCTTCTATCCCCTGCCAAAAATAAACAAAAAAATTGACCTATTCATGTTTTATCTGCTTTTTTGACAGTTTTTTCAGGAGCTTTCAGATGAATTTCATGTGTAACCGAACTTTCATGCAGAACTGAAGCAATTAATCCATTAGTCCATTCATGTTGGTAGGTATTATCAATAAATTAGATCATTTAGAAATTGTTTATGTCATTTATTAAGGAATGAAGAACAAATATTTGCATGTTCAAATGTCTTGTTTGTTTGTTTGTTTCTTTTCTCAGTTTTATATCAATGTAAAAGTGATATTTTGGATTGTTGTTTGGACAAAACATTTTAATTTTTTTCATTTTACAGACTAAAGTGTTGGTCAATAAGTAAAAAAAAAACTATAGACAGATTCAATAATGTCTTTAGTATGTATTGCATATATATATATTATATAACCTGGTCTGAAAAATATGCAACAACCTGTGAAAAGTCTTTTTAGGGGAGAAGGCACATCAGAGTTAAAAAATTTAGCTTTTCTGTTGCAAAATTGTGAGGAAAAAAAGCTACAAAAACACTATAAAAGCAGCTGAGTAATTGTTTTCCTTTCACACTGACTGACACTTATTGTTATTCCTATTTGAGCGCTGTTTTGTTATTAATCAGTCAGGTCATGTGGCGAGGGCTGTCACTGCTCAAATAGCTTTAATATGGACTACCCCTCTGGGACACACTTGGTCATTAACTGTAATGCCATTTTCTGCTACAGAAACCTTCCACCCTCCCTTTTCACCCCCTTCATTGATTCCAAAATCAAGAGGCAAACGACTCCCAGGACATTTTAAGCGCGCTCACCCCTTCCGTTAGAAACTAAACGGGCTGGTTCAAGTCTTTTGTCTGAACTCTGACCTGCTGCTCCTCTGCACATAATCTCAGTCAGCCCGAGGACACGGGACTCACTTCACCTACGCCAACTGTCTTAAACAATTTGCGCCTTGTTAAGAGGGAAGCGGGCACATCGTTTAACAGAGGGTCTCTAATGCACTCAGACGGAAAAGGCGAGAAAGGCCTGTGATGAAGACGAGGGGAGGACAGGTCAGATGGCTAGCTACATCTTTAACATAGCTGCTATTGATTTTAGATTCTCCCCGTGGGACGGACAAAATGTCAAATGCACAGTGTGAGCAGTTAGTGCCTCTTCCTGTGTGTGTCTGTGTGTGAGCAACAGACTGAATGCATCAGGTACACACAATACACATAACCTGTGATTTTATATGTAATGAAATCTCTCACAGGAAGCTGACAGCATCCAGATATATGCTGCTCTAAAGACGAAGAGGAGCTGCGGTGTGATGTATGACCCATTAAAATCTATTTTTGCTTAATACACAGTGTATATCTTTGCTGTGTGTTTGAAACTGTGTGCATTTATTGAGTCAAAATTTTAAATACTATAAAGAGGAAATAAAAACTTGATCTTTTTTTTCTTTAGTGAAAACGCCCCCTGCATTAGTATTCAGGGTTTTTTGTTTTGGAAGTATCTGTGATTATTCACTTAATGACTGAGAGTTTATTTAGTTTTTATTTGTACAATAATTATGTAAGTGAGCATCACAAATTGTTTGTAATATTGTTTTAATTGTAACAGACACACAGGCAGTCAACCATCAGAGGGGCCTGACTTTGTCAGTAGTTTTGCCCTATAAGTGATTTGAACACTTGTGTCTCTGTGTTTTTGGCCCCCCTAACCTTTAAAGTCCATTGGAATGTCAATTGGGAGTCCAATAGCAAGTTAGGCTAACTGGATTACACTTTCAGACTGGGAGCTAGTTATCCTAGCTTGCCACCTCCCAATAATTGAATTTTAATAGATTTGATGGCCTGTGTGATGAGAGCTGGTTGAAAAATGTCTTGTATGTTGGAAACACCAACTCAGAGGTTTGAAACTTGTTCCCACAAACATGTCAAAAACCTGTTAAACACTCTCTTTAAATGTAAAAAAAAAAAACATGCTCATATGGTTTATATTTCCCTGCACAAGTGAAGAGAATTTAAATTTAATTTTTTGACAGACTCGCGGACACATGCGTCCCACAACACCACAGGAAGTGGTTTTAGTGTTCTTCTCTGGTGCATTTGCACAGACTGTTCCTGCTTGATTGGATAGCTGTCAAGACTCATGTTAATACCAGGTGTAAACACGGTATACATGTGTTGCGCATACTTTCCAAAAGCTTAGGAAAGGCCACATCATGCCAGCATTTTCCTGCAAAGAACTAATGCCCTTGTCAGAATGATTTGTTTTTCAATGCTGCGCTTGTTTGTGGATATACGAACCTGCGTCTTTCTGGCTATCACAATTTATTCGATTTTAATCAGGTAGCCTTTTGGACAAATAAGACCTGATTAAAACAGTGTGAAAGTTGTTCATTGAAACACTGTGTGGAGCCAAAGACAAAAAGTACATTGAAATGCTTACCTTTCATTAACTACCAATTCACTATTGTATGCTGAAGAGAGAGAGAGAAATGCCAAAGCATGAAAACCCTCTCTGCAAAAAAAACGTACTAATGTCTGTTGAAGTAAGCAATAAGGCATTGAAAATGATGCATTTAAGAGAAAAAATATTACCATTTGAAATGGACTCAGCTGTTGTCTGTTAATTAGATGTCCTTGAGAGATATGGGTTGCCTTCAAAAGCAAGAATAGATCTTTTCATTATTTTTCTATGGCTTTGCTATTTAGGCCTTCCCTTCCAGACCGTTCAAGGCAACCACTAGCCCATCTTTAGACAGTGCTTTTTTTTTTGTCTTCATCATTTTATATCATTTTGAGTCACTGTTATCCTTATCTAGATATTTCAATTACATGGCTTCTTTGCCACAATGTCATTTATTGAATCACTGGTTTGCACAGTATTATTGGTCCACTGTGAATAAGTAATGGTTTTGCAGACCACAAAAGCCAAGCACTCATGTGTCTGTACACTCATGTGGTCCACTCATGGGAGGAGATGTAGCCTAATCGTGGAGTCTTTGTGCGGCTATCAATAAGGTCTAACATGAATATTATTCCAATGCATCTTAAGGATTGCAATTTGATGTACAAAAGTACTATCAGCAAAAAGGACTTATTACTGCTTTTATTATATTATTGTTTATTCAATTGTTGAGTTATTATTATTGATGTTGCACCTGCTCAAATAGCTCATTTTAACCTTTATTATATATACTGTATATACAGTTTAATCCCTAGCAATGCGTCATATTTTATGTCCTGAGCTTGTTTTGCATGTATAATTAGATTCTGTAAAGTAATGTTTCTTGTGAGTAAATGCAAGGAGCTTAAACAGTATTTGAGTACAGTAGCTGACTAATTATACATTATTATGCTCCACCACTGGTGACAGATGCTGTTTGTCAGATTAGATGATGTTTTATTTTGAAATTCATCTTGTATCCTCGCATTTTGTTATTTTATTTAGCTGCTTAAAAAAATTGGGAGAAATTAGCCTGGAATGACATTGATTATGAGTCAAAATGGCACTTCCTGTGTGACACCCGCAGGGATGTCTTCATTCATGTAATAACTCAGAAATCCTGTAACTCCACAATTGCACATTTTTTAGGGGGGGATGTTTGGTTGGATGCATTAAGAAGAAGACGAAGAAGAAGAAAAAGAAGAGTGAGAGGGGAGACTTGACGCAGCAGTCTGGTGTGCATAAGAGGTTTCCCTTCCCTGCATCAGTAGTGCACAGAGCAGGTTAACAGTCCTGCGCCCAGGGAGATGATGAAAAGCATAAATTAAAGCGCTCCCTCAAGGAGAAGAGGGGGTGCTGGGTTACCAAGGCATTATCAGCGCCGGGTGAGAAGCACACAGAGCTCAGTTTCATCTTCGTGCTCTTTGTTAACACAAAGGGGGTCACCTCCATATGAAAGGAAATATAATAACACAGAGACCCTCGCACAATGGCGGACTGCTGACAAATTCTCACCTAATTCTGCCCTCATATTCACCAGCCTAAACTTGGGCTCTTTTCAGGGAGAAGCATCAAGGCTATGGTGATACTGTGCAGAAAAAAAAAAGGCTGTGTGCAATACAATATGTTTGCTGATGAAAAATGTAGCACAGAAATAAAACAAGCACGCACATGCTCACTTGAGAAATGTTTTAATTATATACAAAAGAATGTGGCTAATAAAGGAGGGAATTAAGGCAAATGCTCTGAGCGATTGCGGGAATTTGGCCAAAAGGAAATGAGTTGCCTCACAACCTCTCCATCCCTCCCTCTCTGCCTCTCCCTCTCCCTGCCTCCCTCTCTCCCTCTCTCTCCCCACCATTAAAAAGCCTGCAACTTCAAGCAGTTTTTTAATCAGCTAAAAAACATATGTGGCTTTGCAGCTAAGACAGCTTGCCCAGGCGCTGATAAATGCCTATCACTAATTTGCATACGGTAGAAGCTACCCTTTAATCAGAACCTCTAATCCCTGACGGTATTAATGATTTTTTTTTCTCCTCGTATAGTATCATGTTTGCTAATTCCAAAGTGATCAGCTTCTTGTATGCGTCTCTTTTTTTGTGCTGGCATAATGGCCGAGTTGAGAACTTCTGTTATCCTACTTTGGCACATAATTAGGACTACAAAGGGGGACAAATCGCGCTGAATGGGACTCACAAAGAAGAGCTCCTTTTTTCAACCCCGTCTTTTCTGCTGAGCTCTCGTTAACAGTTGTGTCACTTCATATATAGCCGCAGAAATGGGGAGAATTTGATGCCAAATCTTGAGTGCACGACAGCGCTTAAGAGTTCTGCCCAGGCACAGAGAAAAATATCAAAATTTACCATGTAATTAAAATGTCTATCACCCCTCGGCTGGTTTAGAGGTTGCATTTTCTCCTTAAAGTGGCACTCTAGGCTATAAAACATTCCTCTTAATTTCCTCGCTAAGCACCTTGCAGAGTACTTGTGTCTGACCTTATTTTCTGTCTTCATAGAAATAAAATCCGCTCTCATTTTACCGGATTAAAGGCAAAAGACTAAAGTTTGCGATACTTCAAACAAAAAGTAGTTTGATGAGGATGATTGCGATGTTAATGGTAGGTAAAATATTCCTCGTGCTTACTGGGAAAAAAAAATAAATCAAAAGCAGTATGGCCTGTAGTTTTGGGTCATAATACTGTTTGTGTAAGAAGTGGATTAAAAATGAAAGGGGAAAAGAAACCGAATGTCAACTAGGTACACACGACAGCTGATTTATACAATTCATTTGGGCCATTACTTTTCATTAAAGATCAAATGAAATGGGTACTTACTTACTAAGAGGCCTTTGGGGAGCTGAATTGCAGAGAAGAAAGAAGATTAAACTTTACATTCAGCCCCAAATTTAATTCAGAAGTAATCAATCGCATAATGGGCCAGCAACTGTAGCCGGGGTGATTGAAATGAAATTACCATATTTTTAATCTTAATTTTCCACACTGTTTATCTGACACTGTCAATATAAAATACAAACAGATAATGAAATAGCATTATATTGACACTACAATCATCTCTCGAGCAGCCCTCTGTGATTAAACCGCTGGAATGTTTGATTACATTTTGTTGGCTGACATTACAAATGACACGGATGCTTCGCCGAGACTTGCTGCCGGCTGGAAAATGAGCCTATCCATCAAGGACTCCTGGCAGCTTCTCCCTTCCAGTCGATGGCTACTGCCAACGGTCTGGGCACCCTTCTGTCAAGCCGTTTAGCACCCTAGAAGAGGGAGGGGATGTGGGGGGGAGGGTGGGGCGTGCTGTGAAGGAGGTTGAAAAAGATGGGGGGGGCAAGGGGGTGAGACGAGTGATTCACGGCTCCCTTGCTCTGCTAATGATACAAAAGCAAAGGAGTCACAGAGTGGAGGAGAGAAAAATGTCCCAGGCAACATATCGCCCATGCAGGTGTCTCTTGGCGTACCATAAAGGGACCATAAAGCCCTCACAATGCAAGGCCCACAGTCTGCAAATCAACAGCTCAGCTGCTGCCCTGGATTAGGACGCCACTGCAGCCATCAAGCCCTGTCCACTGCTATACCTACCGCCGTGACTAGCCTAATTACTTTTTAAGGGGCTCATCAATTTGCTCCCTGGAAAATTTGGAGAGAACTTAAATAGCAACAGGAACAATGTAAATATTTTGTAAAATTCACACACGAGCCTTAATAAGTTTATTTAACAACTCACATGCTCACATTAAAAGTGACCCTACGCTCCCTTCATAAATGATTTTTGTGAATAATTTTATCATCTTATTCATGTTCACATTTGAAGTCTTCTTCACCTGCAAACTGACAATGCCTCCTAATTATTTAATATTTGCACACCTTACAGTACAATATATTTGATTAATTAAATGGATTTATCGGGTCATGCATTGCTCTCTCTGACCTTGAAAACTGACCTTGAAAATATTCTCAAATTAATTACAGTCTCTAACACTGACACAATGGCCCTGGGTGGAAAAATGAACATAACCACTTTATCAGTGCAACAATTCACCATATTGGATTAAAAACCAGCATATGAATGCAGTCATGCATGCAACACATGTCTATGTGCTCAATAACATTTAACCCATGCATGGATATGGACAAGCTTTAAAAGATGTCTAATTATATAAAGATTAATGGAATGCACCATTAGCAAAGAGGAGAGATTTACTTCACTTTACATTACTTCACTTTATTTAACAGCAACATGATGTAAAAAATGCTCATTTTCATCTGCAGTTCCTGGGCAGGTTGATGTTACACACAAAGAAACAAACAAGACACTGAAAGAGCAGACAAACAACCAACTGATGTGAAGATCAATAAGTTTTTGCAAGTCTGTCGATTACAGATTAAGAAACAAACTACATGCATTAATGAATAAAGTTTGCAGATTCAACAGAAATAACTGTATTAAATCAGTCTGGATTCAGTGATATATTAAATGCTTTGAATCTATAATCCCAATCCCAATTGTTTTACATTTTAAACTGAAATATTTCCCTTAAATGCACCTCATTAACTCACGTCCTTGTTTCTGTTTCCCTTCTGATGCTACATTTCACAAATGAGCACCGCAGAAAAAGCCACTGTCCAACAGATTTTCGATGTTACCCTGAAGCTAATCTCCAAAATAAGTTAAGCTGAAGTTTAGCTTCCAAATGGCGTACTGTGGAAACACCACTAATCTGTCCAACCACCTGTTGAGGTGACACAGCGTTTTCAGTGACGCCGAAGGGGCAGCCTCAGGTTCTGTTCTGAGTTAGTTTGTAAGCGCAGCGTAGGCCTTTGAAGCGCCTTTTTCACGATTCATTTGCACCTCTGTCAGCCCCTGCAGTGTTGTCAGAAATGCTGGATTGACACTGAGACCACTCGACCTTCAATGACAAAGTATTGTTATTACAACGCGACAAAGTTGTTATCCGGAGACGGTAAAAACGAGACAACGCAGCCGCTTTGCAGCTGACACAGCTGATGGATGGAGGAGCTGCTTGACACATGTTACCATGGCCGCACTCCTCTTTTCAAAAGACTGGACCTTGAGCATTAAATGAGGCTCGCTAAATATGGGAGTCTGTCAGTGCTACTACTGCTGCTACCACCGCCAAAGCCTCTACTATTACTTCTGCTGTGTCCAGCATCCTTTCATTGAATTTTCTAGTTAAAAATATACATTTATAAAAACAATAATAACCACCAGCAATAGAAATATATGTACATATGTTGCATATTCTTAAGGAATTCAGTGAAACAAAAGAAAAATGTCAATATATATTATGTCCTTTCCAGTCTATATATTGAACTTTCTCAGCTTGATTAAATTGTTTTATCTCAAATAACATAATGTGTGGGATCAGTGGTCATGAATCAAAACTGTATCAACAATTTCATCAATCCAAACAGCAGTTTGAAAGACAAAATACATCAAATGAAACTAAATCCTGCTCTGAGAGATGAAACTTCAAAGTGGAAATAAAAAAGGAGGTGTTATTTATTTTTTTTACTGGTCGTGACAGTCGCTCTCTTGTTTCACTGAATTCCTGAAGAATGAGCCGCAGCATCGTCGTTTTGGGAGCAAAGGATTGTAGTATTTGTGGAAATCAGTAGTATCAGCAGTCCTGAAGGTCATGCTGATAAGACCTAGGATTTCCACCTCAGAATTGCATTGTACTCCGACCTTGAGGCCCCCTGAAGTCGATCAAACCGGCAGAACGGCTGCTCCACCACAGGACAGCCGAGTTCAGAGAGCCGTGGAATAACTGAGGATCAGTGCTTAGTCCCGGACCTGGTGAGGCTGAGCCTGCCAACACACTGGAATTATTCAGGTCGGGGGGAGAAAAAAAAAAAAAGACTTACTTTTCATGTAACTTTGCACAATATTCCTGTAATTTATTTATTTATGAATATGAATACTTTTTCTTCACTCTTCTAACAAAGTCCTCGAGATGAAGCTCAACATGTCTTTTATGAGTTTTAGCCAATTTTTAGCAACAAATTTAAACTTGTCAGCAAACAGCTAATAAATTCACATCTGTATTATATAATTACATATAATTGTAGCTATGCTGTCCTGTCTCATATCAGCTTATTACCACATTATAGAGAGTTATTAACCATTTATAAACATTATATAGTGTTATAAATGCTAAATAGGTACTATTACACTCATATACTCAAGCCTCATCTTAACACCTGATATCTAGTGCACATAATCACTTTATATGACTGTATAATTTAACTGCAAGTAGCCTGATGCATGATTTGCAATACTTAATATCACAGTTATAGATACTGAAGACTACTGCATGAGTACATGTAATACACAATGGAGTGAAATTAATAAAAACTAGAACACAAAATAAAGCTATCAGAACTATGCAGAGTAATTTCCTTTCAGTGATAAAAAAAATGCAATTCCTTATGACCTGGAGATAACTTGGTGCATTTAAAATAACTTATCATGATGCAAAAATAAGACCTTATCCATTTGTTCGTCCCTTTAAATGTGACATTATAAATCAGGGTCTTGTCTCCAGTCACTCCCAGTAAACATCCCCGCTGCCCCCAGTGCTTGCTGATTCTTGTCATTTTGCACCGCGATAAGGCGTGATCAAGCACGTGAGCGCCCCTCCACCTCCTACAACATCACATTTGTTCTCCATTATTAATCATCTTTCCTTCTTTGCATTCACAGCTTGCTGAATAAACCAGTGCTCCCTCTTCTGCTGTCGCGCCTTTTTAAGAAAGATGAACACAACTCTTAATACGAGTGGATGACAATTAATCAGGAGTTTCGAGTATATAATGTGAAAAATAAAGGAGTTAATGTACAATGTTGTAATGCTAGTTGAATAAAATGCTAAGTTTTTTGCTGTTGACTGTCAAATATTAGATGTTGGAGATTCCTCACATCATCAACGAAGGATTCACACTATTTTAATTTGTGTGGAGGAAACAGTCAGTCAAACTAATGAACACCTTCTTATAAATACTGCAACTGTTAATTGTTAGCAGCTAACGTTGTGCTGGCTACTTTTATCAGTCCTTGCAATTTACATTTCTTGTCATGATAATGAATTGTCATGTGAGGATGAAGACAAACACTGGCTGAATAAGTTGTAAATTATTTGAAACGTATATGTTTTATATGTGCTGAGGGTCAACATACAGCATTCAAGTTTGTTCTACAAAATGCAGCATGACAAAAATGCTGTTTAGTCCGACTTTGTGGAAAAATCCAACCTGGTTGCAGAACTTGAGAAACACAATTAAAAACTAAAAGACCTTGCTTGCCTATATAGGTCATACAGATCCATCTGTATTAAATTAAGTCTGTTGTTTGATACTAAGATATAAACTCCATACATATCTGGAGTCACACATTCGAAGCTTCTGTTAAAATCCACTTTTCCATGCACAAGGTGAACTAATCACATCACAATTTACTGGACTGTCATGACTTTGTGCAGCCGCTGAAACCAGCTATTGTTTCTGTTACTTTTAGACTGAGATGAAACGTCTTGAAAAATGATGTGTACATTGTTCAGGAAGGGCCTCTCCGTTTATGGATCACTTATCACACCTTGATGCACTATAAAGTGAAAGATACCAAGAATCACAGAGCATAGGAGAGGCAGTATTGACCTGGGGAATCTAAGCATGACGCTTTGACTACCAGGAGGGAAAAGGACATTTAGATGGTGAGATAGATTATGGGCACAAAGAGCACTTCATATACGGCGCAACATAAAGATGCCATCTGGAGTGTCAAGAAAACAACAGAAGTGGTGGACACAAAGAAAATCAAGGTGCTCTTTCTGTAAAGAAATGCCTTTATTGTATTAGCATGTCCAAGAATAAGCACTTAAAAACAAACATCAGTGCATAAAAGCATTACATTACAAGCATTTTTATAGAAAAAAAACTTTAATACAGAGGAATCTCAGTTTATGTGAAGCATGAAAAGCTTGCACAGACCCCTGATATTCAAACACTCTGTGAAATCGTGTGTTTTCAAGTCAACCTTTGTCGTACACGTCTCTCTTCAAAGTGTTGACTGTGAAGGTATCAGCCCACTGTTCAAATGTAAAATGACCACATTAAAGGATTCAGCACTTCATGATTTATATCCAGCATTGGGCCAATGCAGACTTTGGGGTCACTTTTGGAAACCAACAATCAGACATTCACACACACATTTTAACTAAAAACTGGCCCTTCTGTTCAGAGGTGAGGTGAAGGCAGGGACTGAACTTCTCTCTCTCTCAAGTTCTCTTTTTTTATATTTGTTATACAAAAATTCTGGTACTTTTCGTGTTTACATCCGAGCGCAACGCTGTGAATGCTTTCCCCGAGAGAGAGACTGTTTGGAAAATGTGCAAGCTTTTCACTTCGCCTTTGAGTGTGGCTGTTCAGATCAGTTACAGCAAAAAAAAAAAAAACGCTTCTGCCCTCCGACGTGGTCGAACAATGTCGACCATCGACCACGTCGGCCTTTTTAGAGCGTAATCTGGGCCTCGGGGTGTGAAGGGCGGGATGGTGGACGGGTGTGTCTGGGATGTCTGACACTGACAGATCAATCAGACCTGCAGTCAATACTGGAGTTTTATTAACTGCAACCACGAATATTCTTGCATCTTAAGTAAGTGTTTTAGTTATCTTACCCCTAACCATAGTTTGTTTACCATCTTTCCCAAATGGTAACCTTAGCTGCCTTTGCCAGATTTTGTAGAAAGTGTCCAAGAGAGAGGGAGATGGGATTCAATCCAGGCTTCTGGTGTCCACATCACACACTTTGTATTCTCGACCACTCAGACCAACCATCAAGCATTTTTACCTCCTTCCTGAGAGGTTTATTGTAGAAGAGTTCAACACTACTCAGGCCTCTGCAACCCGAAATAACTACTTTTCAGGCAGCAACTGGGCCCTGTCTCGACATAATTGTGGATGTTGCATCAAAAATCAAAAACAGTAGGCACAATAAAAGACAAAACATGTCGTCATTGCTTCTGATTATATCAGTCGAACCTTTATAGACTTCATTTGTAGACGCCAAAACTCTGCTGGCTCTTTTCAAGATTAGACGAGACATTTTTCAATTTGAGCAAACCTGCATGAAAACTTTTATTATTTTATTTAAAGCACTCGTATACTTGTCCTTGAAGATTACCTCTTATTATAAAGTGATTATACAATTGATTTCTGTCTTTAATGTTTTGTGTGACTCTTTGGCTCGCGAAAAGCGGCCTTGATCTCTAATACAAAAGCGACATACAGTAATGGCTATCAGGCAATAACATGACGCCTCAGAGAAAGACCGGGTTGTTGCACGGTGGGTGTGCTCGCAGTAATGCCTCAACAACATAAAATGCTGCGTTTTTTTTTTTTCCAATCCTCTTGTAAAGCTCATCCTCTGCAAGCTCCTCACACTCTGAAACCTCGTCTGGCCCGCGTAACCTGTTGATGCCACGCTTCTTTTATCCCCCACAACCTCTAAAACACCTTAAAATTTTGTAATTTCATAATCATTCGGAACTTGTTGACTCCCCGAAACCTCCTCCTCTGCATCCTCTTGATGATGTCTAACATTTTGTCCCCCGTCTCTTCGTCTCTTGAAGCTGCTTCACTCTCTGAAAGATCTTTAACCCGAGCAAAATTTATCTTGTTCTGAGACCTTTTCGTGCCCTCAGCATTCCTCAACTTTTACACCGTGTACCTCGGCACCACTACAAGTGCCTCTGGGTGAAAAATGTTTCTGAATAAATTATAGGCAATTGTGCTAAATGGACATACTTATCTGACTGACTGACTGATTTATGTTGTCTCATTCAGCTGACAGCAAATGAATTTACATCAGCCTTGAACAATATTACCATCAAACGTGGTGTCTTAGAAATACTGAAAACATGCAGAGAACAATGTTAAGGAAAAAATCAATTACTATTTTTCAGCATCACCAGCTTTGGCACAGTTAAAATCGGACAAGCGAGGCTTTATTCAACGGTGACATCAATACAAAACCTCAACCCTCTCCAGCGATGAGGATTTTGTGGACTAAGAATGGTTTTTATTTCACTCTTTATTTTCATAAAGTGTTAACTATTTGAAAGAAATATCTTTCAAGAAATACCTCCATACAACATGCCCCAAAACCTCCCTTTGTGTTTCTTTTCATACAAATTTGCTTCATCCCAAGGACCAAATATTTTATCAGGAGCTCGTGAATAGCCTTTGCTTATGTCTCACTTAACTATTCAGACTGTACATCTGGGAGGGACTGAACAAATTTAAACAAAAAGACAAGGTCGCATGGGTCATCCTTTGGTAAAGCTTGTGTCTTGGGGGTTGGAGTGCAAAGTTTTGCTCATGTCACATTGTCTTTTTAGCCATGCTAGTGCTCCAGCTTTGGCAACGGCGGGGTCGGCCGGTCCAGAATGAAATATGTCAACACAAAATGGTAAATGGGAAATTGCCGTATTGCTTTATCCAAAGCACTATAGAGGCACAATTTGCCTCTCATTCAATCATTTGCACACACACAAACACACACACACGCCGTCATGCCAGTTGTTGGCCTAACCATTTACAGGTTCAGTGTTCAGCCCAAGGACATTTGGACATGTGGACGGGAGGAGGTATAGATCAAACGACCAACCACAGACGAACCAGATCAACCTCCTGAGCTGCAGCCGACCCCGACAGCTGTTGGATGGATCGCTATGAAATCTTGTAGTGGTATTCAAAGTCCACTGATGATGAATTCCACCAACATTGGTGATCGATTGGTTGTTTTTTCAGTGAAAAATGGGTGAAATGTTGTTTTTTTCCAAGAGATGTCATCAGTTTTAATTAGTTATAGTTTGGTTACCTGCAAAATGAATGATATTACCACCAGACTCAGCTGTACTTTAATTACATGCTAAACTAAAATGGTGAACATGGTAAGCGTCAACATGTTGGTTTAGCATTTAGTTAAAAGTGCAGCCTCACAGAGCTGTTAGCGTGGCCTCAGACTCTCTGTTATTTATTGTTCAGCACAGACACAAAAGTCATATGTGGGCTGCAGCCATTCTGTCAGAATTTCAATGATGAAAAAAAAAAAACAGCATTTAACAGCCCCCGTGATAAGCTAGCTGAGGGACAGTGGTCACTTAGGAATCACGCCACCTGTTGGAGGACAATGAGTCTTTCACATAAAGTGAGACAGACATCCCCTTACTCCCCCCTCATTTTTGTCAAGGCGTAACCTTTTTCCCCCCTTCAAAATGCAGCAACTCTTTCCAATTGAGTTGTTGTTGCTGCCATTGCTATTGGCTTTCAATAAGGCATGGGGTTATCAAAGAGTGAAGGAGAAATTGCCTTGGCTCTGCCGTAGCCCTGATTGCACTATCAGAGCCGTCAGGGAGGCTCTTTATAAAGGGAGGGCACGAGGGAGAGCGAGGTGGCGGCTGGCGTTGCCCCCCTGATAAATCAATCAGCGCGTGCTGGCAGCCACTGCTTAGTGCAGCCAGGCAGCACCAGAGTGCCGCAGGTCAGGGTCGGTACTTGGCAAGCCCCCTTCTCAAACAGGGCTGTCTGCACCCGACCGCAGACCTCGCTGCTCCCCGGGCTGATTCTCCACCGCTGCCCTTGTCAAGGTTTGTTTGTTTATCCCTGATCCCCCTCCACCCCCACCATACCATATTGTTTCCCACCATGCCAAATTATTCTCCCCCCTTTTTTCCCAACTTATTCTGCATATTTTCCAACTTCATTTATTAAATTAGCAAACTGTGCCGTTATTTGGATTTGAAACAGGCTTCCATTTTTGTTGATAATTCATTGTTTTCTTTATTTTTGTGTTCATGGAGCTGTGAAGCAGTTGTCCCCCCCAAAAAAGTTCATGCCTTTTGTTTTAAGACTTTCTTTATGCTATGTTGGCGTTTTAATGAAATTCTCCAAGTGAAAAGAAGAGACTTCTGCTATGAAATCAATACCTATTGTTTGTGTTTTTTGAGAGACAAATGGACAATAATGACAAAGATGTGCAGAAATGTCTCCACTGCTGGCATGTTTATGGTCAGGAGGATTAAATATGTGTTTAAAGTACATATTAAGATGGTAATATCATCTTAAATCCAAAAACATCGTACCATCTGGGGAGGAAATTATGCCACCGTTAACATTTCTCATAAATTTGTACTCTTCATCTCCAATTGGATGCTGGAGTTTATTACCCCCAATAAAAATCTTGATTTGTTGTGCTCTCAAGTGTTTGCTTGATAAGGTTGGAGCACAGTCATCACTTCCAGTGAAGTGACAAACCTACACCCCCCCACCCCTACCCCACTTGTCTTCTATATCCATTTCCATACCGTCCACCAGAGAAACATTGATCCTGATGATTTCAAATCAAATGAAATTAAAGGATGATAGCACTTTGGGATGGGAATGTGGGGAAATTATTTAATTTATCTGGCCTCCTCCACTCCAGGTGCAGTGGGTTAATGCAGATGCTCTTCGCCGTAGCTTTGAGATTGCTATAAGTGTGCAATTACACATACTTAAAAAGGCATGGGTGAGGCCACGCATTGGCCCCCCGCTCAGTTCATGTCCTGATTAATTTCAGATTTAAACTGTCGTTTGCTTCACCCTTCTAATTTCTCCTGCCACTAGGAATCAGTTTGGAGTTGTACGGGACCTCCTCAACTTTTCTAATTAGATGGACATGAATATAGTGGTACATGTCATTAACAGTGTATTGATGTACACGACGCGCTGGGACTGCGATGGCACCCAGAGACCGGCTGATCTGCAATGTTTTGAATATCAAGAGGCCACGTTCTCCAACCTGTGTCGAATTAAAGCATGCAAAAATATGCATTGGATTGCATCTGACGTGATCGTTAATGCTGTCAGAGATTTCATTTCATCTGGTCATTTCATACGACATGAGATGCGCTAAAGAGAAGTTTAAACGTTTGAGTGGATGCATGTACTTTCTTGTACACCGATGATATTTGCCTTTGTGACCTGATCAGAATCAGCTTTATTGGTCAAGTATGTGTCCACATACGAAGAATCTGGTTTAAGCTCTGAATATTACACACACATAGATATATGGCTTAAAACAAGGAAAACAAAGATGAATCAAATATATGTCAAAGTAAAGCATAGAAACATTACGTTCAACACTTTTCTCCCCTTTTTTAACAAGCCTACATAGTGTTGGTTATGTATTTTTAGTATTTATTTTAAGTTTTACCTTCACAACATTCAACATTTGCGAACCATCGTGCTGTAAAGTTTTTATTTCATGAGGAAAGATAAAGCTAGCAATCTAAGCTATGTGGTTTATACTCAGAAAGTTAAAGGTAGGCAGCCTAGTTTGCTGACGCCAACACTGATTCCCATTACTTTTCGTTTCCGTTTATGCAGAGCGATCAGCAGCTCCACTGTTATGTTTGTGCCACATTGTGAAAAAAAAGGAGCTCAGGTTAGCGGACAAGAGACTGCAACAGGTCGTCCTGTAACTTCAGCGCTCGTTCATTACAGCGTGATCTGAATAATGACACTGAATGGTTAATATAGAGAGTCACATGGAAACGTACAACGTGCTCAAATCTGGACTAGTGCTGGACTAAACGAGGGCCAACGGTCTGAGCCGTCCACTGCCTTTGTGGCTGTTGGAAAAGAAGCAACATTACTAATTTTTTGTTAACATGAATATTGTACTGATCAAATTAGAGCAATGAGACTGCAATTCAGAATCAATAATCAATACACTCCCTCGATAACGCTAATGTAGGGGGCGCCATTTCTGATGAAAGATCGATAGTAGAAGTGAAATTTCTCTGCAATTTTGACTAAATAAGCACACAAGTCCAAACAAACAGGGAATATTCATACGGATTTAGTTAAGGAACTAATTCTGATTTTAACATTAAACAATCAAAACTCCAATCGAAATCAACATGAAGCAGTTACATTTAACATGAGATGAATACCGAGCCAAGAGTGTGTTTTTCTATGAAAGCAACGTCAACAAGTGAGCCTGATCATTGCTAACAGATCCAGTTAGCACATCAGAGGCCTCGTCTCCCTCTGGCCCACAGACAGGCCCCTCAGCCGGGCCTCCTCCTCCTCCTCCTCCTCCTCCTGAGCCGTGAAGCCAGGGGACGCGTGGGGCCTTTTGTCTGAGCGGTGTGGGGGTAATGTGGGGGGCCGCAGATGTCGTTCCCCAGAGACACACAGCGGAGGTTAATGATCTCACAGCCTCTGCTAAAATAAATAAATCATTTCCAGTCAGGAGTCTGCATAAATCTTCACTCAAACGGCGATTTGCTGGAGCAAGCACCACCAGTTGCTAATGACTGTTTTTTTTTTTCTCTTCTTCCCTGATTGCCCGAGGGGATAGGTGGTGACACACAGATGAGTTCTTTCCCTCTCTCGCTCTATTCCCCCTCCCTCCCCCTCTCTCTCTCTCTCTCTCTCACACACACACACACACACACTTTTTTTGTGGCTATTCTAATTCACAGCGTGTTTTGTCAGGGGACATTAGCTGGCTGACAGGCGTCTGCTTTGGATGGATGGGGGTGCATTTGTAGTGACAGTGGTAGTTGTTTCTTGTTTCGGCTGAGCTCATATATTAAGAGACGTGTGTGTGTGTGGGTGGGGGGGGGGGTTGCTGCTGTCATGCACAACATAACACAACACCTCGCTCGGGCTCGTCCATCGACCCCGCACCCTTCCAGTCAGTAAATGCAAAGTAGACAATTCTATTAGAAACTATTTTTCAAATTATGATTTTTTTTTCATTTCATTTTTGAGGCTGGTGTATTGCAGCAGTATCACATCTAACAGTGCAGCACCAATTATCTGAGCCTTACACTTCTAATCTAAGCAGTGAATAAATGAATACAGTCAATGAGACATTTTGCACTATGAGGTTAGCCTACATTTTGTTAAAAGCTTTAAAATTACAGCTCAAACTTCAGACTGATAACCTTTATTTTTTAGCTGATTGACCGATTAGTCAGGTGGAAGAATCTTTTGATGATGTTTTCAGTCCAAATTACAGCAAATTGCAGCTTCCTCAATGTGAAGATTTGCTGATTTTATCCATATCATATTATATCATATCATATCATATCATATCATATCAATAAAACAGGCAATATCAACATGAAGCTCTGGCAGTAGTCACTATTTTCATTTTACGGATAAAATGTTTGAACAGTGGATTGAAAAATGAATTCTCAGTTGCAAATCCAAGATTAATCCAACATATTATCCCCATATTATCAATCACTCTTGTGTTTGATATTGACAACTGCTTAAACTTTCATTATGCAACCTGCAGTGCCACACACCATCCCAAAATAACTGTGAAATAATACACTCATTAATGCATTTTTATTCTTAAACTACACATTCACAGGGTGAACTAAAGTGCATTGCTCTGTAATGACACAGTTAGCTGCTTGTGTCACTAATTAGAGCAGTCACTACTTATGTGTCGTTAGCTGTTAGCTGCTTAAGTACTGTCATCAATAGACATGGCTCACTAATCAATGAACCCATTCAGAGATAATTAAGAGAGTCACACTCAAGTAGTAACATTTCAATTAATCAATTAAAACAAATGGAAAAAATTACCATTCAGTACCATTACTTGAGGGAACAATGACCTATATTTATCAAATATATATCAAATATTAATGTGATTGATTTATGTTGACAATCTGCTTAATTTTTACTTATATTATCAATAAAGGCATTCACTTTCTTAAATCTTCACATTTTTTCGCCTTTAATATATCAGATGGGGTTTAAGAGACATGCTGTGCACCCTCAGTACACTACCTCAACAAAGAAATCACGTGTATGGATCTTTATTTCAAGGTGAAAAAGAAGTCAAACACACTTACAAATTATAGATCAAATCAGAAATATATTGACGGGTGAGGTTTGAAAAAATACGTCAACAACAAAGTCAATAAATAAAGTCATTACCAGAGCTTAGAACAGAGGCACCCGATTTCCTCTTTTATCCTGCCACAACAAAAAGAAGAAGAAGAAGAAGACAGAGGAGGAAGAAATAACAAAAAAAGAGAGAAAGAATTGCATAGAGGCTTTTCTTTTCTTTAAAATGCTGCATTAGGTCTTTTCCTGCAGTCAGTTTTCATAGTTCAAAGCTGGCAGTTCAATAAATAGCTAGAACTGGCACATCTCTGTTCTTGCAAAAAGAAATCAATGTTAATCCTATTACCGGCAGTTATCACCTAGCCCAGAAACGGTGGCAAGTAAGAAAAAAAAAAAAGAAAGAAAAAAAAAACTGAGATGTCAAAGCGGGAAAGGAGAGAGAGCGAGAGAAAGGGAGAGAGAGAGCGAGTCACCCTTCATTCACTTTCAAACACAGTTTTGATAATTTACTTCTGTAGAAGAAGAAGAAGAAGGGTGGCGGGAGGGAGGGGGGGATGGGATGGGAGGAGGTGTGAGCTTCAGTTACTAGGAAATATGTGTGTATATGTGTGTGTTTATGTGTGTGTAAAAGCGCTTGTATGCGCCTGTGGAGAGGGGGGTCCAGGGCTACTGATGTATTCGCACATAATGCTTGGATCAGACCCTGCTGCTGTAAGCAAGATGTTTGAGGCACAAAACATCATTTTTGAAAAATGTTCACACCGCTTAGCAATCCTCTTCCTGGAGCGCCCTGACATCTGGCCTTTCTCCTTCTCCCCTTCTCCCACTTCCAGTCCATCCTCTCTTCTTCTCAGTTGGTTTTTTTTTTGGGGGGGGGGATTGAGGGCTGCTACTGTGGCATAGTGAAAGAAAATTATCACTACATTAACTGTGTAGGTGCCTCACTATTCTTGTAATGGTAACACAAAAAAAAAGTAGTTGTCTAGATAAAGATGCTCGGCCCGGCTTTATGTTATAATGATTTTTAAGGAGTGTTGCTGCATCATTTTGGGGTGTGATTGTATGTTTTGTGGTCTGGTTTGGTCCTTTTCTTCCTTCAAAGAGGAGCAATATCATTTAAAGTAGGACTGCAGCTAACAATTATTTTCATTATCGAGTAATCTGTGAAAATGGTGAAGAATATCCATCACAGCTGCTTAAAGTCCAAAGGTGGGGTCTAGTTTGTCCTACAAACAGCCCCAAAACTGAAGATATTCTGCTTGTTATGGTATAAAACTGAGAAAAGCAGCAAATATTTATAATTATCAAGTTGGAATTGGGTAATATTTGACATTTTCGCTTGAAAAAACAACTTAAACGATTAATCGGTTATCCAAATAGTTGCTAATTATTTTTAGCTAATTGATTAGTAATCATTTCAGCTCTTATCTAAGGCAAAAACTGATTTAAAGGCAATCATAGAGAAGTAAACTTCGTCCTAGATCTGATATGAGTAGTCAATTGATAAATTAGTCAATCGTCAGAAAACAAATCTGCATAATTGATTGAACTTTTGCTGCTTTTAGCTTTTAAAATATGAATATTTTCTTCTTTTCTTAATTGCCTTGCAAAATTTTGGACTGTTGACTGGACAAAACAAGACATTATAAGGTGTCATTGTTCATTTTCCAAGTAAAAAAGCCAAACTGGTTGCAGACCTTCAGACGTGTGGATCTGTAGCTCACCTTTGTCATGCGGTTGTAAAATTTTGGGTTTTGCATTGAAACAAGACATTTTAAAACCTTATAATCAGCATTTTTCACCTTATATACAATACCATGGATCAATTAACTGAGAAAATAATCAGTAGATTCATTGATAATGGATATAATAATCTTCAGATGTAGCCCTACTCTTTTGCTAAATATCAAAAGCAGCACGATAGATGTGGATTGCACTTCACAGTGTCCTATAAATGTGTATATTTAGTGCAAAATAAAACTCGGGAAACAAAACACAGCGCCATTAAAAATTGCATTTCTCCAATGAACACACCAAAACCCTAGATTAGGCCTAATCACTGTCACCAGGAAGCAGAATCAGGCCCTCTCACTGGCGGATTAAGTCTTCTGTTGTTGTTGTCCTTATTGTTATTGCTGAGAAATAATTACAGCTGAATCTCATCAAAGCCAATTCAACTCTTGGCAGGACTCTGCTCTGTATTTTTTTCTTTTTTCTTTTCTTTCAACAAGGAACCTGAGTTTCTCCTGCATGAAAGTAAAGATTAAAGTAGTTAAATACTCACAGTGAACTGAGGGGGGAAACTGAGGCGACGTCGATGGTCTCACTGCTTTCAAATACTCTTGTTCCAAAGAATGACAAAATGCATCTTGCTGACATAGGTTTTCACCTTGACTTGACTGACTTTGTATGAATTTATTTCCTGCGCAGCGTGAAAGCAAGTGACCCCATTCCAGTCCAGCCTATTCTATATTCTTATAATAAATTAGATGGCGATGCAGGGGCTTTAACATGTAAAATAGTGGTGACATGCTAAATAATGAGGCGGGTCAGAATTATGTAGTGCTGGTGTGCAGGCTCTGGGGTATTCCCAGGCCTCGGAGTAGCCCGGGCCTCCTCCTCGGTGCCTGCTGCTCTGAGGGAGCAGAGGGCTGAGCGTGAGGGAGGGTTGGAGGGTGTTTTGGGGGGGGGGCACTGAATATGAAAATGGAATTAATGTACCAACGCCCAAAGGTAGATTACACTGAGGCAACCCTTTTGGCCATGCTTCCCTCTGTTTGGGACTAACTAACAACAAAAAGAGAAACGTTTTATTCATCATGGAAATTGGTGTTTTTATTACTCCCCTGGTGGAATTTGAGATGTATTATGCTTTTTTTTTTTTTTTTTTTGAAGCAGTAGGTCATTTCAATACAGCGCACTGAGGTATAATGTCTCGATCATCTCGCTCGTGTTTGGGCAGTTCATAGTGTGGGTTTTTTTTTTTTTTTGGGAGTGATGCGCGTCCAGGAGTGAGTGATGATTGCGATAAAGGTGCGGAGCGGTGTGAATTCAGGGCAGAATGTAATCATCTTACAATGACTTTGTCACTTTGGAAACAGCAGCTGCTGGACTATTTTCATTGTTACTTCTGAATACTGAGTATATTTGGTGTTAGAGTTTCGAGCAACCTTGAAACTCTATGGTAAACTCCACTGTTTTATTGCTATTGTCACAGCGGGAGACAGATTTACCAGGTTTAATACAGCCGATTTTAGTTTGCAACAAACATGCTTGTAAACCTGCTTTACAACCCCCCTGGCTTTTTGTCCAGAGGGGGATTAACTGATGAGCATTGCCTGTCCTTCAGGTGACACACACAGTGCAATCCAAACTCGTATCACACTTTATTGCCATCTCTCAGTAAATACAAGGGTGACTGATGATCTGATAGCTCATTAGGACATTTAGCAAAGTCATTTCTGTCGGTATCTAAAACAAAAAATGCTGGCATTCTCCTGAAAGTATCCGGGTGATAAAGCCGGAGATGCTTTGGGATTTGTTACAGGGTGAAAAACAACCTCATCCTCTCTGTTTTCTTTTCACTTTTTGCCAGCTTTCCTGTCTGGCGCAGACAGTTGCTGTTATAATGGGTGATATGTTATATGTGTGCATGCTGGCTGGATTAAATTTTTAATGGCTCCAAGGGCAGTTGTCCTGGCTGTAAAAAACTGCTGCAACAGTGGGAAAAGGGGGTTATTGCAAATACATTTCTGTTCTTCTCTCAAAGGATTGTTAAAGCACCTGCGCCGCAACTGTTTTTCGCAACTTTCTGATACAGATGCTGCAAATTAGAAAGCCGTCTCTTTGAGGTCGGGATCAGCAAAAAACAGGTTGCATCAGATGAACAACGCGATAAGAAGGCAATCAGTATTCAAGGGGTGATGTTATGAAGTGGGAGATCACTTAAAACCTGATGTGAGTTATGCGCGCTGATTGTCACCCGACATTATGCACACTGTTTGAGGCTAAATAACCCAGTGTGTGCATCATAAACTTCCTCTTGCATGCCACCTTGAAGCGAGGGAGGCACCCCCCCCCATAAACAACTCTGTCATTTTAAGTAAGTATCGCCCTGCTTACCAGGCACCTTTCGTGCGTGAGCTGCACCTAATTTAGAAGCTTTTAAATCTTTTGCAAGTGTTGTTGTGAGAAATGCCTGGTTGCAAATGTCTTTTATTGAATGCTGACTCTGTAGTATTACAGGCTTGCAGATATGCCTGGTGTAATATGTCCCTATAGCTTTATCTTGTAATAGTAAAGTGTATTAATTTTCTAGGACTGGAAGAGTGTGTGAAGGGTTAGAATTGACTCTATTTGGGATTGGAGCGACTTGCCACTGACTCCAAACACGTTTTTTCACGCAGGGACTGCAAAGTATGAAGCCGGGAGAAAAAAAAAACATGCTTTCAATTGGTAGATTTCTTAAGTAAGCCCACCGGTTTATCACAATCCATCACGGGGAGCGGGATCTGAGTAATTAAAGACTTTTCCAGGAGTGGCATTCTTGAAATTGGAATTGAAAGTCCACTTAGCATGGTCACCGACAGGGATTCACCTATGAAGTTGTGCTTCATGCTAATTTTTCTCTATAATACAGGTAACATTTGATAGAGAGCTATTCTCAGTCACAGTATTGGGCCAGTGTGCTCGTTACACACAGAGCACAGACTATCACTGTACCAGTTAAATAGAGGTGGTGTGACTTTGTGTGAACTGTCTGTAAAAAAAGTCTGTCATTGCTGCGTACTTTACACCGCTGTATGTAATTTGATTTGCACACAGAGAATTCGCATCTCACACCTTTTTCTGTGATTGACTCATTATAAGCCAGAAGTGCACAAACGTCCGTCAGCTGCAGCAACTTTAAGCAAAGTTTCTTTCTCAGCAGCCTTTAAAGAATAATCAGTGTGTGCAGAAATGTAGAAACAAATACATTTTCTGCTTTTTCTTCAGTTTTTTGCGGTTCAGAAAAATTATTCTGTTATCCATATACTGGGATAAATAAGCTCACTCCATCTACAAATTGACGTTTAAAGTCAATCCTAAAATCAAGCTGAGTAAAGAGTCTTCTATTTGCGCAGATTAAAAAAAACACTATACACTCCTCTCTAAGCTGTGAGGAAATGGCAAAATGGAGGAGACTACCGGTGGTCTCCCAAGTTTGTACTGCAGTGCTTTTCCTGATAATGCCACACATTCGGGTTTCTGCTTTCAGTAGCTTTCGCACGAGTGCTCCAGTCTCACACGGCACTTAAGTGTGATTAATAAGGTGCAGTGTTGTACGAGCGTGTGTGTGTGTGTAGGGAGGGGGGTTGAGGTGGTGGTGGTGGTGGGGGAGTTTATGTCAAGATAAACGTGGAAATGACCTAGCAGTCACCGGCTTTTTCCTTTCGGCAACCGCACAGTGCCTAGCTCGAGAGCAGGAGAGGCTGGGGTTTTTATCAAGCCGAGGGCTCAGACCACCAGAGGCTCTTGTGAAGGAAGGAAATTACCGGGTGCAAACATTCACAATACCCCAACTCAATTCCCCCTCCCTCATCTCTCTCTTTTCCTTCTTTCTCTGACTTCCACTCTCCTGTCCCTATGTTTATCAGGTTTTGGGGCACTGTATTTTGATGTCAATAAGCAATTTTTCTTGCCTGGTCTCCTGCCTGACCCCTTTAATCCATCAATATATTATTAGAGATAAAGTTTTGTGGACGCCTGCTGCAGTCACAAGATAAATGACATCTCTGAAGTCACGCATTAAAGACTAGATTAAGGCCTTGTGACTGTGTCTTCAGTGCTCATCTGTGCGCCTCTGTCCAACCTATCACACTAAGTGACAAGAAAGAAAAATAATGAACTGAGGCAGAAAAAGCAAAGAGATATTTCTTACACACACACCCCGCGTCTGTCTTCAGCCAGGATTAGGACGCATTAGAGGCGTGCTGGAGAAGGGGAGAGAGGCAGCAAGGGAGCGTCACTGTTTGTGTACGTCTGGGCTGAAAGAAAGGGAATTTCTATCCCTTTTAAACTGAAAGGAAACAGGCTTTTGTTTGAAACAATATAAGCTTCTTTTTTTTTTTAGCCAGCAGATGTAAAGATTTAAACATTTAAATTGGACATTTGAACATCATATATGAAAGCTTTGGATTAGATTAATAGCTTAGTAAACTAAGGGACTGTGTAAAAATTATTTGGGTGGGTTCAGCCTTATGTTTGACTTCTTCGACACTTCCTATCATTGTTAACATTTATTTGCATCCTCCCTTTGATTAAGAATAATATCTCACAATAATAATCCAGTGTTAGAATAGTATAGTTAGTGGGACCAATAATAACTAAAAGTTATGAAAGAATTTGAATAGTAAAACTAAAATACCAAGATTCAGAGGAATTAGTAAGTGCAATAAAAGTTCTTCTAACTACCTGCAACATTTATTGCTATTTTTAGTGAAAAAGTTAAATACGAACAGGTGCCGTCTCTGAGGCTGATTAGAAGTTTTAGCTCTTTTTGACGCCCCAAAAAATTACAAATTGTGAAATAAAGATGAGATAATTTTCGTCTGATGTGTGTGAAATTAGATGTCTGGCTGTCCATCATAACTAAACCAATCGTATTATACCTGTTGTGTGTTTCATGTAGGCATGAATGCCAAACTGAGCACCATTAAATATCAGTATCTTCTTTTTGATGAGGAAAACAAACCCTGACAGGACTGATGGCAGAACCGTTCTCTTTAAATGTCACTCTTTCTCTTGTCTCTATTTATTTTTTAAATTGAATTAGAAATAAATGTAGATCAGAACTAAAAAAACACACTCTCTTACTTGAACCCCAAAGAATTCAGACCGTCCTGATTTAATCAAACAGAAAAAATACACAACCTTCCTCCCCTCCTAATAATTTTCATACAGTCCCTAAATCACATATGTTAGTGTTAGCCATTAACAATACAAACAACATACTATAATTCATCTATATATGGCTTTAGCTGATTATAGTTTCATCTTTAAGTGTCAAGTATGTCTGTAATCAAATGTAGACAGACTTCTCTACTGCTGTCTTTTTGTGAACTGAAGACTAACTAACTGAAGAATATTTTACGTGCAAAAATGACATATTATTGCATCTTCTTTCATGCTGAACATCTGCACGGCGAGGTCCTCCACTGCTCGCTTTATGTGCTCCATGTGTTCGCCTAACATTTAGACCCCTAAAACCGCAGACTAATAGACGGGATTACAGACGTAAAATGACATTTTTATAGCTTAGACTCCTGACTACCTGGACTAGCAGATATTAAATGCATATCTGGTAGCACTTAGTGTTAAGTGGGACCAAGTGCTTATTAAGTTTCTGATGCTCTAAGTCCGTGTCTGCTCCGGCCTGCGCTGATACGGGTTGCTAGGCCACGGTAAATGAACGCGGCTGGATTTGTGCTGGACTTACACCCGGTTATCAGCAGTTCTCAGTTAATACTGCGCCGCGCTGACATTGTCACGACTCTGCAAACGATTGGCAATATTTGAATTTCCCATTAAGCTCTTTTTTTTTTTTCATTGTGTTTTCATGTGGAACACTCACCTGACTAGCCACTTCCCCTCTGCAGAGACACGACTATATCCTCCCTCCAACATTTCATTAGAGAAAGAGAAGGCCATTGTAGGGAGCATTAAATATCGCCTATTGTTCACCTTCACATCCATATGTAACCTCTCCAATGTTTACTCCATGAACTTGTCAACATGCGCTCCTCAGAGGCTGCATCCTTTCAAAGGACAACTATAAATAAGGTGAGGGCACGGCAGGCTGTGTTTATTCTGTATAGACATTCATTTGACAAATTTGGCTTCTAAAATCAATTAAATCCTTTTCACACGAGGTTGAGATAAAAGATAGGGCAGTGAAAGCAGATATGAAGCAGATGAACCTCTCTAATTCAAAGCTGTGCATTCATTTGGCTGGCTTTTGGAGACAAAATACCAAAGGTCTCTCTGTTATGGCCAATTATATTAGATCTACCTCATTCTCCACATTTATCTTGACTTTTGAGGTGAGGTTTGAGGGTAACTCAAGCCCCTCTGCTTTCTCATATTAGCACATAGATTCTTCCTTAGGAAGGCAATATCTATGGACAGTTATTTAATTTCATACAGTTTACCTACAAATTAATTCCATTTTTAGCACAAATGCAGCATTTTGAAGGTGTGTCTTTTTTTTTTCTCTCAGAGTGACTGTGAACTTCATCCCCTGTACAAGCTGATATGTGACTTCTGTGAAAGGCTTCTGCCTTTTATGAACAACACAGTGCTTCTAGTTCAAGTCTAATGTTTAGTGCAGGCACTGAAATAATAGTAATTCTGCACGTTATATAAAATATAATCATTGTTATGATCATACAGCCTACTTTCCTTATTTTATCTGAAATGCACATCGTAATTCTACTACAGAGACTTGATGGACTGTCAACTGGAGCTTTAAATAGATATATAATAGTTATAATGATGATTTATTCTGACTTTGTGTGTGAAATTTGTACTGTTTTGTCTTCACAATGACCAAATGTTTACAGAGGAACTGTTTTATCAGACAAATCTTACATCATTAGGTCATCAGAGTAAGTCGCTCTAAGGATAAAGACACTTCTGCTTGGTCTAATGTGTTCATCTAAGCTGTATTGACATCTTTCTTGGTTTATTGATGCTTTATTCTCATCACAAAGAAAAAAGAACATTTTTTTGCAGTCAGAAATAAAAGACTTCATGTAAGTGTACATGATTTTGTTTTTTTGGCTCTGGGCAGCATAAAATGTTGTCATTTGGCATTTTGTGTGAACCAAATTCATCATTTCTTGCAATAAGCAGTCACAGTTTTTTTTTTTAGCAAATTGTATTTAATAAGGCTGAATGTTTTATGCAAATTTTTAGACGTAATAACAAGCAGCATGAAGGTCAAAATCACCTTGATTACACGCAGAAGGAGAAGTAGACTGATGCATGTTTTTAGAGACAGTTTGGGTTTTATATCCTTTTCTATTATCCAAGTTAAATATATGTTATGTTTCTTTAAGTTTAAATCTCTCAGGTATGGCTTGCCCAGGTGATCCGAAGGAATTCGTGTTTATGTGTGTTTCTACTGAAAAAGCACTTTAACTGCACATTTTCCTTTGAAACTATCAGAGCTGTAGGGAAGTCTTCCAAGAGGTCTCTATCAGATAACAAGACTGAGAGCAGGAAGCTAAACTGATCATTTGTTATTGATTATATCAGCAAAACAATGCTTATTTTAAAAGAACAAGTATATAGAAATGTCATATCTTCCCACACTCCCTGATATAATATTATTATTGGCCCTGCTGTAGTTGATAATATAACTGGCAGCTGTTCCAAGGAGAGCCAGTGAACTTACAGCATTTCACATTATGTATTTTTATTCATAGAAGTGCAACTTAAACTCACATTAAAACACTGACTATATATCAAAGTATATGTAAATATAATTGAGTTTCTCATTTTGTAAACATCTATTATTATTATTATTATCACTTTATGTGGTACTTTAACTTTTTAGTTTGTATTGTTAATTTTAGTTGTAGTTTTGTGCACAGCAAGAATTAGAATTAAATATGAAACATAAAACCTCAAGTTGTCTTGTCTTGGGCTTAAAGCTGCACAAATGAATATCTGTATGTATTAAATTACATATTTTTATGCATATATATTATAATGTGAACAGGTCTTGTGTTTAAACACACTTTGTAACTATTATTATTAGTTTAAGTACAGTAACAGTAAGTGCAGTCACTAAGTATTTCTACTTGCTGCCATATCAGACTTGGATATCTTGAACATTTCACTAATTTTTACAGGATAAAAAATCAACAACATGGTTCCACATGGCCATTTTAGCCAAAGGTCAATCTTGCATTGTGAGCTAAAGTTAAACTGAGAAACCAGTCGACCAGCTAACTGTGCTCATTTACTGTCTCTTTTTGCTCTCTTGAACAGCACTCGGTTGTTTAGATGCAGGAAACATGTGAAGAGTTTTTGAGCAAAGTTTGTTTTGCTTCAGTTTTTTCAGGCCTGTAGTTCTTCATTAGTCAGCAGAAGTCCCAGCAAATAGCTCTGGACTTCCTAAGCTGATGTTTCCCTTTCTCTTACCGTCCCGCTCAGTGACAATTATTACTATGAAGCCCTGCGGAGGAACTTTCCTTCACCGACTCATGAGAACTTAATTATGTGCCCTCTTTTTCTATCCCAGCATTTTTTTTTTTTGGGTGGATGGACGGTGGTGGGGAGTTACTCCTTTTTTACAAATGAATGTGATGACACTTTAATAGCAGGGTGTTCTCAGGCAAAGACGTACAATGGCTGCTCATTGAGCGCGGTGGGCCGGGGGCCGGTGGCATTGTGAGTTATGCGCCCCCGCCCTCCATAAGAGCCAACCAAAATAGATCTTTAGATAGCCTTTCTGAGGCGCGCCGAGTGTTTATCTACACTGCAGGGCCCTGTGGAGTGCATGATGGATCTGTAGTGATCAGTTAAAGCCACATTGATGATAAACTAATGAATCAAGGCCCACATTAATCACGCCGCAGCCCGCACAGAAAGACGAATGGAAATGCAAAAGTTCCATGCTAATGATGAACTACTAACAATTTGGTGGTGGACAAGGAGAGAGGGAAAATTACACACCGGGGTTTCATGCATAATCTCAGAAGATATTAATATTTCACCCCCCCCCCCCACCCTCTTCCCCCTGCCCGACGTTTGCTGCCTTTAGAGGCATAATCAAATTTCATTACCAGCCAAACCGACATGATTAAACAGAACAGAGTCTGAGTTCAGAGCCTCACACTGCGGCACACGTTGGCTGCCACTCAGCGCCGTCTCCACCCCCTTCATCATTCACAAACTCCCGCCCTTCCTTTCCCACCTACCTCCAACCAACCAACCAATCCTAATCCACCGCCCCTTTGCCCCAGCATGGCCCCCAGTGGTGGCTCACACAGATCCAAATCAGCATTTCATGACCGGCCTCACATCTTTGACCACACGTTTACTCTGCTTGTGCCTTTATCTGTCAGTCATGTGAGCCCCCCCCCCACCCACCATGAGGAGGAAGCTCCTGCCGTCGACTGGCCTCCCTTGAAAAACCTCGGCTGCTTTCTCTCTAACCTGTCTGCTTAAAGACAACAGTGAACACCTGCCTTGTTTCACATCTAACACGTCGACTCTCCGCACAAAAAGGTAAAATTAAATATTAAAAAAAACAGGCGAGTTCTTCTGAGCGTGTCTCGTGTAAGAGTGTGATTCATGCCATGTAGCATTAGGTGAGATAAGCCCGCGAGCCTCTTGATCAGCGCCTTTACAGGAAATTCTGCCTGCGATGTTAAACTCTCTGCGTCAGAGCTTCCTTCCTCTCCTCTCCTCTCCTCCCTGGCAGGTCGTCCTGTGTTCTTCAGTCCACTTCAGTTTAATTTTTCTGTTCGACCTGATCTCCACGTCGGTCGGTCGAGTGGAGCGCTTGAAGACGCTCGGGCCGGGGTTGATTCCTCTCTGCTCTCTTTTGCTCCGCTGACCTTTCTCGTCGCCTGTAATCTCCCCCCCTCATCACACTTCAGGATAGCTGCTCGTGACCTGCTTCCTTTCCCTCCTCTCCTCTGTTTTTTTTTCTTTATTTATTCATTAACTTAACGCAGGATCACATGTGTTCCCTCCTGTGAACGTGTGTGATGTGGAATGAAAGGGATATTATTTTTTTTTTGTATCTGTCATTTTCTTTCTATCTCCCATATGACTTCTTAATCCATCTGAATGCATAGAAGATAATGTTTTGGGCGAAATAACATAAGAGGAAAGATAGACTCCCAAGGACCAATATCTTTATTGCTTGGAGGATAAACGGATTATGTCAGCCATTTTCTGCTGCTGACAGCTTTTCTTATTAACCGATTTTATTTTTAATCTGCCAAGGAAGAAATGCGGTTTTATGTCACAATAAAACGCTGGTCACATCTAATGCTGCCCTCAAACAAACAGATTTCTTAAAGCCTTGCTGGGAAATTTGAAATAACTTTAAAGAGGGGTTTGGGGGAAAAGGGTGGTGGTGGTTGTGGAAAGGAAGGGGGGGGTCTTCATCCACAAGCTTGTTCGACTGAGGAGTAAAAGATTTTTAAAGTCCTTCACAGTTGTATTCTTCTTTTAAATATTTATTTCTTTATTTTGCTGATCTCCGTAGAAAAAAAAAAAAAAAGGCTTCCATCATGACAAAATAGCTCGTGTGTGGGCTGTCTGCTGTGTCCATTCACGCAGCTCGCATTAGGACACAAAGAATACAGCCAACACACCAATATGTGTGTGTGAGTGTATAAGATAGCTGTAAATAAAGCTTTAAAACACACACACACACAAAAAAAAAGATTCTTTATGTCTTAACCATCTCCAAAATCAAACCTACTATCTCAGGTGTGCCCCGTTTAGCTTCTTCCCCCTCACTTAAGAGTGTGCAGGAGATTCTGGGGATCATCTAAAATGAAACCATTTGGCCAGATTTATATGGAGGGGTGTCGGGCGTGTGTGGTGCCAGGCAGCTATCATTAACCCCGGGGCTTTAGCGCTCCCTGCTCTCTCATTTCATGCTCGTGATCTGAGGGTGTGAATTAGCCATCGCCCCGGGCAACCCAACTTAGTTACCGGCTGGACAACATGAAAGCAATACACAGAGCTGCATAAAGAATCCTCTCAAAGAGCCCCCCCCACCTCCCTGAATCCCTCCATCCCTGCCTCTCTCCTCCACACCCGACATTCCTACCTTCTCCTGAGGGACCGAGGAGGTGGGGGAAGATTTGGTGGGGGGGTTACCCGTGTCATGTCTATAATGGACAAGTGGCAGGTTCACCTTTGCCTGGGCCGGGGAGCTTAGAGTAAAAAATATTATGATTTACTTGGCGATGTTCACATACATTAAAGCTTACAGTAAGTCGCCGAGGATAAGTAAAGTAATGTAATGCTGACAGGATAGGAAAAAAATGCATTCAAAGTCTTGAAAACATCATCAAATTGTGCTAAAGGAGAGGAGTGTCTTTTTTTTTATTTTCATATCCCACAAAGAAATGAATTTGTACTGATTTCTTTTAAATTTGATGATTCTAATTCTTTCACAGTGTGCACTTCCTTCATAAAAACATGCAACAGAAATAGATTTGATTAAGAGCTGATGCATTTTCCCAGCCATATATACCTGCATTCACTTAACCTGTGTGACCATAAAGCAAATGCAATGCTATATATACAGTAAGTCTACATTTTTTTGTGGAAGTCTTGCAGGATTTTAAATGGATTTGGTTTGTGTGCACACTGAACCAGTTGATGGAATAACAACACTGTTCATTCAGGGGGGGGATGATTGAGCTCGATACTGTGTGTACTGTTACTGTGTGTGTGTGTGTGTGTGTGTGTGTGCTGCTGCTGCTAGAGTAATACTGACATCAGTGCAGATATGGAGGCAGGCACCTGAATCAAGTCGCATGTCATTAAGGGATCCAAATTCTTCACAAATACCCATAACTCCATGCTGACACACTCCGTCGCAGGCAACAGTTTCCCCCGAAGAAGGGGGCCAATATCAGCTCCTGTTTAAATGTTTATTGGAATCTCACACATTTATGGAGGCAAAAATAAGGTATAGTGCACAAACGGGGGAGATACCTGCCCCTTAAATGCACCATTCAAACCTTACTTAGCAAGTTTCCTCCTCTTAAACTTTATAACATTTAATAAAATCTCATCGTGTCGACATCAAAATAAACACTGGCACCATTTCTACATTTTCAGAAAAGTTTGATAAATGTGTTATGTGTTATTAAGTTAGTACACTCACATGCAATGATGTTTTGTCATTTGATGTCATTAACTTTTTTTTTTTTCCCCGAATGTCGAGCTGCTAATGCTGCCTCCTCCACTGTGATGCTGACAGCTGCTCTGATGTCTCCTCCAGCCACAGTGGGGCGCTGCGTTTTGAAGCAGATATGCAGATCAGCATTTTCCTTTCTGCCCTCGAGGTCATCGGGCACGCTGTATACTCCTAATTTATGACCGTGATCTTTGGGTGTCTTACATATCAGGGACTGCAAAACATTTCTTTTCCCAAGAACGTTAAAGTGACCTGATGAATATGATTCATTGGCCGCCCACCTCTAATAAAATACCATTAGATCATTTTCAAGAGAACATTTTAACATTGCCGTATAACCCTGGTAGGGGGCCCCGGGGCAAAAAATGTGCTATTGGGCCCCTGTTTACCCCCACAGTACTTTGACAGCTTCATTATTCTCCCAGATGCTGAGCAGGACTCTGAAACTGCAAAGTTTAGTTGAATCAGACTATTTGATCGTGAAAAATGAAGTTAGCAATGATCTTGGCAATTGATTAATAGTTTAAGGGATACTTTAAAGCAAAAATGCCCCACCAAATTTCTGCTATAATATAAATATTTGTTTTTAGTCATTTCCAATACAACACTTAAAATCTTTGGGTTTTTAACTGTTGTCCAGACAAATTAGACAATCTGAATATGTTAACTCGGGCTTTGATGAATTGTAATGTGCATTTTTCTTCTCTTTAAGCTTCATTGTCATTAATTTGCCCCGGGCCCCCCTACCAGGGTTATACGGCAATGTTAAAATGTTCTCTTTGTATGCTCCAACCTGGCTGGAGCATACAAAGCAACACCCCTCCCACACATTGGACAATCGGACCATCTCTCCCTGTTCCTCACACCTCGGTACTCACCACTCATCCAACGTGTGAAACCCACTGTGAAGACAATAAAAGTGTGGCCAGAGGGGACAGACAGCATGCTCCAGGACCGGTTCAAAAACACAGACTGGAATATGTTCACCCACACAGACTTGGACCAGTACGCCTCATCTGTACTGGACCACATCTCCACCACTATAGACAGTGTCACCACCCAGAAACAGATCACCATGTATCCCAACCAGAAGCCATGGATGAACCGGGACGTCCGCCTCCTGCTGAAGGCCCGCAACACCGCCTTCAGGTCAGGAGATGCACAGGCCTACAGCACAGCCAGGGCTGAGCTGAAGAGGGGCATCAAAAAGGCCAAACACCGCTACAAAGGGAAGGTAGAGAAACACTTCACCAACTCCAACCCCCAGACGTATGTGGCAAGGACTCCAGATCATCACAGACTACAAGACAACCAGCCCCTCCCCCACCTCCTCTGATGTCTCCTTTCTCAACGAGCTTAACAACTTCTATGCCCGTTTTGAGAGGGGGAATACAGCAACTGCAACCAAAGCAGCCGTGACTCCAGACCACCAACCACTGACTCTCTCCCCCGATGATGTAGGAGCGGTGCTGGGCAGGATCGTGGTCCACAAGGCTGCAGGTCCTGATGGCATCCCTGGACGTGTCCTCAGAGCGTGCTCTGGGGAGCTTGCAGAGGTACTGACGGACATATTCAACCTTGTCCTTGGCTCATGCTGTGGTACCGACCTGCTTCAAATCCACCTCCATCATACCGGTAACCCAAGAACTCCAAACCATCAAGCCTCAACGACTACCGCCCGGTAGCCCTCACCCCCATCATCACAAAGTGCTTCGAGCGGCTGGTCCTAGCACACCTTAAATCCTGTCTCCCCCCCACCCTGGACCCCCAACCAATTTGCATATCGTCAGAACAGGAGCACAGAGGATGCAGTCTCCATAGCGCTGCACTCTGTCCTCTCACACCTGGACAATAAAAACACCTACGCCAGATTGCTGTTCATAGACTTCAGTTCAGCATTTAACACAATAATTCCCTCAAAACTCATCACAAAACTCACAGACCTAGGCATCAGTTCCCTCATGTGCAACTGGCTGGCTACTGGACTTCCTGACCAGCCGACCCCAACACGTCCGTCTGGATAATCACTGCTCATCTACCATCACTATAAACACCGGTGTACCACAAGGCTGTGTGATGAGTCCCTTCCTCTACTCCCTCCTCACCCACGACTGCAGACCTGCCGACAGCTCCAACACCATCATTAAGTTTGCAGATGACACCACGGTGATTGGCCTCATCAAAGACAGCGATGAGGCCGCCTACAGGGAGGAGGTGGACCGCCTGGCTGAGTGGTGCGACACCAACAACCTGCTGCTCAACACGGGGAAGACCAAGGAGCTCATTGTGGACTTCAGGAGGAATGCTGATCCGCACACTCCCATCCACATCAAGGGAATGACGGTGGAGCGTGTGAACAGCTTCAAGTTCCTGGGAGTCCACATCTCCGAGGACCTCACCTGGACAACTGGCTGCTCCAAACTGGTCAAGAAGGCTCACCAGCGCCTTTTCTTCCTGAGGACTCTGAGGAAGAACCACCTGTCCTCAGACATCCTGGTGAACTTCTACCGCTGCACCATCGAAAGCATCCTGACCAGCTGCATCACAGTCTGGTACGGGAGCTGCTCCGCTGCAGACCGGAAGGCGTTGCAGAGGGTGGTGAAAGCCGCCCAGCGCATCGCAGGAGCACCACTTCCCAGAATAGAGGACATCTACAGGAAGCGGTGTCTGAAGAGGGCTGGGAAAATCATTAAAGACTCCAGTCACCCAGCACACAGACTCTTTACCCTCCTGCCTTCTGGGAAGCGATACAGGAGCGCACGGACTAAAACCACCAGGTTCCTGAACAGCTTCTTCCCCACAGCTGTCCGACTCCTGAACTCTGTCTCCTGAACTCTGTCTCTTGAATCCAAACCATCAGATGCACTTTATACCTGTAGCTAATTTAATACCTGTCAATCCTCATTGCACTACTGTAATGATAATACACTTCTGTATATATTTTTGATAACATCCGCACTACTGTAAATATTGTATAGATAACCATTTCACATACAACTATTAGAATTCTAATACAAATAACTGACTATAGCCTGTATATATACTATATATATATATATATATATATATATATATATATATATATATATATATATATATATATATATATATACTTGTGGATCATTGTAACATTTATATTTATCATTGTAACATTTATATTTATATTGTACTGCTAAAAAGCACTTCTGGATGGATGCAAACTGCATTTCGTTTGCTCTGTACTGCAGGTGCAATGACAATAAAGTTGAATTCTATTCTATTCTATTCTATTCTAATTGACTTAATTAATTATTCATTTTCATTCCCTCTTGGGTTCATAACCCAGTATTTATCATATTTTAGCAGTAATGGTGTTTAAAAAGACACATTTGGAGCATGAATGGTGGTGGCGATGAAGGTACTTGAGCTCATCATACACTACAGCGCCATGGCCACAAGATTAGGTAGCGAAGGACCCATTTGAGTCGATATTATACTTTAGTTGTCCACATTTTTGAACAAATATACAATGAACCAAATTATATAGAACCAATTGGACTTTGCCTGGTTGGTGATCTAGCCTTCGATTCACTTAACAAACCGCAGATCTTAATGAGAACATCTTTTATTAGTTCTTGCACATAAACGTGCGCTGTTGCAAATTCCCTATGTAATCTATATTTGTTTATTTAAGCTGCGCTTGTTAAAACTATTCAGTGATGACGATCAGTCTTATCTGCAGAAAGGAGAGCAGTGGAGGAAACATTCGGAGAATTAGTGGAGATAGGTTCCTTCCCTATCATTAATAACAATCCTCCTCATTTTCTCTTCAGACTTTCAGATGTTTGCATATCATTTGTATTTTTAATTGGTGAAGTTTGATTAAACCCAGCCCCTAGTGTTATATGGCATTAGGCGCTGCCATATGTTTAGTTGTGTGCAGATACCCATTTCCATAATCATTTTGCCTGTTTGAGGCGCTCGTCTATTTGCTGTGCAGCTTTGATTGCATCTGCCTCAACTTAAACGATGCCTTGTGAGTTTTTCTGTTCATCGCTGTGACCTTTAATCTACGACTTACAGAATGCTCCCATCTATCATGGTTGTCACTTTGAAATTCCTAATCTCGTCTGAAAAGTCTTTACAAGTGCAGCTGGATTACTCTGTGATAATTAATCATATTCAAATGCATGAAAACAAATTTTGTTTACATATTTGCGATCACCTAAAATGAGAAAAACGAGGGAGGAGTGTGCAGGCCTGTGAGTTAGGTGAGGTGTGCATTTGCATAACATTTAGTTTAAACAAGCGAGCGGAGAATGATTTGTTCAGAGCCGCGTTGAGATGAACAGGAGCATATGCTCCTCTCATTTTTCATTCAAATTATATTCAGATCAGAGCATTTTATTTTACTTATTATATTTCTTACAGGCAGAGTCATTAATTTGACAGGTTATGTTCATTTTAGAAATAAACTCATGTCAACAAATCCAGGCGATGATTTCTTGTACATTTTGATCGGCTGAATGCAAACGATACTCTACGACGTTACACCAAAGGCGGGCAAAGTTAATCTGCTTTATCGTATGAGCAACAGGGGGCGGGTTTTTTTTTGTTTCACAACTTACAGATTTGTTGAGTCAAGTAAAACATGAAATTCAGTTTTTGTGCAATACAACTAATCCTTGTGTGCTTTTTGGAGTAATTAGACTTCTGCCTTGATTTCATGCAATCATTATCTCATAATAAAGGCTTAAACTGAAGTGCTGTACACTCACCATGCTGAATATACTCTTTATATAAAGCACCATATAAACACATTGATGCTGAACATAATTCATGTCTCCATATCAACTTGCTATATAATCATTTTTAGTTTCAGCCTGTTATAATGATAATCTTATATATCTATGTTCGCCCATTTTATTCATGCAGTCCTTTTGCTTATGTCTTTCTCTGCTCAAAAATATATTTTCATATATATGGCAGCTGTTCTCTCAGCATTTCGGATGAAGAATTGCTGTGGTAGATTTTCCTACTCGAGACCTGAACTCCGGTGTGACTCTGTTTGGAGGAACTCTTGTACCTTTGCTCTGAATGTTGATGTTCACTCTCAATATGTCACCAGGTTTGTCCTATAGAGAGGGGAAACGTGGATTTAAGTACCAAAGGCCCTGACATTTAACAAGCCATTTGGAAATTTATGTAAACTGTAAAGGTTTTGTCTGCTCTTGCAGTGGGGTCAAAAAATGCGGAGGACCTCAGGTGTCCTTTGACATAATCAGGCTATTAAAAGAGAAAACAAAGAAAAAAGTGGGAAAGAAAGCAAAAGACAGATTATTTTGAACGCAACTTGCAACTAATCTTTCAGAATGGTTTAATTTTGGGATGTAATGTTAGCTTGCTGATAAATGAAGCAGCTTTGCCTTCAGTTTGTGAAAACATCATTACCATCTACTCATGTAGCCAAAGACATTTTCAAGCACTCATTTGTATCACACAATATTATACACCTGTAAGATGCTTGAAATAATCAAACTTTCTCAAATAATGAGTTTCAAAATATCAGTTTTACCTTACCTTACTGACTGTTTTAGTAATTTTTGGGAACTAATTCACCTTTATCCTGCAAATAAAACATGATCCCACTGAAGTCTTCTTTTGGGAGTCTTTTATTATGAAATACAGTCGTAATCCTTTCTCAGTGCAGGAGCAGGAGTAAGATGACCTTTCACCTTTGTCTCATGCTCAGGATATAATGAAGTCCTAAAACACTGTGATGGAAATGATGTTCTATAATGGTTTAAAACCTCACAGTGAACCTCTCACACGGTAATTATAGGATGTGGTGAGCTGAGATTTCACATTGTTCAGACTTTCTTAAACACACAATGGACTCTTCATTACCTTAATAACCTCTATAGATGCATGTGTTTACTTGTTGATTCCTTTATTTGATCAGGTGTGTAAATTTAAACTGGAAGAAGGCCCATCAAGGCTTCACATATATATATTTCTCCATCACTCTGTACAGATGTCTTCATGACTGTTTGCTATGTAATATTTTTCCTCGGCAAAAAACAACTTTCATGTCACTGCTGCTCTTGCTCAGAGGTTTTTCATGAAGTGGCATCAGAGGTTTTGTAAAGCCAAGGTAAACAGTCACATATAATATGAAAATACCTGTGCACTGACAAGAAGACGCTCTTCAGACTCAAGAAAGAATCAAGTCAGGCACGAATGCTGTGAAATGTGAAAAATGTGATGAAAAAGTGAACATCATCATCATCATCATCATTATCATCATCCCAACTTGCAGACGTGGAATTTTAGAAATTTACCAAGTCAGTAACTCCATAGTTTAACCTTCTCAATTTTAAGAATATAAATGTATGTAACACGTTCTTTATAACACATTGTAAGTTAGTACTAAGCCGATATGTGGTCATTTTAAAGGTCAAATAATTTTAAATGCTCAGTATGTTATAACCTCACCTATAAAGACACATATTTTTACAACTGTGTTATATCAAATTGTCTCTGACATTATGAATCCTTCACAGGAGTTAAAGTTATTGATAACTACATCAATAAATCATCTTACAATTAATTTAGAGTGGGTTAAAAACATTTAGTGAAAAATTAAACACAGTTTGTAAAGTCTAAGTAAGGAAATTAAATAAAGTGTTTCCAAAAAGACACTGAAATCTGTCGGATTTTGTTCATCTAATAAATTACTTTTTGCATTTGAAAAGACTTTTTCTGTTATTGACAATACTGTACAGCTCAGAGTAGAAAGGAGGCTTGTATTCATCAAAAATTAACCAGATTCTCCATGCAAGCAGCAGATTTATTATTGCACATGTAAACGGTGGTAATGTGAAAATAGGCCAGAATCTTTTCCAACCTCCAATGAAAGAGGATTGATATCTTTGTAGACGCTCTATGCTGTGGACGCTGCTAAAGGGGATTTCTTTAGCAGGAGTAAGTCCTGGTTATGTTTTCTCTTTGAAAAAGACACATTCTTTCTAAAGAGGAAGGAAAAAAACATTTCACTTTTCAATTACCCCCAGCTCCTTCACCTCTCCCATCCTCCCCAGGTCTAGTTTCCAAGGAGAGGAGAAAAAGAGAAGGGATGCTTTTCACTTGCATGGCAGCACCCCTCCCTCTCATTCTTCTCCTATCATTCCAGCTACCACTTTTATGCATGAAACAGAGAAGAAGATTGAAAGCATTCACTGGCCATTCAGAAAATGAAGAAAGGAGATCCTCAGAGCTTTATTAGATATGAAGATCTACAATAAAAATCAATTTCTGGCCTCTTTATGCAGTTTAAATGACAAAGCCTCAACCCATTCAGCCATTGTGTGCAGGAAAGTAATTCTGCAGCACCGGCCGAGACAAGAGCGGCGTATACTTTCTGACCTGCGATTGCAGATTCTAATATGATACAGACCTACTGAGATAATAGGAGGCACTTAATATCATCTGTTGAGAAGAAAAAAAAAGTTATCTCATATCTTTTGGTAGATAGATGGATAGGGGATGAGGTTTAAACCATTTCATGGGCAGAATACTAAACAGGCTGAGATGGACAGCGGAGCTTTTTACTCTCAAACATGAAAGTTGGTAACACTGAGTGAGGCCTTATATACAAGGTTTAATTAGTCAGATTAAAAATGTTCATGTTAAGAAAATAAACAAATAAACAGTGATAATAATTAATGATTTATTTTCGACTGATTAGTTAAATGTTTAACAGTGACCCCGATGAAGGCCAGAAGCCAAAATATGCTGGTCTGATAGTGAAATTATTATATAACACCACAAGTGTTGCTTGTTGTTGGTGCTCATAATGACACTTTTTCTTTTTCTCTTTTTACATCCCTGTATGTTTGCACACAGTCAGACCAAAACAGCAGGAGTAGTAAGAGAAGCTATTTGTAGGTTATGGCATGAAAGGTGATTTTAGTGATAGATCCGTGAGTTTAAAGGCTCATCATAATCTAAAAATAAGTTAGTTAATAGAAATTTAATTGGCAACTGATAATAATTTATTTTATTATGTAATTATTCAAGCAAAACTGTCAAATATTGGTCAGTACCAGCTTCTCAAACTTTATAATAATTATAATAATTTTAACTTTTGGAATTTCACAGACTGAATGGTCTGAATGGAATGAATTGAGAAATTAAAAGGATTAAAAGACTAAAGGAAGTAATTGTTGGTTGCATCCCCGGTTGTGATCCTGTTTTGCATGACATTGTTGGCCTCATTTAAATCAGTGAAATCATTGGTGTCATCATGTTTGTCTAAACAGACTCCACTGGTCAGCAGTCACAAAGACATTAAATACTTGTACTTGTATTGTTTTCATTCCAGCCTGTAATACACTCCTAAAACCTTTCAATGCATTGTGCATACCTAAATATTGGGTTAAATTTGTAAAGAAAATACAGTAACTTATCAAAGAGTCTGATTGTCACTTGTTTTTCTAACGTGACCTGTTAATCAGCTGGGCAGGATGATCAACAGGATGAACAGTAAACAATGAGGCACCCATGTTATTTGTGCTGAGCTGAATCAGATTACTTCTCCTCAGGATGTTCATGATCCTGACGTGCAAATATTAACAATAACACAGTACCGTATATTTATTTATACTTAGACTTATGTTTTTGGACATGTGATGAACACAGCTGTCCTCTCCACGTTTAAGATGACGAGTTGTTTGTGATCTTCCTACATGAGACCTGAACTCTGCTGTTCCCTCTGTTTCAGGAAACTGTCGTAATCGATGACATGTGATGGAGGAAACTCAAGAAGATAAACGATCCATGTTGCTGTGATGAAAAGGACTCTTTTTTTTCCTTTTTTTTTGCAGCCATGCTTTCATTCTTCTCTGATGGAGACATGGATGAATTGGATAAGTGTTCCCCATCTCCAGGGGCAGGGAGATAAATATTATGCCTGACTTCTCCTCTGCCATGTTTGGTTACCAGCCGAAAAGCAATTGTTTCACACCGCCGTCTTGACTGGAAGACATGTGCTACTTCAAATTAAACCTTCAAGGTCCCAAAGTCATTTATTTGTGTCAAAAACGGAGGCAGAAAGGAATTCTGAGAAACAACAATAAATTCACTGTGGATGTAAGAAATCACAATAAATTTCTCAGTGTCTTAGCAGCGAGCGTTGTTTGCTTGTGGAGCAGAATAATATCCAGGATGCAGCACTCCATTCAAGGCCTTAAAATGTGGAACTAATCTCTCTAAAAAGACTACTATTTGGCTTCATTGTTTTTTGTTCAGCCTTCCCCAAGTGTTAGATACACAAACGCGTGTCCGTGGGGAAAGTCATTGAATATAAGTAGCCTTCTCCACCTCCAATACGATGAGAGTGTAAGTGGATCCTGATGGACTGATAGCGCCGAGGAGCCTCCTTGAGTGTTTGCAAAGTGTGGACCTTGAGAAGAACAGCTTTGCCAAAAATCCTCTTGTGGCCCCAGAGACCACAGCACAGTGCTCTGTGAAAACAAAGATGTTATAAGCTAGCTTAGCTATTATCGCGCCTTTGCACTACATCTCCCCCGACACTGCATTCAAATCAGCCCCTATTTATTTGGGGTTTTATTTATTTATTATCGCATTTTTCTCCCCTTTTCCGGGGAAAAAATGACTAAAAGGATTATTTGTGGAATAACTAAAATAATTAGCAATGCTCATGCGTCTTTAATTCAGGCAAACTGAGTTGCATTTTCCTTGAATCCCAGCGTTACTGTTAGCACACTGTAATTTAGGCGAGAGGCACAAAGGGCTGTGAGTCTATGAAATTGACAAAAGGGCAGAAGAGGAGAAGAGGCAGGAAGAGTGCATCGAACACAGGCAGACTTTATATAAATGACGAGAAGCAAAAAGAGCTGATAATGATCCATACACGCATGCAAGAGATGCTCGTATCACAACATGGAGTTATTTAAGTCACTTAATTTAATGTTCAAAGTTAATTCTTACACTTTTAATGCATCTTTTTTTAGGCTTTAAGATTGAAGGCAAGCATGACAGGTATATGGATTAACCAGTCATGTTTCTTCCACTTGTTGAATATAAGTTCAATATTCACTCTCTTTTAGCTCTGGTTTTGGTCTCTACCAGTCTCCCTGTTGGATGATGTGCAGGCGGTGTACAGAGGGATTTATGATTACTGCAGCTGAAAATGAGCTGTGAGTATGAACCAAAACTGATTATGACCCCTTTCACATTGCAGCAAATGATGCATTTATATCTTAAAAAATATCAATTAAGGCGGCAATAAACAATGATTAAGGAAAGGCTAAAGTTAGACAGTTATCCATAATGTTAATAGACGTTATATAATATAATAGACCTACTTTAACAGCTTAAAAACATTTTATTTATCACCTTCATACTGGACATGACATTTCCTCTGTCATCTCTTCATACATTGCACATACGACCGAACATGCAAATAATATATATTATATATTAATTTATTTATATGTATATTCTCAGGTATATCCTCTCTGTACTATGTTCTGCTTCGTATATTTTCCTGTTGTCATTCCCACTGCGTCTTTACTGCTGTAACAAAGGAAATTTCCCCTCTGGGGGACTAATAAAGGGTTATCTTATCTTATATTTCCTCACCATATATATACATGCCCACTTTAAGGCAATGGGAATGGTTGCCTCAAAATTCCTCCACATATTTGCTTTTAATGTGGTCATAAAAAAAGAACAAAAATATATTTTTAAGTTGGCAAATTTTCCAATTATTATTATTATTTTATTATTTTATGGCTGTGGGGCTCCAGACAATGAGGAAGTATGTGTCAACAAAACAGGAGGGTTAAAGCGCTTGGTTAAGATTAGAGAAAGACTGTTACAGTTTAAAGAAAGAGATAACATTAATTACAGTCCTGTGACGGGGTGTCAGCTCTTATCTCCCCCACGAATGTCAGAAGCATCATACCTCCTCAGCCTGCTTTCTTCCTCCTTCATGCTACCTCTTGCACTGGCATTGAATGTTGGAAGTGAACGTAAATCTTAAAATACAAATATCAACATCACTCCTACTCGGCTGATCTGATGTCAGTGAATGAACTGCTAATGCTAATCTCAGCGGCTCCCTCACAGTGCCCGAGTTGAGTAAAAATAAAAAAGTCGGTCCCAGTTTACTTCACTCATGTTTAGCATCTGCTTCCTAATTACATCCCCAAACTGTCGACTCAATGCATCACAATCACATGAGCGTGATGGTTCCCTGAAGGGAGCCGCCACCTGTCACTGTATACAAGAGAGTGTTTATACAAATAATACTTTGATGGGATGATGAATAGTGGGATGTAATTGGAGATGAAAGATTAAAAAAGTGCCTGAATATTGAGATAAAGTGGTTCTTTAGAGCATCACCTGTAAGAGAGTAAAAAAAAGGATTAATAAGTCCCCATTTAGAGTAAAAATGTAAATTCAAGTGTCAGCGGCCGTACAGTGGAGAACCTGGCAGGCCCCATATTAAATCTGGTTGTGCTGTACTTTGATAATATTCCGTGATTTCAATGGAATAATAAATAGAAACAAATCAGGAAATATGCACGCACATGCAAAACAAAGCTGATAAGGTAGCAGAGAGCAAAGGGTTAACACTGACAAAACACTTCACAAGCATGCTGTGCTTGAATTGGGATGTAAGGATAAACCCCATCGTTCCAGTCGTACAGATTGAATTTGAGTTTTAATTTGATTCCCCTAAGATCAAGAAACCCTGCTTATTTGAAAAAAAGAAGAAAAAAAATATTTTTGAAAAATAATCATGCCGTATTGCACAGATTTTTAGACAGTTGTTTAGATGAACCAATGAATCCTTGTGTTATCCTGAACAAAGACTGTGATCCTGCTATCAGACACTTCATTCATGTCGTCTCAATGCCTGAAAGACAAAGTGGGTAGCACAACAAATTCATTTAGAGCAGTGTTAAAACATGATCGGCATCTGTATAGGCGTGGGGTCTTATTGCCAAGATTAATTATATTCATTATACAGCGCGCTGCATACAAATGACCTTGTTTCCTGTTCAATACATGCACTGATTTTAAATATGGTGTGCTGAGCAGAATTGTTAAGACGTATATATAAAATCTTGCATTAAGTGTGGCTCCTAGCTGAGCTGATGGGAGTAATTTAAAGACAAGGTCTTATTTTACAAGATTTTACAGGTTAAAGAAGGGCCTATAATCATTACATCTTCTTGAGAGGCCTGTAATTCCCAGCAGCTTCTTTGTTAGCATCTACAGTTGACGTATTGTTCGCGTTGACTTGTACTTAAAACGGTTTGTGTTAACTTGCTCTTTCAATTGAAATAAAAAGTAGTCATATGATGGAACATATTAGTGCAAATGGAGTCATTTATACTGATCATTGCAAGAAAAACACAGTTACAATGGAAAACGTAATGATGGCTGATTTCCATTTAGGTTTACCAAGTTCAGGGCTATGGCATTAAAGCCTGGTGTTTTTAAAATGTTGAAACTTTGCAGGAAAATCATGCAGTTTAATTGGATTTGTCACCAAAAGATGATTTGCTCACAGGGTCAAAGGAAAGTCACAGTTTACTTTGTTTAAATTAATTGAAAATCAAGCTGACAGTGCTGAACTTTGAGGCCAAAACAGCAGAAGGAATCATAGCTAATGTTAATGTCATCCACTTTATTTAACTCACTTCTGTTGAAGCATAAACTGCTCCACAAAAGAGGAAAGGTTTGTTAAGTTGGAGAGCTTTTATTCCCCACTTCAATAAAACTTTTTATTGTGTGAAATGATGTTCAGCTCTTATGTTCACAATGTCAGAGGGAGTAAAAAGCCTGATACAGAGACAGACTGAATAGTGCTACCATGCCTTAGTTGGCTAGTGGTTAGCTTGCCTGATTAGTCCCTATTTCACCAAGCATTTTGCAGATGCATAGTTTAATGTTGCTGAGACACTTTGTGGTGTTATCAGGCCTTTATGCATGTTGGCCAGCCTGCTTATACTTAAACAGAGTGGAGCCATCATTAATGTGATTGATTGCACCTGCAGTCTACCTGCCTTGACAAGTCGAAATGTCTTTTGAATGTTGCTGTTCTGCTGCCGTACAGATTTGAATCCATCAGATGTTTTTAGACATGATCATGAGAATTCCTCTTTAGGTATTCATGCACCTCTTAACAAAATAAAGTACGATGTATAGTTGTCAACACTTTTAAGGAGTTTTTATGCACACCAGGAGTTGATTTCTGCTTTCTTTGATTGCTTCGCATTGAGCAAAGCTGGATATGTCCGCTGTCCTTGCATGTCATCGGCGACTATAAAATACAAGCTTGACGCCTGCTGCATCTCGCCGCAGACTACCTGTGCTGCTTCCTCCTTCCAACCTGTGCAGCGTTTGTTGTGAGAGGGACAGGTTGATGGGACCGTAACTTTGAGTATTCTTATCCATCCGTAACTATTACCACACCAGTCCTCTGCCTCGTCTCTCCACAGTAGAAAAAAGAAAAAAAAAAATCAAAGAGGGTATTAGGCAGCAGGGTTATTCCCGACACTTTGCTGGAGGCTGGCGTTAATCTGTGCGTTTTGGAGAAACGAGGTTAGTTAAGCATTTTAATGGCCCTAGCCCTGTGATAATTAGGCCTGCCCTGGAGGGAGCTCCAGTTGAGCCACTTGGGCCTTGAAATGGAGCCAGGGAACTAAAGCCCTGCACGCACACAATGATCCTGAACTAATTCCCTGAGTAAATATTTTCTCCCGTTCACTCCAGAGCCTCTTTCTCTTTAAAGTTGTAAAAGGCCTGTTTCCTTTTTCTCTTTTCACACTCTCACTTTTTTTTTTCCCCCTATCCTCCCTCCCGACACTGATATTTTTAGAAGGAGGCACTTGGAGCAGTTTAACAGAAATTTTACTCTGTTCTTTTATTTCTCCTTTTTCTTCTCTCTATCATTGTGTCCTATTTCATCGCGTGTTAAAGCTTATACAACACAGTTTTTTGACAGTTCATCTGCGTGCATTTTTTAACACAATCACCTCTCACGCATAGAGACGGGGGCCTCTGTTGTATCTTGTCTTGACTGGCATGGCCCTTGACCCCGGGGCCCGCGGAGGGGCCCTCTGACTGACTGATCCGATCGTCCTAAAGGGGATAGGTCTCCGAACGCTGTGTATAGTCTTTCCTTTCCTGTCTGTGTCTGGGGCTCCCACAACACAGAGGAGCCCCTGAGCTACAGCTGCTATTGTTTCTCAGCACAAAAGACAGACATCACATTAAAAGTCCTCTGCATCGTCCTGAACTCGCATCAGTCTTTGTCAACAGAGGAATCAAAAGCAAGCACGGGCTCCAACAATTAAATATAAAGAAAAAAAAAATTCATGAATATCAGAGACGTGCGTTAATAAGTCTATTAATGTGAAATAAATGCACAATGCCTGATTTGTTTTTGAATGAAGGCAGCGGTTTTGTCACTTCTCTATTAGAACCTGTGACACGGACTCAACACTTCCTGCCATTAAGTTGTCAATCTACAAGTTTGTGTCTGGGTGATAAAGTTCGTCAGCTTTCAAAGTGGTTGTTTAGAGGATGTTTTGACTGACACGTGGCCCTCGAGCTACAGAAGTCAGCGTCCAGGTTTCCCAGGGACACTACTTGTTTGGCTCAGGGAACCTTTGTGAGAAGTATCTTCATCTCGCCGCTGTTCAGTCAGCCCATTTCTCCAGGCCACAGTGTCAGGCATCATTTATCTCTGACAGTGAAGCTGTCTAGTGTGTGTGTTTGTTTGTGTCGGTCTGTCTACGGGAGCGTGCATGCGTGTTTGTGTGCGTGGGTCGGCCGGCTGCATGTCGTCATGTGTCACACGGGTGTCCCAAGGACAATCCTCAGAGCGGGCTACGGCGGAATGAGCAGGGAAGATGAATGTTTTCTGAACATAGGAGAATATCATTAAAGCTACCTGCGCCGCGCTTGATTGATTTGCTGAATCACAGTCGCCGGATGTTAACATAAAACCCAGCAAATGGCTTCAATTTAAATATGTTACTTATCAACACTCCACAGTCCATCAACGTAAAAATCCTCCGGAAGCCTCGATTTAATGGGAAGTGTGTAATTTTTCATTATACAGTAATTAGATGATATTAATTGCAAAACATCTGTTAACTTAGCTGACACGTGGCGGCTGCCAGACTGACTAATGTGCATGCTAGTTCAACTCACCATACGGGACTCTAACCTTTAAGGCAGAGGTTTTCAAACTATGAGGGGGAGAGTTAAAGGAGGGGTGGCGTGGAAAAACAAGACATGAGGTGAAGATACTGCTGAGCTGAAAGGGTTTTGCAGTTTAGTGGTCATCAGTTCTAACTCAGACAATTAAGGTACTTTTACCTGATTGATGAAATTTATGTTAACTTAGACAAATCCAAACACACAGACTTACACTTGCTAAGGATACCATATTTTTTATCCATTGCAAATAAACGTCCATAAATCTTTTTAGAAATCAAAAGAATAAAATGATGCTCATTGTAACTTGCCTGAGACTCAGTTTTCAGTCTTCTTCAACATCAGAGTAACCCAGAGATGCTTGTCTATACATTCAATGGTACATTGCAAACAGGAACTGTTAATATCTAGTTTGACATACTTTCCATGGTGACATTTTTTTCAAATATGTTGGAAAATAAATAGGATTGCAGTCTTGATTTTGTCTGAAGTTGGGAGGGAGTGCACAGTTTCAGACTCTGAAAACATCGCTTTATTATTTTGAGCACTGAAGGGATTTAATAAACAACTTGAAAAACTGCGGATAGCTTTTCATGAACATACATGCTGGCATCATATCCCGGTATATTAGCCGGGGCGCTCGCCGGTCACATTCTCTCTTTGTCCTCCACTTCCTCTTCAATCCCTCTATTACCCTGCGTGTCCTCCGCACCCTGCCTCTTTGTCCTGTCTCAAGGCCATGGCCAGTCATGGGCTCGGGCCCATGCTCCTAGCAGCTACTGACCCTTTGTGCCACCTTTATCACAGACTTCTTTACCGTGGGCTACTTAACCACAGCGCTAACTGCAGGTCCTGCGGGTCTCTGTGATTGTGCTCTGCATTGAGCAGAGAGATGAGGATTAACACCGACACTCGATAAAGGGGTCAGAGGTGTGCAGTGATTATTTGTGTGTGTGTATTACGGGAGCGAGGGAGAGAAAAGAGAGAGAGAGAGAGAGAGAGTAAGGTGTTTCCTATATGTGTGTGTGTGTGTGTGTGGCTCTCACAGGGTAGAGGATGAAGCACGTGGAAGGGGGTTGGGGACATGGCTGCAAGGTTGAGGTGAAATAGATGGATAAGGTTAGCTGAGTTATCAGACAGGAGCATCACAATCAAGCTGTCAGCTCAATGCCTCCCTCTCTCTGCTCTCTCCCTCTTTTTGATAAACAGAGGAATAGGATTACAATTTGGACTGGTCCCGGGGCAGCGAGGAAGCCTGCCCTGCCTTTCAGCTGCTTTCTCTGCTCTATGAAAGGAGCACAAGAAAGGCACAAATCTGCCAGACAGGGCTTTCTGGGTGGGGAATCCTTGTGGAGGAGGAAAGAGGGGCATTTTGCCAAAGAACAAGGTGTGGAGGTTGGCTTTTAATATATATATAAATAAAAACAACATTTATTTAAAAGTCTGGTTCATTGAAATTACAATATCGTAATTTCTCACTTACCTCTGGTGGCATTTATCCACGTCGTGTCGGTTTATTTACAGAGGTTTTGAGATGACTGAGATGTTTGCCTCCATTATAACACAACAAGAGTCAGAGGAATTTTGTGATGCTCAACAGCATGAAAAGACTGCATTTAATCCAGTCATAACATGTCTTTTAATCAGCACTGCATTGTGTCTGAGTCCATTTATTCAAGTACTGCACTTTATTTAGGTATTTCCTTTCTACACTGCTCCTCTACGTTTCTAATGGAAATATTCTGCAACCTTACTCCACTTCACTGAAATGTCAACTGTTTACTTTACACATAACTGAAGAAAATTTCCTGCCGTTATAAATTAAACTGCTCAGTATGTATAAAAAAGTTCAAATCTGCTGCACACCAACAACATTAAAATGCTGCTTATACACAGTGCATCAATTATAATGATCCAATGACATACTGCTTCATTATATATAACACAGCACTTGAGTTAAACAACTCTTTTAAAAGAATGTCTTTAAAAAGGCAAAAAATGGTGCTTTTTTTTAACTCTTTCAGGACGAAAATCATCCTTTAACTTAAGTTACATGACACATTTGTAATGGAGTACTTTTACTATATAGTATTGCTGCATTTGAGTAAAAGATGCTTCTTCAACCACAACCTATTATAAAAAGTATTGAATCAACCCTAATTTGAATATATTTGTTAAAATGGTCACAGTCAAGATAAGAATTAACATTTAAAAGAGAAACTGTTCTACAAATTCAACGCTATAATAAATTAGTATTAATTGGAAGTTGGCCTCTTTTCTTTTCTAAAAGTAATAAACATTATTCCTGTGATGAAAGCACAAAAGCTGATGTTGTGGTTGTTTTGTCTACTTTGTTCGGGACACAAAAGGCTCACTGTTCTTCCAGTCCCCCTGCCGACCGATCAGAGAGATTTTTTTAAACGTTAAATCTGCAGAGAGTGGAGAAATAATGTTGGGACAGCGACCAGAGCAGCAGGGCAATTAAGACAAATTAATTATGGTGGGGGCGTGCAAGCAGAGGCGAGCTAAGGCGCGAACCCACAGAGGTGTAAGAGCTACATATAAGAGCTCTCCAGGAAAAAAGGGGCTGTGGCACTCGCCCATTTGCTATCTCATTATCTACAAGGAAAGAGAGCCCCACTTTGTGACCCTGACGCAAGGAGACCCCTGGTCTTTAACTGTAGTCACAGCGAGCGCCGCCGTCTGCTGTTCTGGATGGTGAATGCATGGCTGAGCAGAAATTAAACGTGTGCTCCTGCTCCCTCAGCCAGGTTTCTCCTCCAAAAAGATGGTCCATCGCAGCCACTGACCCGTTTTCTTCCTCCTCATCTACATGTACATAAATTCCCTTTTCCTGCTAAGAATTGCTCTCTGAAATATCTATTATTCTTCCCTTGTTCCCTCGCCATTTGGCTGGCTGTGGCGTCCAGGGAGCTGGGTGACCTTCTCCTTTTTTTTAGTCTTTTTTAAGACTTGTCTGGAGTGCAGCAGAAAATCAGTCTTCTCTTTCTGGGACAGGGAAACTCACATAAAATTAAAGGAGCTTTCACATAGATTTAGATAGATTTTTAGATCTTTAACCTCTGTTTTTTTTTTTACTAATTCACACGTACTGTATTTGTGTGAGGTGAGGTGCAGTTGAATATTTGAAGTCCAAGCAACACACATTTTGTACCGGATCAAACAAATTAATTAGCATTGTTGTAGTAGCTTTAGATTATCATATGCATACGTTCTTTTGTTTCTGGGAAGTGAAAACTTGTTTGGCAGCGCTAACTCGGAGCAGCGACAATTGTTTTGTTCAAATAGGATCAGTAACAGGAAAAGAATCATGAACATCTCATCGTAAGCTCAGGCAACAAGTGAAAACATTCCCAGAACCTGAATGAGCAGAGACACTGACACAGATCCATGCTCCATTCTTTTGTAAAAACCAAATCCCTCTTTTCCTCCTTTCTCAGCCATAATATGGCTTCCAAGCGAGGTCCAGCCAGAAATCTTGCGGCATGGCCGTGAAATAAAGGAAGTGGTGCCATGCCTGACTATGCCAGTGAATAAAGCCAAAGCAAATTGCTTAGGGAGAGTTTGGTCCAATTGGATGCCATCCCTTGGTATGTAATTCCCATGGCACGTCGTTGGCAATGGCGTTGCACGCCTCAATCAGGTGTGGGGGCCTGGAGGAGGCCCTGCTCATTTGCATGTCCAAGTATGGGGGGAATTCCTCTTAGGAAGGAGCCAGGCTTTGATGTGGGCATTCCCACTTGGACTACGGGACTAAAATAGACAGTAATGGATCAGTGAAGTCATTCATCACCAGTGTGTGGTTTGCCCAGTCCTCCTTCACCTCTTAAACCACGCTCGGCTTCAAAGAGAGCCGTCCATTGAGCTCCTTTTGCCAGGACATCTACTGTAGATGGGAGCGATGTAAATGAGCCAGGAAGTGATGACATGTCCACATGTTGTTGGCAGAACTGGGACACATGGCTAATGTCACTTCACTGAAAAAGTAAGAGTTTTTTTGTTTTACATAACTGTGAATATTTTCTGTCTTACAGGTGTTCATTTGTTCATCAAGTTTAATCTTTATTATAATAATGTTAATAATAATAATTCATTGTTGGTTTTAAATCCATTAGGAATTTATTAGATATAGCTAGAAACAGAGAACCAAAGTCAAACTCTAAATTTCAGGTCTTGTTACAGAAGAATGAAAATCTACTTCAAAATCTCATGAACTTTTATAACGTGTGCTTGTATTTGTATCCATGTATTTCTAACCACAGCAACCTAAACATGACAATAATATAACATGTTTATTGTTACACACATTATTTCTCCCAAGCCAAAGTTTGTTGCAGGTTGAGGATTACAGCCAGTCCAGTGTCAGACTATGAGAACAGACAAGATGGGCTACAACAGAGATCATAGCCAACAACTGGAAAGAAGAAAAGAGAGAAGATGGATATCAATGAAAAAGGAGAAACTATCACAGTGACATGTTGCATGCATGATGCTATACTGGGAACACTTTGCAGGAGCTGGATGTTTTTTGAATTGTTGTTTAATTTCCTTAAAATCATGATGGACTCAAATTCTGTTAGCTGTTAAGTACTGTAGCGTATATGGATTAAACCCCAGGTACAGGTTTTACTTCTTCAGAAAAAAACAATAAAAAAAGATGATAGCTAAGTTTTAGTTGTCTAGAGAAACATGACTGTGCAATCCTTTGTGTTTTAGACATGAGGACTTTTTAAAATGACTCATTAGCACGTTTGGAGTAACAAGACGAAATATTGAAAAGTGTTTATTTGGTAATGAAAAAAGGATCAAGAATCGACATGAATCCACAACTTTTGTTCACTCTGTATTGAGTCTTGTGGCTGTTCTGCGACCCTACAGGATGTTATGTGTGGGGTCACTGACAGTTGACATGCAGCTGCTTATTCAACAATGCTCGCTCATCCACGGAGAAATGAATGCTTTATCTCTGTAGAGCTGCTCTCATTGTGACGCTCAGGACGCAGAGGAGACAAGCACTTGTGCATGTGACATTTCACTCACTGTTGTTTTAATGAATTAGGTGAGGAATGGTTGAGGGCCCACTTCTTGCTTTGGCATCTGTTAGCATGTTAAAGTCAAAGCAACAAACCTGATGCAAATTGATGCTTTTTAAAAAACATCAATTTGAAATTCATTCCTATTTTTGAGTTTCACTGCAACAACCACTTTCATCATTTTAAGAGTGTGTGCGAAAACAAATTATTTACTCACCTTAACTGCATTTTATTGGTTTAACCCTGCTTGGTTTGATCTCTCGCTGAATTTCTGTGGACATAAACCCGCCTGCTCTCCATACAGTTACAGCTACCAAAAGAGTTTTATTGCGGCGGCCGTGTATCTCACCACAACAGGTAAACTGAGAGAGGACAGTTGTAGAAGAATGAAGGAGAGGGCGAGACATGGGAATAAAAAGATAAACAGTTTGACCTTCTGTTTCTGCCAATTTCCAGTGGTCGCCCCCCTTCTTAGCCTTCTCTTTCCCTCTTTCGCCCTCAGCCCTGTGTCGGACGAATCCTTTTTGGAGGGATAAATAGCACTGCTGCGCTTTGATAGCCCCAGTCCCAAACAGCAGCTACCGATAAATAAAAGGAACTTTCTCCATTTATCTCTGTGAGAAAGAAGTTCCTATTAGGGTCCCCATAGCCACGGGGCCTTTCCCTCCTTCACTGCACAGCTTTGTAGATTGCCTGCTTGGTTTAAGGTGCTATTGAGTGCTCACCAGGACAATTACATGCCAGGACCCCCCTCCGGAAATGTCCCTCCCCTCCACTTCCCTCACCCGTCCTGTACCTCTGTGCCAGTGTTGCAGGAGATGCTATCCGCGATAGGGCTGGATGGGAATAGTGTGTGCGGCGCGTCGTGTAATTGCGTGTGCATGTGTGTGTGTGAGCTCCCCGCTGGAAGAGGGGACAGAGGGGGTAGAGTGATAATGGCCCTCTGAATGGTATGGAATAAAGTATCATTGCTTAGTGCCTGGAGTCAGACAGTGATGCTAATGCAAATGGTTTTTACCCCCACCTTTCTGTCTGGTATAATGATAGCCCCACAAACAGTATGTATGAAGAAACAGAGCGAAGGAGGTATATAAATAAAAATAGTGCACACCTCAGTGAAAATGACTTTTTGTTGCCTTCAGGGAACTTAAGACACACCTTTACACTTTCCCTGCGGGCCTCCTCTATTTCCTACTTCTCTTGATATATATATATATATTTTTTTATCATTTGATAAAAAAAATATAAAGTAGAGATTTCTGCGAGGAGCAATATAGCAGTGAAAAAAAGAATTGTACTGGGTTTTAGAAAGACTTGGCCCTCGACCGGGCATGTCAATCTCATTTCCAACAGCCACAGAAAATCAAGGTGTTTTCAACACATAAAATGAGATGTGTGTATTGGTTATAGGGTGCAGAAGTCCAAGGCTTCACATTGAGAAGATACTGATATTTTCCAGCATATTGTTAAATCATAAACAGCCAACTGGATGACACTGGTGTGCTTTTCAAACGCAGCGTCTCTCTGGATGAATAGTCGCAGAAAGAAAATGCGAAGAGTCTGAAGCTATTGTTTGTCTTTCAGCCTCAGTCTCTGAGGAAAGTATCGTCACAGTCGCAAGTGTGGGCAGTTTGAGCCAGAGCATATGCAGAAGAAGAAAGGGGGGTGGGGAGGTGATGCCATAAATCTCCAACCACAGAGGAGAGAGCGGAAAGGCTGATCCAGGATCGAGCTGAGGATCTTAGATTCTAGAGTGCCACAAAAGGCGTCTATCAGAGCAAGGACAGACTCATCTCTACACATGCATCATTGGGATGCTGAGAGTGCCGGCGTGTCGACTGTAGCGGCTTCCTACACCCCCCGCCCCCCACCCCCAAGCACCACCAGAGGAGGAGTCCACGGACACGGAGGAGAGACCTGCTGCCGAGAGCTTTCTGAAGACCGACAGTCTGCGAACTGATAGAGAGGGCAGCGCTAATCAAGGAGCCTGCAGGCCCTCGTGCTCGGGCCTCTTCCTATATCCCCCGTTCACTCAGTTTTACTCTTGGAGCCTAAGCTCCTTTTATTTCATGGTGTCACTTTTCAAAGGCTTGTCTTTTGTCTTGTGAAAAGCTGTGCGACTTAGCTGTCCATTTGTGGAGCGGACTTATTGTTGAATTGTTGAAATTGTCTCTTGTACAGAAACACTGGCTAAATCTTAAACGAAACAAAACACACTATGATGTAATTCATTATTAGAATTTGCTGTGAATCTGCATTTATTATTAGCACCTTAAAAATCCCACATGTTTCTGAGGTTAAAGGTCAAAATATCCACCTTTCTATTTCTGCTAAAGGCCAAAATAGTAACTCTTCTGACAGCTGGGGCAGCCTTATATAAATACTATAAATGGTCACCCTCTTACACAATGCCTTTGTAATATATCTTTTGGCTTCACAGTGCCCTAATATCTGGGTAAAGTTTCATAAGGGTGCCTTTTGGCGGCCTGAGCTAAGTGGTCTTAGCTGCCTGTGATAGGCCTGTGTGCTGAGCAGGTTCTGGAGATAGCAGCTCTCTGGTGGCATGGCTTCTCTCATAGGTCCCTCCCTGGCAGAAAGCAAAAGAAAGGGAATAAAGAGGGGCTGGGAGAGAAAGGAAAGGAGGCAGGAGGGAATTGACACAGAGCTTGGCGAGGAGCCAGAGCCGGCCTCCTCGCGTCTAATGTACGAACGGGGATTTATTTAAACAGTGAGAAGAGAGGACAGCTTCACAGTGCCAGATTAATTCCGCTTTTTATTCAGAAAATAAAAGAGACTTTGAATTATTAAGAGATAGCGGGATTAGAGGCCTCTCATTCCAACCCCAATCTACGCTCCTTTTAATTTCCACTTTATTAGAATTCTTTTTGAAGTATTTTAATGTGGACAAAAGGAGAAGAAGAGAGAGAAAGAAAATTTAAATATCAGTTGAGAAGAAAATATTAAATATCAGTTAAACTGCATTAAACATAAGCCCGAGCCTCCATTTTTTTTCACAGTCATATTGATCCCACTCTTTCACTTCTCAATTATCAACTTTTATTGTGTAGGTTCAGCCAAGTGCAGAGGCCGATTTTGAAATGAAACAGCTTCTATCTTCTATTCATCCTCGGGGCGATGGGGCTGCGGTGGGGTTTCTCGCTCCCTCACACACTCTCTTCACTTCACTTCCTTAAACCCCACTCAAAATGAATGTGTCAGTAGCGAGGGCGATTGTGTAGTGCTCCAAGGAGGAGGAGGAGGAGGAGGTGGCGGCGGCGGCGGCTGTTCTCACGTCTCCTTCGGCTCGGGTCAGCACGGAGGGTCGGGGCGGGATCAACAGGAGAGGATGGGCGCAGGTCAAACTGTCTCGGTGAAGTGCACTCCAGCCATCTCAGGAAAAAAAAAAAAAATGCCGTTTTTCTGCTGCCAGCTCCGATGCTATACTCTTAGCCACCCTCTGTTTACTTAATATGCACTTCATGCTATATTTGCTTCTTAGCTCCCCATCTAGGGAGCAGCTTGCCCTCACATTACTGGCGAGCCGAGCTGCAGCAACATTGTGCCCTCTACAAATCTCAGCAGCCATAGGAATTTGATTGTGCCGGAGGATTCTCTCTGTCAGACAACCGGTCCATAATCTCTGGCAATTCTTTGTGCAGGAGGATTACCACTGAAAGTGTTACCACATATTTACAACTACTCCACTAACTCTCAACAGGCTCTCCTGCATCCGGCCCAGCCAAAGCTAAGCCATGGTTAACATAGGAAATCAAGCTGAGATTTAGGACATCTCCCTCTAAATCTAAGTGCGCGCTCTATCTGTACAAATAAGAAGGCGCGGGGTCTTTTTCACCGTTGAGTTTAGCACAGATTTAACCTCGAGGATTACCTGTGTTGGGGGAGAGAGAAAAAAAAGGGAAAAAAGAAAGAAACACATCTGTTTATGTGTAAAGCACTTGACATGGTCCTCCCCAGGGATAGATCAGTTGGCCTACGGTAAACACAGAGCCATTCATGTGAAAATGATCGCTGTGTAATTAACAATTCAGGTTTACACAAGAGTAAATTGGTAGAGAGGGTGCTGTATTTTTTTTTTTTGCCTTGATATAAATACTCCTAAACAGACAAATATGAATTACAGAGAATAAATAAATAAATAAAAATGAAAAAGTGTAAAAAAAATTTTTTTTAGCTCAGTTCATAAAATTATATATTCTGTTTATCGCGTCCAGTTTCATTTGCTCTCCTTGATAATAAAGCTAAGCGAGGGTCAAGAGGCCGTTTTAGCAGTCCTCCTTTTTAGCATCTGCGTCTTATCGCTCCATCAGAGCCCGAGTGTTTCATTCAAAGTCCGACTAGATAGGCCTTGTGTCTGGCTGTTGTTATTGAAATAAACTGGGCCTGCGCTGCCACCCCGGCCTACCCCCCTCTTGCCCCTGTCTATTCTGAACAAGTGTATCTTCAGAAACACGCCAGCTTGTTATGGTAATGACCTGAATGCCCCCTCCCCATTCTGTGTGTGCGGTGGGGGTGAGACTTCGCTTTTTTTTTGGTTTTGGGGGGGGTTTACAGGGGGCAAACCCAACAGGGGCAGGGCTTTTCATGACAAAACAAGACTTGAATTACCCCAAAAAAACATATCCAATGTTATACAATACATGTACAGTGTTTTATATATTGTTGGAGACACTGAACAAAAAATAAAATAATTAATATGGAACTATTCAAATGCAGCTTTTGTCTGCATATAAACAGACATAGAAATTGGAAAATAGTATATTAACTTCATAAATATACCTTTTTTTGTTGCCGATAGCTCCTCAGACACACACACACAGACACACACACGAACAACCAAACTATTATGTCAGCTAGACTTCTGGCATATGTAAGATCTTATTTCCATCATTACAAAAATGCTGGGCACAAACTGACAAGCATAACCTGAGCACTAAATGGAAATCATCCAATATCTGATGCTAACAACAGCCCACAGTAGGGGGAATAGTGTCGCTTCTTTGACAAGAGAAATCCCCGGCAAATAATCCGCTGCTATGTTGACTGGATGGGTTTAGGAGGGAAGAACTACAACTGTGGCCGGGGTTTGGAAATATTCCTCGCACAGTCTGTCCTGCTGTACTGAGCGGCTATAATTAAAATAGCAATGAATTCAACCCCCGGACAGGAGCCTCTCTAAAAGCCAATAGTGGGGGCCAGATAGCACAGAAGAAGAATTGTGTGCAAAGAAAAATAAACAGAGAACAATGTCAAAACTCTGTGTTGAAAGAATAGCGATAAGGATCATCTATTTAAACAAACCTAATGCTTGACTGCTTGTTGTGAGCTACATTTCATACATAAAATATGTTCTGTCACTGATATTGCCTCTTATCTAAAGGGAGAGAGGCAGACGAAATTTGCAGCCTGTGTGCAAGCAATGGGCTGTTTGTGGAGAGTGATAGAGGCCCAGAGCTGGAGATGCACGGCAGATAACATCTGTCTGTCTGTCAGGCGTGCAGGCGGGCTGGAGCGGCGGGGAAACACAGGGAGGCAGAGACAGAGGAGGGGGCAGGAGAGCGAGCGGATGGGGCGAGCGCAGCGTGGACCAGCGGACCAAAAGGCCCGGCCTCCTGGGGAAATAGGTGACTCCCAACACGCCGCCACCATCCCCCCCCCCTTCCCACATCATACAAACCCCGTCAAATGCCAGTTCACTTGTAGGATATTCCCCAGTGGACCATGACAACAAAGAGTAAACAATACACAAGCTGCCGGCGCTCCGGTTGGGCGGTGCGTTGGACGTGGAGCTGCAACAGGGGCCGCGGGTCGTGTAAAGTGTAAAGTGAAGTGAAGAGAGGGTGAATGTGAAACTGTACGCCAGTCATCATTGAATCTTTTTTTTTTTCTTTGATCCAATCAGAGCTTTGCCTTTTATCACGCTGACCCCCCCCCTCTCATTATGTAACTGACCTTGGTGCTGGAGGGGCGCTCGTGATGAATTAGCCCCGGTGAACTGAGAATAGACCGGCGCAGCAGAGTCAAGGCTGCGGCAGATAGCGTTCGCTGGATGGACATTTCACAATACAGAGGTCGGGTGACCGCTGAGCTCTAAATGCAAAAAGACGACTTGTCGAATTACCGACAAACCGAGCTGCAAACACCCTCTATTGTTTGATGCTTTTGCTTTTACTATATGTTGGCATGTGAGAGGGCATGACTGCACACGTGCCTAAGTATGTATCAGCGCTCAAATGCAATTGCTGATCTTTTCCCCACATGGGCTCTGTAAACCAGGCCGGATATTTAAACAGGATTATCTGTCAGAATAAGGTCTGAGATGCAAGATGCTGCCGTGCTGAAAAATTCCATTTGTCAGATCACTGGCTTTCATGAATACTTAAGAATGGAGGAGAAAAAAATCAACTGCTGAGTATCCCAGACTAATTACACTTGTAGAACACAGTCAGGCATATGAAAAATAAATATATGCACTTAATTTAAAGAAAGAGAGGCGCTTTAAAGTCAAATATAAGCAGACATTTGGAGGATTGTAGCTGCTCGTGCTAACCACAGAGGTGAATGACGGAGCAGGAGGGATTACCAGGCGATGTCACGTTGCAGATGATTGACCTGAAGATGAACACTGCTCCACTTCCTCCTGCCTATTTGCACATAACTATTAGCAGAACTCAGCTGAGGAGCGAGCCTGATGGCATGTCACAGTTTGATTTGTGAGTGAGCAGGGGTGAAAAAAAAAAAAAAAAAAAAAAAACTTACTGGTTATCAATATGCAAACTATTGTGTCAAATCTCTTCTGGCGCCATTGTGTCAGCATTGTCCAGTTAATTTGAGGCTGCTGGGGAAAATGCACAACGCGCATCGGCTGAACTGATCAATATTCGCCTGCTCTCTTGTGCTAATTCATTTTTTTCACCCTAGATTGTCCAAGTCCAACCGTGGAAACACAGCCGTGCACATGAAAGTCACTTTAGCTGGTGCTCAATACATCTGTACGCATTGATTAGACCTTGCAATGACATTCATACATTTTACACAACATGGCTGAGGACCTTAAACTTCAAGGGGGAAAAAAGCCCTTTAAGATTATTAAGATCAGATATGACAGTAATGCAAACAACTGCCTTAAAAATCGATACGCATACCTAAGCTCCAGTGAGTAATTATTTCTGTGATTAGTATTGATCAGCGGCGCAGCTATGTCAACTTTCCATTTTATTGGTAGAACAGTGCAGAGACACCTGACAGTGCTTGAAACGTGGATGTGTGTGTGGAGAAGTTCAATCATGAAGCTGTCTGTCTGTATGCTTTTTTTTTCCTATTGGTGATGAAAATCAGAATATTTAATCCACTCACGTGATTCTCGATAAATTTTGTTTTCCTCTGCTCACTTTTACACCAACAAGGCACCATTTTAAACCCTGTCGTTTAATGTATTTTACCCAATATGTTCTGCAGGAAGCATACTGCTGCCTTGTTTATTCTTACTGCTAATATTTTCTGAAGGTAGGTGGTTGTGCGGGATCATGGCAGCTGATCGGAAACTTTCAGAGAGGTTCAAGTGGCTGTTTTCTTTATATTTGTATGTCCGACTTATGTAAACTGTCTCCAGACATAAGTTGGATGGACCTATTGACGCTCACGGAGGTGTGTGTGTTGGCTTCTTTTATGTGCCCCTCTTTTCATACATAGAGAAGCTTTGAGTCTTGTGTCAGTACGTTTAAGCAATAAAAGATCTTTGGTTAAAGCTTTCTGACCAATATACATGCTCGCTTTCTGGAGGAGAGTTAAGTGATGAAGATCAATATCAGTCTCATCTTAAATATAAACCTTAAATATTAGGTTTGCTTGGCTTAGCAACAAAACTTGAAACAAGAGCAAACAGTTAGCCTGTCTCAGTTCAAGTCCATCCATCAGCACCTCTAAAGCTCAATGAAAACAAAAAATGTTTCTGCTTCTCATAAAGAAGCTATATATTTTTTACATAGCAGTTTTCTACTAATTAAAGCTGCGCCAGTCAACTTTGGAGAAAGCAATCTCGATGTTAAAAGTATCCAAAGAGATCCCAGCCTCCGTTCAAAGCTACTGCCAAAACACACAAATATGAGCTCAGTGCATCGTTGTTGTCACTGACTGATCTCATTCACATGTAAGGAAACATTTAACATTGTCATGATGAATGTAAACAGCTCAGTAGCTTTAGCAGTATCTCTGCTTCGCCTTGTGGAGGACTCAGATCATGCTCGATGAGTTTATTGGCAGAGGGTTTATTACAGTCCTGCAACAGCCAAAAATACTGATTTCTTTTTGTCAGAGCAGATGATTTATTGATTGGGAATTTCAACAAATACAACATTAAATGCTTCTAAAATATATGCCTAAACAAACAAGATAATAATACAGTGTGTGGTACCAGTCTTCTCATCTAACACTTGGCAAGAGACTCAATCAGCACATTACAAAGTATAAAACAATTACTTTAAGGTTGGATACACTTAATGGACCTTAATAAAGTAAATACATCCAGATCTTGTGCTTTGCTGTTGACTTTTTCAACCTCACTTGTTCCTCATCTCAACCCTAACTAACCTGGACCAAGTTTCTCTAAACCTTCAGTTTTTACGTTGCCTGAACATAACTATGAAACTCCTCCACTGCTATAATTAGATGGTTTATGACAAGAGTGTTTATCATGGCTTATTGCAGCTTTGTGGACACGTATGTTCATTAAAAATGTTTCCTAATTCTGCTGATAAAAAGAGTAATTATTATTTTTTTTGTCTTGAAACATATTTTCTGTTGAATAGCAGATCATCGAAGTGTTATTTTCCAATTTAAAGTTCTATCTTTGTGATTTAAGTGCTGTAAAATTAGTATTATTATTATTATTTTCCACTCTTTGCGAATACTTTTAGGTTTGAACCTACATTTCTTTTCCACTGTTTCCCTGTGTGGTTAAACGCCAAAGGATAAGAGGCCAAGATCAGTCAGACAAGTGGGTGATCTATAGTTTTTCCTGAGACAGATTGTCTGGAAGGTTGCAGAGATTAGTCACATCTGGGGCTTTTAAGAATGCTGCAAATTGTGGCCTTTCTTTAACGCGTCCGATAAGGCATTAAATGAAGGGAGCCGCCTTATCAGCCCGCTGCTACCCATAAATCACAATTGCCTGCTACCTCCTGTACCCCTGGTGGTTTCTATCTGCATCCCGGGGCTGGCGAGATCCCACCATCACTGCCACTACCACCATCACATCGCACAATAATCACACTATTTGCCTCCTAATTCACCCTCTGCAGATGGTGCATTAGAGGCATTCTTCCATTATGTTTCCCACTCCTCTGTTCTCCCCCGGTCTCTCTTTCCGCCCGTTCTCTCGCCGTCTGTCTTTTCCTTGTGTGCATTCACGAGTCTTCAAACGGGGGGGAATCATTCTTCCTGCGAAAAGTGCTATCAGACTTTAATCCACAGAAAAACACTGACACTTCAGCACCAATTCAAATGAATGGGATGTGGAAACAGCCTTTAATGGGATATTGTTCTCCCTTTGTCTCATTCAAACCAAAAGGAAAATAGAGTGGATAGCATAAGCTTTAATGAGCTTGTGTAAGTGACTCACATTTAATTATTTCTTTCTTTCTTCCTCAATAATTATGTGGCACTGACAGTGATTTTGTTGTGCTTGCCTGACAGTTTAAATTGCCCGAGCTTAGGAGTGAGTGAAACAGAAATACTGACGATCCACCGCAGGAACAATTTAAAACCAAGAAATTTGTTTTTTAATGAGAGACAGAAACCAAATAGAGTAACTAATAAATCAACCAATAAGGTGGCAACCCTGTTTGATTCAAAACATTTTTAAATTACAGTGTGTGGCACCAGGAATAGCTCAAAATTCAAAATATGATTGTACGTTTTCTTGCGAAGAGTTAGATGAGACAATTAGCGTAGCTTAGCATGAAGCTAAGTTCATAAATACACCCAAGAGCTCCTCTAAAGCTCGCCTATGAACACGTTGTATGTCGTTTGTTTATGTAAAAATAACCATTTGTGGTTTTATTGAAGTCACATTTCCTAAAAGATTTCTCAACAGACATATAATAACACATCACACACAGTAACTCCCCAGAAAACCACATGCTGTTTTCTGTGTGTGCGGATCCTGCGTTAATGTGTGAAGGACTTTTGGAGGCGTTGGCAGGTTTATGTTTTTAGCTGTCGCAGCGCTAAGCTTCATACTGAAAAAGAAGAAAAGAAAGAAACGCCAGACAAGAACAACAAAACATGTTTAAACCACCAAAATACTGATGAGTCCTCCAAGCCCTAACGTAGCAGTTACGTAAAATTGAGAAGAGCTTCTGGATTATTCTTAAATTATAAGGAACCTACCTAACTTAATTCATCACAATGGAGTCATAATTCATCCTTTTAGATGAAAAACTTTCATAGTTTTACTCTGATTACAGAGAAAGTCTTGGTTGTGGGACAATAATGCATTCAAGTATTTTTTGGATTTCTTTGGAACATATTTATGCATATAAACCTTTTTCACACACAGTTTTGTTTCACATGTTCACCATTTAACTGCAATGCACCCAGTTTGATTTAAACGTGGCAGCTTTGTTGTCATCCTACTACTCTTTTCTCCAAGTTTGCTGTTTATCTCTGCTGGCAACCCTCAATTAAAATCAAATAACAAATGAAAAATACTTGACACTTAAAACCTTTTGTGGGATACTGTTTTGTTTAGAATTGATGGGGGCAAAATAAAAAGGACTGCTATCAATTCGAATGCAGTGCAGTTTTATTACTGTGTTGATCTTTTGAATAGTGCTGCAGCTAACTAACTATTTATTTTCATTGTCAATTATGATCAACTTATGATGACTTGTGATTAACTGACTAACCATTTGGTCTAAAAAATGTCAGAAAACAATGAGAAATGCTGATCATCCTTTCCTTATAATACTTTTTTTTTCAATTAAAAGTCCAAAACCCAAAAAATATTCAGTTAACAATCACAATAGTCAACTAATATGAGTGCTCCTCATCTAAAACTGAATAAGAGGTCAAAATTAAAAAAGATTTAAGCGTTAGAAGAAGTAATATGACTCCAAAATGTGTGTTCAGCAATGGTGAAATAAAAGCCGTGCACAAAAGCTCTAAAAATTTCATGCTAATTACTGGGAGACCTTTCCACGGCTGTGTGTGCGCTTATCACTCCGTACCTGTGTGGCAGGTGATAGAGGTGAGAGCGAAGGCAGCCGACATGGCAGCAGCAGGGCTGATGGAGCAGCTAAGCCTGAGGAGGAGTTAAAGGCGTGGGCTTGGCCTGCGTTGTGTTGCTGGAGACCTAACTGGAGACAGATTAAGGACTGTGCATTTATCTTTGCTTGTAAATGAGTGACTGGCCAGTGTTGTTACTGCCAGGCCAGGGTATTGGAACAAGAGGCTTAAGATGTTATCGGGGAATGCTGTGCCTGCAGGCACTCTGAAGATTATAAGGCATGGAAAAAGACAGTGGGAAAAGTGTTGACAAACAACCAGGGGTTATTTAACATTAATTATATGCTAAGCTAACTCTCTGCCTGACCCATCAACACAAAGCTTATGAGACCTTCGGGGTTCAGCGTCCCTTTATCAAGGTCAGAAGTCATCAGTTCAGTTTGATTGGCTCTGAGCTTCGTGTGCTAAATAGACAAAGAGTATCATGATGAAGTGAAACAACAGAGATACAAAACAATTAGGTACTGCAGTTCAGGCGGATTTTTATACAAATTACAGTGTGGATGGGTCTAATTTATGATCGGCTGATTTGAACGCACAACATTTAAAATCACATATGTCACAATGAAAGTTGTCATAACATTATAAGCAACAGTCACATTATTATACAGGTCTGTTATTCTCTCATATTTTCCTCATAGTGTTTTGAAAGTTTAGCATGTTATCTGGTTCTAATTTTAAAATAGAGACAAATTCTATCATCTCGTTTAGTTTGTTGTGATGAGTTCAAAAGTAGTTTTTGATTTCCAGAAGAACAGCTGACCTGACATGCTAGATCACGTTAGAGTAGCTTGTCTGGACTGATTTTTCTGGGTGTGTACCAATTTTACACTGTCTGTATTTTTTTATAAAGTTAATTAGGAATTGCAAAGTTCTTTTTAAGAAACTTGTCAGGATGTTATTAGTTATTAATTTAAGACCTGTAAAATTAATCTCAACCAAAATATCATGTCATGTTGTGACAGCATCTCCTGTTGTCGAAACTAAAGCATTTGGTAGTAATTAATTAAGCTTTACTAATTGATAACAAGCAATGCGCTAATTCTGGATTGATTTAGTTTAATAATTAATTAGTTATAAACCAGTAACAATCACAAATTTGGGTTATCAATGCCTGTTTAGTGTTTTAATGTAGGGTTTGACCTCTGACCTTACTCTGAAAGAATAAAAACACAGTTCTCTTATCAACTTAATGATTTTTTCTGTTCTTCTATTATAAAGTAAAGTAACTGTTATTATTAATGACTTAAATGAACTTTTATAACTGCAGACATGATGGTTTATTAGACATTATCTTTACCCTGAGTTAAGGACTTTAAAGCTCATTTTATTTAAAAGTTCTAATTAATGACTTAAAGCTGACCTATAAATGTGTATTAAGTATCAATAAAGTCATTCATTACAACCAACCCTTCATAAAGGATATCTTATTAGAAAGCCTGTGTGTATTGACTCACAGAGTTTCTGTTTGCATCCATTTATGATCCGTTTAAGATGATCAATGAAAGTACACATACCATATTTACCATGAAAATCAGGCATTTTATTTAATATAGTGTCCTCTTTCTCTGTATAGTCTTATTTAATATATTTACAGTACAGTTTTATAATGCATCTTTTGCTCTGTTCACCACCTCTCATTGTGCTATAATGCCAATTTCATGTAAAATTCAAGTTTTTCTGTATCATACAGGTTATAAAAGGCTTCCATGTTCTCAGTGATGGTCTTAGCACTTTGACATGAATATGCTTCATATATATAAACACGAATATGATGATTTATTCATGTAAAAATGCTACACACTGCATCGTAAGTCACACATTAGAAGACCGGATACTAAACTTGTTATATTAAATCACACTTTAATTTCAACGCCTGCGACTCATGACTCACTTTTGGCTCGACAGCAGCTGTGGCACCTTGACACCTGTTCTGACAATCTCCCTTTGCCTGGCAGATAAATAAAATACTGTTTTCCTTTTCTTTTTTTTTTTTGAGTTTCACATCCACTCTGAACCGAAGCCACCAGCAGCCATTGAGAATACAATGCGAATGGAGATTACCCCCTGAAATCTCCTGTATCCCTCCTAGACACCACCCAGCTGCAGAGACAGTTACAAATTGGTATTTGGAAGACATGCTTCTACACATAATTAGCTTTACTTTCGAGGATTACACCGCAAACAACAAAACGAGAAGTGCAATTTGCAACACCCGAGGGCTGCAGATTGCACCAGAAACACTACAACTTCAAACTTTGTGATGTTACATAAAGAAAGGTTAGACTTGTAAGGGAAGCTTTGTAATGTAAAGGAACAGTTTTAGCTCTTCTTGTTTGAGACTTTCACACGTGGAGGTTTGAGCTAATTGGAGGAGCAGGATCAAGGAGGTCAAAGGTATTAATTAGCCTTATATTTAAACTTTGCACATACTTGAATAGTTGATGTTTGTTGCATGTTTTTGTTCTGTAAAAAAGAAATATATACTCAGAGGCCTCTTAATTAGGTATACCTGGTGCATTCGAGGCTAATTCATTCTCATTAGAGTCAATAACTTTGGCAAATGGAAGAGATGAGCTTAGTTTTTAAGGTCACTGCTGCGTGACAGGCTTTCTTAGTCACACACACACACACACCACCTCATGGACTTCCTTTCTAAGGGGTGACTCCGCACAATGGTGTTCACTGAAATTAAAATCTTCTTCTAACCACTAAACTGATGAAAACTGCTAAATGAGTGTTTTTTGGTGACCTTCACTGTTGATCTATTTCTACTTGAAATTAATTTGCTGCTAACTCTCTTGTAGCGACGAATGGGAAAGATTATCACCAGTGTCCGAAAATAGGGCCAGTTCAACTTTAACCTCAGCAAGGCCTCCCAACTGGAACCTACCAGGAAGAAAAGGTGTCAAAAGATGATTAAAAAAGGATTAAAAGACATAACTGAGTTACAGAAACCTGTTTTGTTTTTCTGACTTTTCTTAACTTTGCATTCTTCTTGTGAAATATAAGACAAGACCAAAGGAGATAAAAATAAAATTAAACTTACAAAAAAAGACTTTGCTAGCTCATGTCCATGAGATAACCACAACCTGTGATCAGGAATCAGGAAACTGCTTCATTTCGCTGTAATGTTGAACACCAAAGATGTGGCTCTCCAAGACACGTCGAAGATGGAGGTGTGTCTCACGGTTGGCGCGGTAACAGGGGCGGCCGCGTGCATCTTGTGTTGGTGTTTTGGCTCCGGGCTCCGCACCCCCTGACCTCATACTGTAGGTAAGGACTCGGAGAATACGGACACGAGATGAAAGAACCGACAGATGTAAAAACCCGGGCTTCTCCTCATTCTGAGCAAGATTATGTTTGCCCTTCTCCCCGTGCCCTCCTCGCTGCACTGTACTTCAAATAATCCTGCTGGAGACTGTGGATTGTGTGCTGCTTGTTAACTTTACTACCACTACGCCACAAAAAAGAGGTTACAGACTGTGGAAGTGTGCGCGCACAGTGCGGCCCGGTTATGAATAACTCGGCTGACACTGGCGGATTTTGAAATTTCTATTACAGGTCACCGGAGAGCAGGAGAACATCAGTGTGAGATGTCATGTTTTGGTTTTTCAGACCCTCTGAGTCAAAGAGCAAGGACTTCTTTACACACTCGCCGCTGTCACACAGGGAGGAATCTGATGTGGAGGATGCAGACATACCGATTCCTGCAGTGTACCTTCAATAGATCATACTGAAATAGCCGTGATAATAAACACACAGCAGTCTACTCCTAAAACACTCTATTTAAATTTAGACTGTATTTGTTTTTCATTATTAGATTTTAATAAAAACGCTTTTTAAAAATAATAAATATATTCTAAATTTTTGCATTACCTGGTGGATGTTCAATTGATTTTTTATCGATTTATATTTTTTATGGATATTGTGTAGTTTGCAGTGCATTGCATACACATTTTATTGTTGTGAATTGGTCACAGATCTGCATGGTGCCCAGAGGATGAGCCCCAATGACTCTAATGACCCTCTGCCTTCAATTTGTACTTTGCATACAGTACTTTGGTTTGTCACTAAATGCCCACAAAACTCATTTACATCAGTCTCACCTCGTGTTTAGTTTAATTTCAGCATGCTAAATGAAGATAGTTAACTTGGAAAACCGTATAATAACCGCTCAATAATCAGCACCTCAGCACTTAATTGTAAGCATGTTTGCATGTTGATGTTAGGGATTAGATTGAGAACAGCTGCACAGAACAGCTAGTAGTAGTAAAATAGTCTTGTTCGTGGGTGTGTGAATATAGACATGTGACTTTTCTGCTATCATCTAAAGTCTGAAATGAGACTTTCACTTTCTTGCAACTGCAATTTTTACATTTGTGGACAACAGTTTGCATGTTTGTGTTGAGGCTCACAAACTGTTAGTTTAGAAAAAAAGTGAAATGACAATCAGGATTGTGTGGAGAAACTCGCTGTGTGCAGAGTGTGCCACCAGTGATACGTCCCATATATTTATATGTCCCTACGCCCACATTCATTCACAAACCATGACCCTTTTTTTCTGTTTTCCGTCGGTAGTCATTCTGTGAAATGCTAGAAACCTCTAACTGAAGCAGGCTAAGAGAAATATAACGAGTTGATGACAGCTAAGGGAGCACAAGACTGTAATCACACTCACAGCCGAGACTGTAAACACATGGGTCATGTGGACAATCTGCGAAGTGCCACTAATTTTCAGGAGACGCCATCAGTCTGCTGCTGATGCTTGGACAGCAGATGTTTATGTGCACCTTGGGAGGGAAAATTGTTCTAATCTGGACAAATGACTGTCTACTAAAAGAAACTGGTGGATCTGATTGATTTTTAGAAGTAATCTGAATGGCAATTAATTCCCTGCACCGCACACAAAGCGCCACAGTAGGCGACATAAACCTGTAACCTCACTGTAATCTCACTTTACTTTCATGTGTGGACAGAACCTTTGATGTCTTTATGTCGCTTAAAAAAAGAAAGCATGTCCATAACATTGGTGAGCAAATAGAGCTGAAATGAATGACTACTGTCCTCTACATGTCTGCTATAGTCACTGTCTCACAACTTTTACTGGAGATGCGTTCAGGGTCTTTGTTAGCCTCTAATCCTGTTTGTTGTTGCATATTTTCCACCCCGCAGACTTCGCGAGGAGACTCGTTGGAACAAGAAGAAAAGGAAGACGTGGTTTGTTTGTGTCTCCGTCTATTTTTAGCGTGGAAATATTGATGGTGAATTGTTTTTACTCTTTCTCACATAACATCATTATAGTTTTCTTGCTGAGGTTTGACAGATGTAAAATTTATGAACAGAGTGGTTGTGAATGATCCTTTAAAAAGGATTTTAGAGTAAGTATTTCCATTTTATGCAACTTTTTACTTCTACTTTTCAAAAGTACATATTATTTTCCACTACATTTATCTGTTGGAGCGACATTGTACATACAAAACATGTGGTTATCTAAAATATCATGCTTTTATTTGCATTTAACCACACAACACTATATAAATTACTAAAAATCAATTGCACCTTCAACACACTACATGCACCAACAGTGATCCAGTAATGTGTGAAACTTTAAATTAGCTGAGAATACCTCTTTACTTTTATGTTCAAGACTTTAAGGACACTATGGTGTTATGTAAAATATCTGAATACTTCTCCCACCGCACACAGACTATGAATAGGAAGGTTTCTGAGCTAAAAGACAGCTATTTGGAGTTAAACGTCTTTTATTTGATGGTACTGAATCATGAATACACATTGTCAGAATACAGAATGTAAAAATATGTTATTCATTTATGACTTCTAAACATTTGCAGAGGTGAAAAATGAGTTAATCTCTTTCTGGAAGGAATGAATTGAAGAATGAAGTCAAACATTTCTATTGCAGCTTATGGTGCTCTCAGTAAAAAAAAAAAAAAACAAGGACCCTGAAAACTGAAGCAGCTAAATGGAATTTAGCCATCATTCATTTTGCTATACAACCCTTTAGTTTTCCTGCTGTGACATGTCAAAATGTCTGTGATAAAAGGCATAATACCATCTTTCATGGGCCATTTAATCATTAACAATTATCAGCAGCAGGATGTTTATAACCAAGGAAAGCTAACTACTAGCCTATAGTCCTTATTTGTTCAAAAAAAGTTACCAAAAATGATGAAATTGTAAGAGGACATGTTGTTTTTATTTATTTATTGTATATTTTTGTACATATATATATTCCTATATATATTCCAGACTTTTCTCAAAATATACTTTTCATATCATCACTGACATGAGAGGGGCAATGCTTCATCTCAGGTACGTGAAGAAAAGCTTTTAGTCTTTGACAGGTGACGAATCAGCTGCATTTTCGCAACATTAGCTTAATTACTGTCATTCGTAACAAACAGACTGAGGAGGAATGCAGGCAGCAAAATCTGAAGCAAACACTGGATCCAGTGAGACTAAATATGAGAAATCACACAACCAGAGCCTGCAGATCATTTATTTGACACGTTATCATGTTGAGTGTAATCAGAGCTGTGCTGAAAAAAAAAGAAAAAATGAAGGATTATGATCTGCTCTTTCTTTTTCAACATTTGACCTTTGTTCTCGAGCGAAGATTTTCATAATCGTGACTTATTAAGAAATCCCAACATCTAGACAGGTGACCCAGCACAACATTTTGCACCCCTGTTTCACGAGACCACCGCACACATGTAAAGGTTAGAGGACGCCGTCGAGTTCGCTGCTCTCCTCGGGCGCGACCCGAAATTCATTTCAGCCTTTTGCAACCCTTCAGCAACGCTCAGCCGCGTTTCCCTCACCCCCTTTTTTTTCTCAAAGCAACATGAAACAAACCAGAGAGCAAGCAATTTTATTGTTCAGTGGTATCTTTAATTGTGATGAAAAAGGATTATGTAGATTTCTGTAAGCCCCCCTGACAAGACATATTTTAAAGTGAATAGGCCATAGAACAGGAATATGTGTCAGTGGTGGAGGCTTAGTGGAACGTCTTCTCAATAATAGGGTAATCCTGGAGTCTAGGGATCCCTCATTTACCCTCTCAGCCGAGAGACGATGTGCACTGGTCTCCAATTATAGCCCATGGTCTCTTTAAAGACAAAGGAGAGGACTCAGACTGTGTGACTAAATGTCATAAAGATACTGCCTTTATCTTTATTACTTTTTCAGTATAGAGTAGTATGGAGCAGCTTTGCCAAGAAAAACAATTAGAAAATGAACCTTTTTTTCCAGAAAAACAAAGGAAAAAACAACAGTGCAGCTTTACACTGAGTTTAGATTATATTTGGCAGACGGTTTTGTCAGTGACTCACAGGAAGTGCATTTGGCCCTGATAGAAACAAGATGCCCAAGCTCACAGTCATAATTGGTATTTACAACTTACCAAAGGTGTTTTGCAGAGACTAAATGCATTTTTCTGATTACACTGATGATCTTTGACCTTGACACAAGCAGCTCTTTAATCTCATCTAGCCAAGCGTTTGTTATCGGGCTCGCTGAGGTTTGTCAAGATCTATTTTTTGGGGGGTGGTGGGTGGGAGGGTGCTGCACAAATGCACACACATACAGGGATGCGCTCACCTACATGCAAAAATATACTGTCAATATGCCGACATGCATGGGTGGCCACAGCGGGAACAGACAGTGTTTATGACACACAAATGATTGCAAATAGTTATGCATTAATCAACGTGATTTCTATTAGCCTATTATTATTTCAAGTAGACATACAGGAAAAGATACATTTATAAAGAAAAAAAATAGTGGCAGCAAAATGACTTATTATACTAATACAACTACTTTAAGATAAGATAAAGTAAGATAAACTTTATTGATCCCACATTGGGGAAACTTTACTTGTTCAGAAGATCAATAATAAGACAAACATGAAAAGAAGTAGAAAAAATAGATATAACAATACAGAAAATAAAAATGACATTAATACACTATAAACATAAAATAAACCATGTGCACCCTCCATATATACAGATAGTTAAAGCACCAGATAAATGAATTGCACATGATGTGATTGAAGTGACAGAGGTGACAGATGGTGATGATAACAGCAGTGTTATATTGTGTTGAATTAAAGAGTTTGTGGTTGGTATAAAGGACCTGCGATGGCGTACCTTTCTGCACTGTGGGTGTATGTAATATTATTAGGTAAAATTATTATAACCTTAACAACCTGAAGCATTCTCAGTCCAAAACTTTCAGTCTGCCAGCTCTATCAGCTGTTGCAAATTCCCACAGTGACACTCTAAATGCATCAAACTGACCATCCAAAGCAGTTTTTGTGCAAACATATCCACCAGTGTATTAAAAGCTCTGACCAGGTCGCTACATGCTAATAACACTATTAGCTTACAAGGAGGTTATCTTCAGGGGATACTGAGCATTTTTCACCTATTATTTTTGAAATTTGTGCATTAATTGGCACAAAATAATCAGGGTAATCAGGGGAGTGAGACTCTTAGATTGATGCTACTGCAGCCATATGACGTGTGTTTGAAGACCACCTATTTCTTGATATGACATTTCACCAGAATGTCAACAGAAACAAGAGGTTTAGTTAATGTAGTTTGATGTACATGGGTGCTGGTTGTTTCAGTCTGTAACTTGGCTGAAACAAAGAGTGCGAATCAGAGAATAAAAAGAGCTGTGTGATTTGTGTAAAGGATAAACAAAGTCTAAGACTAATTGCTGCTGGAGGTCAGCGTTTCCTGATGCATATTCAAAGCACAGGGTGTTGCCATAAATTTATAGCAGTCACAGTTATTTAATAACTTGAATGGGCAATTTCGCAGTGAATCTGCAGAGAAAGGGGACATGAAAAGTTGTGAAGAATTGATGATGGACTCTTTGAGAGTGAGCGAGATAAAATTGACCATGAAATCTGGGGCTTAGAATTAAATTGGTTGGAAGAAGAGGGGGGAGAAAGGTGTAGGGTGAAGACACAAGTGTCTTTGTGAAAATGCCAAGGTTAATTTGCGCATCAGTTGCGATGCATAATTAAATAGTAGGAGATCTGTTTGGACAAAGGGAGCCCTAATAAGGAGAAATGTAGTAAATAGCTGAGATGGTTAAAGTGATTTGTGTTCAGGCTGGCATTTCTCTCTCGGTGGGCGTACGCAGCTCTTCCTCCTGTAGGTTCATCAGGAGATTACAGTTTGAAGGACCACGTTTGTTCAGGTAAAATATGTTTTTGAGCCCATTGTGTGGTACAGTCCAGGGATGTTATTTTGCTATTTGTATTAAAGACATTTATTTTTTTAGTATGACACAATATTAGAATGGACATGAGGACAAGGAGGGACGACGGGTTTTATTTGGTGACCTGTGAGAGGACGACTGGGTCACCACCTGCATGTTGTTGAATATAGAAAATAGATAAAACATGGTGCAAACCCACATTTTACACGATGGCATTCTGTATTATTACACCCAGTATTTCTTTATATGTAGTATTTCTGATGGAGTACCTGCTACCTATGCTCATTTGGCTGGTGGTGGGGGTTGGTGTCATTTCTGATAAAAATCTGGGATCTGTATCATTAAAACGCATCGACCATTAACCCTGAAGAGCAAAGTTGAATTTAAAAAGGACTAATAAAGTTGGGGGTAATGAGTTCTATAGCATTTTACAATATAAAATATACTATATACTACTTATCTACACTGCAGCATACGGATGATAACAAAATGAAGGTGGGCAAACTACACAGCTCCAAATAACTGTGGGGTACATGTGTGATTTTACTTCGGAACAAACACAGGTCAAGAGTCTTGTCGGGAACAAATTGTATTATTAGGTACCTCTTTTTGTTTGCAGGGGACTTCTAAAGACTCAAAATGCTTTAATTGTATGAGGATTGACACTGCTGTTACACAGGCTGCTGATTATTGTTGGTATGTAGTACAGCTGAACTGAAAACCAAGAGTGTCCATCTCAGGCCAAAGCATTGATTTTATGACCTGTCACAGTGAAACTGTCATAAAAACCTGAGAGTACAAACACTATTGGCATCCACTAGTTTCCATTTCTGTCTGTGCGGTAATAAAAATCCACTTGTGGAAACATTTTGGCCAAGGTTACAGTTTTTAAACTCTGTCTTCAGTGGCTCTTAGGAAGACGAAAAAAATGCATTGGTGAATTTTCAAATCTATGGCATGCCTCAGAAAAAAAATCCACACTATTTTGGCTGTGGCCTTTACATTGATTATTGAATCATCATATTGCAGGGGTCCACCTCTGAACTATACCATATCAGCAGCTTCACACTCAGGTGTAATAACTCTTACCTGGACATTGTTACCAAGCCTCAAACTTCTTCTACCTACCTACTATTTCAAACTACTTCCACCTTTTGTTGTATGACAATGACAAAGATGGAGTTCATTACATGGGTTATTACATGGGGGTTTGATTTTCTGTGGGTGTTTAACGGTCACTTTGAACGATCAAAAATATGATATCGGAGAATGCCGTTCTAACAATGGCTGATATTAGCTGAACTAACTGAACTGAAAGGAGTTACTGAGATTTAAAATCCTGCTCTTTCTGTACTCAGTGAATGTAATGTTCTCCACAAAGACTAATCTGACAGAGCATGTTGCAGTTGTACTAAACATACGTGAACTACGCAGCTACAATTAGTAAAATATCATGACTAATGTTGGAGAGTTAACACGGTGACAATAAGACAGTCAAAACAGCAAGTTTATAAATGTTAAATTTAGTCTTTATCAAAAGTTGATGTCCCATTTTTCCTTCATGTGGGCAATATAGTATTTTTGATGCTTTATATTGTCAAAGAGAAAAGCCTTGAAGACAAATTTGGAAGCTGGTCCAAACAGCCCCCAGACAGCCCAGGTTCCCTGCAAAGGAAATCTGAATCTGAAAACAGTCGTTTTGTGGTTATTTAGTTGTAAAGTTGTTTTTTTTTTGGTATATGGAAATATGTACAAATTAAAACCCAACTGTCCCACTTAAGGTGGGTCCTGCTTACTTACACAAAATGTTTTTATAATATTTCCACATAGAAGTACCATAAATTGTGTACAAATGGGAGAGAGGTAGAGTTAATCTGATTTAATAGGGACGTAGACCAAATTGTACCTTCACTGATACTTACAGACTTTCATCTGACAGTTTCTCTTTATTCTCCCAGAACTTGGATACTTGAAAACTTATTATGAATTAAATATGGATCAGTTATTGTATTTGTACTTCTGAGGTTCTTCTGAGCCCCATTAGGCACAGAAATCACCTGATCAGCCAACGTTATGTGTGCTAGCATCAGTGCCTTGGATGCTATAGCTAATTTGAGATCATTTTAATAGTCACTATTATTAGCAATAACAGCAATATCCCAACATTTGAATAGTAAACCATAAAGGGCAAATAAATAAGCAATAAATGTAAACAATAGTAGAATTACAGTGAATCTTTGGTTAAAAGAGGAACTAAAATGACTCCATACATGGCTTTATAGAGCCTTTCTATAAAGCTTTTTCAAAAAAGCTGGACGCACAGAACTTACAGCTACAGTGCCTCTAATGTATTTCATTATTTCACCCATTCATATTCATACTGCGCTGGAGCCGCTGCGTTTGACTAACTAGTGGGTGAATTATTGAAACTCCAGCAGCGGCGGTCTGCGCTGCTCAGAGACTCAGAGATGGGAGATATCAACCAACTTATCCAAGATTGCGTGATTTTAAAAAAATGGGCGTTATAACATCAGGAAAAACCATCCATTTCATTAACAGGAGACGTCATCTACATCAAAGTCACATCCTCGACTCTGTCACTTGAAAGAGTCTGGTTAGGACCAGAGTGCAGTTGCCCGGGGAGGCCCTTTGTGCATCATGGTAATAGAGAACAAAGAAGGCCAAAACCTTATGCTATTAAAATAGATTCACCAAAACCAATTGTAGTATATTAGCTTGGAAATGACACAGAGGAACTGACGAGGGTTTTTAGTGGCAGATGGAGTTTCCCCATACCATGAAATTTGTATGCTTGGCTACTAAGAAAACAATTCTTGCTGGTACGTTGAGCAGCCTTCCTTTTTTCACTGAGAAAGTGACACTGCGAGAGTGAGGGAGTGTGAAGCCTCTTTAATTGCCTTCGGTCACCCACAACGTTGAACCGGGGCGCCACGCAGCTTAGCAAAGGAACCGGGCAGAGGGCCTGATAGATATTTTATCGCCCAAGTTAACGGTTAATGAATTCCCAAAGTGAAATCTGTCACTTCAAAAATAAAGAGGAAGGCAAATTAAAGGGAGATAGAGAGAGACAGGGGAAGAAAGGAACTGGAGAGGGTGACACAGTTTTAAAATGCCCTATCTTTTGGCCATCCCCGGTTTTTCAATGGAATAAAGAAAACTCAGCCTCTTTCTTCTCCTCTTTTCTTCCCCCACTTCTTTTTTTCTCCCTCCCATCCTCCTATCTCTCACTCCACTTTTCTCTGAAAAAATTCTCATGAATGATTTATATGTGTCTTGTTATCAGCAACGATTTCTATAGACCCCAACGCATTCACCAAGACATTTGTGGCGTAATTGTTAATTTTAATGCCATAATGGCTTCAGATGGGAGCTCTGATTAGACATTTATTACACAATTAAATGAAACATACTCAAGAATCACAAAAGCCTTCCGTAATTATTTCAGGCCATTAATAAAATGGGCATTAAATTATATTGGACACAAAAGAGAAGTGAAATAGATTTCCATTAGAGCAATAGAGGCAGAGAGGGGTAATAGATCCTGCCTGAATTCACTCTGAAATTAATTGTTGCCCAGCCTATTTCCACACACAGTGGAATAAATGAATGAGAAAAGAGAGGAAGAGAAGAACGAGTTGGTGGCCGTGAGAGCGAGGGGAGGGGGTTACATTAAGAGCCTCTGATAAAAACCTTTTGTTTGACGTACTACAATGGACCCTCAATTCAAGAGAGAGAGAGAGAGAGAGTCAGACCAATTTCAATCTTAGTCCACCCCTCCAGAGTTCTGAGTCGAGGTTATATCCTCTTTTCAAGTTTGGTTTGCTTTTGAATAAACAGCTATCAAAGATCTACCTGTGAATGCATATATCTAAATGTGACACTTGGTAAAAAAATATTTAAAAAAGCAGCATGTGGGTCATAACGTGAGCCGAAGACAAAAAAATGAATATGACAGCAAATCAATCTTTTCTTTCATTAATAAATGACCTGCCGGGGTCCAAAGCTGATTCTTTGACTCTCTGACAGCAAGTCACCTTCCAGCTATAACACCATGGAGGTCAAACTCGAACCAGATAATAGCAGGGATTCAGTCAAAATCTTTATCTTTCAGGAAAAATGTCAGATTCTTTTTACCTAAAGGAGCTCCTCTTTGAAAATTATGATACTGCACAAACTGATCTGTACCTTATGCTCTGTACTCAGTTGCACGATCTCTTAAAATGTAATGTGAAGTCAAGGAAGAAAAAAAAAGCACTTACAATGGAAAAATTAACAGAATTTATTTTGCCCATCTCAGAACAGTAAGATTACGGCAGTTAAAACACATCAAAGCCCAACGTATGGCAAAGACTTTCTGAAACCATTTCCAATGGGAACTCTAAATTGAACCGTCTTTTGAACTAGTGGTCTCTTGAGATCTTCTGTAAAAGTGTAAAAGAAATGGAAACTGATATCTCACAAGGCTCGAACAGATCATTCACCAAAAATTAATTAATCATTCACTGATACAGATTTGTAGAATTGTGTTTTTTTTCCCCTCCTCCATCAGTCTGTCTGGCTTCAAAAGCTTCTACACTCTTTAACAGTCTCTCGTTCGTTATTTCACATTTGAGTTGTCTCTGGTTTTGACTTTACGATACCTACAGTTCAGCTCAGCCGCACTGGTCCAATAAAGGTTTGCCCACTTCTGAATTCAGGATGCAAATTCTGTAAACAAAACAGGGAGAAAAGGTACAAGAGGAAGGTGATTGATATGTATAATTCGGAGACATGCGAGAGTAGCACTGTGGAATATTGATTTACTATTTCAGTTTTAAATTTGTCACCTGACTCACGGGAGATTTGCACCACGTGTTGAGGTTCAGGTCTCAGACTCAGCGGAGGCACTACAGTGAGACATAAAACAATAGAGATTGTGTAAAAATAAAGTTCAAATGAATATGGGTATAGTATGTTTGTTGTATTGGGTTTATTGACACATCCAGATATATTCTGATCTCCCTTTTACTTGCCTCTTCTTTCCCCAGTTAATGTGTTTTACCTCTGAGTGTCAACACTCTTATGAAACCACCAAATCCAATTAATCAAAACAGTAAATTTCAGAATGTTCTGTGTTGTCTTTTTTTTTTTTTTCGCAATAATTAAAAAGGACTGACAGGGCCTGAATGTCAATGCTGGGCACGCACTTCAACAGACAAATTACGTCCGCTGATGAGATATGGCTTCAGGCTGTAATGAGAGGTAATGAGTGAGTATAAATGTGTCACAGGTGTTATCATGGATATTTTACTTAAAAAAGAACAGCTGCTATTTAATTTGAAAATTTCCCCAAATGCAGAATGTCATGTTAGCAGTGAATGACATCACAGTGGTGCTTAGGTGAGTCCTGTACATCATCATTTTGATAGCCGTGATGGTGTTTAGTAACGAAGATTACCTCAAGGCTTGTATGACATTAAGAAAGTGGAAGTTCCTCCGAAGCAAGTTTTTCAATTTACAAGTTGAAACAGATATCATGTTTGTATATTAATATATCATTTTAAAAAGCGTGTCAGGCAATTAACCCAAAACTGGACAATCGTGTAATTGGGATTTTTACTCACGTCGGCAGTCTGCACCTGCCACCACAAAACAACCGCATGAAGGAGCTCAGGAGGGACAGATGAGGACTCTGGCTCTGGCTATTTTTTCGCTAATCCTTTGACAAACACACCTCTCATTTTGACTTATATATCTTCAGCACACACTTCCTCTTGGCTACAGAGGGGGAAGACGGAGGAAGAGGTATGGCAGTTGGCTCAGTCGTGACAGGTGCTCTTCTCCAAAGGACGGCGTGTTTCTTGCAAGCAGTTTGACGTCCATAGGTTGCTCAGGATGACTCAAATGAAAGCTGGCAACAGGATCCACATTCGAGATGGGCAGGCGAGTATCTTTGGGCAGGTAGCAGTGCACCTTCGACAGGCAGTGAACAGCGTAGGCGGTGAGGCATGGCAGCAGCGTTGGCTTGGGAACTGAGATCAGGGGACCCGTGGAGACTGGCTTGAGCTGTCAAAACCTGATGAGACCTGGGAATTTCAACCAGACAGTAGCAGGAACTTATAATGACGACTAATGATTTGGTGACCTTCTGAAAACCTTGGAGATCTTTAGTGCAGAACTTTACCTTCTGCTGTGGACCGCGACATACTGTACTGTACTGAAAGCCTGCTGATTACAATGAGACCACTGTTGGCAGAACGATGGACAGGAGCTCTTTCCAAGTCTGAGAAAAACAAGAAAACACAAGTTTCCCACCTGACTACTGGACTAGGAAAGAGCCCAAGAGTTGGCAGAAGACTTTAAACAAGAGTTTGGGGTCTGTTTTTCACACAGTGCCCTTTAGAAGATGGTGCAGTTAGAAGATGTGATTGATCTGTCAACATAAAGTTTAGGTTGCAGAACCAAGTAGGGCGATGATGATGGTTCATTTTGCTGGAAAACAAGAAAGTGAGCACATCAGTGAAGGTGTGGGACACTCATGGTTCCACAACAGGCAGAGGCAGAAGATGTTTGGCCTTTGAATACCATCAGGACCATTGCTGGAAGGAGGAATGTGTGCAATGGACAGTTGAAGTTGGGGTAACACATCAAGTTTCTGATTCTTGGACAGTGTCAAATTAAAGAAAGACATTTGTCCAACTGACAGCTGCCTGGATGATGGTGAGGTTTCTCTGGTCAGTCCTGGTCAGTGTTTCGGTTTTTCCAGTGTTTCCTGGACCTTCTGCATTGTCTGAAGCTCCTGTAGCTGTTTTCATTGTGTTGTTTAGCAGATTTAGCAGGCACAAGGGTGGACCTTGCAAGATCTTTAGAGGAGGAACCCTGAGTCCATGTTGGAGGCATTGACCTCCAAACACAAGACTTTGAGGTGTTTAGGTGAAACAGCATTTTGGATTTAAGGGCTTCATGTGTTCTATCTGCCTCAGGGGTGCCTTATTGATGATACCCTGAGTCATCATAAGGCACAGCAACAGAGCAACATCACAAACAAAACACACTAGTTTAGCAGAGCTTCTTATGAATGATTTATCCACTCAGATAACATGTCAACTTAATCTGAATCCATCTCTCCTCAGAAATCAACCATTACAAAGACAGTAAAGACAGTAAAGTCTCCAATGAAGCAAGCTCCTTTTACACCTTTGTGTCTTCTCTCTAAAGACGTCTTCATCCAGATGTGTCCTGTCCAGAGCAGGAAAAGTGAAAGGAATGACCCAAAACTTCTGGAAGATTTAGTCTGTGAAGAAGGGCTGGATCCTCTTGTATGATATAACTTAATATGATGGTATTGTGATAGTATTAGTATTAGTATTATTTACTTATAAAGTTTGTTGTGTTGTTTGTGGGGAACGTGTAAATAACTATTGTGGCTGGAGGGCGTAATTCGATCGAGCAGCGCTTACAGACCAAAGCAATTTTATCATCGACTGGTTCATTATCTCAGCACTGTAGTCAAATCGTTTTATTGGGCCCAATCACTGTAGAAGCTGTTGATTGAACAGACGTGGGCGCACACCGTCCAGATGCCCATGGTTACCATGGAAACGGTCAACAACTTCAAGGTGTCATCTTATATTAGGTCTTATCTTATCAGCTGCCAGAATTAAACAAAATGTTAAATGCTGTCATCAAAAAATGGTTCACCAAGCAGAAGAATCAATGCTTAGTGTCCAACTCTTTATTTTCTTAAAGTAAACTGAATGTTGCATGAAACTTTTTGGAAATTATTCCAGTTCTGTAACATTTTTTAAAATTATTTAACGTGTATTGCATAAATACAGTATGCATATAATTATTTATGATATTGCTTTATTCTGAATAAATATTTTATGTTATTGTTTAGTCGTAGCTGAGATTCTCATTTATACTCCGTAAATCTTATCTAGTAAGTCACAGTCTCGTGTGAAAGGCTCAAATCCTCCTGCAAGGAAGGCCAGCTCTAAATGAGTTTTTTTTTTTTCTCTTAATGAAGGTCAGGAGAGAGTCACATCTTTCCTTTTGTGATAATTTATCCCTATCTCCTGTTATCTCTTTTGCCCCTTTAATCCTAATTGTATTGTATAATTGTGTGATGTGGACCTCGTGGTCTTTGAAGTATTGCCCCTATCCTTTCATTATTACCTGATGCCTTGAACCTTTGTTAATTTTTTTCCCCTGCTCCGCTCTGTACGATCCAGTGTTGCACAATAAAAGTGGGAACAGCTTAAGTTTAGTAATTTTGAAAGATTTTATTCAAGCCTGATTTTGCTATCTTACTGAGAAAATGTCACCACAAAGATATGATATATATATGTACATATTCTTTAATGTATGCCCCATGTTTACCGTAGATCTCACATACGGCTCATTGCTCTTTTTATTGTTTCTCAGTGTCAATGAATGGTGCTTTTAAGCTTATAATGTAAAAAAAAATACAGTACTGTGTGCTGGATATGAGTTTTGGAATTATTTCTATATCAGTGACAGAAAGCCTTTTTGTGTGTAACGAGTATAATGATCAATAATTCAAGCATACACATCCACATTTTTTTGTACGACTGTATTTCCAGGGACATCATGGTAACATCAATATAAACTCGGGACAAATGCCTTGACCCTGAGCACTCTCAGTATTTTAATGTGAAAAGATAAATGAGGCCGATTGAACACTTTCTGTAAACATGGCTGTGAAAAAGATTGTGTTATGTACTGTAGATGTTAAATGGCTCCATTTTCTCATAGAGGAATCTAAACAGTGACATGTGTGGGGGCTCTGTACCCTGACTGCACAATAGAGTAAGTGAAATACTATAAATGTTGTGTTGCTCTTTGAAAAAACTTTCAGTAAAGACCAGAAATACAGATTTGTGATACAAGCGCACACTATTTGTGCACATTTTAAAAATATCCTAAGCTCATTCAGAGATAGTTAAAAGTAAAGGGGTTGCAGAGTAATTTGAAATTTGCAAGTGGGGGCTCAGTCTTTAAAGAGCACTGGCTAATTGCTGGTACAGTCTTGCCAGTATAAATGTCCTTCAACCAGGAGGCAAGAGGTTTAAGCACTTTTTGGTTGAGTTTGCTGTTGCTTCGCTTTGAGTGTTTTTCTTTTCACGTCCATTTTAAAAATCCAGTATGTAGTCTGCAGTCATCTATCCATAGAGTCATCCATCTGAGGGACAAACATAATTCCACAACATAAAAATGTGTTTATGATTATTTATGGTGCCATCATTTATTAGTTCCAAATGTGGTTTAAGAGTAGTTCTTCCACACTATGGGTGGAAAAAACAGGCTTAAAAAAACTGAAAGTAAAGAAAAAAAAAGTTGGGAAAGTTGTAGTCCATGTGAGTTGTTTCAGTTTCTAATATTTTATTTCTTTTTTTACAGAGAAGCATCCCTAAATAGGATGGAAATACAATAAAAGGCATTGAAATGTCAACCCTGGCTTTTAAGAGTTTTTGAGGGAGGACGCAAGTGTGCAGTAAAGAAAACCTCTTACTGCTTCAGCACCATGGACAGTTACGGTGGGGGAGCTTACCTCAATGCTCTCCACGGGAGCCCAAGTTGGCTAATAGGCTCTCTGTGTGTCAGGCCGCTCCCCATTCACTTTTTAAGGCGAGATGGATGGACATGTGTCCTTAGATAATCCTAGTGTGTGTGTGTGTGTGTGTGGGATAGGGGGGTGGAGGTTGGAGGGGTCTCTCAGTGCATGTGTGTGTGTGTGTGATTTTTAATTTGTTGTTTATGACACAAAGAAATTTTTTGAGTTCAAATAAACTTTCACCACTCATCCATTTTATAATTATTAACATTAAGAGCCCATTTCTTTCACTTAAACAGTCACTTAAAAACACACACATATGCTGCACACATACACAAAATGCATATTATATTCTTATTTTCCCTTTTATATATATAAAAAATGTCATTGCATGTTGTGAAAATGAGATCTTTTTACGTTTAAAAATGCCCGAAGTTTCCACATTCACAAATATTTTATTTCTAAACAGTATTTTTTTCTCAGTAACTGTAGGTGTCAAATGTACTAACGCTCATATTTTGGGGGAAAAAAACTGAAGAGGAGCTGCTGATGGAGAAAAAAAAAATAATAATCATCATCTCAATCCCTGACAAATTAAAAGCTATTGCATTTCTCATTATCCCGTTAAATTGTCGAGGGAACTTTCGGGCGTGCATTTAGGAGACAATCAGCTTCTGAATAAGAAACACAGCTGACTTCTCCCCGGTGAGTGAAAGGCTCAGCCCCTAAAATAATTTCCCGTTATCTCACCCATTGATCTTAAAATGAAGCCCATAAGCTGCGGCAGGTGTGTGTGTGTGTGTGTGTGTGTGTGTGTGGCAGCTTCCTCCTCGACGCCTCATTCGGTCAAATTGCACGCGACAGATAGCACGGCACAATTTCAAAACTTCAAAATAAAGCACCGAAACGCGGAGCCCGAGCATGCAGCACACTACCTGATCATCTGCAGACTGCGAGGATCTGAGCAGCTGTTTTCTCTGCTTCCTGTCGGTGCTGGAGAAAAGTGGAGGTGGGAAGGAAGGAGGGGAGGGATGTGGGGGGGGGCTGCATTGTTCTGCAGGTCGGGGGTGATTTTTCTCCACAAAAAAAAAAAAACAAAAAACTGCAGATGTATTTATTTCTGCAACGACAATTTGCAAAGAAAAGATATGATGTGAAATCTTCCTGGTATATAACCGAGCTGCCGATTGACGCATGCGTGCGTGAGGAGACGGGGAGCGGAGAGAGAGCGTGAGAAAGAGACACGGGTGGTTTTCAAATGTGGGAAATATCACAGGCAGGCAAATAAACTCCATTTTTATGCCGTTTTTTGTTAGAAAAAATAAAGTTTCTTCCGTTTGTAGCGCCAGAATCTCAAAGTTTGAGCTGACATGTAATTTTAAGAGTGTTTTATTATAAATGTGTTTATTATGGCTTCATATTATAGATGCATGTCAGTGTTGTTGAATTAAAATCATCTGCGGGTGTCGCCTATTTGTGACACACACAGAAAGATGAGATGATAATTGCAATAGGATGCGGTCCGCAACATCCGCCTATGTGTGTATGTGTGCAGATATACTATGAGCTATAATACAGGCCCAAGACAACCTTAAATAAATCTACTTAGCGGTGTAACTAACCAGGGACGACTCTCAGGCTTGTATCTCCAATCACAGCCTCTTTTTTTTGTGTGTGTGTGAAGAAAATCAGCTGTGCGCGGCGGGTTTTAATAATCACAGCTGAAGGAATCATACATCACGCACATTTGGCCCGAGGGCTATTAGGCAGTGGTCCTCCTTCACATTTGCATTTTAAAACGATCACTCCAGTGCCTCCTTAAAAACACACACGCACACACACACACTGTTAAATTGATGCGAGCTAATGCAACAATTACAAAAACGTTTACAGTTGATGTAATATTTTCCTGCTGTTTGTAATTCTGTCACTGCACACAGCTGATCTCTCCATACGTTTAGTTCAATAAGGATGAAGCTGTGTAAAGCCAAGTGTTTTTTTATATTATATAATAATATAATATATAATTATTATTATTATAAAGGAGTAAATTGAGGCAACCTTGAGAGTAAAAAAAGTAAGAGTAAAAAAGCTGGAGCTCATCCTGCAAAAAAAAAAAGAAAAGAAAGCTCTGCTGAAGTGTCTTTGAGCAAAAACACGAAAGAGATTTATATTGTAAAGGAAAGTGTGAGGTTTAGTTTTAAAATCAGTCTCTTAAAGGGATGGACAACCCTTTTTCTTCTTCTTCTTCTACTTCTTCTTCTTCTTATTATTATTATTATTATTATTATCGCACATTTCCTCACTTCTATATAAAAATAAAATGACTAAACAGACATGCAGAACAACTCTTAATGCACATCTATATGCATTTTGGGTTAAAAAAAAAAAGTACCCCCCCTCACCCACTCCCAGCCCCCCACTATCACTATAAGTTGTCAAATTGGCTGCACCTGTCTGGATTGAACTGGGAGGAAAAAGAGGAAGAAGAAAAAAGAGGTTGAAGGTGCGTGTTTGTTGGGTTTCATTTACATTAAATGGAATCAGGGAGGGATCCTGAGCATTACATTACCCCCCCTCTCCAATATCTCCACACACATATGCATGCACACCCCCCCGCCTCTTCCTCCCTCCCTTTGTTTATGTTGTAATGTACATAGATTTGGGTGAAGGTGTCCTGGCGGGCGCGCTGGGTGCTGATTGGGCGCTCAGGTTGGAGGAGTGAACGCCCTGCAGATTATGTCAGATTGCGTGCGGGAAACCAAACCAGCCCAGCCTTTGAACTTCACCGCTTTTGGCTCGCATTCACGCTCTTCCGCTCATTTCCAAACCAGCCAGGTGCTCCGAAGACAAACCTCCGAGAGAGAGAGAGAGAGAGAGAGAGAGAGAGAGAGAAGAAGAAGAAGAAGAAGAAATATATAACACTTTTTTACGACTCCTGCAAACTGACTGCGGAACATTGCTTTCACCTTTGAGGATTTTTTTAACGTGTGTGCATCTTGCATGTTTTTTTTTTTCCTCGCCGTGTTGCCCGCCGCAGGTCTCAAACAGAGAGTTGTAACTGGACTTGAACGAGCGCGCATCTCTGTTTCAACTCGGGAAAAGGAAGAAGAAGAAGAAGAAAAAATCGAGCTCTGGATTTTTATTTTATTTCATTTTATTTCCTGTTTTCTGCTGTTTCTCCTTCTTCACACTCAGATCAACCTCAGACGTGGCATGACTGCTCTCAAGCATCTGGACAGGTGAATCAGCTTCCCCCCTCCTTCTTTCTTTTTAAGAACTTTTTCCCTCCTCTTCGTTAACATTTTGGGGATAATTCTAATAATTTAAAATAAAAAAAAGGGGGGAGACGCAGGTGTTTTTTTTTCTTTTTAAAGATGTCAAAGCCCGCAGATCACATCAAGAGACCCATGAACGCGTTCATGGTCTGGTCCCGGGGCCAGAGGAGGAAAATGGCACAGGAGAACCCCAAAATGCACAACTCGGAGATCAGCAAGCGGCTGGGCGCGGAGTGGAAGCTGCTGTCCGAGTCCGAGAAGAGACCGTACATCGACGAGGCCAAGCGGCTGCGCGCCCAGCACATGAAGGAGCACCCCGACTACAAGTACCGGCCCCGGCGCAAGCCCAAGAACCTGCTCAAGAAGGACCGGTACGTCTTCCCTTTGCCTTACCTCGGGGACACCGACCACCTGAAGGGGCTGCCGGTCTCGGCCGCGGACTCCCTGCTGGGCCACTCGGAGAAAGCCCGGGCGTTCCTGCCGCCCACCTCCGCCCCGTACTCCTTCCTCGACCCGAGCCAGTTCAGCTCCAGCGCCATCCAGAAGATGACGGAGATGCCGCACACGTTGAGCACCAGCACTTTGCCGTACGCGTCCTCGTTGGGATACCAGAACGGCGCGTTTGGCACCCTCGGGTGTCCCAGCCAGCACACCCACACCCACCCGTCGCCCACGAACCCGGGCTACGTCGTCCCGTGTAACTGCACGGCCTGGTCGGCGTCCAGTTTACAGCCCCCGGTGGCCTACATACTTTTTCCAGGTATGACCAAGACTGGGATAGACCCATATTCATCCGCACACGCCACTGCCATGTAACCCTCAAGACTCTCCTCCTTTTTTAAAATTCACTTGAATACTGAAATGCATGTAAATATATTAAGGACAGCGCCCCTGGTTAAAACACACACACACACACACACAAAAAAAAGGCATGAACACAGTATTACCTGCCTTGGACTTGTTATGGCAATGGCAAAAATAAAAATAAGAGAGAGAAACTTTTTCCAGAAATCCAACAAGTTCCCGAGCTGAGCGAAAGGAAGCTGGAGTTTTTTTTTTTTTGCTGTAAAAGGACGGTGTGCCCCTGTGAACTGTAAGAAATGTAAATGTTATAACGTTTATGGCAAACCAGTAAAAAAAAGGGAGGCCTTTAACTTTATTTATTGTGTACATTTCAATGCTGATATGCTGATTTTTGTGTTGATTATTATCGATAGGGTACTCTTATTTTGAAAGAAAAAAATTTGGCTTGCACAATTAGCAGTTCTAATTTCCTGTATAGGCCTAAATAGTCCACTTTTTTTTTTTTTTTTGGTAATTTTCTGATGTTCTGGATATAGGGTCACAATCAGGACCTATAGGCTGGATTATATACGGGTCATATTGTTTATATTTATCAAAAAAACTGGCACATTAAAGTAGACGGTCTATTTAAGATGACGGCGAGAAAAAAGTAAAAAAAAGAAAAAAAAATCATTTACATCCAAATGTTTTATTTTGCATTTTTCCTGTGGTTCAGTGCTAATATAGTCACACGCGTCATTTGATTTAATTCGTTTTTTTTCTTCGGTTTTTAACTTCTATTTGAATCCAAGGAGTTAAATGTGTATTATCATCCAAGATGGTAATTTAAAAAAAGAAAAAAACAAACCTGTCATGTTATGGAAAGGATAATGTATTTAGAAGGTGGATACCTCCTGCTCTTTGTTCACTTGCTGAGCAAAGACGTTTCGAATAAAGACAATCTGTCTTCAACGCTCTCAATTTCCTGTACATTTGTAGGATTATTGGGTACCTGAGATGGCAAAGATAGAAGAAAGGCAAGAAAAGTTTAAATTAAATAGATTTTAAAAGATATAATAAAAAAACCTCCAAAAAAATCTGATGCAACTTTGCAAGAGTTTTAAGAAATAGAGATTTTTTAAATGTTACACCCATCTTGACCTCTCTCTAATCAATACAGCTCTCCTCACAGCAGCCTCTTTATCAATCATCTTTTATTTTTCCAAATCGATCCGTTTTCTTCTTCTTCTTCTCCCGTGTCTTTTCTGAAGCCTCTCTGCTGATCGCAAACAGGTTTCAGACGTGTTCAGCTCGGTGAAGGAGGTGTTTTCTTTCTGTAATTTCTTTTATTTGTGTGTGTGTGTGTGTGTGACAGAGGGATGAACCGGTTGTGATCTTTTGATGTTTGACAGTTCAGGAGAGGCCTCCCTGGAGGGATTCCGCCCGTCCGACTTGTCTGACTGCTTAATCACTTCAAGGAGGGAGGCTTCCTCTTAATTATAGGTTTAACTAATGGAGCAAACTCAGTGTGAGCTGCTGCTTCTTTTCTTTCTTTCCTTTTCTTTCTTTATTCCTCTGTGTGTGTGTGTGTGCGGTTTAAAAAAAAACTGCGTGTTTTTACTTTTTCCAAAAAAAAAGAAAAGAAAAGCTAAAGCCCATCATCATTTCTAAAACCTGCACAGACTTGCTGCCTCTCATTAAGACAACAGCGAATAAAAAATAAAAAAAAACGAGCTGCTGAAAGATTTGAAGTGATTTTCTCTCTCTGCAGTGTGTTAATGGAGAGCGGTGCCTCAATATAAAAAAAAACACTGTAGTATTAATTAAAAAAAAATCATCATCCCACATCCAAATTGTTTACTTATCTGCCACGAACATATGCTGAGAGAAGCTGAAGATTCACGATTCTGCACTGTTGCCCAAGGTGCAATTCAATCCTGGAGGAGGCAAAAAAAGGAGGATGGAGGAAGATTTTTTATGACAGACTTAGTCCTTATCTGCAGCTGTAAATTAGGGTGATACTTCATTGAACCGAATGTGAAGTTTTACATCAAAACCCCCCCTAAAGCATCTTAATTCAACTTTGAAATGAGACAATTATAATTACTTTCAGGAGTAACAGCAGATATATATATATATATTTTTCCCTCTTCATGATGAAAATGAACCTTCCTCTCTTTCTCCATATATATATATTAATATCCATACTGTTGTTTTTAATCATTTGCCTTCATTTTTTTATTATTGAAGCTGTTTTAAGTTACACTCCCTACCTGTAATTATCCAACTCAGTCACGGGAATTAACTGTGGTTATACAACGCCCTGAAATAAATAACCCCGACGATAAACAGCATCTGAGAGGTATAATGGGAGGGAAATTATGATTTGAAATTATAGAGGTGATGGAGGGAGGGGGTGTTGGTGGTGGTTTTAAATCTCGTTTTAACTCTTCTCCCCCCCCCTTGACGTTTTTATTGGAGCACAACAGAGAGAATTCAATCTGCCTTATCTCTCCAGGACTCCCCCCTTTTTTCTTCTTCTTTTTCTTTTTTCTCAGCGTCAGATCAGAGAAAAAAAGGAGAGGATAATTGTTCTTTATTTTATTTAATTTAACGCGACAGCCGCCGCTTTCAGGTCATTTATATGCTTCATTTAGTGATAAAAGTCAATGAGGAGAGGAAGGAGGAGGAGAGGAGAGGAGGAGGGAGGTGTTGAGTTAAAGCCTTCACTTTACTCCACAAACACTTCAAATCCAAAAAAAAAAATTAAAAGAGATGAAACAAAAAATATTTCAGAATAAAGAGGGATGAAGAGAGAGAAAAAGAGAGAGAGAGGGAGGAGAAGACATTTTTAATTAAAAAGCCATGGGTCATTTACATTATTGTCTTTTAATGCTACCCTGAAATCATCTTCAGTAAATGGAGTTTGATAAGTGGCTGTTGAGACTGTGGTTTTGTATGAAGGCATGCTAATTTCCCTAAAATCAAAAAAGAAAAAGGAAAAAAGCCCCCCTCCCCAAGAGAGATTGAAGAAAAAAAAATATATATATATATTTTATTGATGCTGATGTCACTGTTGTTTTATTCTCCTGATGATGATGGAGGAAAAAAATGATGATTATAACACAAAATAGAGGCTTGATTATCAAAGATGCTCCATTTTCTGACACAAATAGGATATATATTGAGATTTTTTTTTTTAATGTGTGTGTGTGTGTGTGTGGGGGGGGGGATAATGATAAAAAGTGATCTCATTTCAGCATATTAAATATTGTCTCCGAAAGACCAAAAAAAAAAAAAAAATCATCACTGGTTAAATCCCAGTCTATCTAAAATTGAATCTGGGATACCATTTTGACGGGAGGAAAAGTAAAACCGTACAGTTGTGTTGTTTGAAGACGCGGAAAAAGGGGGTGGGGGGGGGGAGTGGGCTTGAATTTTTGGGGGTCCCTGAATTCTCATTTGAAAGAAATGAAATGGTGAACGAGCTGATAAAGAAAGAAAAAGAAAAGATGGAGGGATGGATGGATGGAGTGTGTGTGTGTGTGTGGATGAGCTGAGAGAAAAGGAATCATGCCACGGTTGTTTAAATGTGCAGCAGCAGACGGAGAAGTGATTTACAGCAGGACTTTTTATTTTATTCCCCCTCCTTCACCACCAACCCTGACACACACATCCAATGTCTGTCTTATTTGTTGGCCTCACACACAAACACACACTCACACACACTGCTGGCCTGTGTGGTCAATCCTCTGGAGTTCAGATAGTGGAGAGCCTCTGCAGGAGATGTTAACACCTGGAAAAACAAACACACTCCTGACAAAAGTGTGAAAACTGAATTCTGCACGTGTTTTTTTAAGACTTTTTATGACACTTTTATTGACTTTTCATTTACCGGCAGTGCTCTCTCACATTTCTTTCTTTTCTCGTGGCAGGCCTTCACACTCTCAGCCTGGTTTTTGGTGCTGATGCTGATTTTTTTTTTTTTTTCTACATCTGCTCTGAGAGAAAAACAAGCTGCACTGATTCACATTATTATGATGTGCTGGACATTACTAACACTGAGATTTACATCAGATTTAAAAGTGCACGAATTAATCTCAAGTTTGTACACTTTTATTTAATTTATTCTACATTTTAAAGTATCACTTTGAATAAAATGACACCAAATGTTTTTTTGTTATCATTTATTTATGTTAGCAAGCAGACCTTTAAAATTTTTTAAACAGATATGAAGTATAATTTAATACCTATCTACTCTTTTTAGAGATTATCATTACTTTGATTTTTCTTTTTATACTTTTAGTCAAAAGTTTTTTCTTTCCGTCTCTCATTGAAGCTAATGGGAAACACTGATTCCTGATGTCGCTTTAACGTCACTCACTCGAAAGTTTTTGGTTAAATTAAAGGCCACATGCGGCCTCCACCTTCCCTCAAGACTCAGCAAAAAAACCTGATGTCTTCTAACCTTTTTTTTATCTCATGACCCCTTCAAATTAAATAGTCTCCTCGTGACCCCCCCATCACACCCTGCAAATGTCAGTGTGATCATTTCCACTAAAGAGGTTTTATCTTCTCAGATTTTATTTAAACACTTTCTACACACAGAAATATGTAAAATTATACATTAAAATGAAATAAAAGTCAGACAAAAACATGATAATTTAGTGCAGGAGGACTGTATTTTCTTCTTTTTTTTAATCTTTATTATCTTCTGACCCCTCTAATTTATCTTGTGACCCCCTCGGAGGAGTCCTGACCTCCATGTTAGGAGTCACTGCTCTGACTACATATCTTCTACATTTAAGGAAGATTATTTTTCCAGCTCTGCCTCATTACGCAGCCTTACTGTCTGCTTGTGTTTTTTTAATTTAAAGACAGTGTTTCAGCAGCTTGCGATTACTCTCTCCTTCACAAGTGACCACAAACACACACACACACACACACTCTCAGCGATCACTTATCAGTCCACTTGATTTTCTCATGCATATTTATTATTACATTATTATTATTATTATTATTATTATTATTATGCGTGTCCTGCTTGCTCAGACGCCTCCCATACATTAAAACGTGTGTCATCATTTACAGTACGCACGTGTGTTTGTGTGTGTGTGCTTCACTTCAAACAGCGCTTACTTTTGACTTATTGAGCTTGTCTTTGTCGCTCATGCACTCTCTGAATTTTCATGCGGCATAAACTTTCCATACATCAAATCATGCAGATGAATGATTTTTTTTCTTTTTTTTGCAGTCTTTGCTCATTAATACTCCAGATGCATCTTAAGTCATCAAGTTGTTGTTCTTTTTCTTTTTTTAAACATATAGATAAAACCTCTGCTGCATTTCACTGATTTATAAAAAGAATTCCATAGATTAAAATGAGGTTTCATGAAATCGTCGTCGTCAGTGATTCTTTAAAAACAACTTATTGCCTGAGTTGAAGTTTTACAGTTTTAATAAGCTTCTTGTTGGTGTACAGTATTTGTCTTATAATATTACATACACCAATTCTGCAGACCTGCACATATTCAGCGAGTCCATATTCTCTTCACTTCTTTATGATATTTCTACTCAGTTGTTGAAAACTTGACTTGGGATGCAAATGAAGATACGCAAAGCTGATATATGACCGCCAAAAAAGCGTTATCCATCTGTCCGTACTTTCAAAAATAAAGTTGTTTATTTCAGAAAATTCATTGCATTGATTTGTTTTCTTTATCAGAGACATTTTGGATATTTTTAACATTATTTGGGGAGATTAGGTGATAAACGCTGGTTGTGATGTGTCATTTACTTCTATGGCTGTTTGAACTCTTCCTCACACATTAACAGTGGCAGTACTATTACACATTGGAAAGCTCATTGAGTGTCTGTACAGTGTGAGCTCATTCGCTCACATGACTCTTTAATCACGGGTTACTTGTTTAACGAAACAATCTCTTCCGCAAATCTTTAAAAAAATAAAAACACTAAATGATAAACACTAAAATCAAATACAACCTGATGGTGTGGTGACTGCTGGATGAAGAGATGGATGTAATCAGTTTCAGACTAAAGTCTAAAGAGAGATCACAGTGTCAGCTTACACACACACTCTGATGTTACTTGAATTTGAGACATTGTGCAGGTGTGTAGATACCACCGAGGACACAGATAGAGGTCACGGCCCTGCAGACATTTCTGTTTTTTTGGGGATTTAATGACATGAAAAGGAGTTTGCACATTTTGCTCAGGTTTTTGAGGCTGATTCTGTTGTTATTCTTTTGACAAAATACTTTCAAATAAATTTTGTTTCTTAATGAGAGAAACTAACTAACTAAAACAGTTAAATGAATAAATTAGATGTAATTTAAAAAAAAAAACTTTTGGTGATTTTGGTTGGCAGCTGGTCAAAATTTTCCTATGTGGGTGTTATTCTGCTCAGCGAATCTGGACTTGTGTGTTTGAGTGTTTCTAAAATCTCGACCACGGCTCCGACATTAAGGTCATAAAAAAAAGGAGTACATGTGTGCCAAAACTACCCAATCTCAAGAATATTTAGAGGGTGAAATGGAGGAAACACACACTTTGTGATTTCAAGTTGTCAGACACACACTCATGAAGGGTGGATGCACACACTCACACACACAGACACACACTACCTGCCTGATTTAGTGCCTTCAGCGACTCAGGTTGAGGGCAGCACTGGCAGTCCGAGCCAATGCAATCCCTCGGTAAAGAGGATGCTAATCGTAGCTTCTTGTGCCTGAGCATGTCTTCCTGGGCCAAATGAGATTAGAGGGAGTGGGATATGGCGAAGCGACGTGCGTGGGGTTCTGGAGGTGAAAGGTAAAGGCACTTATCAGGAGGGTTCCCCTCGGGGTCCTCGACGGCTGACTCAATCAAAACCCTGCACGCACTTCTCACTGGATTAGACTAATCAGGAAGGAGCAGGGGATGTATAGACCACTTATCTGAAAAAAAACATTGGGCTCTCTTTCCCTTTGAAAAGACCCTACAGAAATGTTTGTTAATTTTATTTATTACAGGATGCTTGTCGATGTGGCAATCTTCCATGGAATCATTAAAAAGGGGCTCTTCCACTCACTGAAGGCACGCACTGTTTACATGCTGCAAAGATAGAGGAGCCTTTGATGTTCCAAATTTCCCCCTCGTTCACTCATTGTCATTATTATTTATATATTTACTTAGATTTTTTTTCCCTTAATTTATTTCATCCATTTGTGTTTCTCGTGCCACAACAGATCAGACTGATGGAAGGTAGTCAACATAACAAAGACCCTGAAAGGTATATAAATATTTATTACCAGGGACGACTTCAGAGCCAGACAGGCCGTTAGCAGTCAAAGGAATAGTGAGAAGATAACAGCAATTTTCACACGTATGATTACCTTCAAATTAATCTCTATTTCTTGAAGGGATGTGGGATAGTTGACTAGCATATCTTTCATTTCTCGATTAAAAAAAGTTATTTAATCCAAGTTTCAGCTACTTGTTTGACAAAATAATCCAAAAACAATTGTAAATTTTAATGGAAGCTCGTGTAGAAAAATGGCAAAATACTGGGGAAAAAAAAAGATCAGGGTAATGAAAATCTCAAGTTTTCTCCAACTCCAACAACTATTATTGAAGTGAGACTTTTTAATTTATCAGTTGTGATTCCATAGTATGTACCACATGCAGTTTTTCTCTACTTTTCAACTAAATGACACATTCCTCCTCTTACAAGTTGAATTAACTCCACATTGCTCAGATCAATACAACCAGGAATTGAACTGCTACAGCCTTGGTGTGGTGCGACCAGTAGATTATAGTTGTCTAATGTCAGCAAACATCATACTACTGTGCAACTAACATTACTGTATGACTCTTTTCGGCTTGTGCAACCATTAAACTACATATGAACTACATATGATGAAAGTATGTCGATATAATTGAAGAGCCAACAGACAATCAGAGACTCTCTCCATTTATGCCGCAATGGCCATCGTTTAACAAAAGTTTTAACACTTTATGAAAGCAAAACGTGTAATATATATATATATATATATATATATATATATATATATGTAAAACATATTTAGTTGTCATTTAATGTTGTCTTAAGTATTAACACCTCTCTGAGTCCACAGATCCGTTTTCAAGGAGGTATAATGGTCTTGGAGTATTTTGCGAACCGCGAAAAGAGCTGACACTGAACTCAAAGCGTTTTCCGCCAGAATATACAGTCTTACAATGTGATACGAGCTCATAACAAATACAGCATTCGCAAACTTTTCATGGTGGTGTTTAGGTCCTCACAGCCAAGGTTATGGAAAGATCGAGGTCTTGGTTCGATTCAGTAAAAAGTCTTCAGGGACTGCCAATCTTTCATTTACCTTAATCAAAGTGCTTTTGTTGCTTAATCCAAAGTGTGGTGCTTTGTACGCCCACCAGCCACCTGCGACCCTGGAGTGCTTCATAAATGAACATAAATGAACCACTTCATACATGTTGCCTCTAAAGAGACCAGCCGGCAATTATGTTTGCCACCAATATCTATCTATGGGAAAGCTATGTAGTAATATATACATTTCTTAGAGTCAGGGTTATTTTTTGTTTTTAACGTTGTGATGCGGTCACTTTTGTTCGTCCTCGACTTATTATGCCGTAAGTCCCAATTAACACAAGTCGTCAGGGCCTGAGACGAAACGAAAGAGCGGCCTTCGCTGCTTTACAACCGCGGTCTCTAATTACATTGATCGTTTTCTTAAATGCATTAAGACTGGATATGTATGACATTTAGATCAGAAACCTTGTATGCGAGCAAAACTATAATCTTTTGGTTTGCTATATTCATTTACCTTGTCTCGTGTAGTCTGAATGAGAGGTGCCCTCTTTACAGTCGGTGCATTAAGTTTAATTTATCTGTAGTTGTTCAAGTTGTATAATGAAAAATGTAAGTTTAGGAGTATTGCCTAATTTTGTTGTCCGACTTGTGCAAATGTATGTTGACTCTTGTGAGCTTGTTCTTTTATGCTGCTTAAATACAGTTGTGTTATTGTTGCATTGAATGAAGACATGCATTGCAATTACGCTCGCCAAAGTGTCGGATAGTTTCATTATCCAACTTGAACAAACTGAACAAGAAGTCAAAAGCTGCAAACAAAAATGGCTCACCTTCAAAGTAAAAGTTGCACATCTTGAAGCATGTTGGCTGCAGCTGACAGTTTAAGGAGCACTAAACTAAATTCACATTACTTGTTCATTAAAAGTAAATCTGACTCTGATTATACGACATGAACAACTGCAGACGAATTATACTTCACTCACGGACCCTTCACTCTCCATTCAGTCCAAAAGAAACATGAAACGATGCACACTGTACAGCTGTGTTATCACCACACGCCAGTACAGTGTTGATTATGCCAACTAATTATGCCAGCAAATACTTGAGGAAGCGCGGAGCAGCAGATGAATGAGATATCAGCCTAGAGAGGCTTGATTTGCCGTACTGTTGAATAATGGAAGATTCAGGTGCCTCCCAGTACCTGACATGATAGTGAGCTTCATACAAGATGCTTGGCTAATTTCACATGGTTTCAATTGTTATATTGTTCTTACAGGCCAAATCCTCATATCAAAGCCTTCAAAGCTGGAGCAGACACATAATTATCTAGCAAATGGGAATGAATGTGATTCCATAATAAAATATTTCACATTCCTCCCCGACTTCTCATTTAGTTTAGTCAGGTAAGATAGTTTCTGTTCACATCACAGTAATTTATTTACTTACAGTGTTACATAATCAATTTTGTTTTCTTCTTTTTCTTCTTGAAAATGTTGTTGGTAAACATGTTCCCTCTTTAAATAAAGCAGAACCCATCTGGACGGATCACTGACACAAATCCAGGATGTCACTTTGCACGTCTGTCCAAATGAGATGAGTGTCATAAATGTTCTGTGTGACAAATGGATGAACAGAAATAAGCAGTGTACATGCTGAAATAAAAAAAAAAGTATGAAAGTATGAATATTTGATTAGATGCAACATCGGTATCTCTAATACCAGCACTGTGCATGATGTGTTGGTGGACATACTGGATGAAACAAACGAATGAAGAGCGCACTGAATGAATGTAAACTGAATACATACATATCCAACAAGCAAAATCACCAATAATGATATAAAGACTGAAAAGGTATTAACTGCACTTGCTTGTTTTGTGTGACAGCTGTGACAGCACTTTATAGAAACAGTATTCTGCAAAGGATCTTTACACCTTCACTTTTTTATGGAGTCAACCTCAGTTTAGAGTGGTCCTCAAAAAAAGAGGCCTTCAAGGGACAGAAATAAAATAACCATCATTCACTCTACTGTACAACCCTACATGCGATAACCAGGTAGAAAGACACCTTATTTTCTTTCTGTTTAAACATGGGCATCAAGTTTAATTTAGCAGTGTTTACTTGCAAAGAGATGGAGTTCATATAACCAAACGGGTAATGAGTACCAACTGGTCCTGGTTCATGGTACTGCACAAAGAGGGGTACAACATTAAGAAAACAAATCAAAATTCTTCACCTATCATCAGCTTACTAACAAAACGAGTACTTGTGTGTACTTCATCATGTAGGAACTTAACTGAAGGGTCGGTGTTGGGACGGACTAATGGTTAAGACTGTTCCTTGTTGTCAAATTTCTATTCTTGAGGCCCTGACGTCTGAAAAAAAAAGGCTGTAAAGGTGACCTCTTGAAAGCCTCTGTGGTAGATAAAACATGATAAAGTGCCCTCTAGGGTGGCCCGATGCACGAGACAACATGATGCCCTCTACGGTGCCCTTCCAGTGGAGAAAACACTATACAATGCCATTTATACAGTACAGTATGTTTATTGGTATCCCCAACTTCATTTGGTGATTGTTTAATGATCATGTGTCTTCTGTGGAGCAGTTTAAGGCCAACAGAGGAGGTTAAATAAAAGTGAAAGGTGCAACGCAGCAAATAAGCTACGATAGCTTCCTCGATTTTTGACTCTCTGGCTCTTTATTCCTTCAAAGTCCAGCGCTGTTAAGATCAGTGTCACAAATTTGCGTATCAAAGTAAATAAATAAAGTTGAACTTGACATGACAGATTTGCACATATTTACTTGATTAGCCAATCCACAAGTACCTAAGTACATAAAGCAGAATCTTTAATGAAAACATCTATCAAAGTTGTTTTTTTCTGTTTGTATTTATTTATTTATTATCAGAGCCTCATTGTCTCTATACTCACACTGATCTTGTGTTTGTAATGACACCATACTTTTATTAATAGTTTACTCTGGGATAAAGTAGCCCAGTTCTACTGTACTTGGATTACAGTGTCAAGCTGACTGATTCATCCTTATGTAAATAAAATCAACAATATTGTCATACCGATGTCACTGTTAGTCTTGCATCATGTAGCAGGAAACTACAGAGCAGTAACTGTGCAAATGCTTCTTACTGTAAAGTGAGGTATTTTAGACTATACACTATTAGTCTATGAGAGAGATGCCTCGTCTTCACGTGCAGCACTTGTCTTCGTCCCGCTGCTTAACGTCGACCGTATGACGAGCATTCGGTCAGAAGTGCTGGAGCTGAACTTGCAGTGACTCGGGCATCAGGGTCGGGAGATGAGCAACTTGCAGGTCTGGCATGAGAGTGTAATGAATAAAAAAAAAAAAATGTTTGAGATTCTATGTGCATAAAGCCGAGGCTCAAACTTCCCCTTTGAAATGAAATAGGCCAAATAATCTGAATTCACAGCCAGGTTAGATACAACACTTAAAATTTAAGGGAGAAATGTCTCCCGTGGGACTGTGATATTTTACACATGTTGGAAATACTGATAATTGAGAGTATGACGCTGAAGATATTAACTCTATAAAGTCCTTGCTTTTGCTCTTAGAACATTTAAAATGTACAGTAGGGATACAGCCCCAAAGTGTTGGTGACTTTTAAAGAGCTGCAGTGGCCACAGCACCACACCATCCTGGGGTATTATGCGGCCATCCTTTGTCTCTCTGGAAAATGTCAAGGCGTAATTGATATATTTCTTGCTGTGTCCTTTATCTTTGTGCCATGTTTCAGGTTCTATGATCTGGGTTCACACTGACCTTTACCAGTGCACTCTTTTCTCTCACTTTTTTTTTGGGGGGGGGGCTTCACTGAAAATAGCTCAATAGGATTTCAATGGGGTGTCTTTCATTTGAGACAATCTTCTCTTCCTTCTCCTACCCGCAGCCCCTTTGACCGTGGCTATTTATTTTGAGATCCAACTTTTCAGCATGTTGTTTGATCTGAGATTTACTCCGGATGCTTTGTCCACTGTGGGTCTGAAAGAAATTGTGTTCCTCAGCAGTGCCGGAGGAGATGTGCTGGTGCTCCTGTCCTTGGCTGGGTAAATGTGCTAAATGCTATTTTCTTACTCCAAACCAACCTGAAATTGTCTAAATTAAGTTTGATTGATTGATGAAGAAGCTGGCCATGCAAAAAAGCAAAGGAGCAAAACATTTTTGCTCAGGTAAGATCTAAAAGGTCAGAATTTTCTCGTTCTTGATGTATATTATTTCTTACATTTTGATTGTGGTAATTATTTGTTCTCATACCATTCTTACTGTTTTTCACCTTGATGTGTCTTTTTAATTAAGTAAGTCTCTTTCTCTACCTTTATAATCACCTGACCAAGGACTAGAAACTGAAACCACATTTACTCTGTGTGCTGAGCACTTCAATTGTTCACTGGGTTAATGGAATTCCACAGAAAATTGCTGGCCTTTATGAGCACGGCTATATCACACTTTGCTCGCTGGTGCATTTTTCAACATTGGGAAAGACCCAATTTAACAACAGATTACTTTTCCACAACAACTCAAACATCTGCTGGAGAGTGTGACAACATGCATGGTTCAGACATTCGGTTTGACTGCACTAAACCAGGGTTTGTTAGCTGTATGTGTAGCATTTATCTAGTGAATCCATAGAAGCAACACCACCAAATGTGGTGTCTGGTTTTAAATTGTGCCATTTTGTTTCACTAAACTTTGATATGCAGCTTCAGAATGATTTTTACTTATATTATGTGTATATTAGCATGTAGTTTCAATAGTTGTTAACGATATTAGAGTTTCAACTACCTACTATATAATTACTTAACCTTATAGTAACCTTATACTAGACATAGTGGCAGCAACCCAATCATTAATGCTTGAACTTGATTATAAAACGTAATGTAGGTTATTGCACTTAAAGATTCACTGATTAAAGAGGAAAAATCATGTTAAGTTTCAGTAAATTATTGGCACTCCTCACCATAAACCTTCACTGTAAAATCTAGATTTCAGCAGCCACTCAGCACTGTATGTTGTCCACCTGAAGCAGCCATGTTCTACAGTGAAGTGTGCAGAAATATGGTTGTGCATCTGCTTGCTTTTCATTCACAATGTATGACACACAACCCAAGGCCTAAAAAGAGGTCAAAGAGGTCGTATATACCATCAGATGTCAATGCTGTCCTGAGAAGCCAAATTTTAACTCTTAACTTCTCAGGCTGCAGCGTCTGAACTGCTGAGTTTGAAGGTGCAGGACTGACATGATCACTTTCATGGTCAGTTAACTAAAATGGGGTTCAGCATGAACTCTAAAATAGCTTTCAATGTGGAGAAAAAACATGTCACTAAATCCTGCACACTGGTCCTTTACACTGAAATTTAATTGCATTCAAAAGCATGTTATTCGAATGTCACCCTTTTTTTTCCATGTGTTTCTTTTCCTGTTTCTTTTCATACTAGAACACAACATGTACTTGCAATCATCAGCATCTGCAGACTGTCTTCCCCAAGGCTTTTTCTTAACCAGCTGTGAAGATGCTAAAGATTTCTTGTAACTGGCCCAGAGATCATGTTGGACTGTCCTCATCCATCTGATGTCCACCACCACCTTCTCCTCACCAAGTCACTACTGTCTTCATCCTTCTTGCTAATATCATACTGGAAAGTTCCCACCACTTTCCTGTGCCGATGCCACTAGCAAAGAGTGATGCAGAGTGCTCACTCACCTCTTGTCCTCTCCACTTCCTCCCAGTCCTTATCTCTTGGTCACCCACACGTACTTTAGCTGTTCTGGATTCCTTCGACTGCAGCATTTCTTCTGCACCGGTGACCTTTAGCTCAGGTCACTTGAAATTCCTTATTCAGGCGGACGGTGGAGAGCTTCAGCTCGCATTTCTGTTTGTGGGGGAAAAAAATCCACAGAGGTTGTGGCTGATATGCCAGTAAGTCTATAATATCATCCAATAAGCATATTCTGAACAGACCAAGGTGAAGGCATGTCATTGAATCGACGTATAAGATAAACTAATGTGCTGTTCAGGCGTAAAGACATGCTAAATAAGTCACAGTCTATTTGTAGGCCTTAGAACATCGAAGCTATGTATGTTGGTTTTTAAAAATAGAGAACAGTTTGAATACTTTTGCTCAATAAAAGGTTAAAACGAATGGTAAGAATCATTTTGTAATAGGAGTCCTGAGTCCAACCTCTGTGTAGTTGGAGTACTGTCATTTTGTTTTACATTTTCTAATATATTTCCCAGCAGAATAAAAGGATATTGGCTCAATGAAGGTAGATTTAGTGAGCAACACTGACAGATTCTTCTTTGGATGCATGTGCCAATGTTTTAATTTCCACAAAGACCCAAAACTCAAGATGAATCTAAGACAGGATATAAAAGTAGAAAAAAGCATTTCTTCTATGCAAAATGTTTTGTGCCTCTGTTTATTTTTCCAGAATGTGTTCTAATCTTTGACTTTTCTTTGTGAATTTTATCTCTTTTTATTTAAAATGAAAAAGTAGGCTTTACTTTGCAAGCGGTAACAGGTTAAAAAGGTTGTGAACCAATGAGCACACTCTGTATGCTTCAAAACTATGATAAACAATAAAATGGCCCATGTAAATTGAAACTGCAACTTAAATATATTCCACTGTTAAAAGTTAAAGTAGGGATCTGTAATGGTTATATATGTTACTCTAAAATGCTGAACTTTCAAAGCAGAGAAAAGCCACAAGAATGAGAAATTGGTGACTGTATGGAGATCTGGGTGACTGGATAGAAGGAACCATTAGCCTTTACTCATTTTTTATGTTTCTGAAAAAGATCAAGTAAGTAGACAATGAATTCATTAAAGAATTCACATAAAGCACAATCAGATTTCACGTTGGAGATTTGATAAAGAGCTCAAGGTTGAAGAACAAAGACTCAATCTCAGATTGTTTTCTCATCTTTGAGGCTCAATGTGGACAAGACATCCTGAAAGTGCTCAGAACAAACAGAAATTTGAACAACTCCATGAAAACTGTGCAAACTCCATCAGGCGCAATGACTGAAAGCTCTTGAGTAGTTCCTGACTTCCTTCTATAATTTTCACACATCTCACATAACATACTGACTTATTGGCTTTATATACAATATACAACACAATGAAGTGTATTTCAAAATGTTTAGCATCTACTGATTTAAGTGTTAGTTGTTGAAATGTCCAATAATGCTTCAAATGCTTTATTTTGTTTGTGCCAGTCGTTATTATGTTAGCATGCCACACACACACTTTCTCTCTCTCTCGTTATATACATATATATATATATATATATGACACTCTATATTGTGTAATTGAAGTATTGTAATTTGTTTGTTTATTGACATTCCAGCAGCAAAAATGGATATTGACTCAATGAAATTAGATTCAGTGAGGAACACTGACAGATTCTTGTTCTGAGGCATGTGCAACTGTTGTCAGCTCCACAAGGACTCATTGTGCAGTTGAATTTGTAATCCCTTTTGAAATGCAAAAATATGCTTTATATATGATATGGTTGAATGCATCCAATTATGGCCTTTAATTTTTAAATGATTTGCTCTTGAAACATATTCCAGGCTAGTGTTCCTCACGAAAATTCTTGTTCTCTTTAATCTTGCACAGAGTGCAGAATGAAGGGAAAACTACACGGAACCAAAATGGGCTTTCATAACTTAAGTGAAAATCACCCAACCTCACACAAGTGTTAGGCTGATGGCCTTGCAGTAGTGTGTCATTAGCATTCATTATAGTCCTATAAGCCAGAGTAATTACAGGCCCAAGTGCAGGGAGGAATAGCAGTTTACACTGCTAGTAATTTGATTTGCATCTACGCTAATAACTTCTTTTGTGTGTGTTTATGTGCCGTGTCAGAACACAAGTGCCATTTGGCTGCAGGCTGTATGAGGCAAAAAAAAAAGCCTTTTAAATTCTAAGATTGAGTTGCCTTTGCTTTCAGCACTCGAAGCTCTCAATCTGCTAAAGCGTTCAGATTAGCGTGATCACAGAACAAGTGATACTGCATTTTTCTGAAAGTTGTTTTGATGGGTTTTGAAAGAAATGTAGGGCAGCAAAGAAACAGGAATGCAGATGGGCAGCTGAACATTTCTCAGTGCAGTTTTTTCTCTGGAGGATTTCAAAATGTGTTACCATTTACACATTCACACACAGTTTATGACCTGTTTAGAACAACATGATCGTGGATTGCATTGTCTAATTATCTCCACATAAAAGCATAACCATGAACATGCATTTTCTTTACAGGGGATATGTGTTTGTATCATAACTACTTCCTTTATGAAGTTGTTAAAAGCCATTAAAGCAAACACTGTTGTTACCACAAGTTGCAGCGCTTGTATCCTGTTCTGCGAGCACACCAGCAGGCCCTGAGGGAACTAATACCTGTGGTGTCTGGGCAGTGTCTTGAATAGAGCCAGGCTCCCTCTTCTGATGACTGACTGAGAATAGAGAAGCATTCCCCAAAGCTGATGAGGTCGCAGGGTTAAGACTATGCTTTTGTTGCGGGACAATGACATCCTATTTACCTGGCGGGGTCTCGCTTTCTTCTCCATGCAACTGTGACCTCGGTGTGAAAACCAGACCTTTGTCTCCTTGACAAATAGAGGCTCAACGTTCAGATTCGCTTGGTTACACCTCAGTGGCCCCTAGCTGCGAGGCCTGCGGGCTCCTTATGTGGGCATAATGTTAGCTTCTATACAGATCTACCTGGATTTTCAGGTTATAGCAGCATACCCTGAACCTATATATACACTTTTTCTCTTAAAAATATTTTTAATTGTACTGGAAAGCCAAACGCTACATCGTACTGTACATACTGTAACTGATGATGAGTGAGATGCTAAAAGTGCTATAATCAATATTCTTATAGAATCAATAGATTAGCTGAGTATGTGTAACATAAAAGGGGTTGCTTTTACTGATGTACCCACACAGAATTATAACCTGACTTTGCAATTAATCCATTATTTTCTATTTACAGCCTGAAGCTTTAATGTTTCGGTTCAGTTTCACCACTCTCATTGGCGTCATTTATTGATGTAGCAGGGAACTAATTTAGGGAAAAAAAGGTCTAATAAAACCACTGGATGTTACCTGCCCAGCAACAAACATAAGTAATTTATGATTGAACATTTAGTGGTGAAAAAGCCTGATATTTCTCTCTTCTGGAGTTTGTGGCGACCAAAACAGAGCAAAAAGGAGGACAGATATCGGACGTTAAGTTTACCAGGTGGCCATAAACGCCACTATCAATAAATGAATGAATATATTAATTAACATTATTTGGGGCAAACTAGCTAACCCCACTGACAAATAGCTTTGGGGTCGTGGTAGCTAATGGAGCCATTTCATCAATCAGAGGCGTGTCTTTCAATGTCAGCTGTCAAAAAAACTTTACTTATATTTCTAAAAAATGTTGTTGAAATCCTAATAATCTAATTTATTCCTCCCTTGTCTTCCACTTTCAGACATATGTAACATTATGGACGTTACATTACTAAAGTCACTCCAACTGCATCATTTCACCTATATCTTCATCGCGCTTACTGTCTTTTGGCAGCCCCTCAAAGAATTTCAGGACAGACTTAATCATTATTTCCTATCCCAGATGAGTTCTTTCATAAGGCTTTCAATTAATCTCCTGATTAAAAGACTGAGAAATATATTTGAGTCATATTGGCTTGTTTACCAGCTGTTAGTGATCTCATGGCGCCGTCCCAACTGCTTTTTATTAAGAGGAAGCCAGGGGTGTTAGGTGCCAGTGCATTTGCCAGTGAGCCAGTGAAGAGTCTTAACTTGCTAAATGGGGCGAAGCCATCACCATCAGTTCAGCCACCCACTTTGCCTTTTTGCTCTGCTAATGTATTGGCACTGTCAATGCTGGGATAGAAGTTAATGCAGGGGTGGAAGACAGCCACTTTCTGTCTAGACAAAGCCGCTCGCTGTCAAACTGAAGAGTTCAAGGCTGACAACTTTTTAAAGAAATCAGATGAACACCTTTTCCTCCCTGTTGTTTTTTTCGGGGGGTATTTTAGCCTCAGCTTTGACTGTACATCTTACTACAGTTTGATAAGCAGGTTTAAACCAGGAGACGAGCTGGTTTCTAACTCCAGATGGCCATCTGAGGACATTCGTTGTGAAAGCCACCTGATAGCTGGCCCCCGGAGCCCTTCCTCTTCCGTTTACCCGCTCCCCTAATCCGCCGCTAATGGTTAGCAATGGAGGCCCAGAGGAAGATTCAACCGTTGGTGTGTGGAAATCCCTGCTGGAGTGGGAGTGTCGCGCTTGAGGAAGTGCTCAGCGAAGCGCGCCAGAGACAGCGACGGGACCTTCATGCCATGTGCACCAAAACGCTCAAGGTGACCCGGCAACACAAATTTACCAACCACACACTCGCGCACACACGCGCACAAAGCAAACACCGGGACACAAAGAGACACACTTTGATTGTGATCGTCGGCAAAAGCTGCGCCGTAAAGACAGGATCTTCCTCCCTGAAAATGTTCCAAATCTGTCACATTGTCGGGGGTGAATTTAATTTGTTGTGCCCTCCTCAGTTTGTTGTAGCGGCGATGGGTTCTCGTGTATTCTGAAATGAGGATATCTGAGGAGGAATCAGCTTTGAGTGAGACTTGTTAACGAGACAGAAGACGGCAGAACCCGGACGCCGACAGAAACAAAAGGCCTGAAAGAAGAGTTCGGTATCAAACCTTCTGCAAACTGCTCCAGGTGTTTAGGGCAATTGTAGAGAAGCGGTTGCAGAGATTTGATATAGCGCGATAGTACATAAACTGCTAATTAAATGTTTCAGGGTTGCAGCCGTGTAATTTCCTTCATCAGCTGATAAGAGACTTAAAGGTTTGTTCTCACCGTCTTCCTTGCAGTGCTTTGGCCTCAGCTTTGTTAGCCTTTGATGGATGGTCATTATTTCACAGGGTAACTTTTCATACTGAATTATTGTTGCACTCAAATGCGATGTGTGTAAGGGAGCCCGGCAGAGGCTGTGTTGTTTCACCTCATTGTTTTAGTCCCGGGGGCCCAAGGTCATGTTTAGATGCCATTTGTTAGCGTCTGCATAAGTGTTGGAGGTCTGAACTTTGACCCTGCTTATGTGTGAGTGGGATGCTGGTGTCAGTGTTGAACAATGGCAGCGTGACAGGACAGACTGATATGGTGTTGTTGAGGACGTTGCCACAGGCCTTCAGGCAAACGTTTGTCAGCGTGGTCAAACATGAACCTGAAGCTGCTTTTTAAGTCATCCGTTGCGTCCCATTTTAATTTAATTTGAACAGTTTGGGATGAAAATTTCAAACAAAGCTGTTGTTCAATCTGGCTTTATTTCCCAACATAATAAACTCTCTCTCTTTCAGCTGACTGCTACAAGAAGAAACACTGGACGTGTGCCAGTTTTAAATGTTAGTGTGTGCATGTGTGTATGAATGCATGGGGAGGGGAGTTGATTTGCGTGGCGTAAACTTATGTGAGCTTAACTCAGACGCGTGAGCTCACAAAAATACCAATTTGGGGTTTTATTCTTCAACAGCAAAGTATGTTTCACACTGTCTTTCTTAGTCCAAAATGAATGTCAGAATCGGGGGAAAGAGAGGTGCTAATCTCAATGAAGAGAAGGGTAAAAGGAAGATTGATATTAATATCAAATCAGGGCATGTGTGGGAGAGGCAGCGTAGCGCGAAATGCTCAATCTAAACCACGGGGACGTCCGTCGGGGAAGCACTAAATGTGGACTGACCTCCTTAACCCATCCACCAGGATCCTTTTTGCTGTAATAAATAATGGAGGATCGTTGGGTCAAGCAAAGCACCCCGAGGTGCCCTCTCCTCCCATTCGAAGGGTCCGTTTGCTGATCACCTCCGGAGACACAATACACAATGTATCCCAGAAGCCTCAATCAATTATTGATGCTTGATGAGAGAGGAGCCAAGACAATCTCTTAACTTCTAACTTCTTGGTGATATGAAAGTGAGATTGAATGGTCCTAGAATACACGGCACACCCTCCAGGTTAATTGTGGTTAAGCATCATTTGTGTGCACGCAGCATGATTGCTGCCCGGCACAGCTGAGATGAGACTGACCCCAAAATGGGCGCTTTGAAATTGGTTCTGTGCACAGATTTTGTCTGGAGTCCTATTAAAATGAATTTATTTGAGCTCAATCGAGCAAGTGTGCATGCTCGGGCTAAAATACTTCAGCTTGCTATCAAGTTTCAGTTTTCTTCCCTTCCTGCTCCGTCGTCTCCTGCTCTCTCTAGTCACCGTGTTCACTACTTCATCCCAGAAACCAGCCGCTGCCTGATACGGATGCTGAACAAACATGTACAGATCAAAAACAACTCCCATGTAGCCTCACATTTCAGCCTAAATGCATGTAGTGTCCTAAACAGAGATTATCTGGGCAGCTGATCTTGATTGTCTTCCCCTTTTCGCTCCCAGGTGGCAGAGCGAGGTTCACATGTTTGCACAGGCACAGCAGCAGTCCCTTGGGGGCAATGCTACTGCAGCTAAACTCTCTGATGCTTCTGATTGCACATCACTCTGTGTGTGTGTGTGTGTGTGTTTATCTATGCATACAACACACGGACACATACACACACTGACGGTGCAGTTGATAGACTATATCACTCCCTATTATGCCACAAAAAGATTGAGATAGCACCTGGTTTGTACGATGCTAATCTCCTTCGTGGAAACACAGTTTTACCTGAAACACGGAAGATAATCAAACACGAGACTTCTTAATCTGGCTGTTAGATATAATAGATATAATATTATGATAAAGTAATGAACAATAAAATTGCATTAGTGGCTTTGTGCTGTGAAAGCTGACTGATTTGCCATCACTTGGATCCATGACAGTTGTTTATTGATGCCTTGGGGCCAGACGACAAAATGATGAATAGAGAGGAAGTAATCAGAGGCACTCTTGAGATGCACCACAGATACGCTCTCTCCACAGGGTCTGCTACAGTGCCATATAACAATTAGACTGCCGGATGATTTTATTAATAGTATTATTCCCATTAAAATGTATCCTGTCAAGGAAAAACACAACCCACATTGGCCTGAATTAGCCTGCTTCCTTTTTCTGATCAAATTAATGATCAAGAAATGTAAAATCTGCATTAAAACAATGCGGATAAAACCTGCTTGTTTCTACTGAGCAGACTGCTGTTTTCCCATTTTCCCTTCTTTTATCTTGAGGTCTCATGCAGTTGTGGTTTATGTGGGGATATTGGTGCCCAAGGTTAAACACATTACATCTGCGTTCAGCCAGCAGTTTGCTCAGCTTTGCACAATTAAAGAGAATTAAAGTCTGTTTTTTTCCCCAAACATAATTACAGCGTATGAAATGAGTCATAGCGGAGTGTTACAGACTCAACAATGGTGGAGGGAAAACTTGTTCATCCGATTGTGACTGCCAGAACATTGCCCCGTGGAGACAGGAGGGAAACAAACACACACACATGCAGGAAAAAAAAATCATATCCTCATTCTTTCATTCTTGCATTCTTTTATTTGAATACAGACATATTCACTCCTGCGTCAGTCACTCTTTTAAGAAAGCTTGTCTTGACTTTTTTACAGTAAGCTAGCTGTATTTACTGTTGGGTTTGGCGGCATATGGTGGTGGTGGCGGGGGTGCTGAATGCCAAAGATTTTGTCTTATTGTGACAAAGTGGCAGACTAAACCCCCCCCAACTCCGTCTTTCCCCGGGTAAATAGAAACACAAGGACACAAAGTATGAGGGGGGGGGACTGCGAGAGGTTGCTCGCCCTGTGGGAGGATTTGCCTATGAAAATATTTTGCAATCAGGAAGGAATCAAATAGATAATAAGTGTTTAAGAATCTGTGAACCCTATGGAGCGTGTTCCCTTCCCCTTTTATCTGATGCAACCACCGCTTGTCTTGTCTTTATCAGCTTACAGTATGGGATGCCACACAGCAGCAGCGGGAGCAGGAGCACATGTTGGAGGGGGGAAAATGCTTGGCTGCAGTGCCCTCTTGTGGCGGGTGGTGGCACTTGTGTTGAGGAAACTTGGGAGAAGTCCTCAAAGAGAGCAGCTCCAAGGCTGCCTGGAGTTGTGCTCGGCCAGAAGGCTAATAAAAAAAAAAGTCATTATCTCTACTTCTGTGCCCTGTCAAGACAGAAAACTTTTATTTAAGGAGCACAATTACCAATCGAACTACCGAGAGACGACCGTTCTGGTCAAGTTTAAAGGTTTGAAGTCACGCTCCCGGAGCCAAAGCCTTGTGCCTTGTTTGGAGCCTTTTGTCCACCGCCTGCCCAAATGAGCCTCTCTCCCTGCTATGGGGACGAGAAGACAGGAGATAGGATTATGCGATGACTTGTGTTCACCGATGATGAACAAGCCCTCGTTAGCAAGCACTTTAATGTGCGGACAGATAGCGCGCTCATTAGCTCTAGTAATGACCACTTCACAGTGTACTGCTGCTCTAATTGCATGTTTTGTTCTCTCTGAGGCTCCGGCGCTGCAGAGTGGAAGACATCTCTCTCCTTCCCTTCCAAGAACTGGCCGCCATCGTCTCCCAAACTCACAGTCTTTTCTCCTCCTCCGCCTCAGCCATCCATCACAGTTTGAGGACGCAGCGTATTTGTGGTCACCGCTCCGTCTGAATGAGGCATGGCAGATTAGAAGCTCCGAAAAATCATGTCGCCTAAATGGAACAGATGAGACTGGATGAAAACCCGGGTATTGTCCCTGTAGCTAGGGCAACAGAGGTTCCAACTCGATTGTACTTCTGTCGATTAATTCAGTTATGCAGCAGTAATAATTTTTGAAGATATTGAACGATACCATGGAGCACTAGAAATATGAAAAACTTAAGATCTCACCTTTTGATGCAGAAAAAAAAAATATGAGTAGCTTCCAGCATCAAAAAGCCCTAATCACATCATATTTTCTGAACATAAAAGACTCTCTCTTTTCCCCATTTTATTTCCTCTGCTGTAGTGATATGTCATGTCAATCGTTATATTATGCAGAAGTGCTGTCTTTTTTATTGTGAATTCCAGATCGGGTGGGACATTTGATATGGAGGCTCAGAGGATTCTGATGCCCTTCTATTTTCCTTGATTTCGTTACCAGTGGGACATTTTTGCCTCCATATTCTTTCATGTCCCTCCCTTCTCTGAAAGTAAGTTGTTTACTCTCCATGATGACTATCTCCGGCTCAAAAAATATCTTCTGAAAAGACTTCTGAGCAAATCTGTCCAGGCTTGGTCCCTTTTTAAATCTAAAGCTTGGGTAGAAGCCTACAATGGCTTAGAGTCCTTGGAGGAGGCAGCTTTCTTTTACTCTCTTTCTCCATTCCCAGTCATCTTTGTGATACTTGTGAACACACAGCTTTATGACAAGGAGCTAACTTAAATCAATTTAAAACAGCTTTTGAAATGCCTTTCGATATGCCATTGTGTTTACTTGAAAAAGAATGAAAAGAAAATCTGAATTGTAACATCTGTCATATTGGGTGCCCCCCCTCCCGTGCAGCTTTCGTCACACGCACAATGAGGTATTGATCGATTCAAGTCCATTTAGGTTTTGAAATAAATATAAAAAAAAAACGTATAATCTATCCAGGCTAGAAAGCAGAGAAAGCAGGGAGAAAGAATCGGAGGGCCTGCAGGCAAACAAACGCATTAAAGACATCCAGAGCACAGAAGCAGCCAAGCTATGCTAAGCCAGCAGGATGATTCATTTAAGCACATCTCTCGTCTCTGTAAGCGCCACAGTCATTGTCGCTCAGCTGTGTACTCTGCAGTGAGCAGCGGCTTTAAGTGGAGGAGAACTGCGGTGGTCATTCTTTGGAACAACAGTAAAAACTATCAAAGTTTGCTGAATAAAGAGCCGCTCGCTCAGTTCATCTGGTTACTGTATTTCAGACCTAGGCTTGAGTGCTTTTGCTCCCCAAGAGGATCAAGTGCCACTCGAAATCATAGGAGGTACTGACCATGAAAAAGACCTTAGCCTCATGTTCCACATTATATCTCATAGACCATCAGCCCGGCGCACAATGCAACTCAAGACCCTTCAAGTGACATCTTAGTACGAACAGAGCGGGAGAATTGCGCTGAAATACCTCTTTGCAGAAGCCAACCTGAGCTACAAGCAAATCCTTTTAATCCAGTACAGTATACTTAAGGACTGACCATTGGTAAACCCTAGAGAAGAGAGAAGTATTAATAAGCTGTCACAAGGCTTACTCATTCTATGATTTCCACAGACACTTAACTGCCATGGTGATGGTGAGAGGCAGGGGAGGGCTCGGGGATGAGTGCTCACCCCTGATCTTTACCCCTCTTAAAGCAGTAGGGAAAATGGAGGCAGGCAGGGGATTATGGAGTGCAGTAATTGTGGAGAGGTGTTGGAGTCAGGATGCAGCGTTTCTGCTGGATTAAGACAAGAAGACAGGCTAATCTTGGATTGGGAGAGGAGACACAAGGGTCGGAGTTGTTCTGGAGCCCTGAGGCCGTTTGGAAAGCTTAAGTGGCAAAAAAAAAAAAAAAAGGACTGCTTATCCATACCTCTCTTGTGCTGCAAGACGGCCCTCCTCAAAATCATCTTTTAGCATGTGAAATGCTTCCATAGGTTGTCATTCAGTGTGACTTGCACAGAAGTCTAATTTCCTTGCTTCTAATGTTGCTAATGCAAAGGAAAAGATGGGATTTTTGGAGAACGGTCACTTTCTTTTTCTGCGTTTTTGTGCCACCACTGACATTCAGCAGCCCTTGATTCTTATTAGCAATAATAATAATGATGGAAAACGCTGGCAAATTACATTTTTTCCCACTTTATTTCCCCCCTTTGCCTTCCTCTCAATGCCTTTGTGCCGGCACAGTCCCCGGTGCTTCCTCACTCCAGTTTGTTGTTGTGCTTCCATTGTCTCCCTGAGGGGAGGTGACCCCGTGTCTGTTGGTTGTATCAGCAGCCCTGCATTGTACTCAGGGGGGGATTTAGACTCTCAAAGCATCTTCCCGCTGCAGCTTTCCCAGCAAACACCCAAAGTGGTATCTCGCCTTTTCTCTCGCTCAGACATTAATCTTGCTCTACCCTTCTACATCAAAAATGCTTGTATTGTCAGGGAGCGCTAATGTTTGCCTCCTATTCACTATATATACACATATATGTATTTTTGTGTCTGAGGGAATCAGTCGAATGCATTGTTCCCAAATCATTGTAATATCTATTTAGAGTGGCAACAGCACTGGCTGCCGATGCTCAGTATTCATGGAGCATAAACCAGCCTTAAGACTTAGAAAAGCTGAAAGGGCTTATCCCTATATTCTTAAACTCCCCTCTTTTATGTTGGTCTTAGGCATTAAGGATAGGATTGTGAATAGCAATTGTTCAACTGCTGCACTGAGAGTGAGTGTGTATACGTGGGTGGGGGTGTTTTATTCCCTGGCAAAATCCTTTCCCTTTCTCCCATTTTTTTCTAACTGTAAATATTAACTGTGTTCTTAACTCTTAACGCTGTATGGGACAGAGTAATGTGCCTTTAAGGATATATTATGTGAAAGATTTTCCACTGCATACACTGCTGCCTGAAATAAGAAAAGGCTATTTTATGGAGCCTGAAAACAAATTTGCTACGGCAGAAGAAAAAGAAGAAGAAGAAGAGAAAAAAAACAGATAGAACTTTGCAGTATCAAGTCGTCAGCAAACAATGAAGGAGAGATCTCAAGGGGGCTATGGGCGAATCTTAAAAAAAAATGATTGCATCCCGTTTTTATTTATTTATTTCCCCTTCTTTCTCTTTTTTGTTTCCGCCGCTATGTTTCAAATCCGTGCTTGGTCTTTCTTCAGAAAGTGTGTAGTGCTAATGCATTTCAAAAGCCCTTTTTCAAAGCACAATAGAATATCGCCATAGAAGTTTAGTGGTTCCGCTAAAGAAAGTGGCTCAGTCATTGAGAGCTGTACTCCATTGTGCCGGCGCCTAAGACATTCACGCTGAAAAGTCGCCATCATTTTTTTTTTTTTCCATTTTCATAGCTGCAGCTGGAGTTAAAAGGTTGTTGAAAAAGCTTACATATTTCTGTGTTGCCTTATAACCTGTTATAATAATTACCGTTGTGAATCTAATTGTGTGGAGCATTACAGAATAAGATCTTGCGTGTAAAGGAGATGCAAAGAAACACAGATTCTGAGTTAAGTTCTGGACAAGGCCGAATTGGTGTCCTGCAGAGACTCCTGACTTGACTTGCTCAATCTCGGCATGGCCTGTGTAAACATATATTTCATTTAGGCGCGAGAGGAGGATTGAGGAAAACCATTACTCGTACTGTAAAGTGCAGTCAAGTGTGCATAATCAAAACAGAGAGCGGCACTTGGGGGATTGTGACAGCTGCAGCCACCCCTGTTGATATCGAATAAGACCTTCTGAAACCTTAAGGATGACTTAGCATGAAACAAATTGCTTCTAATTGTCAGGAGGATAAATTGTGACTGTGAGCGTTTGTAATTCTGTCAGCTACCATTCACCCCCTCATCTCCATTCATCTGGGCCCGAGCGCTTTAATTGAGAGGGTCTGGACTGGCTGACTGAATTGGTAATAGAAATAAGGACCCAGTGTGGATATTTTAATCAGCATTGACTTCTGTACCGGGGCAGAAATGAGCCAGCGCGCCACGGAGCGGCGGGCCATCCATCTCCAGAGCCTCAGGTGGAGATGGAGGAGTGGCTCCTCCATCGGATGTGACAGTCACTCAGGGGCGCTAATGGCTCAGCTCTCACCGATGATGGTTATTGGGATTTATGCCCCCCATCAGAAACAATAAAGTTAGCGCTCCGATTCAGCACAGGCAGCACTCAGAGATCCTCACGGTAAAACACAAGAGGTGCCCAGTGGAGTAATGTTACTACATTTACTCAACCACTGTACGAAAATACACTTTTATTGTCTTTACATTTCAGCTTTTTATGCTTGTGCTCATTTCAACAGGAAATATTGCACTTTGATCCAATTACATTTAACTAACAGCTGTATTACTTGTTACCAATTATATGATAATATAACTCCCTCATGTCTGTGCATAAAATATGAAGTTAGACCCAGGAGGCGTTTAGCTTAGCTTAGCATAAAGAGTGAAAACAGCTGAGGTGGCTCTGTCCAAAGGTTAAGGACACCTCTAAAGCTCCCAAATTAAAAGGTCATGTCTCATTATGTCTCTCGTCTGTATCTGTAAGAACAACAAGGAAGATTTCAGACTTCAAATAAACCACAATGTCTCATTTTCACTCTTTAGTTTTTGTATAAATTAAACAAATGAAAGACTGTGTTAACTGGCCAGGCTAGGCTGCCTACTTCCTTCTTCAAATATTTAGTCTGAACTAACCTGCCATTATTCTGGTTGTAGCTTAATTTTAATGGACAGACATGAAAGTGGTAATAATCATCTTACCTAACCTTTTCCAGGTTTATTTCATTGTACAGTACAAAGCAGGATTATTATTAAAGTGTGTTATTACTACTACATTTAATTAATTTTAAGATCTGAGCTCTTCTTCCATCACTGTTCAGTTTTGGGTTGGTGCTGCTGATAACTGCACATGTGATGCTAATCATTTACTCCACGTCTGCAATATCATTACACCTGACAGCTGAAGCTCTTGTCATCTAAAAACATCTCGTTGTCCATAAATAGTCCGACGGGACTATTTATGAAATTGGACGGACTGAACGGATGTCTATTTATTTAGCTCCAGGATATTTGGCGTGGCACGCACATGCTAACTTCTGCATATTCTAATTTGTCCTTGTCATGTTTATCATTAATCTTTGGCCCTGGTTTTGCTTGGGACATGCTGATTTGTTGAGATGTCCCCTGGGAGAACTAAAAACATTCTCCAATATGATAATGGCATTATGCCTGCCTCAGTAAAAATGTGTCATATAAATTATACATTATCAGTGACTACATGCATCATATGTTGATATGACAGTCCTCATTCTGCAGCAAAACATTTGGATGTGTCACTTATAATGCATTTTCACGATCCCCAGTTAGGTCACCTATCAAAGCTCAAGTGAGGTCTTTGATCATAAATCATATAAACAGTTCATATTTATTCACTGAAGAGGGTATTGGACTCTATATAGTTAAATGACAAAGCAAAAACATAAAATAATACACTTCAAGTACGTCATTGACATACCTGGTTTTTATCGAGCGGCACACAGGGTTTCTTTTTGCCTTACAAGTGATGCACAATCATAATTTTATTATTATGCGGCAGACAAATTGACAACAGCGATGCATTAAGTTTCGAAGGTTGTTTCGTAACATAAACACGATCCTGTTTGAGGCGATATTAGCTTCCTTTGCATTAATCATTCGTTTGACAGACGCATAAACTGTTTTTGGCTGTCGCTTGACAAAACTCATCAGTCAAATGATACAGTACAGCACACTTGATATTATTGGGCATTATTCACCATTGTCCCTCAGTGATGACACTTTTTGGACATAATAGGCTCATATATCAATCACACGCATTGTTAACTATTGATTATTTTAACCAGGAGGAATCACAAGATTAAGAAGAAATGATTAATCATGGGAGTTTTTTTCTAGTTCTTGTTGTCTCTTCGGCCTGATGCAGATTCTTTCTCGTTACTTTAGCATGAAAAAAAAAAGAAGCGTGGCGAGGCTGATGACTCGGTGAATCGCCGGACTCGTAGGCCTCATTTTGGTGCAGTCGGGAAGAAAAGGAAAGTAGAGACATGCTGCTGGCAGAGATGAATTAGAGCTGTGGAAAAGCACTCTGATACTAGCAGGTGACATTTTTCGCCCTGCCTCTCTGTTCCCTCTCTCTTCCATTTTCTCTCCACCAAAAAAGGGAACAGAGGGTAAAAAAGGCTCGCATTGTGCAAAATGGGACAAAGTATAAAACATATTCAAAGAAAGTATGAAATTCTCCAACTTCAGAAAGCCATTTAGATCATCCATCCCAGTGACGTAAGGGAAAATAATATACTTGACCCTTTTGTCTGTGCACTTTGAGAAGTTTGTTATAATGGCAAGCCCTGTAATAATTCACTGTACCTCATGTATATTAAGTAGAAATTCACTGGCTTTTATGATAAATTGCCAGGGTAACACCAGGACACCTCTTTTGCATTTCAATGCGAGAGAGTGTCAGATTCTTATTTCATTACCAGGCGACACATTAGCTGATGGATTTTAATTTTCTTTTTTTTTTTTTTCTTCCCTCCTGCAAGCAAGAATCCACAGAGACCGGGTCGAAACAGGAAAAAAAAGGGTTTGAATATGAGGATAGGTAGGAAATTAAATAAATAAATACAAATCAGTGTCAAGAGCCTTTATTGCAATTTTGAGGCCATCGCCCAAAAAAAAAAAAAAAAGAAAGAAAGAAAGAAAGAAAGAAAAAAGTCAGTTTATGTTCCTTTGCATACCTTTGCGGATTGCCTGTCCACAGTGTGAAATGATGTATTCCCAATATCGCTGGTGGAGCTCTCTTGCTGAGTGGACAGAAAATCAAGGTTTAATTCATATTGTGATAAAAATCTGGATGTGGTTGAATCTGAGACATGCTGAGCAGGGGCAATGTGGAGCAGACGGGAGAGCGCAGCCTTTTCAGAGCGTCACGCAGCGGGGTGCTGAGCTGCTCCTCAGCCCTCTCTGCCTTCACCGAGAGGCGAGAAAACTCTGCTGAGGGATCCTTTCTGCTCGGCTTCAGGGAGAGCCGCACAAAACACAGGTGCCAAAAGCAATTATCAAATTACCTAAGCCTTTCTTGCTCCTGTTTAATCTGTTTGTAGCAAATCCAGCTAATAATACATTAGGGTATTAAATGTGGCCCCTCTATAGAGGTAATAATTACAGCAGCTTGAGTTTTCAATGAAAGGAAAAGAATGAACAAACTAGGTCAGTGAGAAAACTCTGCTAAAACATAACTTCGCTTTCAGGTCTTGGTCCTTCTGGTGTTTGGAGGAATTTCGCTGGCAGAGGAAAGTAAATGAGAAGCGCTCACAACTCTGTCGATGTAAATGTACCCTTAAGAAAGGCACGTAACCTTCAATAAGCCCTTTTTGCGCCAACATAAATAGAAATATTCTAGTAGAGTATGTGTATTCATATTTCTTATAGATCATCTGAAGGTGCTTTTTTCTTTTCTGGAGAAAATTTTGAGGTAGAAAATAATTGAGAAAACAGAATCACTTCACTGGAAGCTGATGAAGCTTACAGAGGTTTAAGTGTTTAAATTTCCTTTTTATGGCTTGTTTTTGTTCACCTCATGACCTCTCATGCAGCTTTAAATCAAATACCCCATGACTCATGTGATATATGTAGTGAAGGCTTTAAAGGAATTTAATAAAAGGTATTAAAGTGTGTGTTTTGGGTGAAATCAGTCTCTTTGGGTGAAAGTCATCTCTATATTGACATGAATGATTCCAGTGCATCATTTCCAGTGAGAAACACGCTGTCTTCACTTTATTTTCACAGAGGAGGTCTGACAGAGAGCAACGACAATCACCTGAAGATCATTATCAGCGAAACCACTGAGCTTGTGTCGGACTACCAGAGGAGTGAAGAGGGTGGACTCATACAAACACTTTGGGGTCAAAACTGTCATAATTAGTATACAAAATGTGAGCTAACAGTGACCTCAACCTTTGATCACCAAAATCCAATCAGTTCATCACTGAGTCCAAGTGGATGTTTATGCCAACAATGTTTTGAGAATGAGACAGACAGACAAACGGATGGACAGCCACAACTACTGCTGGCGTGGCGGTATAATAAGTAAGAGTTTATGGAGGCTTATCTTTAAAATCACCTTTCTTCTTTTTCCCGTTTTGGCTAAGGATGACTTCATTGTCACAAGACAGTCACAAGATGATTACAACACACAAATCAACAGTTTTTACACCTCTTATACACGATCATTTCATCAAATCATTCATATTGATTCATTAAAAGATTATAAAATCTCAAAAATCACTTCATTAATTATTTCACATTTCTCTTAACTCTCGGTCATAGTTACTTTAATCATCATATATGGTTACATACTGCTCTTGCTTGTATATGCATTGTGTTACATTGCCTCGGTGGAAAGCACCCCTGATTCCTGTTATCTTTAGATGAACAGTACCTTACTGCTCCTAGGTGGGCCTGTTGTAAGGCCTTCATAGTGATGGCAGAGAGGGATTTTCAACCTTACTTGACAAGGACCATTGTGGAGGATTCAGGGGCGTCATGTGGTGGTGAGGTTGCAGATATGAAGAGCTCACTCTAAGCTGTCCATATATTAGCAAGATGGTGTTACTTTTGTCAGCTCAGATAGTGACAGCTACACCTGCTAGTTACTGGATGTAAATATTTAGTAATATTTAATCTCTGTGTAACGACTAGTTTGTGTTTTAATTCAGTGATGAGTAAATTTCCACTTAAATATTTATCTTATAACCAAGTTTCAGCTTGTGGTGCGGCTGGCTCCAGGTGCTCCACGGTCACAGTCCATCATTTTTAACTGGATATGTCCAGCAGGATAGCGGGTCATCATCAGCTCCATGTATGCAGCTGCTGTTTTTTTGCCCAGACCGGTTCTGTACGTTGGATATTTGCATAGCCGCGTTCAGAGGAGCAGCACTGCAGCCTCTCCGCCTCCCACATCTGACTATATTCACGCTTCAGCCACAACAAGAACCATACTCCTTTCATACCCAGTCCTCCGTCTGTGGAGTGCGTTCCTACCATCCATTGTCACAGCATTAACCGTAGGCTAGCATAAAAGTAATTGGAAACTGATGCAAGCCAAAGCTTCAATTAATGCACCACCAAAGTCCCCGTTCTGTGTAATCGGCAATAATGGTTTCATGTTTGGGAGGGCGTTTGGTCACTCGCATTCAGCACTCACCTCCTGACAGAGACTGTTAAACCCTGCTCAAAATCCCCACTCCACAGTAATCTTCATTTCAGTCATTTTCCTTCTTTTTCCATCTCTGATGACAGCTCCAGTGTCTTCGCATTGCTTGCAGTCAGATCGTGCGCCCGAGTGAACAGGAGGTGTAATTGACTACTGACAACTCAGCGACAGGATTCTTAATTATTACTCTAGGGTATGGTGGCTGGCTGGCCTGGGTTCAGCTCTCTCACTGAGTATGCTAACAGAGTCATTTTCCTCCTCTCTGTGAATATTGAAATGCAGTTTTGTTCGCTGCATTTCTGCGCCGGACCCCGAGACTTTCGAATTTAGGGGATGATTGCAAATGAAACGCATGTGCTGTTAGTTTAACGCTGCACAGATTTCACACAACTGCACTGCGGGCGACAGAAGTGGGTGTCTCTGGCATTACAACCGGCTCTATTACTGACCCTATGAGTGCTGCTGCAACCCGCCGCATTAATCGGAGTTTTTAATCTGATACACATGTTTGATTTGCGGCTATTAGTCAAAAGTATATGATTTTGAGTCTCCAAACATGAGACTGTATGAGACCTTTTGTTTCCTTCGCCTTTGTGTGTCAACACTTCATCTGCCCTTAAAGTGATAAGACATTACACTGCTGCTACTAGTGCTGCACAAGAGCATAATTCCTCTGGTCCTTGCCTGGTTGTTGCCTGCACTGGGCCTGCTCGGTGTGATAGAGCAGAGTAAAGCAGGCGAGCGTCGCTTTGTGCCGCAGTCTGTATCTTTTGTGCGGGTGGATATGGAAGAGGGCGTGAAACAATTGGACAAAATGGCCCTAATGTGCTTAAAGAATCTTCTGTCTTTAATCAAAGCTCACACACATGCACCACAAAGGCAGACAGAGCAAACCCAATTCTCCGCTGCTTCTGCCGAGTGACTGTTCCTCTCCTGGCTTCGGTGCTTCTCCTCTTTGTGCTGGAAATCAGGATCAGGTTGGCTTTGTGGGCTTTTTTTTTTTCTACTCTCAACTGTCATTCTCATAGATTCATTGCCTCATCTCTTTAAGGAAGGGACAACAGGGATTTGGCTTTAAGGCCAGACGGCAGAGTGTAACTTTGTGTGTGTGTTGTCATGATTATGTCCCAGTGTTTGATCGCTTGATCCACTGAGAAGTCCTAATTTGCCAGCCGGCTATTCCACACATTCATCATGTCCCAGAAATGAAAAGGAAATAGAGGCTTAATTAAAACTAAACTGACCATTAGCTAAACCCTCCTTCCAGATATCGATCATCCAGTCACAGATGAGTAACTCTGTCCAGGCCTGTCAAAGCTTTTCATCTCAACGTGACGGAGCAGTGAGCTTGGGGTGAAATAAGACTGTCACTCGGCATGCAACAGAGAGTTTGAAGGGTACAGTCTTTTAATTTAACTTTTCTAAATCTAAAATCTAAAAACACTGTGTTGGTCTCTAGGTTACCTTAATGTGAAAATGTTACAGGCACAGGATGAATTAAAGTGCTGAATGTTATCAGAGTTTAGGCTAATTTTAGGGTCTCTGTGCTCTGCCTTATTGGATTTAGGGAAGTTTAAACTCCAGCAACCCGAAACAACATTACCGGTGATATTGTTATATTTGACAGTCATCATACTATTATACTACTATCTTAAAGTGACAGTAAGTATGACTTTTAAACGAATTCAGTCTTTGTTTATGATCATTGGGCACAGTTCATACGGAGATAGCAGATTACCAGATGGCCTACTGACATCGCGTTTCTTTTATTCCTGGTGCTGCCGATCCAGCACAGTTGAGAGATCAAGAGAGCGATCAGGAATGGCAGCTCATCTCATCTGTAATTTGATGATGAAATAGATGAGAATGAAAAGGGGTGAAAAAAAAGAAAGAAAGAAAAGGGGGGAGCGTACCTGGGAGCGTTTAATGCTTAAAAAAAAGGCATGATGGTTGCTTCATGACCGCTCCTCTTGCCCTTAGTGTAACATTCAGGGGAAGAGTGTCCCTTTGTTATCGCCCCCCTCTCCCTGGCAATTATCACAAACTCCACTTCCCCTGCCCTCCGGAGCCCGGAGTACTGAGCGGCCGGAGTGGGAGAATAGCTACATTTATAATTTTTTTCTTCTCTTTCCATAGATTAATTTTCTAGGAAGCCCTGTCACTGCTGTACAGGAAAGGAATAGAGTGTAAAAAGAAGGGGGAGACGAGGAGGAAGGGGTGGGGGGTGGAGAGATTGGGGCTACAGTCCTCGCTTTTTTTTTTTTTCCTTGACAGATCATTTTCCATGCAGGGGTATCAGGGGGTCTGGCCGATAATTGGCATGCAGATTGCAGCTGATGGCGTCCCGCAACAGAAGAAAAGAACTGGCTAGTTAGAATAATGAGCCAGCCTGCCTGATGGATGGGCGAGAGAGGAGGTCATACAAAATGTTTCAGACACAATTCCTAACCCACCCCCCCCAAAACCCCACCTCCACCTCCCCATCCTCCTCCCAACCACGCTGCTACCTACACCTCCCATTTTTATTTTTCTATTTTTCCACAAAGCCCTGATATTTCATTATTTCCCCCTCTCTCTACCCTTCCAGGGCGATGAAAGCGTCCCATCTTCGTCTTTCCTTCCCCATCTCCTTTTATTTATTTATATTTTTTCCTTCTTCTTCTTCTTCTTCTTCATCTCTTCTCGTCCAGCTGCTTGTAACACACACACACACACACACACACACCTTTTGCAGGTTGGTATAGGTAAATTGCGCATGCGGTGACAGACAGTTTTACAGTTTTGGGTACGGAGAGCCTTTAAAATGTCACAGCTCATTAGGAGCCCGACACCCTTAAGAGACTCTCCTGTTTTAATTACATTAAAGGAGTTAATTACTGGCCTCTCGATGGATTTCTGTTTCTCACCCTCTGCTAGAAAGGAAGTTTCTCATACAGGAAGTAAGTCTAAATATAATGGAAAATAGATTCTGACATGCTGTAAGGGATGAACTTTTTCTGTAGAAAACTTTTGATATTATGATAGTAATTATTTGATAATTATTCTGGAACCAATTCATCATTAGAGGTTAAAGTTGATCATTAATATCAAGCCAAATGGATTCATGATGGCCTGTTTTGTTTGCAAAATCACAGTAAACTAAATTTGATCTCTGTGTAGATAAAAAAAACATTGATTCAGTTTTTAACATATAGCTAATTTCTTTGCATGTGTGTCTGTTCGTATTAGATCCCTTTGGAAAACCATGTTTTACCTCTTTACCACCCTCAGGGTTTGCATTTTATTGTGAATTCCTCTAATCCCTGCAGCTTTACAGATAATTAACCCAGACTGTCATTTCTACCGTGCACGTCGCTACGCTTTTGATCTGCCATCCGGGTCAGGCAGTTATAGGTAAACAGAGGAATTATAATAGCCTGTAAGTGTTATTAAGCATGCTGTGTGCATGAGAGGATCAGGCACTTTGGCTTGTTTTGTTTGTTTTACTGGCACATTTTGCTTTGTTTTGCAGGCTGATCTTTACGTCTGCCTCGGTGCACCGCCCAACGGGGCACTGTGGTGTTAAAGGAACATGTGAAGTCAGAGTCAGAGTGGTAATATGAGCAAACTACAGACGTGTTAACACAGTGCAGGCTGCAGACTAAAATAATATATAAGAAAGTCTCAATGTATGTGATGAAACTTAAGCTTGATAATCAGTGGTGGAAATTAAATATGTACTTTTAATCAGTTTTTGCACTAAGGTACCGTTTTGGCACTGTTTTATACTTCTACTCCTCTACATTTAAGAGGTAAACACTGTGCTCTTTACTTCACTACATTGTATTAATTACTGAAGATTTTCTAACAGCAGCATTTGATATATGATTATTAATTAGTTAGTAGTTTTTAACTGCTTATGAAACAGTCTCAGTTTTATACTCATGCCTCTATATGACCTACATAAGCAAACAAAACAAATAGCAAGAAGACTATTTATCTTATCCTTAAAGCCACCTTGAAGTTAGATTTTTTCACACCATCAGACATCATCAGCTGGAGTTTGTTCTGATGCCGCCAAACTCAACACAAAATTAAACTTTACATTAAGCTGCTTTAACTACAACATGCTGATTACAACATCAGACCACAAATAGGAAATATATTTTTGACAATGTGTACAATTTATGATTTTTGTTAATGTACATTTGTCTCTCTTGTTGTTATATAGTTTATTATAGGTCTCCTGTGTATAGCACCCATCAATGGTACCTCTGCCACCTTTTTCCAGAATAGTTTGTCTTTGTTGTGCATATGGTTAAACAAACTCTGCCCACATCTGCCAAACACAACACCAAAATGTGTCTCTGCTGTGGATGATCTGCTGTAGTTCATGCTAACTGTATAAAGTATGTATTATATACTAAAGGTCATAGTATACTGTTAGTACTGTATAGTTGTATAACTATTAGCAGTTATTCACCAGACCAACAATTCACTCAGTTTGATTTGATTCAGTGCAGCATCATTTATCCTCTCAAGGGTCACTGCATGCAGCTGATTGACACGCAGGTCAAAAACAGTCTCACAAGAGAAATAAAGAACATAAACATACAAGAAATTTGTGGAATTGCTAAATATGATTGATAATTATAATGCTAAATATAATGATAATTGCTTAAATATCTAAAAAACATGGAATCTGTAATGGAAACAAATACTAAATCAAACTTCAAGTCAGTAGAAATTAAACTACAAATTTAAACATGACAAAGAGAAAACAAAATTATTTGATACGATAACTACTTCATTTTACAAGATATTCCTGGAGCAGTTTCACCATCTGCATTTTTTTTCTGCCACGGTAAGTAGCTCCTCCATTTCCTCCATGCACTACAATAGTGTCCATCAACTGCACACTTCAAAAGTGACACATATACTCTTAATTATACTAGACTGTTTTTTTTGCTGTGTGAATGCACCACAAAATTAGCTCAGAAGTGATATGGAACTGGGACACAGCTTCCAACTGGTCCTTTCATATTGATTTTTAAAACCCTTTAAGGGTGGCAAGTTGTGTCAGTTTCTTGAGAGCAAGGTGATCATACTGGTTAATCATCTCAGAAATGCATAAAAACAGGAGAGTTTTGGAAATGACTGAAGATACTAAGTCAGACAGTCACACAGGTTTCATTCTCTCATAAACGCCACTGATGCACTGAGCACGATTTGTCTGTTGTGGACGAGCCGAAGAAAATAAAAAAAAGTTTGTTGCTTGGAAGAGCAAAAAAAAAAAAAATCTCGTCAGCGTCTGATCAAGTTCGGCGGCTGCAGCAGCTCTCCCAGCAGCTCTGCAAGCTTAATCTCACTTGCACCCTCATCAGCACAACACAGAAGGGAACAAATTTACTGTTTCATCCTCATTCTTCCATGTGCGCTAAGGAGCTGTATACAGTACACACCAGATCAAAGCCTTAATTGAAAAATAATTATAGGTACTTAATCATAGAAAGCACTGGGCTAATTGAAGTGAAAACAAGGAGGCAAACGCAGACCCTCAGAATCGTGGCAGAAAGAGGATATTGTAAAAGCTTCTTCTTCAATCCCCATTGTCTTCCAGATTAAATAGGAGAGGGCTATTAGCAGAGTTAATTGGCTCTCTAATTTAGATCTCGCCCCACTGAAAGCATAACGGATGCGAGCCTGTCGACCAATGATGTGTGCACTCTGTCACACTGTCCTGCTGGACTGTGATTGGTTAATTGCTCAGGGATTTTTGAAGTTTTCTCTCATTCTTCAAATGTAGCAGGTCTTTGGTGGGTAGGGTGGGGTGGGGGGCTGTACAGCTCGTCTCCCTGGCTGCCCAGGTAGCGTTCATTGTTTGGGGGTTTGAAGTGGGTGAAAGTGGGAACTCATGTGACTCATTTACCACAGCTGGATCACTCCGCCTGCCTCCTGGCTCGCATTAAAAGTGCCTCAACAGTGTTAATTCATACTTATTTCTGTCGTATGCACCCTTATGCATGGAAGGAAATGTGTACTGAAATCCTGATTGTCCTCCTCCTGACCTGCTCATATTTTGCAGAAGTTCCCGATGCCCTCAGAGAAATAACTCATTCACTGCAGGCCTTGTTACGTGAAAAGGCTTTCTTATCACATTCCCAGCAAGTTTTCTCCCTGCTGTGACAGCCAGCTGTGTTCTCTGCACTCACTCTGCCCTCTAGTGTCCAGCGGGAGGCAGTGCACTGATTACTGAATAAAAATCCATTTAGACACCCAAAAGGTGGAAGAAAGTAAATGGGCCATTTTTCTACCATTTTCCGAGACAGCCTTTCATCATTTCTAGCACATCTCTTTCTAGTGTTTTCTTATTGTAGCCTGAGTGGTAATGGAGCTCTTGACTGGAGTTCAAAATAGAAGTCGGTGTGGAGATTTTTCTTTCAAGGTCTGTCACCCAAACTTTTTTTTTTTAACAAAGTCAGAGAAAATGACAGCAGATTATGCTACATGTCCTGCTATATGACATGCTGTTTGTGGACTGCATCAAGAAGGGCTCACTATCAAGTTTTAACCCTTTAATATACTGTTGTCCCCTTTTGTTTCCACTGAATTCGCTCTATGCTGATCAGTTGGCCGGTCCACCATCTTGGTCAAGACCAAAATATCTCAACAATGGATTGCCATGAAATTTTGAGCAGACATTCGTGTTCCCCAGATGATGAATCCTAATGACTCAAATGACTTTCCTTTTTATGCCATCATGAGGTTGACATTCAATGATTTTAAGACATCATGAAATTAGTTAAATATTCATGTCCCCCTGAGAATGAATTAGAATCCCTTTACTGATCCAGTCTCACAGAGCCACTAGCTTGGTTGTTTGTTATGATAAAAATGTAAGAAATGGCAGTGTACGCTATGAAAGTGGTTGCTCATAATGACAAACCCACAGATAATTATTACTTTACCTGCAAGGGGTGACAGCTAAAGGTGCTGGTAGTGGTATTTTTCAGTTGTAACCCCCCCAAGCTTAGCAATTTGCATTGTGTGTTCATAAAAAGACAAGAAATATCTTTTTCAATGATGAATTCCTACTGAAATAGCAACTCTTAATTAAAACTCTTACTGCGTGTAAAACAGAATGCAAAACCAATTTTAGAGGCAGAGGACTGCATATAAAGCCAATGTAGAAACAATTAGATGCAAATCCACCGGGGGCTGAGGTGAATAAAAATGAATGTTGAATGTACCTTTAGAACAACGTCATCAAACCTGCTTGCTCTATAAAATAACTTTATGATAGTAGCTCATCAATCAGCTGATGGATTAGCTTGCTAGCTGTCATGATAATCATGTTAGTTGTCTCGTGACCCTCAGCTTGCAGGTCATAACAGTCTGTCAAAGTCTCACAGATATTTCCCTCTGGAGTTGGTGGAGACCAAAACAGAGCTAAAAGTGTCAGATCATTTTTATTAGATTATAATATGTCATTGCCTATATAGCTTGTTGCTCTGCTATAAAGTGGACAAAAACTCAATTAATGAAGGTTTAAGGTTGTTAAAATGATCTTCCTTCATATTGTCTGATCATATTGGGGTATACTTTATGATGTTTACACTGAGTATAATATTTAAAGTCTGTGTTTTCATCAGTGGACATATCTAGATCATTATGGGGTCAAGCCCAAAGGTTTATTGCTTCAGAAATGTTTGTGCAAAGTCCTGTGAGATCGTTAATGTGGAAACATGAGATTTTGTCCATTAATTGGAAGTTGTTTACAAGTGCTGCCCAAGAAAGATGACGTCAATCGGCCAGATGGGGGCGCTCTAATTAAAAGTCAACATTTTGAAATTGTGTTGTCCGATTTACATGAAACTTGGTACAGACATCCATCTATGTGTACTACAGATCTGAAGAACCACTAAAGTCATCCTGATTAGATTTTTCACCATTCTGAATTTTTTGAAAATCACATTTTCCTAAACTTCCTAAAAGTCCTATGGCTTTATTTCTGTGAATAATCAATCAATCAATAATGTGCAGGTCATTATTAGACCAAAAGTTGCACAGAGTTTAATATCTTGACCTTCAAAAGGGCAAATGTCCACATACATACCTGAAACATACCCTGAGACTTTCATTGAATGGACCACTATGTGCCACAAATGCAAAACAATGGGCATGTCAGCAAAAATTCTGACAATAAGTCAAACATTTTTGTGCCTAATTTCCAGTCATTACAAAACTTGCATGATATATTTCACAACAACGTTGAACCACTTGTGTAAACTGCCCAATAGGGGCCGCACCAGTTCAAAACACGTGAACGGGCCTGGCTTTAATTTGGCCATAAACCACTGACAGTTTATATAAATATCATCAAACTTGGTGGATATTTTTAATGAAGCTGTTGAAACATCCTCTTTACTAATGGTAAACTGATTTTCAGTCATGTTGCTATCTCTGTCTCTTACAGGATATCACAGGGCATCATCATCCTGAGTTTTTTTCAGTTTTACTACAACATTGTTTGCTTATTGACCTCAAAACCTTTATTCTGTTTGCAAAAACGCACATCCTGTTCAAGAACCATTATACTTAGACTGGTCAAATCTGGACTAGATTACCAAGGAGACGCCAAGACATGGTTTCAAATTTGGGAAACCTTTATTCTATTTGAGAAAACCAGACCACATTAGACCAGGCTCAGATCAAACCATCATATTTCCACTAGCCAAATCTGGACCAGATTGTCATAGAGAGGCTAAAGATTCTTTAAAACACAGTTTCAGATCTTGTTAAATCTTTATTCTGTTTGTGAAAAAAGGGAAATTTCACAGTTTTTCCACATCTGGACCACACTGGACCAGGTCCAGATCAAAAGCTTTCAACTTCTAACACTGTTGGCTAATACCCCAGAATCACCGCTTGAGGCTATATTTTCATATTTTTATACATTTCCAAAAAATTCAACCTAACATTTTCATAATCTTTAAAAACTTCTGTGGGTTTGAACATTTTTTGGCTGCAGAGCTTGAGTTTGCTCCGACTGGCAGGCCGCTTCTTATTAACACCACTTAGCACTGATTTACGGCTTCTCACAGTGCTTCAGAAAACATCCTTATTCACAGCTAAACAAACATCTTTACGATGAATAAATCTTGCGATTGTAGCTACTTGTGTGAAGAAGCTTCTCTTTTCATGTATATTTGTGAGGGCAGTTCATGATAAGCAAACAGTGGCTCCCATAGGTGCTGGAAAAGTTGTTTGCTTAAGGTTCAGCCTGCTGGGAGACAAATGGCTTTGCACAGCAGACAGCAAAAATCATTAACGCGATGTGCAGCACGCTGCTGTTATTTCTCCTGATGGTGATCAAATAAGCTTTCCTGTGTAAGAGAGAGAGTAATATATGCTTCACTGGGTGGGTCATTTGAGCTACTTTCACAATATCTTCACAGGTTACTGAGCAAAGAGTGGCCTGAGAGGAGAAGTCTGCATATATTTACTTAATCTCATTCACCACTTGTCTTTTGTTCATGTCCTCATATCAGCATGAATAATATTATATTGAATATTTATTGAATACTTGAACTTACATCACAAATACTGAGATTCTGGTAACATTGAGCGAAATAAATAGAAATGGGCTGTGGTTACTTATATATAGGTATATATACTTTTCCATATCATATCATATAATTCTCAAATAAGTAAATAATAGTTTGATAATTAGTGCCTTTAACATCGAATGAGAACATTAAAAAGTGAAAAATGTGCATCTCTTTTACCACCAACAGTGAAAAACATGATCTAACTTCAACAGGATGGTATAAAAAATAGTTTTATCATATTGAGAATGTTTGAATATTTAAAGAACAAGTGCACTAAATGAATTGGAAACAATATTTGAACCTAGAACAACAACAAGATGTGACATTGAGTCTTTAGTTCACCAAAGGTGCATTTCTGTGTATTAACTACGTACTTGAATATTGTGTTTCACTCTGGATGAGGTACCAACCCAGTTTCGACTCAGTCCTGGTGTCTCACATGTTCTCCTCAACATATCAGCCGCAGGCAAATTGGTTTCAGTTCCCTACAATCGTATCAGTGTTTGCTTTTGCCTCACTGGCTGCTGGTGCCACAACGATACAGAGCAGCACCCACCCCGACAACAGAGTCATCTAGTATCGCTTAACACAGCTCGGCTGAGACGTACATCAGCGTTATGCTTCAAAAACAAAACAGCTTAGTCTAAGTCATAAACCTGTGCATAATAACAGTAAAATAATAGTAGTATAAAGGAACAATATGAGTGTCTCTGCTTAATATATCAGTCCAAAGATAGTAATGAATAAACAAACCAACTCAGCTGACAAAAGCACACATTTTATGGTATCAAGCTCATATTAATGCCTTATTTCATGGAGTTTCTATTTACTTATTTATGCTTAGAGTGTTATCTTTGGATTTTGCCAAGTAGACAGGCAGTAAAAAACATTAAAAGTTGGGAAATATTTACATGTTTGAGTAACCGTGCTGGTATTTCCACATCCCAGCCGATCCCATCACATTCAGGTTCTTCATTATTAAGATATGACTCAGCTGAGTTGCTGTAAACAGGATAAAAAAAATAAGACTAATGTCAGGAGATGGAGAAACATGAATGACAGCTTAAGTTTGGATATTCAGGCAAGAAGAGCTTTTTTCTAAAACATTAAATATTCAGAATTAAATACAAAAAAAACAAAAAACATAGGCATTGTTTAATGAAAGTATATTTTTTTGGTAAATGTGCTTATTTGTGTTCTGGCAGAGAGTTAGATAAAAAAAAAAAACTAAAGCTCACACCCATTTTATATGTCATTTACTTCATCGACACAAAAACTGATGTGTAAAAGTGACTTTTTGCCAAGTCCACTGTTTCTTGATCCCGAGAAAAGCTGGTCACATGACACATAACCACATAACCCACCTAGAAACTGTAGATTGTCATTTGTTCACTTCAGTTTCAGTGCATAATAAACAAATGAGGTACAACGTGTTAATAGTTGTGCTTTAGAGATGCTGGCAGGAGGATTTTGTCTCCTTCATACAGAACCAGGTTAGCTATTTTACCATGTTTATAGTCTTTATGCTAAGCTAAGCTCACCAGCTGCTGATCTTTATATCAACAGAAAGATATGAAAGTGGAAAGTTTTGATTGAAATATTACAACATAATATAATATAACACATTCAATAAAACAAATATATAAATCCTTGAATGCGTAATAACACAAAAACTGATGAAACTTTGGAAGAAAACTGTGTTTTCATGTAGAAACCCATCGCTCACGGGAAGATGCTGAATGAGAAAATAGGTTTTCAGGGTCTTTAAGTTTGATGACTTGCAGCTTCACCTAATAACAATTTGAATCCAAAGTAATGATCTGGGACATTTTCTTATAATAAACCTGCCAACAGTGCACATCAGCAGCCATTAAAACTGTGTCCAGCTTCACGTGATGGTCAGGCTGCCTTTGAGGTTTTTAAGGAAACAGTATTTTAAGGGATAATTCACAGTTAGAGCACCACATCCCGCCAGAATTAGCAGGCAGCATTAATAATACTCATACCAACATGCTCCACCCAGCTTCTTCTGCAAACAAGCAGGGTCACCGGTAAAGTCCTTCTTGACTTCACACCTGCCGATATCATATTCAAACACACAGCCGCTGTGCTGAGGAGAGGCCACCGAGCTTTCAAGTCCACAGCGTTTAAGGGAAAAGAGAGAAGAACCATGGCAGCCACTCTCTGTCAGGTGATGGGCTTCATCCTGAGTCTAATCGGGGTGGCGGGAATCATCACGGCCACGGGGATGGACCAGTGGGAGACCGAAGACCTCTCCGACAACCCGGTGACGGCCGTGTACTCGTACTCGGGCCTGTGGAGGTCGTGCGTCCGGCAGAGCTCCGGCTTCACAGAGTGCCGACCTTACTTCACCATTCTGGGACTCCCAGGTGAGCTTTTATTTTGAAACTCAGAAAAAAAACATATAAGAAATTACAAACAAATAACAAAAAACATTGTCCAGTTGACTGCTTATTAGAAAGATTTAGATTATTTGCTGACTGAAAGCAGAAAATCACCAAATTTAAATATATTATGAAATCTGGAGGATCCAACGTGAGGTCAATATATCTGATTTTTTATTCTATCTATTATGTTGTTACTAAATTGTGTTAAACTGGAATATAAGTTCTCTATTTGGGGAAGAAATGAAATAAGAAGTTATATCATCAAGGTTAAGAATAAGTTCATGGAAAAATGAGTGGAGTGGAATAATTTATCAAACCATCCCAGTTCAGTTTCCGTTGAATGATGGAAAAATAATGATGACCACACCCTGTGTTGCGAAGAGGCGGAAATTCTCATCGTCGCCATTTCCCCGAAACTGGGACAAAGACTCATGAAAATTTTTGGGTAAACATCTGATAAGACCCGTTCCTCGTTGAAGCACACACACACGATGATAAGCAGGAGCTCAGACGCTTACTGCCATTTCACGACTGCATGACACCGGTGCCAACTCTGTTTGAGCGGGACATCTAAAATGGCCGTCTCGATGATTCAGTTAATCGGATTCATGCTGTCCGCGCTGGGACAATTCTTGATATCGGCTGCGACAGCAATGGACATGTGGGGCTTACAGGACCGATCTTTCACAGTCGTAACGAATTTTTACACCTATTCTGGGTTGTGGAACTCGTGTGTAGGGACAGCATCCGGCACAACGCAGTGCAGGCCTTATTTTACCATCCTGGGGCTGCCAGGTAAGAGAATTACACTTAGAGGGGAAAAAAGACGTTTATCAAATATTTCTCCACATGTTGGATTAAGGAGAACATTTTCCAAAGGACCTTGGAAGGTACTTTAGAATATTTGGGAGGTTTTAGGGCAGATTTTCTCCATTTCCCGCCTGCATAAAAATGCAGTCGACTGCAGAATAGATGGTGTCTCTCCGGAATCAAATGGAAATTTGATGAGACATCCAAAGCTTAGCTGAGCAAGCACAAGCTTTACCCGAGTGTCACACAATGTAAAGTACATTTCCACACTCTGTACTTAACAGCTGAATGTAGTGTAGAGCATATTGTATATAAGGTCTTAAAGGCTTAAGTCTAGAATAATACAGGTACAATATCTCAAGCCACTGAAAGATGGCATTTAGGTCAATATGTTTTATTACGTGGCGCCTTGATTTATGAGTTTTTATATCTCTGCTGCTGCTGGAATAAAACATCACAGAAGTTTTGTTTTTCTTACTTTTTTTACTCTACATTTTAAATTAATTCTTTAACAAATGTGAGTTCTGAACTCTCTCAGCCTCTTATTCTTTATTAAAGCAATATATTTTAGGAGAGTGTTTGTATGTATATGTACATTTTGTACGTTTGTCATCATGTATAGCACCTTGAATTGCTCTTGGATGAAATGGTGCTGGACAAACTAGTCAACATTATCTCAGTGATGAGTGCTGCTTTCATATCAGAGATAACATCAGAACCAAGTTCAAAATGTTTAATATCTTTTGTCTCTTGTAAGTCAGACAGCATCCTCTTTCTTTGGTCTTTTTGTGGAAATAGAGAAGCTGCTGGTGGTGCTGTATCTTTCACTGTTTTTAGATGATGAACATGTTTAGGATTATAAATCATTCCTGTGATTTATTGTACACTGAGTGATGGAAGAAATGTGCTGATCTTTAACTTTATAACAGTGTAAAAATACCCGAATATCTGAATTCCTGCATTCAAGTACAGACTTATCAGAAAAATATAGCTGAAATATGAAAAAATGTGTTATATTATTATATATCTTGTATAAATGATTATCATTATGATGCATTATTTTTTAAGCAGCATTTTATGTTGTGCCTGGTCAAAATTTTCACAACTTTTTTATACTGTTGAAAAGTTTCATGTAAAAAAATGGCATCATAATGTATTTAGTAATCATTTGTAAAGGAACTACTAACTGAAGCTGTCAGATAAATGTAGTGGAGCAGAAATCTTTTCCTCTTAAATGAGCTGAAGTGTAAAGTAGAGTTAATAAAAAAACTCAAGGAAAGTAATTGAAGAGTTGTACCTCAGTACAGTACTTTAATAAATGTACTCTTATTTCTAACAGCTCTACATTGACAGTGAAGAGAAATTCATGGTGTAACTTTGACTTTCAGCTCTGCTGCAAGCCGTCCGGGCCCTGATGATCGTTGGCATTGTCCTCGGAGCCATCGGCTGCCTCATCGCCATATTTGCACTGAAGTGCTTGAAAATGGGGAACATGGAGGACAACATCAAAGCTACGATGACTCTGACAGCCGGAATAATGTTTCTTCTTGCAGGTTTAGTGACTTCTTTCTTCTTCGATATGTCGCTCTTTCATTACGGCTTAACCATTTTGAACTAATTCCACCAAGTGTTCTTCATTTTTAGGTGTCTGTGGCATTGCTGGGGTGTCCACCTTTGCCAACTTGGTCGTGCAAAGTTTCCGCTTCACAACATACGCTGACGGAGGATTCAGCATGTACGGAGGCGGCGTTGCACTCACAGGATCTCTGACTCCGAGGTAAAGTCAAATTAACTAAATGTTTTTTTATCTGTCGCATCTCTCTCTCTCTGTCATGTCTTCCTGTAATCTCTCTCTTCTTTCAGGTACACCTTTGGCTCCGCTCTCTTCGTGGGCTGGATCGGCGGAGCTATCTTGGTCATTGGAGGCATCATGATGTGTCTGGCCTGTCGTGGGATGGCTTCAGACGGCAAGCAACGGTACGCCACCGAAGGAAGCAATAACTAATCTGTGACCTTTTCTGACCTTTAACTGGGCCGGTGGGGACGGCAGCAGCTTTGACAGGACCTCTCTCCTCCTGCACAGCAAAGACACAGAGAGCTGTCTGATAAATAGAGCAGAGATCAAACAGAAGTGTCTAGTAAGCAGGATCTACATGCAAAATACTGGTGCAGATATGTTCGCTGCTGCAAAATGAGAGCACTTAAAGTCAGAAATCTTGGCTTTCGACAAAGCTGAACAACAATATAAAACACCCATGGATGTATTTTGTTGTGCCGTGGGGCACTAAAAAAATCTTAGTTCCTTTGAAATTTAAGGACACGTACTCAGCAAAATGTAAATGCAACTCCTTTGGTGTGTTTTTTTTTTTCGCTGCATATATAATGCAGAGTTGCAAATGCTTACGAGGCTGCTTGCAAAAAGATGCAAAGAAGTCCTTTTCTTCTTCTCCTGGTCACACGTGTCCTTTGATGCCTTCTGATATCTATTCAATTTTGTTTTTCACTATTTTAATGTCACTGAGAGTCTGTCTTTCATTTAAAGTTCATTTCTGATATTCTGCAGGTACGACGCAATGGCCTACAAAGCCGCCTCTCAGCACACCATCTACAAGTCCGACAGGCCCCGTCCCACCTACAACGACTCCTACAAAGCTCAGAGTATGGACGGAAGGCAGTCAAACCAGAGATTTGACTATGTGTAAAATCATTTCGCTCCTACAGATACCTCTTTTTTTTCTGTTCTGCTGCTCTGTGCTGATCTATGAGTTTTTCCACTTGTTTTTCTGCCTGCATTCATCTGAAGAGTGATTATTTTTTTAAGTTTCTTGCTATTTTAATTTGGCAGAACTAAACATTTACGGTATTTTTGAAATTCTTTTTTTTAATAGTATCATATAATCCTAATTATCTAATGCTGTTTTGTGATTAGTGTCGTGTTTCGTTTTTGTGTCAAATAATAAATTAAAGAAAGTGTGATTCTTATTTAGTCTAATTCACAATTCACCACCACAACTTAAAATAAAGATAATGAGCGACTAATTAGAAAACTGGAGGTGGCTGCATCAGCTTTACATAACCTCATTTTAACAAAAGTTTTCACTAAGTAAAGATTTTTGCATCTCTAAATTAAAAAAGGGTCACATCATGTAAACTATTTTTTTATCTTAGAGTAGAGTTTAGTTGTTTCTAAGTTTTAACAACCAGCAGTATTGTAGCTACAGTAGATATCGGCCTTCATAATAAGAACATGTAATATGTTTTTTCCCATCAGGAGACACTCATGTTTCAGAGTGTAATTAAACTGAATTTAAGTGGGAAAGTTTCATACATGAAAGAAATGTGGAAGAAAATAAAATTGCATCCACTGTTCGCCAGGAAAAGTACATTTCATTTGTGCGTAACCTGTCACAAATGAGAGGATCAAAACATCTGAAACAAATAAGCATATTGATTATTGTGTTGTTGTTTATCCCATTAGTCTTATCAACAGAAAAAGCAGAGGTCATCAGTTTATCCATGGTAGTTACCTGTTATCTCCACCCCTCCAGCACCATATGATGAATAAAATAATTCTCACATTGTTTCAAGGTAATTGAATAAAGTAAACGCTTCCCCTTTGATGTGAGCTTCATTTTTTTTGGCCCGGCGCTGATCTGGGCTGGTCTCTGAGACCAGCTCCTGCTCCTCCTCTGGGACATGTCTTTATTTCCCAGGGAACAGGCAGAAGGGGTCTTAGATGATTTGCATGAAATCACATTTCTTGATAATGCAATTAATGGAAATAATAATAAGTAGGTAGTAACGTTTAATCACACTTAAAGCGACTAATTCATTGTTTTAATTAAATTGCAACAAAGTGATGACTCTGTATTAAGACAATGTTTAAAGCTCATTTTTTCTGCTGAGTCTCCTCCATGTTAGAAGAGCTCAGCCTGCAGTGAACACTTTAATGTTGTCATACTGTTATCGACCTGACTTGGTCTTTGTGAAGTCCAAACTTAAATTAAGTCAACAAGAAGATTTTAATGATGAAGGTCTTGTTAATCATCTCCTACTAAATAAGTTTGCAGGGTTTCTTAAACTTCAACCTGCAGTTAAGGAGTGTCTTTTATGTTAATGTGTCTCTTACGTCTCATTTAAAACAAAAACACAAAAATAAACAGACTTTCTCATCAATAATTCAAACCATCACATAATAATGAAGATTATTTTGGCTCAAGGAGGAAGTGGGTGTGTACAATGTTGATCATATCGTCATTCCCCTTTTAACTGTTCTCGGTCTCAAAGATTTGAAATAACAGTTCATTTTTATTCTCGTACTTTCTACACTGATGCCTTGGAAACATGTTGCAAAAAAGGCATCCACCAGCATGATGTGTATTCATTTCAAACACGAGTTGAACAGATCTTCACCGAGGCCAAGCTTTGCTAAGGTTTCTTTGGTGACGTTGGACCATGTAGCGCCGACTAATCCATCCTCATCCTTGAAACTCTGGCGCCACCTACTGGATTAGAAATGCATCACCGCTCTGTTCAGCATAACTTTTATTTGTATTTAAACTCTGCTTCTTTCAGCTGATCACCCACTTTGATTCTTTGTTTATCCCTTTGAAATGCTTTGAAATCAGAGTATAGAATTAAAACATCTTTGCATTTCAATAAAATATGTTGCCTGATATCAAATATATTAAATTACAGTGATTCCTAGCATACAGACCATGGAGCTGAGGCAACTTGATATGAGATTATGAAAAGATTACTTCACAACATGACAAATGTTCCAGATTATTGGAATTAAATTATTCATACTATTCATACTTTCTGTGTACTGCTGTAAGAGGAAAATGTGCTCACTCTATGTGAATTTAACAGCATTTAGTCAGATACAACAATAAAGAGCTTGTTGTTCTTTGGGATTTTAACCTTCCCTCAGTCTCTCAGTCTCTCAACACACTGACAGGACTGTTGACTCAATCAGCAATATCCATGTGTGAGAGGGCTTGTTTTGTATCAAAAAGGGGAAATGAGAGGCCAGACAACATCATCCCTTGCTTTAGATAAAGTGATGCTTCTGCTTCACATAGAAAAGTCAAATGTTCGTACTTTGACATTTGTTTGTGGCAACAGATGAAAGTAAATCTAGAAACTGTGTGCTAAACAAAGTTAATACTATGCATGCAATAATCCTTCAAAAGAGTGTTGAAGGTTTGCAAAAAGGTCATGTAGATATACGAAGGGTTTGTTGATTTTGGTGATCAAATGCAAAGCAATAATCCATGAAAGGTCAGCACACGAAACATAAATCTAACCAGTGCATAATCATGTACACACCCATACCTTCTCAACACATACGTGAACAACAAATGTGAGTGTACTTATGTGCCAACATGCATTAGTTGAGTTCAGTACCAACCTGTCTTCATTTCTGCCCCACTTTAATCTTTTACCTCATATTACACTCCTTTACTGGTGATAATTTCCAGACCTGTCAAATATACAATAATGACAGAGTAAAACCAAGTCAAGTCTTTGAAGGATTTACGTTGTGTGTAAATGTTGTGTGCTGTCTTGGATAAATCCTCAGTTGTCTTTGTACATGCTCTTTATTATTACACAGCTGATTCTAAGGTTTCTAATGTATCAGCTGACGGGTAAAGTTTTAATTTACACGTATGACCAGAGAGTGATATGTTCTGAAAGGTTTCTGTGCAGTCTTTCTACTTTCAACATCATCCTGTAAGTCTGAGACTCACATCCACTGACCTTTTGTGGCATTCAAATAAGTTGTGTCAGAAATTCAGGACCCAGAAAAAGATTGAGAAGAGAACTTTTACATCCTCAATTTTCTGATAATATTGTTCGGTTTCTCAGCACACTTCCCTGCTCACAGTGGGTGAGGAAGCAAACTTATTTGAGGAAAAACAAACCTGTATCTCTTCTTCCTCTTCCTGCTCTGTGCTGTAATTATACATTTGGACTTGTCTTTTTCACCCGAATAACTTATAAAACAATCATTTAAGGCTTGGGTACCTTTCATGCCACGTTGTACTCGATTGGAAAGAACCCTTCAAATCTGTGTCAGCGGCGTAATGTACTGGAAGACTGAGAACATGTTCTGCATTTTAATAAATACGGAGATGTGAGATAAGATTAATGAGGCAGGGCAGGAATGGAGCGTAAAAAGATGAATGAGATCAGAGGAAATGAAAAGATTAAGACTGATCGAACACTGCAATGTTTGTGGAGAGGAGAGAAGACGGAGACCAATTTTATTTGTTTTGTTTGTGTTTTGCATCTTTTTTAAAGCAACAACAAGGAGCTTTCATTTTGTGTTGATTTTTGCGCCCCATGTGGACAGAAGCAGTAATGTTTCACCACCACCTCATGTCGTGCACTTATTTTGAAAGTAACTGAATGAAATGCACAACTTATTTTTACTACTATTTTTCTTTTACTAATAACTCTAATATGACATGGCATGGCATTTTTTATTTATGCATCAGCTGATACCAGTGACCAACAACACATCTCCCCTGTATGAAAGTGAAGCCAAAATATCCTGGATACAGACATCGCCATCTTGTGTTGGTGACGTCATTTGCAGCCAAGATCCCAAATCAATCAGTAATCAATAATTAGGGACTGTTAGCTAATGCTCACCTGCTAAAGTTTGCCACAGACACATACTCTCAGGTATGTAGTATGTAAGCATCAATCAATCAATCAATCAATCGCTGCTCCTGCACAGACTGCGCTCCACTGTACATGAGTTAACTCTGAGCAGACATAACGGAGGATAAACAACAACTGAACAACCAGACAACGGGAAAACAGAAGAAGAGCAATGAAGAAAAGCGAGTTAAAAATAAAGAATTAGATCGAATATATGCTCGGTCTAATTTTCAAAATAAAATCACTTTCACTGAGTAAGATGAGGAGATGCACCTCATCTTACCAGCTGGAGCTTTAAATAAGATCATTACTTCTGCTTTAATTGGTGCTATGGTCAACCGAGAGAGTTAGGGAAGGACATATTTTTTATAATCTGTCCACACACTGGCAACACACACACAAATAAAAAAACAATAAAACCGCACGTCATAAAAGGCCAACAAGAACTTACCTGTCTCAAGTTCCTCCAGATTTAACCAAGAAATGCAGCATTTTTCAGTTTCAGTTTAAAGGACACGGTTTTTTTTTCACTTCTGTTTGAATACCTGTTTTTAAATATTTATCCCTGAATGTTGATGGGAAAAAATTGACTTAGAGATGCTGTTAAGATTTGAAGGACCAACCAACTCATATGTTTTTGGTCTTTTTATGGAAATTATTGACAATATAAAACAAATAGAATATTGCCTTTAAAGTTTGTTTTTTAAAGTCTATCTTAATACAATACTCACATATGCTAAATGCAAACAGTTACCAACAGCACATTTAATCATTCAGTGCGGTGTAGTGCAGCTCCGGTCCAGTGGGGGGCAATGTGCGCGTTAACCTGGTGTTTCGGCTCTGCAGTAAAACACAGAGAAGAAGAAGAAGAAGAAGCAGCAGCAGAAGAAGAAGAAGAAGAAGAAGAAGCTCTCCTGGTGGTACCTGCAGCAACAAGCCCCACCAGGACTGAAAAACTCCGAAATAACTTCACACTTTGACTCTCTTTTCCTCCACACTCGAGGATTTAAATGGCCGCAGCTTCGTGGAGCTCTGCGGGCTGAAAAGGAGAGAAAGTCCGGGTTAAATGAGCGGACAGCAGAGAGGCTGTTAGCTTCAGAGGAGCTGCTGTTTGTGAGTGTGTCGAAAGGTGAGTCCACCTGAGGGTCGTCTCCGGTGATGGTTCACGTCGGGCTTTGACTGACTGACTGATTGATTGATCGATCGATCGATTGATGAGGCTCTTCAGGATCATGATGCCGCCCAAATTCCAGCTGCTGGCCGTTTTGGCGTTTGGAGCGGCGATGCTGCTCATCGAGAACCAGATCCAGAAACTGGAGGAGTCCAGAGCCAGACTCGGTGAGACCCGGACCGGAATGACCCTCCCCTCTATCATCTGCACAGATTAGTCATACAATCAATAATCAGGTTTATTGATCAGGTGTGAACACATACAGGAGAGCTGACACTTTGATCTCAATGCACAGAAACATACAAACAGATTAAAACAAGGTAAACAAAGATTAAACTACTGTGCACCTGTGGACAGGTATAATAATATTAATATAAATCAATTAAATATGTACTTTATGTGTATAATATATAATAATAACAAAAACAACAGTATAGAGGAGCCTGTTGAAGATGGCCCAATGTGATTAAATGATTTTAAAAGTTAAATCACATTTGTCTTGTTTTATTCCAGCAGTATGTCACAGAGTTAACTTATTATAAAACCCCACCAGCAGGTGATCATCAGAATCAGATTTATTGATCAGGTGTGGACACATACAAGAAATGTGACTCAGGTTTTTATGATGCTCACAAACAGAGATAAAAACATTTAAAACTCAACAACAGCTTCACAAGGTAAACAAACATTAAACTATAATGCACCGATGACAATGCACAAATAACAACAATAGTATTATGTAGATATTAAAACAATAGTGCATTTTGTCAAGTCACCAAGGGGAGCCTGGTGAAGCTGGTCAGATATAATGAATTAATAAATCAAAGATTAAAACTGAATGATAATTGTCTTTTGGTATTCCAGCAGTTTGTGACACTATCAAACATTTAAAAAGCTGCTAATCATCAGAATCAGAATCAGATTTATTGATCAGATGTGAGCACATACAAAGAATCTGACTGGTTTTTATGATGCTCTCTAACAGAGATACAAACATTTAAAACAAGGAAAACAGCTCCACAAGGTAAACTGAAACATTCAACTACTATGCAAAGGAGCCTGAAATAAATATGATTACTCTGACAGGTAGCTTTATATACATGTGGATATGAAAGTTTATGCAGTATATACAGGGATCATATACTGATATTTACATGTTGAAAAAACAGTATTTACATGCATTAAAAGATGAGAGTGTATTATTTACAAGAGTGAATGCAAGTACTTAAAGTCAGAGGTATAAATTCAATATATAATTGAAAATATAAAATAGACAGTAGTATCAGAAAATATAAAATAAAGAAGTTATGTGCAGTATGATTGTTGTTTAAATGAAAGAACTGTTCAGATTGTGCAGGAATGTGCAAAGAAACCTTTCCATGAATGTGCAAAAGTTCACAGTAATGGGTTTAAAGAATATTTTTAATTTGCAAAGCTTTAGCTGGAAAGATTTGTGTTAACGTTACGCGTTGAGGTGTTGGGAAAAAGTGTTGTTGGGAAAAGAATCAGAATCAGCTTTATTGGTCAGGTTTGTGTGCAAATTCAAGGAATTACTGTCAGTGTACAAACAGAAATACAGAACAGCTGAGAACGAGGACAACAAGATAAAAGATAAACTACGATGCACAGATATATATGTGTAAAAGAATCTAAATAACAGCAGGTGAGGTGATGTGAAAATGTGTAGAAATAAATATAATTACTGCATATAGCAGGTTTATTTATATAGACGAGGTAGGTGAATGTGACAGTATACACACACAACATGCATAGATGTGTGAGTGATGATATTTAAACAGATGATAAATACAGTGTGTGTATAAGAAGTTTGAGTTTGAGCAATGAAAAAAATGTTGTTTCTATAACTTCTCATTGTGTTTTGGTAAAATTTCTCCTCTGCAGCTTTTTTTGGCTGAGATAGTAGCTGTTCATTTTTCTAAATAATTATAATGTGAGAAATTCAGGTTATTTTCCATACACTCTTCAGCAGTCTCAGCTGCCAGCACACATCCTGCAGGGCAGACGGATCCATTTTTAAGGAAATGAAAGCACTAACTGTGTCGTCTTATTAATAATTTACAATCAAAACCAGTGCCTGTAATAAAATGAGGACACATTGCGAGAACTCGCAGAGTAAAAACCGACATTTTCTCACCTGTATAATCATTCTTTGCTGCTCGTTGCATCGCTTTACAAACGTCAATCAAATATGAAAACCGTGCACACTCAACGAGTCCACATGTGTCAACATTTTTGGATGAGTAAGCACCAAGTCTACACAGGTTTATCACGCCCGCAGAAAGGCAGCAAGTTATTGGAGCTGACTTTTAACCAGAAACAGAAGAAGTGGACACCGACTGTGCAGCAGACCTTTAGAAACTTAAGTACTGTACATCACAGATGGCTTAAACCGAGCAGGGAAGTCAGGAATACTTTCAGTTTGGTCAAAATGCTGGCTGGTCACTTGTGAGACTGCTCCCCCTCCAGATCTGAGACACCAGCAGGTTTAACAGTTTGATCGGGACACTTGGAGAAATTAAAGCACTGAAGCTGAACCACCAAACGTTCAGGTGTTAAAAATGGAAACGTGGGCAGTAATAGTGTTCAGTCTCATTGAATCGTTTTACAGATCAGCTCATTTGGCTCACTGTGCAGTAGAACTTGTTAGATACCTGCTGGATAAAAAAAATACTCATTGTTAAGTTATTAAGTAAAGCTGAACAATGCATAGAAGGAGGTGTGTTGATGCATATATCACTGGATGCTGCTTCAGAGCCGGAAACAAAGGTATTTTTTTAGAGTCACACTCAGATTTGATGTTGGTAAAAGAAACAAGACGACATGTCATATGTAAAGCTCTGGTTTGTACTTTCAGAGAATAAATGTTTGTGTTTAACTGTGAAAAAATGAGCAGTAATAACCAACCGCCTGCGCCGTGTAAGAAGATGCAGATTACAAATGGCGAGAGAGAGAGCGTCCATCTGCCTTCAGCTTAACGAACATGCTGCAGACACACGGCCGCGCCTCGTGGCGTCGGGATGCATCCGTTACACTGAGCGACGCACAGCCGGTCCACAAGACGCGCACAAGGCCACTGCTGTAAGTGGCTTTAATTAACATTGCAGCGGAGAAAAGAAGTGGGGAGAACACTTTTAATTACGCCTCCTGTCAATATTATCATCAAAAGCTTAATTACTTGTTTCGATGTTATTGTGTTTTGAAGGTCTGTGTTGTTTTTTCTCATTAAAGCACACTAACGAGCCTCGCCGGCCTCAATTTTAAAACGACTTGTTCATTTTATCAACGGATGTACCTTTTTTCTTTGTTTTCGCCGGTGCGTCGGTGGCCTCACACCTGCTGCGTGTGTGCTGCCAAATGAGAATAACAACAAGCGTCAACTAACTTTCACCTCATTAAAATCCAGTCATTGCGACCACCAGCCGCTCCATAATTATATAAATTGAAGATTACATTGATTCAGGTTAGAAACACTCGCCACAGTTAACTAAATCTGACGGTCTTTACAAAGGCTGATCATTATCGATAAATATCTTTTATTTTCCTGCCCGTACAGAACGAACCATCGCCAGACACCAGGTGGCTGAGGTGGAGCAGCGCCACAGCGAAGACGCGGGCCGTGAGGCGTCGCCGCTGGCAGAAAAGGACGACATGGTCATCATCTACAACAGAGTGCCCAAGACGGCCAGCACGTCCTTCACTAACATCGCCTACGACCTGTGCGGGAAGAACCGCTTCCACGTCCTGCACATCAACACGACCAAAAACAACCCTGTCATGTCTTTACAGGACCAGGTGAGAGTGTCACTGGAGAAAGATGCATCGGTTCACACTAAAACAGGATCACTGGAGAGTCAATTTCTTTTTTACTTCATCTGCTTCCAAACTTCTCCTCTCACACACATTTCTGTCATAATAATAATAATTGTGTACTTAATGCAACAAAAGAGCAAAGGCAGAAGAGTCCTTTGTTGGCACAGCTCATGACAGGCTCGTAGGCGCTTTGATCGTCGCAACTGAAAATAAAAAACTGAACTGAAAATAAAAATAGGCTGGTTGTAACATGAAACATTTTCAAACGAACGAGCCTTTAATACTCAGCAGAGCTTTGAGCTCTGAGCACAGCTGTGAAATGTAGAAATTCAGTCAGTTGCTGTAAGGCTTCCTCTTCTTTCTGCACCGCTTTGAATATGATCATCTTTATCGTTCAGATCTCTACATCATGTAAAAGAATACAACAAGATAAAACAGAGGTGGTTTAATAGTGTTGTTATTTTACTAGACTTTACAATACTACAGTTCCCTTGAGGCTACATGCTGAGCAAACAAAACGATATTATTTGGGAGTTTCAGAGTATTTGGTGGATGTAACATTTATCAAAAATGAAGCTCTCATTCATTGAAGGTCATTTTATAGTTAAGATAAATCAGATAAATAGATATGTGCAGTGAGACAGAAGGTCACTCGCTCTTTGGATGTGAAAATGAAATAATAACTGGAGGTTTAGTTCAGACTTTTATCTTTAACACTGAACAAACGGAGGGAAAAGTGAAGCCTTTTTCACGCAGTGTCTCTCAGCAGTACTAGACTTTACAATGACGACTGAGTAAATCGATCGGGTGATCGATCGCAGAACATTTTGTTTTCTGTGGTGATTTAGCAGCTACACGGGCTATTTACTGGATAACTGATAGGCAGATGATTTAAAGGTTGTACCAGTGTGTTCAAGGGGTAATATGTAAGTGTGTGTGTGTGTGGTTTGGCAGATAGGAGGCAGTGGACCAAACCATTGTGAGGCAGAAACTTAACTGTTTTTGAATCTTTAATTAGCATGTGTGCGTTTAATGTATTTTATTATATTATATAAAATGATACAGGTTTGTTTACAGTGATATGTTGAGGTGGACAACTCATTTTCCCAGGAAGGGGGGGTCTGGACCCTTATACCCCCCTTGTAATATCCCCCCTATTAATTTTAGGCAGTAGATATTGGATATGTAAACATAAAGGAAGTAGTTTTATTAAATCATGTGCTGTCGCTTTTATACTTTGCAGCTTTGCAGTGAACTGACAGTGATTTAACAAGTTTCCATTTCTTCAGCATGCTTGTATTCACATTTCATATTTAATATAAGCTTAGTAGTAGAAATGTAGGGAACCATAAGTGTTAGTGATACTCGTTTGAGCTGGTTTGGTTGCAGTTTATCTTTATAAATATACAAACTGTTCAGCCTGCCAGATTTACAATGCCGTCGGTGCGGCGTCGTGTGAATGCCTCAGAGATGCGCTGGTGTTATTTTTGGCCGTCTGTGCCAAGGTAATATCCTGTCTGCCATCTCACAACAGGCTGGCCCCTCCACCCCGCAAACAGTCTGTTTCCTCTGCACGTGATAAAACAGAGACGAAGTAAAAGGATCATCGGAGCTCGACTCATTTCACAGCGGGGACACTCGCATTAGGATCCAGTAACAGCATTTAGCTTGGCCTAAACTGGTGAATGTGACTTTGTCGGGTTTTTCCTCTCCAAAAAAAACCAAAGTGTGTGTCAAAGATAACAGGAATGAATGGAGGTGGTGTGGAGGTCTGTAGAAAGGCGGTTCAGGAATGGGACTGATTAAGAAATTTGTTTGATGTTTAAGTGATGAAATTTGTAGTTTTTGTAGTCACATTAATGTGAGACATCATACAGCTGTAGAAACTACAATGTCCCCCTAAACCAACTTTTATAGCTTCAATTAAATTTTCTTATTTGAATCTTCTCCTGCCACAATAATTCAGATGAAAAATGCTCTGACTGTTTCTGTGAAGCTAACGAAGAAAGAAAAGCTCCTACTGTAAGCAGTGACAGAAAGTTGGACAGGTACAATCGTTGTTAAATTATAAAGAGGAAACTAATTTTAAAAAATGTGTTTGAAGTTCAAGTTTGAACCAGCTAACATGTGTTTCTCTTTAACCTCTCTTCAACCCCTTTAAATACTGAAACCATTTGCAAAAGTTTCTGGAAAAACTTTCATCTTGGTGGAAAATAAAAAGCCACCGGTGAACGCAGCACAATCTCACACTTTAAAACACAAAAGTGTCACCATAAATGTTAGGATGGATGTCTCAGAAGATGTGCTCCTGGTGTAACTATCAATGAAAAATGTCCTCTGTTCATAGGAAAGAGCTTACAGCTGCTCAGTGGAGGTTTAAACATTATAATATATTTTAACTTTACATTGAGACCAAAGTTAAAGCATTTCACTTAATCACCAGCCTGCACTTCTCTATCAACATTAAACATGATTGTAAGTAGTGTTTCTGCATAAAAAGAGAGATTAATGTAGCATTTTTGTTATACTACTGATATTATGGAAAGCACAATAACCAATTTCATCCAAATTTGTTGTTTCTCACATTGGTGCATATCTGAAATTAAACCTGCACCTTATAGACACCTTATAGTCTGTGACCCAAACACCCAGCTCACAACAGCCTCTTTCTGAAAGCCAGTCCATATTATCCAGACAATAATAACACTTTCTTACAGTGTTTATTCGCAGCAGCCTTTAAAACGTGTGAAAATGGGAAGAGTCGCTGTCTTTTTAGAAGGAATACAAACGTCTGAGTCTTCAGCAGAGCAGCAGAGCGAGCCGGTTTCGTTTCTCTCTCTCTCTCTCTCGTGCTGCTGTTTTTCCATTTCCTGGAGTTTCCCTGCTGCTCTGTAATTAGTCTCCATTATCTTTGGCTACAGGTGCGCTTTGTCAGGAATGTCACCTCATGGAGACAGATGAAGCCCGGCTTCTACCACGGACACGTGGCTTATCTGGACTTCTCAAAGTAAAGCCCTTCATTTTCTGTAATACCATTAATATCCAGATTGGTTACAAACAGTTAGCCGAGCAGATAAAGGAAGGTCGTGTATTGATTGCTAACGTGTGCTTTAGCGTAGATGAATGGCATTGTTGTCCTTATCTCCCCTGACACTATCGTTTTCACTGATCGCAGGTAATTATCCTAATGGTGCGAAAGTGTTCGTCACAGAGAGAGACGATGTTAACTTGCAGATTCGTTAAACATAATTAATTAGGCCCAGAAATGAGGCAGCTTTGTTGTGTGATGGACTTGAAGGTAGTCAAGTGTGTGAAAAATCTTTCTTTGTGACCAGATACGGGGCGAAGGGGAAGCCGATGTACATAAACGTTGTGAGGGACCCCATCGAGCGCCTGGTGTCGTACTTACTACTACTTCTTACGTTTTGGAGACGACTACAGACCAGGTCTACGACGGAGGAAACAAGGGGACAAAAAGGTCTTTACCTTGAACTCATCAGCCTCGCTCACGTAAATCTGTTGTTCAATTTTTGGCCCAACGTTTGTTCGCACATTAATGTATGACGTTTGTCCCTGTCGTCCTTCAGACCTTCGATGAGTGTGTGTCGTCAGGAGGGTCCGACTGCGCCCCCGAGAAACTCTGGTTGCAGATCCCCTTTTTCTGCGGCCACCATTCAGAGTGCTGGTGAGTCGGCTGCACAAACACAACCCAACCTCAGGAAGTGTTTGCAGTTTTCCAGATCTTGTGAGCCCCAGTGTTAACATCCACAGTTAACAGCATCTCAACAAGCTGCAGAAAGGCAAAGTTTAACACACTGGCTGATTTCAACATCGTTTTCTGTACATTTACATTTGGACAAAGATGTTTGTAGGGGAAGAAATTTTCAAGATGACAACCATGACCGTCAACTGTGTCATAGGTTTGTCAGTCAAACATCAAAAACATCATTAGACACATCTTACAAGCAACAAGTATAACCATAAGTCATTTTTGAATGTACTGATTTGATTTGATCTGAGTGTTAAGTATACAGCTTATGTCAATGTGAGCTCTGTTATTACAGAATTAGATTTGGCAAGTTTGCTTATCTAACCAATAATAACTGATTTTCTATCATAAGTTTTGAACACAACATTGACGTTTAGCTGACTTGTTAGCAAACAGCTGGTCTGCACATCCAGTTCAGCAGTTACAGAGCAACATTATCATTGATTTAAAGTCGATGTTCACTCTTTTAACTCTGTGTTTGGTCTCTACCAACACCAAGAGACAATCTCTCTCTTTAGCTGTTTCACCGTGTTTACCAGCTAGCTGCTGACTGTCGTCGTTTCTTTTCCTTTTTTTAAGAGCTTTTTCTCTGAAAATAGCCATCTTCGGCGGCTGAAAACAGTGTAAAAGTGAACCAAAAGAGCAAAATTGTGGGTCAGAAACCAAACCAATGAAATGAAAGTTGCTCTAAAGCTCCTCAGAGAGCTGCAGATCAACTGATGTTTTCCCAGTGTCACTTGATACGTTAATTTTAAAACGATAAATATAGTTGCTTTAATTTAAAGGGCCTCGACAATAATCTACTTCATTATTGTATTTAATTCTGTCACTGTAGAAACAAGATAACTTTGTGATTGTTGTTAATAGTCTTGTACAACCTAGAAACTGATAATAATTGCACCAAGAAATAATTTAACTTAACTTCCAATATTGTTCTGAAAAAAGTTTTTTTCCTGAAACAGTTCAACTTCAAAGTTTTTTCCAATCTGATTGAATTGAATCTCAACTCTCAAATCCAATCATTCGAATCTCTCTGCGCAGGGTCGACATCAGAGCACACAGTAGAAACACAAACTGATTGATCTCAGATTCATTGATGATATCTGATGATCTGTGTTGTGTGTAGGAACGCGGGCAGCAGATGGGCCCTTGAACAGGCCAAGTACAACCTGGTGAACGAGTACCTGCTGGTTGGAGTGACGGAGGAGCTGGAGGACTTCATCATGATCCTGGAGGCTGCACTGCCGCGATTCTTCAAAGGAGCCACAGAGCTCTACAGAACAGGTACGACACGACACACATCGCCCCCCCCAGTCGACCTCGGAGCTCAACATCTCTGTCGGATACTTAGTGTTGGTAGAGAAAACATCTTTTAGTGGAAGGATTTATGTTTTTTTTTTTTTTTGTTTTTTTTTGTTTTTTTTTTAGTCACCGATCTTTAATAACCCTGCGTTGTCTAGACCGACAGACTCATTAAACCTTCTTATGTCCCTCCAGGAAAGAGGTCCCATCTGCGAAAGACTACCGAGAAGAAGCCCCCCACCAAAGAGACGATAACCAAGCTGCAGCAGTCCGACATCTGGAAAATCGAAAACGAGTTTTACGAGTTTGCCCTCGAACAGTTTCAATTCGTGCGTGCCCACGCCGTCAGGGAAAAGGATGGAGAACTTTACGTTCTGGCTCAGAGCTTCTTCTACGAAAAGATCTACCCCAAAGTGAACTAAAGGTGGAGCCAGAAAAGAGTGACTGACGGCTTCACAGGGACTTTTTTTTATAAGGTCAGTTACACTGAAAGGGAAAAGACTCACCAATTCACCACGTGATGCTGGTGAATGCTCGAACGCTTTCTCTGGGATTCAGATATTGACCATATTACATTACAGGAGGTCCCTTTTAGACAGAACAGAGGGATTTCTACGAGGAATGTGTCTAATTCTTTTTTCGTTGCTGGTGCAGCTGTTGAGAAAACTTATCGTGGACAAACAGTCTGAACGGTGAGAAAGAATTCAAGCCCAGCGAGAGTCGAAGAATTACTGAATGTGATACGTCTCTAAAATCTAAACATGAGCCGTCTTTGATTTGGTTTTTAAAAACTAGTTCAGCAAGTTTAAAACCATATTTAAAAGTGGTTTTCTGTCCACTGACAGATTTAAACAGGAAAATTTCTCCGTGTTTAAATTTCTTTTGCAAACAAACATTTTAGGTGCACAAATTCTCGTTTACAAGTTACAGAAGAAAAAGCTGTTACACAAACCTGAGCTGCAGCTGTGCAGGCTGTACGTACTGTTTTTTGACCAAACGGTAGCAAAAGAAAATAGATCGGACCATTGCATCCTTCGGTGCGTGACTAGTAATTTTTTAATCCCGCTGAGATGTTCTCAATTTTTAGACATGTTTAACACATCGTATCAGTATTTTATCACACAGATAGTGATATGCATCTTTGATATAATCGATAGCTGCTGTTTCAGTCTGTGAAAGGACCGCAGGCGGAGCGGGCGGAGGGTTCGGGTGAAACGAGTAGATGTTTTGAGTGAATACAGGGTTTACCGGAGCTTTGACTTGGTCGTTTCCAGCGAGAAAAGGGACGAGGCCAGAGGTCGAACTCATAGTGCCTTTATTAACCATGTGTAGGACGTCGTTCTGACATTGATTTTTTTTTTTTTTTCCAGTGATCCCACAGTCACGTTTTCTCTTTGTTGTGTGTATTCTTTTGAACTGCAGGTCCTGTTTCTCTTCTGTTTCACACTCGCCCCATTAACAATCGGAAACATAAATACATATCTGCAAATTTCTCGGCTCACTTTATTCTTGTCATATTCTCTGCTCAGAGTTGTTGGTTGTCTTTTAACGTGTGTGTTATCACTGTGAGGCACCACTGTTGAATATTGAATAATCTTTGGTTTTTAAAGCTCTCCATAAATTTTGGGGACCAAATTAGTCAAAAATGTAGCAGCAGAGACTTTTTGTCCTTTGTATGGATAAAGTATAAAGACTGTATATAAACATGACCAAGCTCTAAAATCTCCCATTCCTACATTTCCTATAGTGCAACGCAACTGCATCTTTCAGTAGACTCTCTGCCTGTAAGCTGATGCTTATGAGATGTTTGTTCAGCATGAATATTATTATTATTCATGTCCAAACCCTCTGCAGTTGTGAACGGACCTCCACAGATGGCTTTCACTTAATTATAGAAAACCTCCTGATGAGACAGAGGCTTGTTTGACATGCATGCCATGTGTTAGTCTAACAATCATTTTTGGAAATATGGTCAGACCCTCAAAGTTTTATGAGACAAAAACCTTTCAAAATCATCTCGTGTCTCTTTTATGTACAGCAGACCCGACAGAGGAGCTTCTAGATAACTCAGTTTAATGTTTTTATTCATTTGTGAGCTTTGTGAGTTTGCACATATGCTCAGTGGGATTTGTTCTGTAGCAGTAATGCTCACAATGTCAGTGCTAACACACTGATGCAAGTTTCATATGCTAACTATCTTTATTTAGTGTTTCATGTAATTAGTTTTGCAGAAATTTAGTCGTTAACAGAAACTGAAATTTTGACCACTACAGGTGTCATCCTCAGGGTCAGTACATCCTCTGTGAACCGTGATGATCTGCACTGATTCATTCACCTTCATCTCACAATTACTGAATGATTGTTATTTGGAAGGATTACTCTTTCAGTCTTAGTAAAGTCTAGGTCTTATATCAAATCTAAAATGATTTTTTCAGGCAGCGTAAAAGAGGAGGAGTGACCCACAAAAAGATTCTTTCTGTCTAAAATAGACACTGCAAAGGGCAAAACATCGATCGTACATTTCCCTTTATGCGACTTAAATAGTGTCTGTAATTAGTGAGGTAAATGCTTGTGTCCTTCATGCACAAGGATTTTTTTTGTCATCATTTCATTATTTTCTCAATGAATAGTTTGGTCTATAAAATGAAAATAGTGAAAAATTACAGTTCATAGTCTTTGGCTGTACAAAACAAGCAAAGATATTCAGTTTACGGTTCTAGAAAATGAAAAGCACAAAAAAAATTTCACAATAAAATAATATTGACAATATGTTGTGTCCCAGCCAGAATGGAGATTATTTTTATAGTACTCAGTCACAGAGAGTGCTTACATAGTATTTGTAATGACATACATGACTTTTTTATTTGTGCTGTGTCAGTGGATCTGAATATTCTTACCATTTTTTCCTCTGTTTTTTTAAAGATTTTATTTCATGCATCACATGGGGACAATGATTCTCCCATATGTGGACAATCAGCCTTTTTTTTTGTTGTTTTTTTCCACTTTTCACTTTTTTTTGGTTCCCTTGCAGTGATTTACATGAGCCCAGTCACTCTTGACTCTCGTCTTTTGGCTCCATAATTACAGAATAATTGCCTCGCTATATCTTACTCAACGGGGAGTACTTAACCACCGAAACCGTGAAATAACAGACTGGGACGGGATGATCTGCTGAAGTCAGCGCTACTGCACCGACTCTCGCCTTCCTCCTCCTCCTCCTCTCCTCTCCTCTGATGGGAGAACAGACAGGAGGGAGGGCGAGAGCGTCTGCAGGGAGAAGCGCTAGCAACGCTCCAGCAGTCCACAGCCTGTTCTTGTGTCGACACAGAGACGAGCACAAAGGCCCCAACCCATATTTGACGCTCTGTGGCCATGGACACAAGGAGAGGCTGCCCGTCTCAGAAAATAGAACTCAATTAACAGTTTAGCTGCAGGCATATTGGAGCATTGTTTCATTAACGAGATGAATACAGTCTGATAATTACTTCATCTCAATTAGAAAAAAAAGGGCTACGCTCTATATTGATTGTGGCTGATGAGCTTGAAGGTTAATTAGGAACACAATATTTCAAAAAGTCTATCCTGCTTTGTTGTTTTTCGACAGTTGCGGTTGTTGTTGGTGGCGGCTTTCTGCCTTTTTAAAGACTTTTTTTCACCTTTTTTTTTTAAAATCTCTTCAACAAAAAGGTCTGGTCTTTTGTTTCTTCTTCCTCTATCCTAACCTTGACTCCACTTTTTTGAAGTGCACAGTTTTGGCATCTGTTGTCTGCCTCGCGGTTCCTCTCTGAGCCACTAGAGGGAGCCGTGGCCCTTCATAAAGCAGCATGGGAGCTTGGACTGGCTGAAATGGTTCACCAAGCCCCCATTAATGCACCTGTGCAAAGCCAAATGGAACAAACTAATAGTGCATTACCATTAACAATACAAATTACACTATTAGACACACACTTGGCTCTCAGGCCTTGTGATAGCTATAAATAGTTGCACTTGGTCTTGGACAATTTGTGCTGTACTTGCATAATGACAGCACTCAAATTAATTCAGGGTGTGCAAATGGAGTACCCATATTGCTGCATGCTGTGAAAGGGGACATTTTGGGCTTTTTGAATGATGTACCTCTTCCTGCAGATCACCTTTTGAAAGAGGAATTGATCAGCGGGGGCAGCAGCTCTAACATAAGTAAAATGTCTCCATTACAATCCATCCAGAGCATTTGATCCTGTTATTGCTGGAGCTGTGCAGAGTAATGACCTCTTTTTGTCAATGAAAGTTGGCTGGGCTACTAGAAATGGCCCTCTGGATTGGTTATGGAGCCTTTTTTCAGCGGACCATAGGAGACCCAGCACAGTTTTCTGCAGCTAGCTGACCTCAAAGTGGTTTCACTACTGCTCCATAAAACAAACAGAGCAGAGCAGAGGCAGCTTGACTGCCCCTCACTGGGACTGTGGACAGGACCTTAAAGCGCTTGGCCAAAGGGGACCATTATGTGTACTACTTTTCGCTGTGTTTTATGTAAATGCGCCACGCTGAAATGGAAGGTAAAATTAAGCCAGCATGTCAGAGGCACCGGGCCAAGAAAACTTTAAGTGTTCCTGATATTCCTATTTAACCAGAGCCTGGTGCGGATGATAGATTGCGGTCGATGGGGGGAGAAAATGATGGAAGCCATCACCATCATAAAGCATTGCCAGATTCATCCATTAATGGTTTCTTGCCTTCTGGCCTGTTACACATTGACATTTGATGATGTGAAAAGGATGGTTAAACAAGACGGAGAGTCTGCAGCCATGCTAGCAGCTCTGTGGGGACGGACCCGGGCACGGCGTGGACCCGGTTTGAGCCTCTCATGTATGAGCATTAGCCACATTTCTCTCAAAGATAAATAGCTGGTGATATTTGGAAAAAAAACCCAAAAGGTCATTTAACTGCAGTTATTGCTGTTATGTCAGACTCTTTTAAGTGGATGAGAAAATATTCTGTCTGATCTGCACAATCCAGAGAAAATGATGAAATTCCTAAACCAGCAAAGATGGTAGCTGCTGGTTAACTGAATCATAATGTAAAGTCATACTTTGGAAAATCACGCGGCAGACTGGTCCTCTGGGGATCACGAATCTCTGCACTAAATCTCACAGCGACATTTTTAACGGCGCCGCTCGCGTTACGGCATTTTTACCTGAGCCGCAATCTGTGCACAAATATAGACAACAGCTCTTTTTATAGATGCACTCTTATCAATTAGAAAGATTGTGGATGGGAAGATCACAGCGTCACATCCATCACACATGTAGGAGTACATGATGTAATGCATAATGGACAATGTGAGCCTGTGAGCACAACAGGGAGGTTGACCCTGTACAGGAAACTCTCTGATACTCTTAATTAGATTGCTGTATTGTAGTTTGACCTTGGTGGAAGACACTCTACACTACTCTGTCTCTCTCTCCCTCCCTCTCTCTGTCTTTCTCTTGGTTGTGCTGGCAGGCTGAGAGCACATAGTGGTGCATGGGCATTTTCTCCTGGAGGGTAGGAGAGAAATGCAATCAGCAATTCAATCGTGGCCATTGTGTAGCAGTGCTGATGAGCTTTGCAGAGTAGATAATGGATTAAATTATTTATCCCCCCTCCTCCTCCTCCTCCTCGGTGCTTATTGTTGCCTCCTCTTTGTGCTGCTACAGCGGTACACAGACGTAGGTTGAAGGCCTAGATCACTTGCTGCCTTTCATAGATCTAATTTTTCTAATTAGCGCCTGAATGTGGAGCGCTCTCTCCCCCTTTACCCCCTGCCTCCGCCACTGCGTTCATTGTCAGATACGTTCCATGAGGTGAGCATGTGAACCTATCAGCGTCCAATTCAACGGCGGAGAATAAACGCCGCGCCGCCACAGCTCCTCCCCACACTTCTCTTATTGAAACTCTAAATGATCTTCATAATAACCTAATCAAGGACAGTTTCTTCAACTGAAAGCTATTAGACTGCAGCAGCTGTGCGGAGGACCGGCTGATCGGGGATCAGGAACACTGTGACCAAGATGTCACTCCTCTAAGTGTTTTCAATTATGTGGTGACCATATGGAGGAAATAGAAAAGCTGCCGGCTCCAGATTACCTACAAATTGAAACACGGGCAATCCATACGTGATATTGATTACTGAGGCCGTCAGCCAGCAGCTCAACATACAACACGACTGAGATCTTTGACGCTCTGCACTCGTGTTGCTGCAGCACGAGTTGTTTAACTAATGTAATGTGATTGTTTCAGATTTGACACAAGATAAACTTTATCGGTCGGAAAAAGTAGAAAACACTTGATTTACAGTGAAATAAACCTCTACAATATACAATATGAAGTATGAAAAGAAAACAAAAATAGCAGTACTATATGCACTGTGCTGTTTAATACATAAAGTGATCTGTTATATAAAGAATAAAGTGACCCAGGCGCTGAAATGAGTGAGTAGTTTCAGTTATTTGGAGAAAAATACAGTAAAAAACTTCACTCCAACTAAGCACTTAGTACACATATGTGAACATGTATGGACCCCATAATGAAAATAATACTGTAGAAAAGTATAAATGTTATACTTGGTCAAATAAATCAAATGAAAATAAGTTAACTGGTGAGAAAGATAAATAGAGGACATAATAATGAATAAAATAAAGCTTTAATTGAACTGATTTATTTACTGATTAGGGGTTAAAGAATGAATATAAACCTTTCAAGTCATTTTATTTACTGTTTTAACTGTTTAACTAACAGTTTTATTGTATTTGTTGTTGTACCCTGTTATATTTTTGACAAACTTTTACTACCTTGTGTCAGTTTCCTGGATTACTCAGTGTACTTTATGTCCTTTTTCGTAGTTTTATGGTTAAACATCATCCTATTCTACACTGTCTAATATCATACATAATGTAAATAACTCTGGTCCGACTCTTTCTTGGAGCTATATGATGTGAAATATTCAAAGCAAAGACATGGTTGTACCATAACATCTCCCAACATATTCATATCTTTGGAAACGTCGGGATCTCCAGATTTTTTGAACAATGTTTGTCTTCAGAGTCTGAGTTTGTAATGACAGCAGATCAGTAACCTTTAAGGCAGAACTCCAAAAGTTTAGACTTTTAGTCCTTTGACTGAAATATGTTGTAATTGTATTGTATTGTATCTTCCAAAAGAGCTCAGCAATTTCCTAAAACAGCTGGACACTGTAGTTTTTAGCAAATGTCTCTCAAACAGAAGGAAATGGTGCATCAGTGTGGAACTATTTTCAGCTGCGGATTAATACACAGTCAGTGAGCTCTAGGGGAGATTTACAGCAGCGGGGCAGTGTGTGTGTGTGTGGCATTGACTCAAGATAAACTATCAGTGTGTGTGTTCGTGGTAATGTGGGAGCATGTCAATCAGTGTGTGTTCAGTGTGGTTCATTGATGTTTTTTTTTATAGTAGCTGGACAACAATGGAGCTCTATGGCACAGAGGAATGAGATATATCAGGATTCAGGTAAACTGACGATGATGTTAGTGAGATTTTGGTCTTGTCATGTCACCATTACAACATTACAAAACTTATCCCTTAAGATTTTTCCATATTTGCTCTAAAATGTTCACCAAAAGTTACTAAACTGTGAGGATGTGTGACACTATTCATGTATAAAACAAGCCACTTTCATCAGAGGAGTGTCTCAGTCTGTTCTCATTAAACTAAATCAGGCCTACGTTTAAGTAAAACTGTTGGAAAAAAAACTACACATCACTCACTACACAGTTCATTGTGTGCACATTTGCATAAATACATTTGTCTCAGCGAGGATGCAAACAGGCAGATTTATCTTCCCACTGCTGGTGTGTGTGTGTGTGTGTGGCAGAGCTCGTTCCTCTTCCCTTTTTAGAAGAGGAACATTTTAGACTGTTGACAGATGATGCAACTGTTGTGGTCACATCCAAAAAAAAAAAAAGTGTCTCACATGCAGACCAGGAGCGATGCAGACTCCGTGTCTACAAACACTCCCTATTATTCTTGTTGTGGCCGGTGGAGGCTTGCATGTACTGTAAGTTCCAGAGCAATGTGGCCTGCTTGTGTTACATACTTTTGTGGGCCGCCTCCCTGACAACTGGCAACAAAGGATCCATTGAGCAGAGGCAGCGACAAGGGGCTTTGATGGGTAATCTGCATGCGTTTGTAGAGGGAAACTGGAGCTGGGTTAAAGGAAACAGGTGCAACTAATTACAATATCCCCAGTCCTCCTTTCCTCTGGATTTCCTCCTGCTTTCTCTCCTTCTTTCATTTTTCTTTATCATCCTTGTTTTCCTTATTGCAAAATCTTTCGCCGGGGTAAAATTCCCTAATGAGACTCTACTATACACACACACACTCTTTCATTCACACATGCTGCAATAACACAGAGCGTGCAGCTTCATTCACTTCTTCTCCTTCACAGGTCAGACATCAAAGTGGGGAGGTGAAATCTACGAGGGAAGTAACAGAAAGACGTTTTAATTTAATTCTTCGCGCCAACACGTGTTACGGCTTTGTTCTTTGCACGTCACCAACACACTCTCCAACCTCTGATTAACTGGAAAGCAGGGTGACACACTCCTCAGTGCAAAACGGTCTCTCTTTGTCAAAACTGCTTGTGTTCTGCGTGAACAGCTGTATGCTTGCAGACAGAGTCCACAGTGCAAAATAATGGAAATTCGAGAGGTTTTCTAAAGCACCCTGGCAAGAAGTATTACCTCTACAGTAGATGTGATTTCCAATATTTCGAGTACCAGGCTCTTTTTCTGAGTCTAGCGCAGAGCTGTAATACATGAGAGGCCATTCTGTGTAGACACACCAGATATAAATTTAAAACATGATCCACGGTTAGACCTTTTGCTTCCAAATGTCTCCTTTTCCTCTATTTTCCTCAGAGCTTGATTCGAGCAGGGCCAAATCCATACAGATAAATCATAAAAATAAGCTGCTCAATACGTAATACATTATGTGTTTGGCACCGTCTGTGGTATTTCGAAATCATAAGCAGTTTTTTTTTTTATAAGGAGTTATAGGCTGATCTTAAATTTGGCAGCGTGCACAGTGGAAGGGATTTTTCATGTTGATCGTTGAGCCTGACATGAAACTGACATACACTGAACATTAGTGAGACAGTCAAGCATCTGCAACTAGGCACGTTTTGGATTAGCATATTGGGCTAACTAACAAACTAACAAGCACTAATATATTGTTATGTCCAATCGTATGTACATCATTTTGGGGCTGTTATAGATGAACTGTGACTCGGCTGTGTAGCATTTAAAAGTAAGACTATCTTACGTTCAATTTTTATTTCTATTTCTTTACTTTTAATCCTTCTATGTGGATCTGCTGGCTCTTTCTGCAGGACTTACACAGTAGTGTAGTGCAGGGTTTCCAATGCACAATGCAGAAATATTATTGGCCCCACTTGGATGAACTAAATATGCAGGAGTCTTACATATCTCTGCTAATAAAACAGGGCGTTGATCCTTCGTTGGATGTCTTAAATTAATGGTATCCCCACTTCTCCAGGCATCACTACACCACTGGAGCTTTCACAATATCGTGCATGTCGACATCAAACAATATCGTGGGGTTTTCTTTTTAAATTGAGCTGATAATAATTAGCTAGATTTCCAGCTAGCTAGCCGTGATAAATATTTTATTGCTGCAGCTGGCGAGAAATGGGAAGCCAATTTTTGTCTCCCTGTTAAAATCACTGAGTTTTGAATCGTAAACCTGCCGATTGTGCTTTTAAACCTCATTATTTGCTGCGTGAGAATGCAAAGATTGACAGTAACTAGGGTGCGGGCTTAGCTAAAGGTGAATTATTAATCAGTTGAGTTCACTTTTTTTTTGTACTTTTACTGTCCAACATCAGGGAAGGTGAAAACTGAATATCCTGCAATTCTCTTCATTTACATGTTGTTATGCAAGGATACGCTTTCATAATGTCCATTAAGCACCATCTTTTGATATAAACTGCACTCTGAACATAAAAGTAAAAGTGAGATTTAAATGCATTAATATAATCAATATGACTCCGTGTCAGAGCAGCTGAAAAATAACTCACACTTTAGTCTATTTGACATAAAAGCTGCATCAGGCTGTTAATTGATGCTCTCAGATCTCCGTCTTTTGTTCTACTTTATCTCGCGTCTAGTCCTTGAGCTCTCCTTTATATCGGCGCACCATCAAAATATGGAGTCATTAATTTGCCGCTCCATGTTATGAGGTTGCATTTTTCCGCAAATACACTCAAAGACATTCAATAAAACAAGGAGCTGAACTTGCGCAGTTTCTCTTGTGTGTGTTGGAGAGCTCGTACTTTTACATTTTTTTTTCCCCCTCTATCCAGTGACTCATTATCATCTCATCGGATGCAGACAGGTGACTCCCCAGAGAGAGAAAGAGAAGAAAAAAAACAGTTATTTAATTATACAGATCCATTCAATTCATGATGAGTGAGTCACATTAAGGCAACTCAAAGGCCGCTATCTCGCAACAACACATTCCAATGTCTGTGCTTCATGCAGGGCGCAATATCTTCCCCTGCGCCGCCACACCTCCAGCACAGATTAGCCCCGTCTATGTGTGTGCGAGGGAGGAAAGGAAAACAATCTTGCACTAACAAAACCATTATTAGTTCATTATGAATTAGAGAGCCACATCTGCAACTAATACATGTCCAGGTGGGATTTGTAAAGAGAGTACAGTGTGGAGTTTGTTCCACTAATGCATGGCAAACACCGCAAGAGCATGTGGCCTTTGAGGTTATAGTTACACCGAATATGGAGCCTGATGTTGCTCAGATATAATGTTTCTCACGTGGGTCAACATTTTTCAATTAAAAAATCTGGGATGAAACGAAGTGGTGACCTTGTTTTTTTTTTTTTTTTTTTGCTTTACTTCGCAGAGAGCTTTTTTTATTTCACTTTTCGGGACTTGAACTCCCCCCTTTCTGTGTCCGACTGTCCATTTGTGAATCAATAGCGCATTAATTAATTCCAGCAATGAAGAAAATAGGACGGCCGTGGCTAAAAGACTCCTGATGAATGTTTTTATCTCGCCTTGCAAAACGAAAAAAAAAATATCTATAAAGCAATCAGGAGCCCATTCATTGCAGCGAGAATCACGACACAAGGAGTTTATTTAGTCTCAACATTCATCTAAATTCCATTTAGCTCTTAGTTGTCCTGTCAACTCTGTGACTAGGAAGGTGGGTAAAAGGCAGTTTTCCCAGGATACTCAACCAGATTTTGGCTTGAAAGAGAAGCACCGCAATGAGAGAAAAGGGACATCAAAATTGGCCTCTTGTCATCAGGCCCCGGTATGATCCCCATTTGCCTTTCTCCGGGCAATCCGTCAGCAGGCCGTGATCAAAAAGGGATACGTCTCCGAGCATTCCCCCTTTCCAAGAGATGAGTGTCCCTCACTGTCCCGCTGCAATCACTTCCTGTGAGCCAGGAAGCCCCCAGACAAAGGCCTGCCTCTTTCCCCCGGCCGGCGTGAGTGCAGAAAAAGAAATACAACACATATTTATGAGATTATCTGGCATCTCATGTTTCATTATAATGAAAGAAAGAATTGTTTTCGGCCTTCGCAGACTTGAAACATGTGACACCAGGAAATGGTTCGGTGCTGTTACTCTCTTGTCTGAGAGGAGGAGTGTATTTTCTTGGCAAGAGGAAAACGTGATGATGCTATTCAGCGGGGGAGAAAGGCAACATGCTGGAAGATGCAACGCAGATCGTGTTATATCCCACAAATAAGAACAATAATGGTTTCATCTCACTGCCCTCATCCCTTCCAGTCTTAAAACGCACAAAGTATATTTTGGATGATTAAAGCGAGCTTTAACCGAGGCAGCAGTAGCCCGAAAGTGAGAGAAGTGGGTTTGTATCTGTTGGACTCTCCACACCAGCTGGGAAAATCTCAGTGCACAAAAAGGAATGAGTAATGTTTTCGCCTCCAAAAACAACCTCTTTGCTCTCATTTGTTCCACTAATGCTGCTTAAAGGCCAAAAAAACTAGATGTCTGCGGTTGCAGGAGCAAGAAAAGAACATGCTCGCTTAGCAAAACCTCTCCCATGATAAATAAAGGTAAAAACATCGACAGCCACGGGGACAGTTGCCCTGCCTGTGTTTTCGCTCTGGGTTCCCGAGTGACGCGAGTTTCAGGGGGATCATCTGAGGCAGAAACCCGGAGCTACAGGGGAAGTGAAGTGGCTGGTCCACAGGAAATGTCCTTATTTCGACTTTGCTCTGAAGTTCACATTTGGAGACGGCTTATTTTAGTTTTACAGGAGGGAAGCGTCCGTTTCAAAACCCCAAAACCTGAAGTGTCAATTTGAATGAATGTTTTAGTAATGCATTTTCATTAAACCCAACAAATTAGCTTTATAAAAAACACGATAAGCATGTTAACATACTTCCCAGCATGCAATCTTTGGAGGCTTTCGGGTTGGACTCAATCTTTAGACAGTATGCGCCAAGATTGCCGAAGTTCGTCCAAGAGATCAAGAAATGTGAGCAGGTGATCAGTTATTTGTTCTGAATGATGAGCTCCCAATTTAAAATTTAAAGTAAAATTGAAAGTAAAGTCATCGGTAATGTTGCAGGAAAAGTATGAGCGTGCAAAAAGGCTGCGGCTAGTATGACAGGTCAAATAAATAAAACGCTTTCACAAATATAAATTCGTTCATTCAAAGAGCAATTCAAGAGAAAGAGAAATTCAAAGAGAAATAACTGACCTTCTCTGCAGATGAGTCTTCCTGTTCCCATTTTTCAGGCGTATCGTAGCAGTCTATGCTAAAATGTTTTTGGGCTTTGGAGATTTTTTTCACTGAAATACCGCAAGTGACCACATTTCCATTTTACAATAAGTGTCAACTGCACATTTGCAACCATTTCAGCAACAGCATCTGTGGTTAGGAAATGTATCAGCACTCAGTAACCAATATATCCTGTCAGGTGTTTACATTGTGTTTATATTCCCATTACAGATGTTGACCATGATAATCTGTGGAGGAGGTAAATATCAAACTAGTGAAGCTGCAGCACATATTTTCAGTATTTTTGAGGAGACGCGAGCCGACCTATGGGGAGGCTCCATTCGGTGTGTTGAGGTAAGATGTTTATTTTCTATAATCAAAAGCTTTTACTCGATGCTGCTCGTTAAGAGCCTCATGGTAGGAATCCTTTTGTGACTCTGACGTGGCAGACATACGCTCTCCGTATGTCCACTGAACACACGTAGAGGGGATTAGTCAGAGAAAATGGACCTGACATATAAAGACTAACAGTACATGCAGGGCTGCGTTTGAAATATGATGAGTTCAATATGAAGCCGCAATTATGGCGCATGCAAACGTCTCTGCAGCTCTACACAGAAGGGTGTTATGGGAAGCCATATATATATATATATATATATATATATATATACCATATATATATATATACCATATATATATATATACCATATATATAATTAGATTTACTCAGATACTCAGATAGATTTTTTCTTTCTGGCAGCAACTTTATACTTTGACTCAAATACAAACGTGCTTTCCTGTTGAGCGTTACGATAAAATCAACACCTCTCTCATGTCTTTATGGTAAAAAATTAAGTTGCTGCTAGCTTCGTTTAGCTCATCCAAGGCTAGCTGTTTCCCATATTTTCAATCTTATATTAATATATACATTTTTATTGTGCAGATATTAAGGTAATATTGGTATTCTGATCTCACCCTTGGCATGAAAGTGAAAATGTTAATCCCCTAAAATGTCAAATCATTCGTTAAACATACACAACATACGACCATCTTAAAAAAGTATGCAGTGTCGTTCAAAATGGACCGATTATTTTTTCTGTTTTCTCAAAAACCGCTCATCCAAACAACTTCACACTTTGAGTCCTCAGCAACACACTCGCCAAATGGGAAGTCAATCATATGAACGAGGTAATTGAAATACAATCGATTTATATTCCATTTACAGTTAGATATACTGTACATTTCTTACATACATCTGCATCTCAACCAACTACAGTATTAAAATGCAACTTGCACATTAATTCACATCATCACATCATCACAAGGACTTCAGTACATTGTGATGACGGCACTTCTTAACTTCTACATAACTGTATTCTTACATTACAGTAGCCTATTATGACTTTTGTTTAAAGGAATAGTTCAGATTTTTTGAAGTGGAGTGTATGAAGTACTTATCAGTGTATTACTTACTGTAAACTGCAGTCCACACCTCAAAAAATCAATCTCAGTTTAAGTGTATTTAGAATATTTTCAGCTCTTTAAGTTGCCTTCAGACGTCCCTTTCTTTCATATTCCTGTGCATGCTGTGCATTGTATTACACCACAGCGATTTATGGAAAAGACAAGAAAATAAAAATGAGTATGACAGCAACGACGATGCCACCTTGATTGGCAGGTCTTTGAATACATGGACTAACACCAGATCTATTTTCTGACGCTGGAAAAAGGTTTGTTTACATCATTACTGTGTGTAAACTCTGGAGACAAATCAGCTCACACTCAACAAAACGCTTATTTTTTCATCCTCCAGTTAATTACCTATAATTTACATGTCTAAAAATATTATTGACTTGACCTTTAAGTCAAGCAAAACCACTTTATTCTCATATATTCTCAGAAAGACATTCACATGTAATGCAATGAATGTCATCTGTCTTTGCTGAAGTATGTTTTTTCAAATTTCTGACATTTTTACTTGCAAGACAGACGTTACGTTCGGTAGGTCTAATCTATACAAATCTGTCTCTTCCACTATTTAGAGGCAGGGTTATTGTTTTTCTTGCCTTATATTTCTGTGTGTGTATTTCTGTGTGTGTGTGTGTGTGTGTGTGTGCAGCCCAGACATCTTAGGTACAAATCCACAACACAAAAGAGTATGTTTTTCTCCCTCTCATCGATTTCTCTTCGAAGTATTAATCTTGCCTCACTTATCCCCATCAGAAATCACACAGAAAACAGAATACTCTTTCAGTGACTAATTGCACTTTCTGACACGTCGTGCGATTTTTTTCCCAACAAATCTAACGGAGCGTTCATTTTTGACACAAAAAATAATAGTGCCGGGGTCCCCCAGAGGATGTTTTCCCCTCCTCCATCTGAGGAGAGAAGGTGGAAGGGTGAATGTACGCCGTTATCTGCTTTTCATCACAAGCAACCTAAGCGGCTATAAATGAGGCAGGGCAGCAGAGCTTTGCAATGGTAAATAGGGTGTCTGATTGAAAGATTGGCCCACCTGGCCGTGACTGTCAGGAGGCCTCATCCAAACGCAGGCAACCACAAAGCTCAGCCGGCGTCCTCCAGCACCCACTTCCCACTCTGTGTCGCCCAAATAGCCTGGGACGGGACCCGTGTCTGAGGAGATTGCTTTCGGAGCGCTGTAACTGGACCCTGATAGAGGAACACTTATCTCTGGGTAATTACCCTCCATGCACAATGAATAAAATGAGAGACAGCTCCATAATCTAAGGTCTGGCGAGCTCAGAGATTACACAGCCACTCATATGATTCGCCAAGACTAATATGCAAAGATGATAAGCAAGTGAGGTTATCTTTGGCTTGTCTTGATATAGAGTGGGAGTTCAGATTTATTCTACGCTGAAATATATTTCATTTTAATTAGTGGGAACGCACGTTTGAAAAACCAATTTATTACCAGATCTGTAGTGTTCAGTTGAAAACATTTAAATTACTTGAGCCTATGAGCTTCTTTCAGTCTGATGTCTGCCAAATTAGGCCACACACACACAAAGAGTGATTTCACTTCACAGGAAGGTGAGGGTGTTTTCGCAAAGTCACTCCACGCTTATGGATATTTTGAGATCTCCATAGTCTCTCGTCTTTGTGGAGGGTATAAGACTTCGCCACTCTATTGTTGAGCTTTGTAATTGGCTGTGTGTTCGCGACAAAAGAGGCTCATGGAGGGACCCTGATGAGAAACTGCCTCAATCCAGCTCCTCTGTTTCTGTATGGACTTAATTAGAATTGCTGCAAAGACCCTAAGGGCCGCAGAGAGGGCCTATTTCATTTTCCTGTTGTCTTTTGTCATCCTCGCATCGTCTTCCCTAATTATTTCAGAGCCAGGAAAATCTGCTGGAAGGATTGGGTAAGTGTCTGAAGAGGTCAATCTCTTAAATTACCCAGAAATGTATCATTATAACAGGGAAAGTAAAAGTAAAGTTTTGGGAGAAAAGAGGAAAATAAAGCCAATAAAGTGCCCAGAGTCAATATCTGCCGTGTGTGGCTTTACACTGGAATTTAAAGGAATAATTCAGCCTTTTAGGAAATATGCTTATTTGCATCCTTGAGTTAAATGAGAGGATTGATCTCATTGTATAGTCTGCAAAATAAACATGAAGTTAGCTTGGTTCAGCTTAGCACAAAGAGCAGCAGCATCCTGAAGTCTCCGCTGATTATCTGGAAAACCTTAAAGTGATAAAAAGGATTTTTATACTGTTTTTATTAAATCTTATTACTTTTTTAAACAAGATAGATGTTTATTTCTGAGCTTTTGAGGTGCTTTTAAGTGAATTTTTTTTACCTTTGAATGGTGTCACATGGATCATCTCGTCTAACTCTCAACAAGAGAGCATCAAACTATTCCTTTAACTAAAATATGAACATTCAAGGTTTAAAATACTATTTTATTTACCAAAATTCAAACACATGATGGTGGGTATACTCATGTGGACTGTGGCTGACCCATCTGACCTGACTGCTACTGCTGTTCAATAAGGACGTAAAGTGGGAAGTTTTTAACATTTTGCAAATATACACAAAATAAATTATTCCCATAACGTCAGACTGAATGATGCATGCAGTGAATGCTGCTAACTGTGACACACATTTCTCCATGTACAATTGAAATATCTACTTTACGTTTGAAATCTGAAATATTGCTCAGCCTCCTAAAACTGTGTGTGCTTGTGATTTTTTGTTCAAAGAGCTGATCCCCTCTGATTGGAGCCGCTACAGATGATTCGTGGCGACTGATTTGTACATTACTTGCTTACTAAAAATTTCTTAAAGGTGCAGCGTGGTAGTAAATGCAATCTGAAGAATAAGAAGGACTAAACACATAAACTGGTGCTTCGTCCCAATTTTTGTCCACAGGACTCATTTAATACAGTACACTACGTAGAGCTTATTTAGGTGAAACTGTATACACCCGGGGGGGGGGAAGAAAACAGACAGCAGTCAGCACAAATCCAGCCAAATACATGCTACATCTGCATACATGAGTCAAAATGCATCCCGGCATAAATAGTCCCTGACTGTGCAATCTGGATCAGAGACTTTCACACACATAATGAAAGGTGTGGGAGAGGCCGCGGTGCCATTACTGTACACAGTGTGACTCATTCAGCCAAACTGTTACTTGGAGAAGTTAATCACTCGACATAAATAGCCTTAAGAGTAACAATTTACCTGTCAAATTTTTACATGTAAAGGCAATCACATTCGTTCCTAACATACTGCCTGTACTGTAGTAGAAAGCTATTTAGCGGGGATGTTGCGCCGTATGAGGGTGATAGGAGTAATCAAGGAGGGGAGGGGGCTTCTCCATAGGAAGTTCCTGCAAACAGAGTGCACCCACTTTTTAAACCCCATTTGTCTTGTTAATGCTCCCCTCTGATTACCTGATTGCACTGGATGACTGTGGAGAAATCTGATTGCGTAAAATTATATAGAGCAAACTTTTGATTGGGGAGGGATCTGGCGAGCTTGCTGCCACCATTGACAGGCTTTGTGAAATTTGGCCTCGCTGATTTGAAATCAGCTAAGTGTCACGTCCCGTAATTGTAATCAGAACTTAATTTTTTATCCTTGTTCTCTTTCAGCAGCACAACTTTTCTCGCGCAAACTTTTAAAGCTTGAACAAATACACGCAGCTTTGTTCCACATACAATAACGACAAAAAAAGTCATAAAAAAAATACACTCGTCCATTTTTCAGAGCGATCTTTCGCCGAGACATGCTTTACTCCTGTGTGGGTCAATGGCAATGGATGCTTATTATGTTCAGTGTGTGCACAGCTCTATCTTAAACAGAGCACATAAGGAATTCATTAGCTTCCTCTACGCTGTTTAAACATATAGCTTTAACCATATACGCTGCAGACGTGCCTTCACATTCTCACTTCATCTTGCGCTTTGAAGCATTTATCAAAACCTGAAGCTCCTCTATTATCTGGATCAAAGCTTTTTAAATGTCAGGAATGGAAATGATTGCTAAATAAAGGAGATAACATCTTTATTTATTGTCAGCAGTTTAATCACATCTTAGCTATCAAAATAGCAATAAATGTTTTCTGAACTTCACAAATGAAGTCAAAATCTGAACAAATTAACAGATGACGTCTCCTTCATTCATTCACAAGTCAACTCCAGACTCCAGAAAACAAAAGGTGCATTCATTGTGAGTGTTTGGTCGTACACAAAGCTTAATATTCTCATTATTTCTAAATTCAAGGTATATTAAAGGTAGGTTGCTTTCTTTTTTTCAGATGACATTTCAGTGATTGGAACACAATCATAAACATTTGGAAATCCACACATCCTCACAACGCCACATACTCTTCATTAATTAACTTCCCATTGATCGCTGACCTCGCCCCTTCAACTTATTTCCATTTTATAATTCGGCGCTGTGCATTAGAACGCGCCCATTTACAGTGCAACGAGTAGGAGGAAGTGGTGAGGGCAGAAAGTAAATTTAATGTCATTATGCTGAGAATAATGTCAGTTTTCTCCCATTTGGAGATTGAAAATCCTCCCTTTCATTAGAACAGCCAAAAAGTTCATCTTGGATTTTTCAGAAATTTTAAGTGCAGGGTTTAGACCTGAGCTCAAGGACCACCCAGCTGCAGACTCAAGAGGCTGGAGGACGTCATGAATTCTTTGCGGGACTGACGCTGTCTGTGTTATTCACCCATAATAAAACAAGGCCTTAAAGTAATAAAAAAATAAATAAATATATAAAGAGGAAAAAAACAGATATCCAATCTATTAAACCACATTTTTTTAGCTCAATTTACTGCAAGTGTTTTTCAGCATTAGCCATCAGCGCATGTACGAACAAATCTTTAACTCACATTTCATTTTCAGAGATACTAATGATCACACACTGAATCTCCATTGATGCTGAATGAATCAATAGCTTACAGCAGTGAAGCAATATTTTCTTGTTTTCTTGTTAAAAGACCACAAAATCATGCGTGCAGCTCTGTCACAAACTGTTGGCTACAGAGCTTTTAACCTTAAGTACAGCGCTTGTATGGGTGTGTTTGTACTGAACTGAACACAACAGCTTGGACGAGCCTGAACAGACTGAACGTGCCGCAAACCTGGTGAGAGTCGTGACCGCATAAACACTGATGCTTTCACTTATAGATGTACATAGCAAAGTGCATTTGCACTGTGATGCAATGTGATTTTATGAAAACCAGTAAACTCGCCGGTCAAAGTGTTAGCATTCTTCCCTTTTGGTTTCTTATTTTCTAATTTCCTCAAAGGTGAACACAGGACTTGTGATACAAAGCAGATACGTATGCTGTATCAGATAAAAAAAAAAAAAAAGATTTATTTTCACATGGACTTTGAAGCCGCGTATGGAAACAGGGCTGATACAGTAAGAGCAATGAGTTGATGAGCTGCAGATGATAATAAGTCCAGTGATAAATATCCATGGGTTCTTCACTACAAGCAACAACTTTTATACTACACATATTCATTTCATCCTTTGTAACTATAAAAAGAGCATCTTTAAGATAAGATGCTTTTAAACTACACAACACTTGTACCATAAATGCAAAACCTTAAAAGTTAATGAAAAAGACATATTGATAACATGCTAGTATCACTTTTCTATCAAATTTAAAAATAAAGGTCGCCTGTAGATGTTTTTGTAGAAATTCTTGGGATGCCATAAAGGCGACAAAGCTGCCTGCGAGTCCCAAACTACGCTATGAATACTGTGGCAGCATGTGCAATTTCCTGTATTTAGCATGGAGTTAGCAGAGGCTTACGCAAAGTCGTCGCCTCGGAGCCTTTAATCAGGGTTTGTTCACACCTTAAAGTCAAACGTCTTTGCAGAGTGGATTGCACGGCGGCAGACAAGCTGCAGAAGGACAAAAACTGAGCTTTGTTCAGTCCACTCTGCCTTTTTCAAGCATTGATAGCATGTCAGCAGAGAGCGTCCTCGGTGCAGTGACAGCCGCACTGCATGGGAGGAAACACCATTATAAACTCAACAGCTCCTCAACATTTTGGACCATCTCCATGCGGCATTCTTTTTGGCTCCCGAGCCTCCAGCCACCTGCACAACTTGTAATAAAACTGTCACAAATGAATGAAAGTCGTGAGGAGGAGAGAGCGAGGGGGGGTGAGGGGGTTAACACAGATGTCCAAATAAAGTGTGAATGATTCATTTTGCCAAGATTAGTGGCATTCTCCGGCAGAAACTTTCCCATGGCAAAGGAACTCCACCGCTTTCATTACTGCCCTGCGGATTGTCATCATAAATTGATTTTCTCCCCCTGAAAGACAAATTGAATTGCATATGAAATACAACAGAAAGAACAAGAAAGTGTCTGTTTCTCCATTTTCCTCCACAGCTCCCATTCCCTCCCTTCCCTTTGTTGTCCCCCTTTTTGTCAATTTCCCATGTCTCTCACATCTAAGTGATCCAGAGTGTTCAAACTTAAATTAAGATCTCTGGCAAGATAAACAGTTAAAACCAGTTCCCATAGTTACGGCTCACACAGCGTGGTGATTGCATTATAATCCGACAGCAATCAACTCTAAATGAAACAGGGATGATAAGGGTGCTATTTTCTGTGTGTGTCTCTGTGTGTGTGTGTGTGTGAGTGCGCTTGAATGTAGCTTATTTCTTTCCTTTGTTCGACTTAGATTTTTATTACCTTCCAATCAGGTCAGCTCTGCGGCAGAGGCTTTTTGGACAAACATGGCCATGATGTGGGCAGAATGAGATTAAGACACTACAGCAAGGCCTTGGTGAAAGTGTCCCCCGATGGCTCGGAAAATACTTCAATTGACACCAAGTATGAAAGTCAGTTTGCCCTTCAACTTTAAGCTGTGCCTCAGTCCATTTACTTAAAAAATTGAAAAATATATCCACATAGCATCTCTCTGGACCTGCTAACATCACTGTTTCACAAAGACACAATAACTACATTTGGGGAAAAATTACTCGGCTAATGGAATGTGCAGCCTTTATTGAATTTTATCATTTTATTTTAATGAAAAGATATGTGTTTAACCATTCATTTAAAAAAAAGAAAAGAAATAGTGCAGTTCTCCTGTGCGGTTAGTCTTTGGTGGTAGGTGTTCACGGTATTTAGCTTAAAAGGAAAATTTGATTCAAACAGTTTGAGAGACATTTAAGGCCACATTCAGACTGACTTCAGCAGTTTATCTCTTGATCACTGCAAAAAACAAAGTTTCACTAATTTTAAAGAGTTGGGACATTCTTTCTCATTTTATTATAGACCGGTGTGCAGGCATTTAGCATCTGATAAGTCTTCAGACTCATGGATATATCAGATTTTATTGTTTCACTGATACATGAATTACCATCATCAACACATCCGCTTGTATTTTTGCACTTTTGGGATTGATTTCGTAAAACTGTGCACAAATGCAAGGAAAAGGCCAAAAGGGTATCTGTGCCGCCTGGTCTGCATAAATTTCCAATTTCAGCTGCACCACTCAACCCACCTTGGTGCAAACAGCGATATGAAGCCGTGAAAATACCGAAGAACTGAAAAGCGAAAGCTCAACAAAGTAGTTTTGGTTTCTATTGTGACTGTTTGTGTTATTGCTGGGTTTGCACCAGGACACAAATCCTCCAAAATAAATGAACGATTGACTAAATTGACCAAAGTTAAGGTGAGGTTTAGGTCAAATAAGGAGAAAGTGTTCACATCCAACACTAGTTGACTTCAGCTGCAGGATAGGAAGCATACTAAGCGAAAACAGAGATCTGGGGTCGAAACACTTCATTGATAAAAATGGTTCCTTCTTTGTTAGGTTTGGGCAAAAAGACCACTAGGTTGGGTTTTGGGGAAGATTGTGGTTTAGGTTAAAATAACTGCTTGGTTAAAGTTAGGGGAAGCTTGTGGTCTTAGTTAAAAGAAACCAGTCGATAGGAAACCCGTCTACTGGGTTCAAATCACTTTCTCTATTGATCCAACCGTCCACACCGATTTCCTCTCGCTGAGGTTTTGCGGTGCTGTAATAACATTCTCCTTTGCTCCGGACAGACCACACTCATAATTTGCAAAGCCACAAGAGATCTTTGTCAGGTAAAGAGCACTGAACAAACCAACCCATCATTTTTCTGAGGATGGAAAAAAAAATAGGGCATGTAATCTCATTTAGAAAAAATGTGAGAATCTTTGGAGAAAACAGGAGCATCACGCCGCTCAACCAACTCCTGGACCCGCCACGGAACGCCTCTCTCCGCCATCACTTTCTCGTGGCCTCGACACTAAACAGACAGGCTTTCCTGTTCATTCTTCCATGTCTGAGACTCGGCGTCTCTGCGGGAAGAATGCCGCTCATCCCAGATGTCTGCAGGTTGTCAGAGCAGGAGGAGGGAGAGGAGGGTAAGGCGAACCCCGAGGCAGCCCAACGAGACAAACAAGAGAGGCATCTGTGAGTGGAAGCCATCATCAGTCATCCTAAAGAAATTATCCCCTCTGCTGTGTGCCACTGATCAACAAGGAGACCATGGCCTCCTCGCAAAAAGACAAAACCCTCTTTCACTAATGCCTTGTTTTAATCTTTACCACTTCTTTCATTTGAAGTTTTAGATGAATCAACGGAGATCTTCCAGGTAGATTTTTTCTGAAACTGAAAGAAAAATCAGCAAAATTTCACCATTTCTGAAAGACTTATCCCAGTTTAAACCCATCTCCCTCACTGTATCGCAAATTGCATGCACGGTACGCAGCGCGGAGCATGTCGCTGTAAATAAAAAAGGAAAAGAGCAGTCATTCAGTAAAGTGGGGTTAGAGCCAAATGAAATATGCTCCCAATTATGGCAATGGGTGTAAGGAGCTAATAAAGTGAATGTCCCTACAAGACACTGAACCCTAATGGATCCCAACTAATTTGCTTTGACTGATGAATTTCCCACTCCAGTTTGTGTGGGGTTGAATAATTATGAAATTTATCACAAGACATCGAGACTCATTAAGGATTCACGACGTTTCATTAAAGCGGTGTTGTTAGAGGCAGCACATGGCGTTCTGTTTGTGTTTGTACGTGTGCGCATGCAGAGCGTCTGAAATAGTGTGTAGAAGCAATTATTCGACGATTAAAGCACTTAAAGGAAGGGCTGTTTTTTTCTTTCTTCCTCTCTGTCATTTAGTTTCTGAATTCCATCATTTCACATCTCTGTTTTTCTTTTTTTCCGCTGAGATGTTTTCTGGCTCTGTTGTGCACATTCATTACTGTCAAGGGCTTCTGGTGTGTTTGAAAATGTGCACCCTGATCCATCAAAAAAAAACCTCACAAAATCCATTTCATTTATATGAAAATGTCATGACAGACTAGATGGGTTCATAATATAGCTTTACAGGAAAAAAATAGCTTCTGAAGCCCAAATCCTGCACATACATGAGCTTAAAATACAGTTAATTCTATGAGAACAAAAGTCCCTTCTTATTTAGATGGGTATCAAATAAGAAACACTGGTATTAAATTAACATTTTTAAATACAGCAGAAGGCTGTGGAAGTGAAAAAAACATCTAAGATCCCTCCAAATATGGAGAAAAAAAACAGAGATAGATCCTGATAACCTCTGATGAGTAACCCATGTGAGGGCTGGACTCACCAGTCTTGTGGAAACAGTTCAAATCTTTGGACTCATTTTTTATTTTTATTTCCTTTTTGAGCGTTTCAGTTCAACCCCTTTGCACCGATGGACACCTCCAAAAAACTAGTAGTTTAACATTTTAGGAAAAGCTTATTTGCTTTCTTTCAGAGAGATAGTTAAGAGCATAATATCGATCTCATGTGTCGCTGCTCTTTTTTAGTTTCCACCAACCCCCCTGAGGAAACGTCTGCCTGCTAAATGCTCCGCCGTGTTCACCAGCTAGCTGCTAACTTTGGTGCTGAGCAGGTGGCGTACAGAGGATTCAACAGCTGCCTGCTGTGGAAATCAGAGCTGATGAGAGTGTAGAGACCGAATCAAAGCAGTCGAGTCATGAGCATCAAAATCAAATCAAATCAAAACAAGGAGCTGAAAGAGGCTAAAACACTCCGAGCTGAGGAACAGGTGATGATTATCTCTGAGTTCATCACTGTAAGCGTTCACAGTACATTCATTTATTTCATTCATTTTGATATAAAAATATTGTTCATAATGTTTTCTGACTTAAATTTATCATTTATCAACTATATCCTACAATCTGATATTTATGTATTGAGTCAGTTCCATTAACTTTCATTTTTCTTTTTCTTTCTTTTCATTCCTTTCTTTTCTTTTTATTTATTCTTTATTTTTTATTCTTTTATTTTGTTTTGTGTCGTTGTGTTTCTCATGCTCTATAACTCCAGTATTACTATGTTCTATAATTTCTTACAATGCAAGAAAAAAAGTATAGTAACTTGCTTTAACTACAACTGTAACTGTAACTAAAACATTAACTGTAACTTCAACTTTATAACTTTAATGATAACTGTAACTATAGCTATAACTGTGACCATAACTATAACTTAACTATAACTATAACTAATTAAAACAATAAAACTGTAACTGTAAATGTAACAGTAACTATAACTATAACTGTAACTAAAACTGTAACTATAACTATAAATGTAACTATGACAATACCTGTGAATATATATCTATAACTGTAACTATAACTACAAATGTAACTATAACTACATAATTATAACTGTAACTATATCTATAACTGTAAGTGTAGTTTGACAAGAATTATCTCCCTTTAAAACCCCAAATTATCATTTGAACTTTTCTCTGGGAGGTTTTGGGGAGTTCTTGGTGTATTTTTGAACTTTGGACAGAGCCAGATGAGCTTTTTTCTACTCTGCTCACACTGACTTGTCCTCTGCTGTCTAACTGGCATTGTGTGTATTTGTGTATTTTGTGGGAACTATAAATGGTCTTATGTTCACAAATCAGCCTAAGTACAATATTTGTTTGAGTTTCTTTGTTAGCTCTTGATCTTCAGACCACTGTATTGGCCTTGACACATCAGAGCCGATGAAATCACGCTTTAAAGAAACCCACTGACATACAGGACGGGGGTAAAGGGGGGGTATTTATATTTATTGAGTTGTTGATTTCTATTTACTTAAGCTTGCTTGTTCTCTGTTTAATTACAAAGGATAAAGGAACCAGATCAATGCCACCGAATAAATGAAGTGAGGCATATTTTGAGAGGGGAGTATCGAGCAGAAACACTTCTGGCTGCGTTTCGCTGCTTCGTGACCCAAGTTGAGCTGGAACCACATGGGGAAAGTGGACGGAGTACAGAGAACATACCACAAAACAAAGCAACGCGGCCATGAACCCAGATTGAAGGGTTTGATTACGCTAATTTAGCTGCTCTGAATGTGCTTATTTTCAGGCCATTTCAACTACACGTCACATGCTCTCCCATAACCCCGAGCTGGAGCCTTTTTTAATTTGCTGTGCGTGTTGAATCAGAATCATCAAACTTACCAAACCACCAGACTTTCATATAAAAATGAAAAAAAATGTTGTTGCTGTTGTAAAATGCTTAAAGGTATAACTAGTGGGTTTTGTCAGCTGTTTTTTTAAATGCAACTTATGCTGCTTATCACCAGTTTAAAGCTTCTGGTGGTCCAACATTGCTTATCTGGTAACTCGTCGCTAAATTTTATAAAAACCAGCACTCATGCTGCACAAAGTTTGACGCCCAGAAACGTCCCAAACAGAGCAAAATAAGAAAATCTGTGCAGATGGGAAAGGTTCCTGCAGATACAAACACCATCACACACTTCTACCAGGTCATAAGTGATGATTAAGAGAGATTTACACTCTGTTTTTACTGTTTTTTTACTACTTGTTATGCCTTTAATAAGTTGAATGTACCCATATTATTGCCTTCTATCCAAATGCTGCAGAATGAATTAAACAAATTGTTTGCAATTTAGGGAAATCTACTTTCTTTAAAAGTCACCAAGAGTTAAACGAAAGGATTGATATAACTCTAATGTGCAGCTAGATGGTTAGCTTAGCTTAGCATAAAGGCTGGAAACGGGTGGAAACAGCTAGCCATGGCTCAGACTCTTGATGACCAGCATCTCTGAAGCTCACTGACTAACATGTTTGCATCTTCTTTGTTTAACCTGCAGAGTTTAAAAATGACACGAGATTTTATCGACTATTTCTTGGAAATGGTGCCGGTTTTTTGGTCATGCTGCGCCGACGATAAGACTCCAGGAAGTTTCTGAAACCACAAAGCGTCATTCTCACACTCTGGTCTTTGCACAGATAAACTGACAGGATACAACGGGATTATTAGCGCAGTATTTAGTGTACAGACATAAGAGGAGTATTCGATCCTCTTGGCGAGAGAGAGAGAGAGAGAAAGAGAGAGAGCAAGGGAGTGAGTGTTTTTTCCTAAATGTCGAACTATTCCTAATGTGTTTGGAGGTAAGTAGCCAGTTACTTAGAAGATTTCATTTGGAGATCTCTCCACTGAGTCCTGCCCTCCTCCTCCTCCTCTGCTCGGTCATGGAGTGGGCCCTCTCTATCTGCAGATAATCTGAACTCTAATCTCTCCTCATCAGTTGGCTCAGCTAACTGAATATCGTCCCACACACACATATGCAGCAAAGCGAGCACCGTATCACACACACACAAAAAAAACAGCAGACGAGGCCGCACTTTACTGCAAATCCCAATCTGAAGTTAACCCGCCATGTTGAATGTGTTTTTTTTTTTTCCACAGGATGAGCGAGCTTCATTATGAGGCACCGTGGTCTCCTTTTCATCAGGGTGAGATCACCCCCGTGGGGAGTATCAACACTGCGAAGCCACATCTGACGCTCTCTTGTCCCTGTTTAAACATTGAAACAGTGTTCTGCCATATTGTTGCAAGCCGCTGTTTTTCTTCTTCTTCTTCTTCTTTTTTTTGGAAACTGCCACAGGACTGGAAGATCTCAGCGGAGAGAGAAGATGATCAATTTCAGAGGGAACACCCCCCCAACAGCTCCCTGACCCCTCCACCTCCTCCTCCTCACTTCAACTAGCCATAATTATTTTCTAAAAGAGCTCCAGAAATAAAAAACACACAGAGTAATTTCTCTTGCCCAGTTATGAAAAGCTCATTAAAACAGGCCTGGAACAAACAAAGCTTTTCCTGTGAGGCCCCCCTTTTCAAATCCATTTCATAATTTCCCACTGTTTTAATCATTTATATCAATTAATCATTCCTTGGTGGAAAAGATATTCTTCACCATCTTCTATGGGTTTTTTTTGTTCTAGTGAGCGAGAGGCTTGATGAGGGTGTCAGGAGAACGTGGCTCAAACCAAGGTGGACTAGCTTCGGCTCTGCCAAAAGGGAAATCAGCTTGATGCGGCACAATCTCTTTGGAGCTGCGAGAATAATTAAACAATTAAAGTCAAGAAAAAGATCATCTTTATACATGTGATGTCTTTCTAATGAAGCCGGGGGCATCTCATAATGAAGCTGTTTTGTCATGTAAAACCACTCAGTGAAACCCGGTGAATCTGCAGCAACTTTTTTCCCCTTTTTCTCCGCGGCAACTTTTCTCCAATAGCAACACTTTTTTTTTTCTATTTCTTTTTTTTTTCACTTGAGAGCTGAAGACGTCACTTGTTTTTCTGAACAGGCCTGAGCTGCCACACTGCAGCACCTCGGCCTCCAAAACCGAGGAGGGACCCCCTTCTCTTCCAACATGTCAGCACCACATTATTCTTATTAAAAGGTGTTGCAATCGCCTCCGATTTATCTTTTGAAGCCTCAGCATGCAAAAAAAGGAAAAAAATCATAATAAAACCGCGAGGCTGAATGAATTAAGGGATCTCAGCCAAATCGAGGTCTTGCAGATTAGCCTTAATAGGTGTTGAAACCAATGACCTGAGGCTTAATGAGGTTGTAAACGACAGCAGGCCTCGCTGCGATTACTCTCAGTGACGGACGATGGCGCCACCACGCAGCTATTTAAGGCAGCTGATTTTTTTTGTTTGTTTTTTCCCAGAGGTTGGAGTCACCCTCGGTAAACTGAGTAGTTATTGAATGTCAACTAATTAAAGTGGAGACGTGACATGAATGCAGCGCGCCAGATGTTGCCACGCAGCTAAATAAATAAATAAAACTAAATAAAATAAATTGAATTGAATGAAAGCAGCCACTTTTACGACGATGATGACACCCTTTGTTGTGAATATCACAGAGATTATAAATATAAATTACATATAAATGACGTAATGGCAGCCAATCAGACGTGACGCGCGCTGTTAGAATAAAGCTTATTTCTAAGGACGCGCTCCTCTCATCGCTCCGCCGCGGCTCTCGCTCCTCGCCGGTCCCGTCTCCCGTCTTCGCCGCGCACCTCCGGTTTCCATCCATCCTCTGAGCCCATTGGCCGCCCCCCCCCGTCCCTATCCCCTCCCTCTTTAAATGAGCTGCGCGCGGATTGGCCGCGTCTGCGCCTTCGTCACGCGGCTAAAAGGGTTTTTTTACTGGAGGTTTCTTCCTGTCAGCGACACATGTAGAACAAGCAGCTAACGGGACCCGGGAGCAGACCGGAGGACAGTCCGTTACAGCCTCTCCTCTCTTCTTCTCCTCCTTCTTCTCCTCCTCCTAATCTCGCCATAACGCGCCTCTCGCTCCGGGGACGTTCACACGCCGCAGACTCTTTGGTTTGGTTTGCGCCTTGCGATGGACTCCTTTTGTTCCGGGGAAAGCGAGAGCAGGCAGATCTGCGGGGCAGCGGCGGAGAAACGGGGACCGTCCGGTGGAAATACTATCTGATAACTCCATTTGCTCTCGTGCGCTGCGCCGCGAGCGTCCGGAGCGCGCGGAGCCGCAGGGGCCGAGCGAGCGTGCGCCTCGGTGCGTCCTCCACTTCTTTTTCCTCCTCTGTGTTTTTATTTTGTTTTATTTTTTACTGGAAGGGTGCTGTTGTACCTGTTTACCTGCTTTCAACTTTTTTTTTTTGTAAGCAGCCATTACACTCAAAAGAGAGAAACGAGGTGGGTGTCTGCTCTGCATGCTGACATTTCTGGTTTATTCTCTCTAATTATAGCCGCTCTGCTTCTTCTCCTCCTCCTCATTCTCTCTTTCCTTTTTGTTTTTTCTTTCTTTTTTTAAGGGAATGATATTTGATAGCCTGTGTCGACATTATCCTCCTCCTCCTTCTTTCCTCTTCATCTTCTTCTTATCCTCGAAATTACCCCGCAGTAACAGCAGTGTGATGCCACATTTCTTTTATTTGTCATTACAAAAGCAGCAGACCTTTTAGCACATGGCTGCCTCATATGTTCTCTCTCTCTCTCTCTCTCCTCCTCTCTCTCTCTGTTTCCATGACTTGGTCTCTGCGCCCAAATTGCCTGCCCGTGTAATTACTTGAGTTAGCCCATTTAAGTTAAAAGCCACCCCCCCCTCTCCCTCCCTCCTCCTCTTCTTCTTCCCCTCCATCCCTCAGTGGAGGAGAAAAAAACAAAAAGAAACTCCTCTCTGAATGAAACTTGACGATGGTCCGTCTTGTTTATCCAGGGAGTCACTTTCAGGTCGGCCTTTTGATTCATCTCCTTTTAGATTTAATCAGCACTAAGGTACTGTGGTTTGTCCCTAAGAGCCATCGCTAATGGGCTTACTGAATGCTTTTCTGTGTCCCCCCCTCCCTCTTCCCTCACTCACTCACTCACCCCCACCCTCTCTCTCTCTCTCTCTCCACCCCCCCACCAACTCTAATTAGCCTACCTGCCTTTCAACAAAGATTTGGCTGTATCCGTGCAGAGTCTGCCCGATGAAAATTGGAGAGGATTACATCTGAAAGAGCTCACGTTCATTTCTGTGTGTGAAACCAAATGCCCGCGTTTGCATCGACAATCGAGTTAAATATTTGGTGTTATAAGTTCAGATCGTCAGGTCAAACCCACCCCCCTCCCCTGCCCTCCCTCACACCCTCCTCCACCCTCCAGGGAGCATCAGGTGCCTGTAAACACAGAACCAGCAAACTGTTCTCACACGTCAGGTTGTGCATCCTTTGTGGTTCTCCTTCGTTTGTGGGTTTCATTTCTGCAAAAAAAAAAAATCCACCACCTCCCTGCTGTCCACGCTGCAGCAGGCCGAGGAGAAGTATTAAAAAAACGTCTCTGGACGGCTCAACAAAAGCCCGAGCTGCTGCATGATTGTTCCTCTCGGCTCCTCTCGGTGTTGTCGGTCAACAGATGTCCGTCACAAGAGGTCCAGAGGAGAAGCAACAGCGCGGGGATGAGGCAGAGATCAAGGGCAGATTAGTTCACTAAATGACTCGTAGTGTCTCTCCTGCAGCAGGACTGGGGGACTCGGATCTTTTTCCTCTGTGAGATCAGCTTTTTGTGCTTTAGCTGCAGCCGTTTAAAAGACCATGCTGATGCAACGAGATGTGTGAGGGGGGAGTTTAAATTTGAAAACAGATACATTCACTTGTGGTCTTCTGTAGGGACCCAACATAACCCTGCGACCCTTCCCGAGCCCTGACCCGACTCTATGAAACAACCCTCCCCTGGTAAAAGTACGGGCAGCCGCCTTGTGGGTGTGACGTGCTCGACCAGTGGACTGTTAACATCTCCTCCTCCTGTGTGTGTTTGCAGGGACGATGGTGAATCCCGGAGGCAGCAGCCAGCCACCCCCGGTGGGCACAGGTTCTCTGTCCTGGAAGCGGTGTGCAGGCTGTGGGGGCAAAATCGCAGACCGGTTCCTCCTTTACACCATGGACAGCTACTGGCACAGCCGATGCCTCAAGTGCTCCTGCTGCCAGGCCCAGCTGGGCGAAATCGGCACGTCGTGCTACACGAAAAGCGGCATGATCCTCTGCAGAAACGACTACATCAGGTGAGGAAAAGACTTTAACTTCAGATTAGCACTCATTTTCAGGAGATTTTCTTCATCGTTTACCAGATTATGTGACACAACTGCTGCTCAAATGTTAGAATTCATTCATTTTACATGAATGTTTTAGAAAATTGTGATAACTTTGCTTTTAAAAGTCCTGTAATGTGTTAAGAGAGGTTATTAAATCAAGTTAGAAACTGACTAAAAACAGAGGTCTTTACTGCTCATGCGATGGTCAGCTCATTGTTTGGGCTTGTTTCTGCAGAACATGTGTCTCAGATTGTACTAACATCATCAGCGCTCATTAAAGCGTCCTGGTTGAAGCGTCCCTGCTCTGCCCTCAAACAGGTCAGACACGCTGCCATGTTGACAGCGCACAAAGCAAAAAGAGTTGCTCTGCAGGCCGTTTGCATTTTGCTGTTCATGGTCAACTGAAGGACAGAAAATTGGTCTTGTAAGATTTTTGTTTGCTCTGCAGGACACGAGCACGCTGCCTCAGTTTATGGTCTTTTCTTTACGTAACAGAAAAGCACCTTTTAATTAGCAAAGAGAACCTTTTTAAATAATCTAGTAGGTGTGCCAGACACCCAACCAGAGCTTACTGATGACACTCTCCTTCTGGTAATGTGGAGCAGTTTGATGTGACACCGCACTTTACTGAAACTTCTTTCTAGAATCACCCTGAGATGCAAGACTGGTATTGATTTTTTTTTTTACCCTAATAATGAAGTCTTTTGTCTGTTCTTCTCTAAGCAAGATGTGTTTTTGGAGTTGCATTCTCAAAAGTGTGCTAAAAACACGTGCAAATTCACATGTTTGGGTACGGTTCATTTCTTTGGCATTAATAATCGAAAAGATGGAACTGCACCAGAGTCAACATGAACGTGCATCGCTGATGTTAAATCTGCACGGATAATTCAAAATCTAAAGTGTGCCTGTGCACTCTCACACCCACCTCATAAAAAGGATGAGGAAGTCAATGGGGTACTTCATTCATAATGGGACTATAACGTAATTAAAATTGGAAAGGGTGTGTGTGTGTGTGTGTGTGTGTGTGTGGGGGGTGGATACACCTTTCCACTTGTAATGAGAGCATGCTTGGTGGAAGAGCTAAAACGCATATTATGGAACCACGAGATCTCTGTAGAGATAAAGATGGGAGCGAGGGGAAAAAAAAAAGAAAAAACATCTGACAGTGAGTCTACACAATTAAATGCTTTAATTATAGTCCCCCTCCATTTCCTTTAGTCCTGATGGGTTTTATCTAATGAGATCTGGTCCCTGGCTTGTATCCGCTCCCAATGACGTGTCCGAAATGAATGAGAGCCACACTGCAAACAAAACATTTAATTAACCAAATTGGCTTTTGAGAGAGAGCAAGAGAGAAAGACAGATAGAGAAGAAGGATTATTATTGCGAAGGCCATTTGCCGTTGTTTTTTTTTTTTCTCCCCCCTCCCTCATCTTAAAGTGGCAGACTCATTTTTTGTAATAGACTGCTGAACTGCCCATATGAAGGTACGTTTTTAAGCTGCAGCTCCAACCTTATGTTAATACAGCTGATATGAAAACGCTCAAATGTGACTGATCGGGAGTCGTCATGTCACTGCTGTAATGAGATGTTAACATCTCAGCGTGGGCGGGCACCAATCTCCCATCAATCATGCGGGAATTTCACCAAACATTAGCCACCACCACCAAAAAAAAATAAAATAAGCCTCCAACTCGCAGCCAAAGTTGTGTTTGCTGTGGGGATCATGTTGTTTTAAGCTGGAGGTGATATTATTTCTGTGGGCTGCTAGTAGAGGGAGAATTAATTTACTTGTGGCTGCTGGATTCAGGGAGAATGCTGTCCCCTTAATTGAATAAGCCTAGGTAATTAAATGGCACTTTTCCAATAGAACGTGTGAGGTAAATCTAATAGTTGGTTATTTAATATCACTTTGAAGTCTGCCCACTCAAGCACTATGACAGCACAAGAGAATGTGAACTATTAGGCCAGGGAAAAAACCGGGATCTCAGAAATTAATTAAATCGCATGCAATTTAGGGGAAACGTTTATCTTGATTTGTCATAACAGAATTAATTCAAGGCCTTCAATTCACTTGGGGCCAGATCTGTTACTCTGAATTAACCAAGTGTAATTTGGCTGATCCCCCCCTCCCCACTTTGACCACCACCACTGCTGCCACCGCCGCCACCCTCCCACCCCAACACACACCTCCCCATCCCCTCTCCCCAAAAACACACACACAACGCAGATCCACGCGCACCCTTCCTCATCCTTGCAATCTCTCCCCACCCCGTCCCCGGCCCCTCCACCCTTTTCTCTAATGCAGCTCTTGCCATTATGCAAAGCCCCGCTTCAGTATCAATATGGCCTAGTGCTTTTAAGGTGCTTTGGCTGCTGATGTAGAGAGGCATTTTTAATGGACTGTGTTGCAGAAATCATTGTTGTGGGGGTAATTTTACCCTACTCAAAGGCCTCGGTGAATGAGGTCTGCATTTACCAGACAGCCCAGCAGTAAGCCATGCTATATTTCACCTGGCAGTCAGTGCTGAAATGAAATCCAATAGTCGTTGCCTATGTAGACAACAGACAGCTCCAAATGTGTTGGGGTTTTTTTTGTCTCTTATTTAATTTAATCAGACACGTTGGTCGTAGCAAAGTCAGATCCACAGGGAGGAGAGCAGATAAATCAAGGTAAAGCCATCCTCCAGAAACATGGTGAGAACCGCTGATTTCTTCAGGAGAAAAAAGCTGAAACCAGATGTGTCATTGCAATTAAAGAGTCCCATGGCCTTAATTATACTGACCCGGGGTGTCCACTTCACCTCGGCGCTGTAGTTCACTGGCAGAGGAGGCCATTAGAGCCCAGGTTCAAACCGATATAGCAACTTAATTGAGCACCTAAAGGCTCCGGTTCCTTAAATCAAATACTATCAAGAGCTATCCGCTGGTAAAAGAATCAGCCTGCTGCGAGTCCGTGGTGCAGTCTTTGTTTCAACACCTCTCAAACGCAGAGGAAACTCCGCCAGGAATACATTGAAGGAGTGAGGAGTAGGAACATATTTTCAATTTGAGCAAAGTTTGAGTTTCGGATGCGAGGCGGCTTTGATATGCAGAAACGTATCGGCGCTGGGAGGCGACGCACGAGCGCAAGAGTCCTAAAGCGCGGCCTATATGTTCATTTCCACCGTCATGTTTGTCCCAGTGAAAGCGGAGAATTGGCAGTGTTGTGACGACGGTCTCCAGTTAATTAGTTTCTGAAATTGAGTTTTGATGGAGCCTTTCCAAATGATGCCAAGACAAAATTTGCTTCTGCCTAGGCCGTCTTATTGAAAGCCATTTCTGTGTCCCTTTGCAAAGAGCTCTGGCTTGTTTGTTCGTCAATATATCTAACAACTGCTCGGGTTATGGTTGGACTGGTAGAAGCGTTTACTCGATCCGTCTCAGCATGAATTTGTTAAATACTTTGAGTAAAATTGTCCTTAAGAACATCTGAACAGAAAAAAATGCACTTTTTTTTTTTTTGCCTCGCTAATTTTTTTTAAAGCCAAACAACTTCATCTGATGCGCACACACACACACCCCAGTGTTAACCACTCCCCCCTATCCCTTTTATTTTTCCATCCCTCTCTCCCCTTCTCTCCGGAGCATGTCAGATGCCGTGGTCTTATTTGATTGCTTAGGAAAAGTGCAGTGATAGAGCAAACACCCGGTGAGATATGATGACAAATGGGTCCAGATCCCAGTAAATTACTTTCTGCTCAAATCGAAATTTCATTCAGTTTGCTGCTCACCGAGATGAAGTAATCTAAATTGTGGACTCAGAAGGAAGATAGAAGGGAAGCTGGAGCAAGCATTTCATTATCAAGAGGCAGAGAGAGAGAGAGAGAGAGAGAGAAGGTTAGGGACGAAAGAGATGAGCAGAAGCAAATCTAAAGTGTTGACACCATGATTGAAAAGGTTAACCCATGCACATTATATATCAACCCGAGTAGCTACGGGTTTCTAATGGAAACACGGCACTGACAGAGCATTCACAGGAGTCCTAATGGCAAAAGCACTATGTCTCCGCCTGGATGTACAATCAAATCCTCTTAGGTCCTGATTGCTTATGTTCCAGGTTATTATTAGGCTGCAAAAAAATGTGCAGCAAAAGTAATATGCAGTTTCAGCGTCAGATTCTTGTGGAGAGCAGGGTGCTGGAGGATTCATTTTTCCATCGATATTGTGATGATTTTTTCTATTTCTTTATTCTCTTTCTCTCTTTTTTTCCCTCTCTCTGTGTTTTCCCTTCAAGTTAGAAATGGAGCCGGGGAATAGTGACTAAATGTAGTTTTCACTCGGCAGACGAAAGTGTGGATGCCACAGTCCATTACGCAGGCCTCAGTCTACGCAGATGCACACGGTGGTCCCATGCTAACTCTTCTTCTTCTTCTTCCTCTTCCTCTCTTAGATTATTCGGGAACAGCGGAGCTTGCAGCGCCTGTGGTCAGTCCATTCCAGCCAGTGAACTGGTGATGAGGGCGCAGGGCAATGTGTACCATCTCAAGGTAAAGTTTCCTCTGTGAAGCTTTGAGCTGGAGGAAGTAAGAGATTATAGTCATTTAATTAGAACGAAACATCAAGAGAAATCTGAATTTAAAGTACATTTTTATGATCAGTTTGGTCGTTAGCAGATCGAAAATGCCAAACATGATCATTTTCCAGCTTCTTAATTGATGATTTTCTTTGTTTTATTCGATAATAAATTAAGCATCTTTGGTTTTGGACTGTTGGGCAGACAAAACAAGACGTTTGAGCATGGGCTTAAATCAATCGTGATAACTTATTTTGTCACAATTTATGGACCAAACCATCCAGCTGTTATACCTGTTATACCTAATAAGTCATACCTGTATTTTCCATCTTTACCTTTACCTTTGCTTTAAGGTGTTGGTACATAACGGGATTGAGCGCCACCACGTGATCCTCAGGCCTGGTTGTTGATCGGTTATATCTCTGCCCCCCCCCTTTTTTTTTTTGCAGTGCTTAGTGCTTCACATGTTCCACCTGCCGGAACCGGCTCGTCCCCGGGGATCGGTTTCACTACATCAACGGCAGCCTGTTTTGCGAACACGACAGACCCACGGCGCTCATCAACGGCCATTTGAGCTCGCTGCAGACAAACCCACTACTGCCCGACCAGAAGGTAAGAGGGTGAAGGGGGGGCTCTCTGGTGTTTTCGGGGTTTAACGGGGCAGCAGGCTGAAAACTTCCCAGTAAAGGACAAGTCTGTAAAAGCTTGTCATCAGTCAGTCGGAGTCATTAGCAGGAAAAGAAAAACATCTGTAATTTCCACGCCGACATTATTCACTCTGTTTATATTGATGTCGTCGATTCAGCTCCACTGCAAGGCATGCGGTGGATATTAAATCTTACAGAGCAGAGATGAATTTTATTTTTAGACAGCCAATGGATTTTTCCATCATTCTTGTTGGAGGACACGCACTCAGAAAAATCTGTATTAACCGTCAGCACAAAACATGTAAAAATGATTTTTTGGGGGTTTTTTTGTGCCGCCGTCCTCACACTCGGTTTGTTATGAGCAGATACATATTTGACTCATCTTGAATTTATTTGCTGTCCTGAGCCAGACTTCCAATTGTGCTGAAAACGACACTTGCCGCCCTTAATGGCAAGTGTTTAAAACAGCATTTGACTACAGTATCAACAAGACTGGGATCACCTGGGCTAAGTTATTACTCCAAGGCCAAAAATATGTATCCAGGGCCCGAGGTTGAACACAGACAGCGAGCTGCAGCAGCCAGTATATCATGAAAGCTGTCATCATGGCTTTCCCTGATTTGATCTTGATGCCTCCAGTGAAAGCAAAACAGAAGGCCTAATCATATACGAAGGATAACTTCATTCTTCAGGATAGCTTCATTCTGCCCGCAGGAGATATAATCATTTTTGCCTCACAACAAGGAGCTTTATTGATACCTTGTCTGCACACACAGCACACACAGAGATATGGGAGGTGTTTGGAGTGTGTCAGAGTCTGACTGAAAGAGGAATTATATTGTTGGGAGCATGCATTTCACCTTGAGTGGTTTTGTGAGTAGAGGAGAGGTAGAACTCCATTAAGCCCCCCCTCTCCTCCCTCCCCCTCCACCACTCCACCTCCCTTTCACCCTCCCTCCACGTCACGGGCCTTTTAAGGGCTTGTCACGTCTACAAATCAGCTCTTAGAGCTCTTAGAGCTCCTCACATTTAAATTGAAAGCCGTTGCATTATCTAGCTTAATTTTAAATGTCTGTTTAAGTCCTTACTCCCACCCCCAATGTCTCTTGTAGCATGGCTGGTGTAGTAAATATGAGGCCTCATTGTTTATTTATGCGCTAACATCAATTGTAGTGAAAAACCGCTGAATTATTGATGCTAAAATGCAATCTGAATATTGGCCCTGGCGCTTTAATTATAGCAGAGAGAGAATTATTAAATAAACAGAGACACATCACTCAGTGGGAACAGTCTCGGGATGCTTTTGTTATCTCGGTGAGTGAAATAAGGAGAATTATCCTGCCGCTGAAGCACTTTATCACACAGACGTTCCTTTTGCTCCGACACGATTTGGGCGGCCTCAAATAACACAGACGTACAGTAGGAGAACAGCTCCTCAAAATCAATATACCTCATGTATCCTCAACAGCAGAATGTAGATTGAATGTAGAAAGACGGCGGGGAGGAAAATGAAGCAGTCACCGCTCACACGGAAACGCGGGGTTATCTCCTGACCATTGTTTTGATCATGTGCGATTTTGCCTCGACATAATTGGTGTCGTGCGCGTTCGTGGCGTAGAACATTTGATGCTCGTTTATTAAGCTTTCTTCCCGGCTTCTTTCTAATCTCTTTGTTCGGAACAGACAAATTACCTCTCACATACGGAGCTGCTTTGACCCAGGGGAGTGAGACCCTCCCAGCGTCAGTCACTTTAATTAGCCCCCAAGTAGGAGTTTGCAATTACTAATAGACTGGAGCCCTCCTAGTGATTTGAGGGATGAAGGGAAAAGTAAATCGCCTCTAAGAATCATGAAGAAAAATAAGCAAAAAAACCAAAACATTTTCCTGTTTCACAGGACTGAACACCTCCTGCAGTTATGTTGGAGCGTGGTTATAATTATACCAAAGAGAATCGCTTCATGGATACACTTTTAAGTTAATGCAAAGTAAATGGGACACCAGATGGTTTTCAAAGCCTGGCTGATCAATAAATTAAACACTGGAGCTGGTGGAAAGTTGATTTATCTGGGTGAAAAATTCATGGCATTATACCCTTCATGACGGCACACGTTTTTTTAAAATGTACTTTTTTTTCTCTCTCACTATTCAGGTGTGTTAGACGGGAGCCGCGCAGGAAGCAGGATGTGTGCCTTCATTTTAGCCCTTATTCATTGTCACCCGAGACAGCGTGGATCAGCAGCACCCCGGCCTTTTAGCTGCCCTTTGCCCCACAGGAATCCTCTACCCATCTTACCAGTAACCTGACTTTTTTTTTTTTTTTCTGCAAACCCATGCCCGACGCTCAGCCTTCAACCTTGGCTTTTCCCCAGATATGGGTGGATACTTGCACTTAACGCACCTGAATCGGGATGCTGAGGACTCCGTGACCTTGGAATAATAATAATAATAATAATAATACTAATAAAAAAAGAAAAAAAAGAAGACCGATCAGAATCCAAGGGGACTCTTCAGAGAGAGAGAGAGAGAGCGAGAAACTTAAATAACACACAAGAGGATGTTGTGACTGAAGTGAGGGGAAGAGAAAAAAGACAAGATAGAAGATGAGGTGAAAGAGATGCAGACTTTTCAACGCTGCATATTTGTTTAAAGACATTTGGGGGGAAAACCGGGACCTTTTCATTTTTCCTCTCTTCCTTTTCTATCCTCATTTCCCAACAACATGGTGTTTCCACTTTATATATTTTAAGTGTTGTCAAAGGGGAATGTGTTTTTTTTCTTTTGTGGTGTGTATATATATATATATATATATATATATATATATATATATATATATATATATACATATAAACATATATATATATAAATATATAAAAACGATGGGGTTTTAAAAAAAATCTGTGGCTTTTTGTGGAAAACAAATCATGAACACTCTCTTGGTGTATTTGTAAAACTACCATGTATGTACAGTATGCATGTAAATGTCGTTGTCCAGGCGTGCTACAGCTACAGTACATCCGACCCTCTGCACTCGGCTCCAGTCCCCCCCCCCAACACCCCTCCCTCGAAACCTGAACCCATTGCAAACAGAAGAAATTTGCTCATAGTCAGTAATGTAGAGATCATCACCAACATATAAATGCTGAATGAAAGAGAAATTTATTTGTGATATTTTCCGAGACATTTGCTCCAGTATGGTGTATTTAATTAATAAAAATATTGAAGATTTAAAAGCCTCCTTAAATTCATTGTAAAGCTTCAAAGTTGATGCTTGCTAACCTTGCATTTGTGAGATTTCTACCTCGCGCACTTAGCATTGTGATGATGTCTTGACGCCCTTGTTTTCAGCGCTGACACATTTCAGAGGCATCTTTTCATCTGAATTACATAATTACTACAAGATCCCATTTCCTAAGTGGCCGCAAATTCATCTTTCATGCAAAAAGCCTGATATTTAGTGTGTGACTCGTCTGTCTTCCACCATTGAAAATCCTCTGTTGAGGATCCTGCAGTGCTGCCAGTCAAGTTTCCAGCCTTGCAGTCATCAAGGCGCATGATGAGCGTCTAACTGAAGATGGATAAACATGTATCCTCTCTTTCTGTTCAAATGACCGTTTGCTATTCATCACTCTAATACCTGACAGAAATAGAGGAAAATGTCCCTTTGAAGATTCAATTACTGCAGAGAGGGAGAGAGGTGTCTGTCTTTGGCAGGCACAAATTGAATGGGCTATTTGCAGAACAAATTGGTGTTTGAAGTCCTTGCAAGACCTAATAGGTCTGAAGGAGGAACCCGGTAATGGCTGATGCGCTTATCAGTGGAGTCTGGGCCCCTCATGAGCCCGCTGCTGAAACAATGCTGCTGTACAGGATGAGACTACCATGCAACCAAACAAAGGAATAAACACGTTTGTGTTTTAACATGGACCTGAAATGCTACGAAAATCTCCCAAAGAAACATCTGATCTGAATGTCAGTGTATCTAAAGCGTCTCCTGAAGTATTTTTCACAGGTTGGATACTTAACTTGAGTTTTGATTATTGTGGATATTTCCTCACATCGTTGAAATCAACACTTTTAACACAATTTCCATAATATCCATGAAATCTACATACATTTCAACTGCAATTTCTTCATTGTTTGAGCAGGATTTTTATATATGAGTCAGCACATAGAAGGTTTTTATGTTTTTTATGTCGCAGTAAGTGTGAATAAGAAAATGAATGATGGCTGACTGCCATTTAGCCGCTTCAGTTTCAGGGTCCTCGTATTGTTCGTGGACATCGATGCTGCAGAAGGTTCATACATTCAAAGAAAGCATCTCAGAAATATAATTTGCTCTGCATCTGGGAAAAGTTGCCTAAGAGCTTTCCAAAACGCACGGATTAATGTTTCAGGATCGTGTTTGGACAGGAGTCTCCTTACTCCTGCAATATTTTTTTAGATGATAAAAGGCCGATGCTGTAACTCATTTGATGTGACGGCTAAAATTCAGATCCCAGTCCAAGACAACACCCAGGTTTCTGGCCAGGCTCGCTCGCAGTTTGTTGGAGATGAATTAAGAGTTAAGGTGTGCGAAACCGGCCAAGCTCAACGCCTCAGCAAACGGTGGCAACGACATAAAGAAACAAGCGTCTTAATTTAATATATTTATGACAGGAGTTTGGACGATGCATGCAATTTTTTTTAAGAGCTAACAGTTTCGTTTCCACACTCACCTGACATGTAGGCTGGGGAATGAACGTCTCTCTTGGAGCTGAATCTCATTGCAGATTTACAAAAGCAATATGGTCGGATTTATAAAAAAATAAAACAATCTCCAGGGATAATTCTGCTTTTGCACGTGACATTTAAATGGAGCTTTGGCTGGAGGCTCTATGAACCACTTAAAACTGGAATTTCGTTGATGGGGGGGCGGGTTAGCTATGTAAACATCATCATAATGTAGTTAGCATTAATACTTAGATGACTGTGAAATGCTTCAAAAACATCATCCTCATTTAGCTTAACTGCTGCATTTGATTTATGGTCTTTTAGGATGATTTTAGTGTGAATTATGAAACACGTTGTAGTGGTTGACGTTTCGAAGCTCATTCCACTTTCACCTGCTTATTAAAGGACTCTCAGGCCAAAGAAGCCTTTTGAGTATCAGATTTTTAAAAAATGAATTATCCTTTAAGTTGATTTTGGGTTTGATTTTGCTTCTAAGTGACCTCAGTAATCCACATCATAACAACGCTATTTCGTGCTACGCTAACGTTGGCCTTTTCCATTATGAAATCCGCTTGCTTCCATTAAGCTGTTTACTCACACACACACACACACACACACACATTAATATATGTAAGCTGCAACACATGTGACGCTTTACACGCATATTTCCTTTTTCAAAATAAACTTATTGAACAAGTTAAAAAAGACTGATTTAAAAATACACTATTTACACATAATCCATATGTGAGAATTTGCTTTGATGTGGCAAACTGGAGTGAGGCCTAATGGATCTCACCCACAACAATGGAGCACACTTAAATGGCATGTCAGCCTGAGGGAAATCACTTTGCTTCAACTCTAGCTCCTTCCTGCTCTCACCGGGGAGTCTGCTGATGCACCACAACTGGATTACTTATGATTAGTCACCTTGTATTTATTTGTAATTACTTTACGTCTTCATTTGGGCCACGAGTTTTTGATTATCATTCATCTCGGTGCGATCGGGGGGTGTTTTTTTATGGAAGAGTTGATGTTGTGCTGAGCAAAAACTTAAACTCAGAAATCTGCCAAAGTAGTTTTCTGTCTTTTTGTTTACTGCAACACCTTCCAGATGCTTCATAATAATAACTTCAGCACATTTTATAGATTTATTTATTGGACGGTGTAAATGCTTTATGACCTGGGAAGAGGCAGCGTTTTTGTCTAAACCTCCATCGTTTAGTCTCCAAAATCATTAACTGAACCAAAAACTTCTATTTAATATTAATAAATTAAATTATATATTATACTACTTTGCCTTCTGTCATAAGCTCCATCCATCCAGCTACAGCCTTGCAACTGTACTGAACACTTTGCATTTTATTTTGGTGAAAGTGTCGAAGAAAACACAGCCAACTTTGTTCTGATGACAAGATTGGAAATAATTAAAACAGCATGTCTTGATGGTTTTACATCAACAATGGAAAAAGAAATGACTAAATAAAGTTTGGCTTTATTTAGTCATTTCGTTTTTAAGGGAGAGAAGATCAATTCTCTTTGTGTCGTAAACTAAATTTAGAGCTGGCACAATAATGGTAAAAAAAAGGGAGATATAAAGCAAAAAGACCTTCTGATAAATGTTAATATGCTGTTTTAAAAATAAGATTTAGTAAACTTGGTTGCCTGTTGGTGTAGTTCAAAAAGTTTGTCATTGCAGTCAAAAAACTGTTCAGCTGACATGAATTATTTTTTGGACCGGAGGATAAACAACAAAGAGACAAAACATTAAAGCTCCTGAAATCTTGGGATAACGTCCATTTTTTTTCTGCAACATAAAACACTAAATACACTAAAATCAAAATTGGAGTTTGTGAATAAAGATCCATTAAAAAACACAACATGTGGGTCCTGATGAGGTAAACAATGCCACGACTGTGAGAAAGTTTTAATTCAAATGCTGCTAAAACTAAAATATATGACATCACTTTTGTCCAATTAAGCCCCGCCCACTTCGAGCCAGTGCAAAAACCTGAAAAAATCTAAAATCTCCTTTAAAAAGCCTTTAAAGTGGTTGCTTTTCTAACAGCAGGTCCAGCTGTGCACTGATATTCTCTAACGCTGCAGCCTGACGGGGTTGATTTAAGAGTTAATTTCAGGTTTTCTCCTGTTTCCTCAAATGTACCTAAAACGTGCTGTTTTAGCCATTTCCTGTATTTCTTAAATAGAACTTCCTCCGTACCATCATTCAACTTTCTTTATTTGTTCCTTCATTAGCTCATCCATCCATCTGTTTTCTTGGCTGGTCTTGATCAGATTTTGCCAAAACCTGTGAAAATTATGCATCTCACCAACGCGTTCCAGCATTTCTGTAATTACACTGATTAGGTCCAAGGGGTTTTGTCTGTTCCTTTGTTCATTTGTATCTCATAAACCATTTATCAGGTTTTGACAAAACTTGGGCAAGTGATGCGTCTCATCACCGCACTCTGGTTTCCCCAGATTATAATGATTAGGGGCAGAAACATTATAATACGAGGGTCTGGAGGGGTACTCAGTCAGGGCTATAGTGTTGGAGCATGAGCGCGGTGTTCAGTATCCGAGCTTTCAATGAAACCTGAAGCCGCTTAAAACACTATAATGGTGTGAAATGTGGTTCATAATCGTCTTGTTTCAGCTCACCATGGAATCAGCAAACAACTTAAAATAGTGCCTGGGTGCTCAGTTACTTAGCAGGGTGTTCAATAACACAGAGAGGGACATGCAAATATTGGTAAGGCAATTATTGGCGGTCATGTTTGGCCTAAAGTAGCAGGTAACTCTATCCTCTCCATTATGTATGCCGTGAACTCTGGTGCAAGGAAGGAGCACTGTTAAAGCTTTGCTTTTTGCTGTTAAAAGGCTTACCTTCTGACAAAAAGAGGCTCACTTTACGCTCAGATGTCCTTCGCAGTGGAAGTGCACTTGTAATGCAACGAGACAAACAAAGCACCTCCTGCCCTCAGGACTCTTATCTTCTTAAAGCCACATTTACTCATTGTGGAAATAGTTAACATGCAGTGATGTTTCTTGAACAAAGAAACAACAAATAAATGAATCGTCTCACATAAGCAACTTTATCTCTTTCCTGAAATAATGTCCAAAATATAATTTTATTCTTAAACAGAACTTTCTTATCGTCATCAGGAGCGACTGTTATAAGATCAAGAAATTTAATCGGTTTATAATCAAGTAACTGCACCCATCTTTTTCTCTTAAAGAAATAAATACACAAAGGGAATGGGAGCTGCTCTTTCTCCATTGACACAAATGTTTATTTCACTAGAGAATATTAATAACATGACATCTGGGCTCAGGCTGCTTTTATGAGACGTTACTGAAAAAAAAAACGCATAAATACAAAAAGGAATGAGACAGTCAACACTCATGTTATGTTTATCCCACACACACACACACAAATCTCTTCCCCTTTGGTTTGACTCTTGAAAAGCATTCCTTGTTCCATTTTCCCCATTCTCCTCAAGAATGTAGTAACAATAATAATGCATTAAGTGGGCTGAGTACTCTAAACACTCAGAGCTTCCTCTCACAGTAAGTGCAGAACCAGTTTGCCTGCTGTTGAAAGCATCTTACACAGAGTCCTACAGAGTGAAGAGTTTGCCCCCCCTCCAACTCCCCCCATCCCTCGCTTTCTGTCACACACACACTCCTACACACTGTCTGTGACTGAATGATGAGTTCAAATCACCGTCAGACGCGGGGTCTCGAACTGATTCAGATTCAGGAGCACCTCAACGTGTGATACCTGAAATATTTTTGCGCAGGCGTCTTGTGACGTCTGCAGGAAAAAAAAAGAAAAAGTCCCATCTGAGTTCCAGCGCTCGTTGTGCTGCGTGTCTGCTGGAGCCACCAGCATGGTGCAGCTCTGAGCAGGGGGTTAAATCCCCCATAAGAACACCAAAAGGTCACCAAATGCTGTTGTTTATCAGCCGTCCTAAAATGAAGCGCTGAGTGGGTAGCCTGTGGATTGATTTTAGTCCCTCTGCGCCTGCAGCATCGCAAACACACCATAATGATGATTCAAGTAAGCTTTTTGAGACAAACACTGTGAAAAAAAAGTTAAAAAAAAGAAGCAAGGATATAAGGAATTTCATTAATTGATTATTGAACTTGGTTAACTGGCAAATACTAACACAATATACAATGAGCATTTTTTGATTTACAGTGTTTTTACATGACTAGCGTGACCCTTAATTGCATCAAAATCCAATAAATTTTTTGTATTTGAGCAATAAATTAGATAAACATAATTGAAATTATCATGACAGAAAAGTTTAATTACTAAATATGGTGAAAAATGCTTCACATCAGAGACATAAATTAGGTGGGACTTAAGATATCAAGCAGATCTAGCATTAATAAATAGCCTAAATCCATTTTTCTCGTATCAACAAAAGGAAACAGCTTTCAACAATAAACTGCTGTAAACATAAAATATGATATGTTGATCTCTCGACAGAAGACTTAAATCCTACTGATTTTACTTAAAAGAGTTTTAGCATTGTGCTTCTTGTTGGAAACAGTCATTAGCTAAGTTTACATGGATACTAATATTCAGATTATAATAGCGTTTAAAGTCCAAACACAGTAAAAATGCTTCATATAAACACCTTAGTCAGAATAAACAGACCCAAACTGACTGGGGCTGGTTTAAACCTTTTCATACACTGATCAAAAATAAAAAACTGTACCACTGAAAATGATTTAACCTGATTATTAAGTTGCTCTTGTTCTTCATTATGACATAAATGCGTGAGGACGTTTTGTTTCTCCACATACGTGCTTAACCCATGACTTAATGCATGTAAACACCAGACTGTATTAGGTCACAGTAAAACAGTTATCAGAGTCACAATTTGAAAACAAAAGCATCCAAATGGCTGCAGCGGAAACAAAGATATCGTGTTTTTCATTTTTTGAGTTCTTCCCTGTCAACATTCGGGAAGACTACATAACCCACAATGCAACTCGGTCTGCAAATCTTTGGTAGGAGATTCATGCGCTTTAGACAAGCAGCAGCTAAAGCAGCCTCAAGCAGAGACAAGAAGCAGACTACAGAGGTCTGGTAACTTCATTCCCACAGATTTTTTTTTTATTTTCATGTTGTAGTTTTGAAACTTCACCAATGTCGACTCAAGTGACATCACATGAGGCGATTTATACAACTTCACATGGCTCCTTTTCCATGTAAACAGACTTTGATGTATGAAATTAGCTTAAAGATGATAAGTTTAGGTGCTGTTCACTGTAGCCACGAGGATTTTTTTTAAATTTCAGCTGCATCAGTGAATTAAATTTACTAAAGATGCATTTGCGTAACAGCGACGTTGTCCAACCACCACTTAAAACTAAACTGGATACCTGCCATGACAACTACTCAGGACTATCTACAGTATTTTTTCGGACTCCTGCAACTTTCTGTTCACGATAAGTAAGAAATGATGCTGAAATATTCTTGCACCCAAAGTCTTTCTCAGTCGCTTCCAGTCCAGATGAGCAGCTCGACAGTGCCAAGAGAGAGACGAGGAATTTCTGAGTCTTCAAAGTTGGAGCCATTAAAGAGCACTAAATCAAGTTGCCAGTTGTCTCAGCAAAGGACTGTGTGATTTGGCATTATCTTTGCAATTACAAGGAAGGGAGTAGGATCTGTGTAAGATCTCTCTGTCTATGCCCTTTATACACACACACACACACACACACATGCAAAGAGAGAGTGAGAAGATGAGCACTTCCAGGCACAGGAAATATACCTGAGGGATATCCTCTGTCTTTGATTTCATAGCTCTGCACTGCCTGAGTCTTAAATTAACTTAAATACCACAGTAATATAAAAAAAGTGGGTGGGGGCTGTGGGATGCATTTGATGCATTTTGTGTTCATCTAAGTTGAGTTATGTCCATTAATCACTGCTATTTTGGCCTGGAGTGTCATTTCATTTTGCCGCAATTGTCATATTGCATCAAGGGATGTAACATCGTGAATGTAAATAACAGATTTCACACCCGAAGACAAAAATGCAAAGCGCAAGACCTGAAAGTGAAATTCCAGCTCTACCCCCGGTCAATGACCTATACATGTAATTATGGGACCAGTTCAAGCAGCTTCAAATATACCCTGAAGAATGTCCTGAACCATCACTTCATCGCCTCCGAACTGATGTTTTTTTTTTAAAGGCTGTTTCTTCATATGTCAAAAAGATTCAGAATCTGTGACCTGAAACAGCCTGAGGAGAGCGACTTCACAGGCAGTTTCCTCGGGGACTAATGTGTTTTCAGAGCGGCGACCATCTTTTTCGCTGTTTAATGAGCTCAGTCATAAATAAATGCATGGCCTTAATTAGCCTGCGTGTGGCTCGGCGCTGGAATTAGCGTGGAGCTGCGGAGATGGAGGCTCCACGCCTGCCCAAGTTCTTCTGGAGATGGTGATCCGGGCGTGGGGAGGTGGCCTTTGAGCAGATGCTCTCGCTCTCTGCTGGTCGAGGCCTCCACGATCTCCCTCCTTTCATCTAAATCTATTAAGCGGCTTCTCACCGAGCCCTCCTTGGCCGGCGGAGGGGCTTATATCGGACAGAGGGCCAAACCTGGGCCCAACAGTCTGTTTTTTATTTTTTTTAAAGATGATTAGATCAGAATGATGAAATTAATGATGAAACTTCCACCATTTTTGTTATGGATGTTGTGGATGAACAATAAAATCACTTAACCAAACGCTATATGAACAAAATAAAAAACATTATTCTAAAAAAGCTAATTTATTTATATAAGGCTAGCCAAGGTGGTAACCTTTCAAGCCAACAGCTACACACTATCAGATGTTTATTTTGTCATTATAGTCAAGTTGAAGAATTATTAAAGGCTTAATGTGCATTTTTAATCCAATAAAATTTCTGTTTAACATCTCTTTACGGCCTGCTAGCTGTCTGCTCGGTTTGTGCGATGAAAGTAAATCTAGTGTTCATACACAGACCTGGCTCAGTAAATGGGAAGCAAACAGAAATTTTGCAGAGTTTGGACAACAGCAAGTTTGATTGTGTGATCATTTGTGTTTATTGTGAATATTCACCTCTTTGTTTGTCTCTGGTGAGCAGCAGTTTTATAATTTGTGTCAAAATCGGTCTACATTTGCCATATCTAGCAAGTCACGTGTCGGCTAAATTAATCTGGCTTACTACGCAATAAACTGATGGAAAGGATGCCAAAATAACTACATCATGAAGCTGATTTGTAAAAAGTCTGAATTCATTTTTTGTCAGGTCTGTAAACAAGACTACAGACAAACATCTTTTAAAATGCTTGTTTTCTGAATGGAGTTCAGCTCGATCAGGGCCAAACAACGCCATGCAAACTTTCATCTATGCACATAGATATCTATGAAATAACTAAATCATGATGCAGAAAAGTCTGATGCTTTGTCAGGTCAATCCTCAAGACGATGAGCAAACAACTTTTAAAATGCTTCTTTTTATGGATCGATCGCGGCTCTCCAGAATCACACTCCATATTTAATGTGGGTTGAAATCTATATTGATTACTCGACAGACAAAAAGAGGCACTGTTATAATCCTCAAATGACCAGCTTCCCATGTCGCTGTGGAAAAGAAGGTTAAAAATGCATCATTTTAGCCCACCTGAGGGAAAAACACACCAATGTCTCCATCTTAAAGTGACTCCAGTATCTACTCGACTAAACACTTTGACTCTCAGCATCTATAATTTAACTACCAACAACGCTAATACATCGGCAAGTTTTTCATCTTTAAGGTGTGTATGTCCATTTGAATGTAAGGGAGAGACTAAACTTTGGGACTTTTAGCATCATATATCCAGCTCATAAAGTTTGTTTTTACATTTAAATCACACAAATTAGGTGTAATTGAAATACTTCAGTGTCACAGCACTGTTTATTATCAGGTAAGTCAGTTTCTTTTCAAAATTTCTGAACCAAATAATTCACATGCTGCCTCATTAAAAGTCTATAAAGTCTTCTTAAACATAAATTTGTGATTGAAGGAGGGATTGACTGCCTTCAGCCAAACGAGCATCTACCTGCAGATCAGGTGGGCAGCTGCAGCGAGAGACGGCACCATTTACAGTACGCAGGTGGTGACAGGAACATTACTAAAGTGGGCGAATGCCTTTTGGGGACGTGGTGAGTAATTCGGCTCTCATATTGCATTCTAAGTTACAGCGTGACTGTGAGAAGGTTGGAGGCTCAAAACCCGAGCACACACACACACACTGATGACTAACAGTCTGATGAAAGCAGAGAGGGGCCTATCATCTCTCTTGACCGGTGCATCCCTCTCGTTTCCCACCACCGCCGCCGCTCTTGACCACGTAAACAGTTCCAGCGCGGCACTCTTTGCAATCTTCGCTGCACATCAACATTCATCCAAAACAATCTGTGGAGAGCGGCCCTGGATCAGGATTGTAAAAATACATTAGGCACGGACATTAGTAATATTGCCGGGCCATATGTGTGGCAGACCGCTGAGGTCACCTGACACTGAAGGTCACCTTTTTTTTTTTTTTCAGTACAAATTATTAAGTGCTTCCCCTCTAATCAGATGAGACGTCCCACATACCGCCCATACACACAGCAACCAGTTTATTTATAGGCTCCAAACTGAAATGACCAGTTGGTTTAATTTAATAGTGAGCAATAGGATTATACATGGAAACAAATTACCTAAGTGGGGTACACGCTACCAAAATCTTTTAACAATGATGGAAACCACGGACATGATGTCTCCCAGTATTATTTCATTATTGGGTTTAGCCCCTGCATCTGTCAGCTAGGCCTGGTTTCTGGATGGGCCCAGCTTGTGTCCAGACTGATGCACAGCTGCTAGCAGCTCACATAGACCAACGAAGGGTCACGGAGGGGAAGGGGAAGGGCAGCATCCCATCCCATCGACGCAGGCCCGTATTACCCAATTACAATTCAATTTCATAGCCTGCTCTGGTCAAAAAGAAACTACCCAGACGTGAAGGTTTCACATGTTTTCTACCCCCCCCCCACCCTCCTCGTGTATCAGGAGACATGTTCGTCCGGCCAAGCAACGACTTTATCTGCAGATCATGATGCCTATTGTCGTGTCTCCCGCGTGCTCCCGGTGGTGGCGAACGGAGCGTCTCGTCTGATGTCGCACCTCTTTAAATGTGAGTAAGCGCAGACGTTATTTAATCTGATGGAGTACGAGGGGGCCAACATCAGCGTACGAGCAGAAAAAAGCTTAAAGATGTTGTAGTGAACCATTTCTCCTCTAAAAGAGTTGTGCTGGTGACAAGATTTTTTTTTTTTTTTTTTTTATTATGATCAAGGAATGCAATTAGACTTCAGCCTTAATATCTCAGAGGCTGTCTCATTCTCAAACTACTCTGCTATGCTTGCCAACTGCAATCAGAAATAACTCTGTCCCTTCAACTTAATGAAAAACAAGTACTTGGCTATAAACTTGTAGTCATCCTCTATCCAATCACATTGTCTTGAGTAATTAAAATGATTAGCTTAATTAGCTTAATTAACTAAATTTGACTACAGGACATGGCCATATGGTGAAGAAAAACAAAGATGGGAGCTAATTAAAGTTAAAATAATGCAGGTTTTAATTAACTCAACCCTTAGGCATCAACATTTTCAAATTTATCCAAGCTGATAATTAAAAAGTCCTCTTGCCCAAGCAACATTTCTTCTCTGAGCTAATTAAATCTGGAAATAAATTAGCAACATGACGCTCCAAATATTAATTCCTGCTAGAAGATGACTTCACTTTCTAATGAAATTAATTAGCTGCACTGGACCCTCAATCAGATGCCAGGCGCTGTCCGTGAGCATAGACCTCATGTAATCTAACGCCGGGCTAAGGGCCCGAGGGCAGAAATTTACAATTGTAATGAACACTCTTTAACTGTGTGTCTCTCTTAATACACCAAATGAACATGTAGATCTATTTATGCCAAGGGCTTCCTCATTTATAAAGGAGCGGTAAGACCAACTAGTTAAAACTTTCTCTTTTTATTTTTTTTTTTTTCAGAAAGAATGTGTAGTGCGAGAGAGCACATAACCACATAGCTGCCAAAAGCAATGCCAAGACCAGCTTCAGCAGCCTGTAAGGTTCCACAGGCTGTGCCTGTGTGTGTGCCAGCCTATTACAGAAGACCCTCATGAATTCACCCCCCTACACTCTCTTGGCAGCTTAAGGGGATGACACTGTGGACGGGGAAGATGCAGTAAAATGTATCCGTCTGCATTTTCTAGTCCTTACTGTCCCCACTGCCTGTGCATATAATTTACTGTATATACTGGGGCAAGGTTGTAAAACAAACTTCATTATGGACCATTATGGCTCTGTTTAAACAGATGTCTGGTGTTTGAGACACCTTAAAGAAGTGATTTTACTGTATGTTCTTTTATATTTTCTGTCAGACTGCGCGTTCAGCCTGAAAGAGGCACAGTTTACTGCGTCAGTGGAAAAGCAGGTTACAACGTATTCAAACCGATTTTAAGATTATGATTAAGAAGATAAGATCAAGATGAAATTTTAATGATCCCCCAAAGGGAAAGTGCATAAAAATTAAATAATTACAGCTAAATCCAAAAGTTTTAATATGCAGCACCACGACGACGACTCAGGTGCTTTTGTGATGTTAAACTATATCACAAGTTCATGATATATCACAACTACTGCAGCAAAATCACAATTTAGGCCAGCTTAGTAATGCAGGTATCATTTAAATTCACACAAATAATTCATAAATATGTCAACATGTCTTATCACAGACGAGACAATGTCATTCAAGGACCTCTTCGGTGCAGCCATGTTAACCCTTGAATACACAACATACACATAATGCACAACATGACCTGCATTCATTTTCCATGTGATTTCATGCTGAGTGAGTCTTTCTTCGCTGTATCTTTTGAAATCAACTTATTTTATGATTGATTATTAAGTATTCTTTTAGTATCTTGTTTTTGATTAGTACAGATCATTATTTCCATTTTTCCTTTCTTATTTAGGTTTCTATAATAGGTTTTGTATGATTACATCAAGTTTACACACATGGATCAAAAATGACCTTTTCATTTAAGTGTGATTTTAAATTAAATGACTTCATACTATAACAATAATTTGCTTCAAATAATCACTTTAGCAGTGACAATCATACATTTAATATTTTAGACATGTTTATTTGTCATTTTTGTCACACATACACATAGATTTCAAGATCTTCAAGATTTTAAGAATGAATCATCATTTGCACAACAATTTACATCAAGCAGTCATTGGCAATGAAATTGTTTGAAACACTCAAACAAAAAAATAGATTAAAGAAATGAAAATATAAATCATGCTAGAGTAATAAAATAAATATAGACCTAGAATATAAATTATTTAATTAAAATGTAAATTTTACAACTAACTAATTTACAGCTTAACAGAGATATACAATAAAATATACAGAAAATGATGGTGTTATTATGAAGTGATGGATCTGTGAATATAGTTCAAAAGACTTATGGCCTGCAGGAAGAAGCTTCCCTGGGTCTGGTATTTCAGGCTCATTGGTCAGTCGGCAGCAGACAGAACAGTTTGTAGCTGGCTGACTGGGGTCCTTGATGATTTTGGTGGCCTTCCTCCTACATCACTGGGTGTAGAGGTCCTCCTTGGATGGCAGCTCCGTCCTGGTGATGTGCTGAGCAGCTTTCACACGCCCTCTGTAGAGCCTTTTACGGTTGAGGGCGGTGCAGCTGCTGTACCAGGCGGTGATGCAGCCAGTCAGGACCCTCTATATGGGTCACCTGTAGAAGCTGCAGAGGATCCGTTAGTCCATGTTGAGCGTTCTCCACGTTGAGATGGAGGTTGTTGTCCTGGCACCAAGATGTCAGGGCTCTGACCTCTGACCTCTGTGTAGGCCATCTCATCATCTTCGCTGATCAGGCCATGCATCAATGATATGCTTCTGGAGTTTGGGCGTGCCCTCCATGCACCTCTTCATATGTGCCATGACGAGCTTTTTGCTCAGCTCCTTGATGAATAACCGGCATGCATTGCTCACACCACTCATGTAATCAGGGTGCAGTGAAGTTGGTGTAGGCATTGAGGGTGGCAACATCCAGCAAATTGTACCAGAGCACCATTGGCCACCTCCTGCTTATATGAAGAGTTGCTAACTATCTGATCCATTGCATCCACTCGTGACAACTAATGTACTTATTCTCAAGGTAACTTAAACCTCATCAATTATTATGCAAACTTATCTTTCACAAGTCATCAAATAATTTTTTAGGTAAGATTAGAATAATTGTAAAACAAGACAGATGTGCAAAGGGAGCTGTGCTGAGCTGTGAAATGTTTAGCAGGTGAATAGTTGCAGTAAATGTGTTCCTGACTGCAAACATGTACAAATTTCAATGGTTCCCACCAAATACCATAGAAATGCATGTGGGTCATTTCTGACCCATGTTGTGCATTAGAAGGGTAGTGATACAAAAAGTGTTTTTACTGAAAAAGTAAGAAACGAAAAAATAAAATAAGCATGTATTACGATGAAAAAACAAGTTAATTGAGGAATACCTGGAATACCAAATGATGAAATTAATTTATTGCAAAGATATAGCACATAAAAACTCAGTCGGGTCACTTTTGACCTAGGTTGTGCATCAAAGGGTTAATGGGATAACGTGCAGCCAGACGTCAGTAAAGAAACTGTCCCACCTGGAGTGAACGCGCACAACAAGCTACTGTGCCGTGTCCACTCCCTCGTTAGCACGCTGCTTTATTTTCAATAATTAAGTCAGAGCGAGTCTCGTGGTCGATGCCGCTGATCAATATGATGCACTTCCCCCATTATTCAGAGCGTGCTAAGCACATCGGCAGCCTGACACACAAAGAAAGACGCACACAGGACAGTCGGCGGCTCTCCAGAGGCTGCACCACGTCCAGACGCTTGTTACAGGCCGCTGGGGGAGCGTGGCATGAAGGGCAAACCTTCATTTTACCACGGTGACAGAAGAGGCCGCGGCCTTTGTGTCGAGCATCTTCTCTCGCCTATGTCTTTAAAATTGAGATAATTGTGTTTACTGGGCACACAAGTGGCTTTCAGTCTGTGCAGACAACAAACTACGAAGAGGAAAAAGCTGCTCTTTTGATTCTGTCAGTTTCTCAATAATTAATGCTCTCCTCTGGCAATTTTGATCCGATATGTAAATAGTATCTCATCCCATTATGCAGAGCATTGATGAATATGACAAAATTCCAAGAGATGACAGTCCAGCTTGCAGAGTTGTGGGCAAACATCACAATACACTAATGACCCGGGGCCTTTTAATGGCATCCCATCTGAGACATTAGAGAATTTGAAATTAAAGGTACAGTTTGCTCACACGACAAAGTGGCCCTCATCTAAGTGGAATACCCACATCAGTCAGGATGCAGCCGTGTTGCGCCTGAGCTGAGCTTAAAGCTAGTTATAGCTCACATCAAAGGGACGTCATCATGCCCAACAGCTACCCTTGCCATTTGGATCCCACTGAATCCGATCCTTTAGTTACATTTTTCAAGCTATCTCTCCTCCAAGCTTCCACGCTTAAACACCATTAAAATGGAAAATACAGTGTTTTCTGCATCAGCCCCGGCCTTCGTTATTTCACAGACTTGTCCTTGTTATCTTGATCGCAGTAAACAAGCAGCATATACTCCTCTGAATTCTCGGCTCTGGTGCGGAGTTGTCTGACACAGTGGTCAAGAATGTAGACACAATTAGTGCTTCAAAGAATTGCCTAGATATCAACGAGGTGGTGCGATGACCTTTAAAACAAAGGATTATAAACACCGGGATCATAGAAATGCACCTTCTGCTGCCATAAGGGTCTAACTAATTTATTTCAGGTGTTTTTCATATGTTCTGCTTTGAAGAATAATAAATCTCAATACTCTAATCATGCTGCTCTGGGCTGTGATTCTTCCCTTAGATATTAATAACACAGAAAAACACGCAGAAGCATCGGGGATCAGGTCAAACGCATACAAAGCTTTTAGACACAGATGAAGCAACTGATGGCGATTGCTAATTTGACGCTCTGAGAGCTACTTTGCTAATGATCCTGCCGTGGATTTATATTACGAGAGAGAGATTCGGCTCCTCTTTTGGTGCAGCTTCCCTTTAAACTAGCTGAACGGAGCATGACTGTGATTAACTTTAAAAGGTCATTTAAAATAGCTTTCAGGAGCCATGTGATGAAACCTGCTCAAACGTTCTCTACGTTGATGTACTCGGAGATGAAGATGCTACACCAGTCTTGCTCAGCGACCCCAAAAATACACTTTATGCTTTAGTAACCCCTGACAGCATACAGAAGTCATTTCCAGACCCATTTGGCACATGTACCTGCAGAAAAAACAAGCTGTCTGCGAGCAATAATACATGAAGATTCCCCTAAATGAGTCTTAACATGTCTCCGACTGCACCTTCTGTGACCTACCTCAGACATGAGAGGTTAATCCATGACAGGGTTAAAAACTTATCTGGCCTCTCTGGTCACATAACATCCCAATTACTTTAACAATCTCACAGTGAATGGAGGGAGGGGGGGAACGAAAGAGATGGGAGAGAAGAAAATACAATAGATAAAAGTCTGTCTCGGAGAAAAAGATAAGTTCTTATCTTAATCTAATGACTCCACAGCCTTAATTTGTCAGACCTGGCTTGCCTGGAAGGAAGACGAAAAAAAAAAGAGAGAGTTTCTTGTACACAGTGTTAATAAGGGACATCTCTCAAGTCTCGGTGTCTGCGAGCGGAGGAGAAAGGATCATCGGCGGAACATTCGGTGGCATCAGCGAGATGTGCTTCATTCTGTGGATGTAGTTTTTTACTTCTGCTAACAGTTGCTAATTAGCACCTTATCACCCTCCAAGTAGCTCCATACTGCAGAGACGCCAAGCGCGGAGTATTTATAACCCAGCACCAGTGACTGAGGAGATAAACAGCTCAGTGTGGCCAATGGCCAGATCAAACATTTTGCTGGTGTTATGAAACTATTTAGCTGCATTATTCTGCACAAAGGGAGGGATCCTTACAGGAAAACAATGCCTCCCGGATCAATTTCACACGAACTTGTTACTCCAAAGGGCACTCTGTTTAATGTATGAACATGTACGCTACAACAGTAGCAATTAAATTTAATTAATTACGCTTAAAATCAGTTTATGCATTTTCACACCTTCATAATATGTTTTTTTTTTCTTTTCTAGACAATCCCTTGCTAATGCTGTAGTGTATTCATCTCTCGCATGGATGGATCCCTTTGGAATCAAACTGCTAAAAACCTGGCAGTGTCGGGTTCATGCTTTGCTAACGGAGCTACACAGGACCAGACTGACAGAAATGACACCAAAAAAAGAAAGAAAAAAAAGAAAAGAAAAACATGCCTCTCGAGCTGCAATTTCTTTGATGAGACAAAGAAAATAGAATGTGAGCATTGTGTGGGAGCAAATCTCAATAGATTAATTTGAAGTGTTCACTGAATTGTGATTCCTTTTAATTAATGATAGAATTAACTGCTTTGTTAATGCGTTCCTGGAGGAAATGAGCTGCTGGCAAATTCAGCGGCGAACAAAAGGAGGACACATCTCTCTTGACATTTATACAAGTCTAACTTTGCCAGTGTCAGGGTGCAACAGCTCACGTTGGGTGAAATTCATCTTGAAGGAATGTTTTCCCGCAGTGTTGTGGGAGACAGTGATTCGAAACCACGACTGGGATTGAAATCAATAAAGGCAGCGCTGCTACAACTAACTGAGAGCGCGGTGGCTGAGGGTGAAACATGTTATAGAGGTGTTGATATCATTTTAAAACTGCATGCATGTTGGCTGTTATGTTGGGCCACATCATCAGCTAACATCTAACCAAGTTGGCAGCTTACTTCCTTATATCACAACTTGAGTCTTCGTTTCGTAGTGTTGGTTATCATTTCTCAGGAGAATGATATGAATGCAGACAGAAGAGGCAGCAGGGTGACTAAGCTTGAAAGCAATGGATGAAAGCAATGACGCCACCCAACAGGAGAAGTAATATGTTGAAGTATTTTGGATTCGATATTGTAGATGAAATACTTTATGTTTGTTGCTTTTTCATAATGCAACTCAAACATTAAGGCGCTGATATGCTAAAAACACACAAGTCTGCAACGATGTGTTGTTCAACAGTTGGATGGCACGAGCGTTTAAAGCTGTTGTAGAAGGTGGAAGTGAGAAGCGTGCTGTCTAACAATGCCTACACAGCCTGAGGAGTGAAAGCAGCACGGTTCAGGAACAGCACTGAGCCTTGGTAGGTCACCCACGCTTTGGCAGCACTCGGAGCCCGGCGCACGATTATCAAAGTTATATGAACAAAATGAATAAAGTGAAGCCCGAATCATTGCCGGCTTGTAGACAGCTGTATTGCATGTCTATTCCATCAGACGTGTGCAAGACGGACGACTAAAACGTTCATATTGATGCCTTTACTGCACCGGATCTAAAGTCAGCTGTCAGCAGAGGCACCACACATGAACTTAAAGTAAATTGGCTTGTTTACATCCCGACTCAATATTAGCATAAGCAACAGGAATGGAAAACCTGAAATTATGAGCTAAGCTGCAATAAACCAGCATTATCATCTGAGCTTCTTCCCATTAACTTCAATTTAAAAGGACACAGGACACAATATGCAAAAAAAATAAACTTTTAGAAGTGGACTTGTCTTTTACAACATATGTAGTGTTCTGTAGCTGCATAAGGAGTGAATGATTTCACATTAAAAGGCCACACGCACAAATTCAGTGGTCACGTAACTAAACATTTGTAGCAAATAGCTTCAGCTGCTTTCATGTGTGGTGATGTGCCCCTGACATCTGATAGTTTTGACTTATTGAGAGCACATAAGGGGGAAGAAAGCGCCGTGATTTCAGGGAAACACTTAACACTACCAGGACCTTTGAGAAAAATTAATCTCCACTTATATAGATGAGAATTATGGATGGCTGTTTCCAAGAACCTGGGTTGTTTGTGGAAAAAAATAACATGTTTTATTTCCATACATACGGAAATTGCACAGCGAGGTCGCTGAAATAAACAATCTGCACTAAAAAAATAAAATAAAAACAACTGATAGAAAATTATTACAGCACTTTCTTTGATTCACTTGCAGAAAACATTACATAAACCTCTGAAATGTAAAGATTTTCTTGCACATCACACAGCTGCATCAGTGTAATACTTTGACAAAATCAGGACATTGTGTGCTGCCCGACAACAGCTCAGAGGTATTCCTGGTTCGATTCCATGTTTCAGAACATTTTCTTTTTTTTTTCACAGCATACTTTGTGATGATTCTGTGTTCGGCAAGACAGAAAATCACTGAGATTTCAGGAACAGTGATATTGGAAGTGGAATTGAGTGAGTATTACAGGCTACAGCCCTGCAGAAGCTTTTAACACATACTAAATTACTCTGCGTCCACGCCCATACTCGATATAAATCTATCAAAAGCAAGAGGGAGAAAGGGGGGGGGGGAGCAAAAAGAAAACAGTGTGAGGAGTGAACACAGCGCTATATCTTTTCATCCAGTCATTCGAAGCATTTAATGAACAATTTGGAAATGTGTCTCTCCTGTGAGTTTGGATATGCTTCCTTTAGCAGGAGCAGATTTCAAAGAGATGTTTATTCAGTAACAGCAGAATGTTCCTCAATCCCGTCCCGCTGGGTGTAATACGAGACTACATGTCCAAATTAAAAAGACCTTTAACTCCTGTGAGCTTTGGTGGAGGATTTTTTTTAAGGGAGGAGAAACCATTCCCCTGCTCCTCTGGGCACCGCGATTTCAAGATGCTTCACCTATCGAGCCAGGCGGCGCACATGTTCGCGCAAATGTCACCTTGTGTGAGCAGTGCTACCCCCATCGACCCTCCCAAAAACAAACAGCAGCTGCATATTCTATTCAAGAGCAGGGCAACGGGGGGCATCCATACGAGCATAATATCACCGAGCGGCCCGCTCCCCCTCGCAGGCCTGTCGAGCATGATGTACGTAGCGGACCGGTATCTTCCCGACCAGAGCTCAGATTGTTTTGATATTTTTATTAACATGTCCTCAATCATAAATCACCCCGGGGAAGTGAGGCCGATCCCTCCTCTCCACGCAGCATCAGATTACAGGTGGAAGACAAAGTTATCGGACGCCGCGCCACGTGTCTTGCGTTTAAGCTACAACACTTCTCCCTGTGTTTTTGCGCATAAAGACTTCAATTTGGTTTGCATTCAAACATTGGAATAGAGTGGAATACAATATACATAATATTATGTAAATAGACTTTCCCATATAGCGGTTAGAATTCAAAAGCAGCCTTCTATCCTTCATCTGTTTTTATCAAAGCTGGAGACAAAACCAGTTGGACAGGCAGTAAGCACTTCCTGCAATGTCAGGATTTGATGTCATATCGCTTTAAATAACCTCGGAGGACATCATTTTGTGTTATTGTGCATCTTGTGATGCTATCTGCTCAAAAGTGATGTATTAATGCATTGTTTAAGCACAATGCTGTGTCTATTTGCATCACAATAAGACTCCACGCTATTCTTTTTTTTTTTTCCTCCTCTTTTGACTTCTCAGCAAGCCAACCGCTCGGCGCCCTGGACTCGACTCGGCCGTTCTGCAGCTCCACACATTTTCATGTCATACTAACTTGCCAGTGTGCGCAAAACTGTCAGACTCTCTTAAAGGCTCTGGATGCTATGTGTAATTCCTTTAACACAAGGCCATGCAGATATCCTTATCATTGTTGTAATGGCGTGTTCATGCCACCCTGCATCCTGCGAGCTTGCACAAGGCAGCTGGTAATTCATTTAATTTATTCAGCTCAAACCCGCAGCGGATCAGACTGCCGCTCGTGTTGTGTTGGCGGCCAGAATATACGCGGCCGGACACTCAGCAGCCTTCGTCCTTCAGAGGTGATCTCAGGGTCATATGTGATTCTATCACAGGCCAGAAAAACATCATTCATGACCTCCTATCTGCTGTTTCATGAGGAACAAATGTGGGAATATTCGGACGAGAGACTCGACCAAAATGACGATTTCTGAAAAGGTGAAGCTAATCTATTATTTTCCACTTTTAACTACAACCTCTTTTGATAAAAGCATTTTTTTTCCACCATCATCAGAGCAGAGATTGCCTTTGTTTATTTAATATGTAAACACCATCTGTATTTTGTTTAATCCTCCTCAACAGGTAGCCAGCTCTAAAGCAGATCCCCTGTCACTCACAACCCAGGACATTTGGCACTCTGACACGCTGATTCAAATCTGTGTGTTGGTGCTTCAAAGCAAATATCTTGTTCACATGTGGTCTGCAGCGCTGCGGGCGCATTCAACTGGATCTCAGTCAGCGCAGAGCGGGAGATTTATCTCTCCTGATGGATCTGGCCACTCATTATGAGGTGGACTCGTCTAATGAGCTCTGATTTCACAAAGGCCTTGGCTTGAGTTCAATCTAATATGAGTGTGGGGCATTAATAAGTTGAGTTTTGTTAGCAAGCTCAAAGCAGAATTTAATCTAGAAATGGAACGATTTGGGTTTTTCAATTTGTAGATGCATCTTTTTGACTGGCACAAACTGCATCAGCATCATAATGTGGGAATAGTGATGGTCTGTCATTACTGAATCAAATGGCACAATTTCACTCATATGCAAATGTCAAAGATAAGTTTTTATTTGGGACTGAAAGGCAGTGTTGTTTAATATAAAGTTATAATAACCACTGAAGGTAATAATGGCATTTTCATTAAATTAAATAAAATGTTTGATGATATATTATATTACTATTATCTATTTTTTCAGCAATATTCTGTCTATTTCCATTCAGTGATTACCTCTCTATATGGTACTGTTTTTTGTTAATGTTGGGGTCTGTCATTCTCATATTGTGTGCATATAGGCTGAATATCTATGCATGAGAGATTCACTGGAAACGATACAGAATGAAATTGAGTGTAACTGTTTGTAATGTTATCTCATTGATATCAGCCTCACTGTTTACCATTCACTGCTCTCCTCGCACCGCATTAACAAACCGTCTCCTACAGCAGTACGGCTAGTTCACCATAACGTGGGGTGTAAACACGGCTTTTATTGTATGCAGTCAAAGAAAAGCATTTTATTTTCATCAGTGATACTTAAAAAGTTGGGAGTCAGCCTCTTCAGATTCATTAATTTACTATAACGGTCCAAAAATAAAGATATTCCGCTCACAAATATAAAACCAGATGCTGTTTTCAGTAAAAAAAAAAAAAAAAGGCCCCGATAAATTGAATGTTACCTGCCTAGCAACAAATGGCACACAGATAATGTCAGCTTGCTGGTGGACATCGTGGCCGCTGCATTGTCACGTGATCTGCTTGTCTGACCCGCTGATGAGCGCTGACAACGATGAATCCAAACATAATGCGATAATGTGTTAATGGTGGTGGCACGCTCATATTATGGGCAGCTGTAGCTCAGGTGGTGGAGTGGGAAGACCATTAATCATGGCAGCGCCGGCCCAATGCCTGCCTCCTCTCGTCCACAATACAGAGAGTCCTTGAGCGAGGCGTTAAAGGATATGTAAGGAACGCTGTAGGCACATCTTATACATGGAAACGGTGAGCTGTTGCTGTCAGACAGGAAGTTAAGGACAGAGAAGGGTGGGGGGATGATGCTCGCCAGGATTCAGAGCAGCATTTGTCTTGCATGATCGCCGAGTAACCTTTCGGTCTGCCATTTGCAGAGATGCCCTGTCGGTGGGTATAGATGTAAGAGAGCTCACTGGAGAGGTGCCCTCCCCACGTGCCCACCTGCCTCTCTTACCGCAGTCTGCTGTACCATGTGGAGCCCCAGATGTAACCGGCAGAATAATCCACACTCATACACTCATGAAAGTGTCCATCTGGCCCCGCATGCACACATTAAGCCCCGGAACCACGCAGGCGTGGGGGGACACTGGGAAGCCTCTGCAGCCCCGTTGTTGTGGCATTTATACAGGATACAGCAGAGCGAGATACCACCGCACTTCCTCTTTTCTGTCCGTAAGAAAAGGGCCGGCGCCGAGGTGGTGCACAACTGAGAGTCACTTGGCTGTGACCGGGAGGTGAAACGGAGAGAGCAGGATAAAGCCCGCCGAGCTCACCGCTAGCAGAGCAGAGCAGAGCGAGGCGGATCTTTTTACATTAGCTGTGTCTCAGGCACACGCAGATAACAGCAAAGCTCTCAAACCTGGCAGGAGAGGCACCAACATTACAGCCCTGCATCACAGCTGGCAATGTTTATCCAATCAAATAAAAGACTTTTTTTTTTTTGTGGATCTGAAAAAAAAAAATCTTGTGTAATTTCCTTTGACTAAATGCAGATAGTCCTGAAAATGAGTCAACGTAAACATCAGATAGAGGCCCGCCTCAGTTTTTTATTTGTTTCCACATATAAAAATAGTTTCACAATTGATTTCAGCAACACAACATTCAGTTGAAATGGTAATATAATAATTTCCTATACAATACAATTACATTTATGAAGGTTATTTATAACAATCAAGGCTTATTTACAATAAGTTTATAATGAAAACACTTGTCCTCCTAAGAGGAGCATTATCCCAACTCAGGCTTGTAGATTACAAATTACTGACATAAAATCTGTGGCACAAACTTGGAGCCATGAGCGTTTACCAAGCAAATGTCTAACTAAGAAAACTGGGCCGTGTATGATCAGTGTGCTATATTGTGGACAGACAATACAGGCATAGTCAGCTGTGTTTATAATGTGAATTCCTGGATATTTAATGTTCATTTGCATTTTTCTGTTGTATTCCCAGTAACATTTGCTCTTAAAGTGTACTGAGGTAGCGTATAACATGACATGGTTAGGCTACGTTTGAGTGGAAAAATGCAACAGGAACAAAACTTTCCAGACACGGCAGACCGAGGTGTCCAATTTTAAAGAAAACTCTAATTATAACTATTCTAATGATTTATTAACTCCCTGCTCTTTCATTAATTTCCGTCTGCGGGATGTCTGTCTGTTTTTCTGACTCACTCCGCATTGAGTGGTTTTTATTCGGGGTGTTTTAACTCCCTGCTCCCGCTCTGCGTTGGGACTGTTGCCGTCTGTAACCATCATCTCCGTTTCTCACAGCAGCAGGTTTTTATCTTGTTTTCCTGTTTTCGTTCCCGCAAATGGCTGGAGTGACTCTTAAAAAAAACCTGACTCAGAATAAAAACGGCATTGTGTTTGTTTTGGCCGTGCACACTCGCACATACAAGGAACATAAAAGGAGATGTTCTTATCGCTTGTGTCTAGATTGTTCGATCTACTTTTACACTTTCAGTCAGGATTTTAGATGATTTTGTTATGAAGATTGTGTAAAAAACTGTCATATCTCCTGAGAGGATAAGGCCATTATGTGCATTTGTTGAAAATATAGTTTGCATTGTTAGATAAATTGGTAGTCCAGGCCTGTAAAAACATGTTCAAAACTTTCTACTGTTTCCTTTTAATTGGGGGGCACAGTCTTTAAGGACATGTGCCTTTAGTCCATCTGGGCCAGTGGCCTTTTTTGGCTTTGGTTTGGAAAAGAGCAGCGATCTCTTTCTCCTCCAACACTGTATGTGAGGTTAAGGATGTGCTTCTTCAGAGTCTGTCACGTTCTACGCTGTCACCCACACAGTCAAATCTACTGTAAAAACATTTAGCTCATTAGCAAAGGACTGACTGACGGAGTATTCTTCCCTCTTTCTGGTTCTCCCCATTAGTAAGCCCTCCCATGCTTGTCTTGTGTTACCCGTGGAAATTTTCATTTCAGTCTTATTTTTGTAATCGTTTTAGGCTTTAAAGATTTTCCCTGTCCTTTTCTCAGATAATACTAAGGTGTCACCGTGGCAAAAAGCCAATTTCTTTTCATTAAAGACGTCCTCTCACGTCTTTTGAAGCCCAAAACTTGTTGTTTGGGAATATTCTCACAGTTTTTCATCTTACACACACTCACAGAGTTTAATATCAGATGAAACAGTGACTGTGATTTCACATGAAGATTTAAATTTGTCCCATATGCTGTTCTCCAGAAAGTTTCTCAGTTCCTCACGTTCCTGAGACCTCACTGATTCTACTCTGGTGATGGCTTTCACTCATACTGGAGCAAAAGGTGGATAACATTGAGGTCTGATCTCCCAAAGGACAAAGGATCTGCAAACAGCCTCAAAGGCATCTGAGCTGTTCTAAGAGCACATCAAGAGTGCAGGTAAAGCAGGTGGGATACAAATAAATCACATTTCCAAATCTGCAATGAGTAAAAGCAGGTTGATCTGCAGAAGAAGGTGCTAACCTTTTTGCTGCAGCATTATTATTTAGACTGACAAAGTGAGAATATGAGCGATATGTTGACAGAAAATAGGAAGGTCTAAAAGATTTCAAAGTCTGAAGTGCACACTTGCTCACATCTGCAGAGCCGCTATTCCCAGTTATTGCCCGAAAAGATGCACAAAACACCTCCAAGGGATTTTACCGATCTACATTCATTTCCGTCTGCTCTAATTGTCGTGCAACCTCTTAGATTATGAGATGCATGAGCTTTAAGCTTAGTCTCTGTGAGACAGATAAGATCTGTCTGAACACCCCGTCATATTCATCTCTGGCCACGAGTTCACGAGTTTTCTGCCTACCGAGTGCTCATCGGATCTTTTTCATCATCTTCTCATAAGCTTCATCATCAGCACATAATCTCCTACTCAACTTTTCTTTTGGTGTTACGGGTTATTCATTGAGCTTTAGAGGTTCATTTGACCAAACCAGGCTAACTTTTTCCTTTTTCCCATGTTTCCAGTCTTTGTGCTAAGCTAGGCTAACCAGTTGCATGTGGTACCTTTCTAGTATATTTAACTGTAGCTGCTTATTTATTTATGTATGCCATGTGTGGTTAATGCAGGAATACACACCTGAAAAACACTAATGAGTGTCTTGTGTCTGCGTCCAATATGAACGCTCTGTCCGATAAACCAAAGTAACGTGGTAAGGCGCTGCATCCCCTTCAGACTCCTGCCTATATAAATCAAAGCTGTAATATATGAGCGTAATCCGTAGATGATATGATGGTAATATAACACGAGGGCTACTTGTTAGCACTTCCTCTATCTGTGCGATAATGGTTTATGTTTTAAGAACAACAGCGGTGTCTCCCTGGGAAGCTTTGCTCTCATTTCTGAAGCAGCGGTGGGACAGACGTTGCTCTCGCCCCCGTCCTCGTCACCACTTCACAGGCTATTCAATTAGCAGAACGAGCACAGGAGATGGAGCCATAATGGAGCTGATGAGATGCACAAGGACAGGTGACACTAATCAGAGCGGCGCCCCATTGTCTCTGTGTGGACATCATTAAGGGGAGAGAGTGATTTCAGGCTTTTTTTTTTCTTCCTCTCTCTGAGCCTGAACACACTCATACAAGCTGCGTGCATTAGTTTCCTTATGATCAATTTGCAATTGGCGAGAATACATCCACTGACTTAAAGTGCAAGGGGTCTGTCAGAGAGGAAAACAAGAATATCTGACACCTCAAAAATAGGTTTTAAAGTGTAAGATCTCATAAAGCGATGTGATATTTCGGAACGCCTGTTAGAAATGTGTAATACCCCAAAAAGGATTTTATTCAGTAAACTCCTTCTGTTAGAAAAAGCCGAGGCATCTACTCTTCAGCACATCTGCTTTCCTTTCATCCACTCGACCGGGCAAGGCCGCTGATGAAGCATGACCCGCCGCCTCGGACCGATCCTGGCGGCCCGAGCTTGCTCTGTCCTCTTCGGCGCCTCTGGCCCGGACTGTGAAGGCGCTCTGCTCGGCCCGCCGGTAACGACTGCTGAGGTAGCTGGACAGACACCTGAGAAAACACAGAGACAGCACAGTGCAAACATTAGCAGAGAGCAGACCCGGGTCTCGCCGCCTCATCCCACATATTTCACGCAAGTCCAATTAGCTACATTCACACTTTGTTAGTATAATAACATAATCCTGATCTCATTATTAAGTCCCTCTCCTTCTATTAAGTGAGTCTTTAGAGTATGCAGAGAACTGCCAGATCCAAGGTGCCGCTTGGCTTCTTGATATGATGAAACCACAGAGTCCAGTAAGGCTTTCTCTCTCTCTCTCTCAAAGTGGAGATGTTTTGTAAAATGTGTCACAGCTTGAGCGCATGATCTCTTAAACGCTTTCACATGTATTTCTATGTGTAAGTGAAGATATACATTTTATTCAGTGTCTCCTACAAAAACATACATCTTTATCTAACTAAATTAATTTGCCGTGATATATACAGATAAATTCTCAGTCACTCTGTAAGTCATGCAATCCAAGATGCTTACAGAGAACAGAGATGTTGAAGGGAGGAGGTTAATGTGGATGGCTGGCCAAGAAGAACTCTATATAGGCTTTAACATGCAGGAAAGGTCCAATTTTTTTTACTTTGAATTTATGTATGTATATGTATCTACATATGCATATATGTGAAAAGAACCACACTTCCATATCAAGTTTTTTAGCTTTAGAGTAGTAGGCGGATACTTTTGACCCTCGGACTAACTATTTCCCACTGTCTTTATGCTAAGCTATGCTAAACGTGTCCTGGGTGTTGCTTCTTATTTAAAAGGCTGACGTGGGAATGCTATCACACAATCAACTGAAACTTTAACATGCTAGAAAAAAGTACATTTGTCCAATATCTAACCTTAAGCAAGGGCTGATGTTTTTAATAAAGAACAAACATATCATAACTATCTTTTCCCAACCTTAACAAAGTACTTTGAGTTACCTAAAGGTAGCCTTAAAAATTGTAATAATGCTTTAGTTGCAAGGAGCACATATGGTAGGAATATTTGCATTGCCTGTGAACAGTTTGCAGACATATATAATATATAAATGCTTCCATGTTACATTAATAAAACCACAATTTATATTACAATGGTTACAAGCAAGTTTGTCAGTATATCACCGTCTGGTCGCTGGACAAGAGGTTACAACCTCCATCTAATCATGCACACGATGACGATCAAGACCTTACAAAAGGCACAGTATGGTACTATGGTACTCTCAGAGTGCACTCAGCTGCTATCAAGCTGGAAAAATATGCACGTTTTAGTCTGGTGGAGGGCTGAGTGATGTGATTCTTCATGTTGGTGCATACTAACTATCACAGCAATGAGTCAGTTATCATGAGGTTCATGTGACTGATGCAGGGAGCTAATCATGATAGCTTGACACCGAGGTGGTCGGGCAGCCTCATACCGTATCATTTCCCACAATCAGCCGCCACTTAATATCAAGACACACACCTTCTAGTACTGCCTGGCAACCTGATGGAGGACCTGGGGAATCAATGCTGATGCTCATTATTTCCATCTGTACTTTTCCCCAACTATAACAGTTAATAATTCATTTTAATTCAACAGTTTAACATTTGCGGGGGTTGTTTTGTGCAGAGTAATTCACCAGACAGCAGAGAGAAAATCCCTCTCCCAGCAGATTGACTGGATGCATAACCTCAGTCCACAAAGTAATTGGCTGCTGAGGCAAATCAATGCCTCAGATCAGAATTGAAGCATTCTGCTTGTTTACAACGTCTATCATTTGTTCTTATCAAGTGTGATCAGAACAATTTTCCCTCCCTTAATATAGGTTTGATGGGACAAAGAAAAGCTCAATTCTCAGAGAATTGGAAAACACATTTCTTTGGGCTTCGTGGTAACTAAACTGTCAACAGATAAGAGAGTCCATAGTATCAACTCCCGGGTAATTCATCTTACAATTGCGCCGTAGTGTTTTCCTTTGGAGCAGCTTGGAAATATGGTTTGAGGCCTTTGCTCAAATGTCACAGCGAGCGTGTCGTCCACATGCTCAAACAAAGGAAAATGTAAAGCAGACTGAGAAACGTGCACACTTCAAACACGGAGCTCTCCCTCTCTCTCCCCAAATTCTCTAAACTTATTTGCAGTTTCTACATATAAAAAGCACATTTGTACCCTCGTGTGCGCTTTTATCTGCAAAAGGGCGATGAGCTTCTCGTCCTCAGGCAGCTCTGCAAACTGCTGCAGACAGTAGCGTGAGGTGAGAGAGCAGTGTAGGCCACTTTGTATCATGTCAGCGCTAGCGGTTAGACGCCATCTCCACAGTGTCCCTTGTCACCAATCACATCCTTTTAAACCACCCAGGGAGCTCGACACCCCTCCCCCCCCCAACCACCACCCCCAACCCACACACACATATACACACACACACTCCCTTATCTGTCAATGCTGCTTAAATAATGTAATTAATGACTTAATTAACATTTCCATAATCTATTTTAATAAATCTAACGCGGCATAATGAGAGTTTCTAACCTCCAGGCAATGGCATATAAAAATTCACAGTGCAGAGCTGCATGGTCAGGGCGCTGTCTCAGCGCCCCGACTCTCGCCGTGACAGTAAAGGAAGGAGAGGGTGCATATTGTGTGACAGCCTTCTGAAAGGGAGTTCAAGCCTGACAAATGTCATGTGACTCTGTGAATGTGTCCAGTAGCGGACCTACAGCACGACGACAAGAGCGGAAAAAAAACATTATTTTGGAGGTTTGAAATGTTGAAAGGAAGCCAGAGTGCGATAGGCTTAGCTCAAAATGAGAGGGATCCTTTTGAAAGAAGTTTGTAAGTAGACTGAGAGGAGGAACAAATGATAGAGTATTGAGCCCGAATTCAGTGGGACTCCATTTACATGAATTTGTAGCTTTTAGCACTTGAACCCAACGCTCTTTTCTGCTCCTGTTCCTACACTTTAATGATGAAACGTCCTTGTGCTGTAACAGCAGGACAAGTTTAGTTTTTAACCAAAGAAAATGGAAAACCAAACAGAAACATACTCATTACCATTAATGATTCGTCTACCTAGTCTGACGTAATTCAGTATTTTTTCTGAGTGTCAACAAACAATTATTAAAAACCTTTCGCAAGTCAGTGGTTTCATTTTTAAAAGATGCTCAGTAATTTTCAACAATGGATGGGCACTGTAGTTATTAAACAAAAGTTACTCAGACAGGAGGAAACAACACATTTGTTGGAGACTTTTTTCATGTGTGGATTAATGTATATTCTGATGAATATTTACAGCAGAAGGACGGTGTGTGTGTGTGTGTGTGTGTGTGAGTCAAATAAACTGTGTGTTCATGGTAATGAAGGAGACTGTCAGCCAATGCAGCACTGTGCTCTGTGATTTGTTCTTTAAACACAGACGAATCAGATATATCAAGACTTCTTAGTCTCCTTAGTCTCCTTGGATCAATTTGTTTCATTTGTTGAAATATACAGAATATTAGTGATCCTTTAAAGGAGCAGAGCAACAAGATAAAAAATCATCGCACTAATGAACAAAATGATCGTAACGTCATATTTTTCTCAGCCAACATATTTCATCAAATTTATTCAGAACTGGCCTATAACAACAAAATTTGACACTTTAATTGCTTTCTGGAAAACTGAACTTCCGTCTGAAGTGCTGTAACCATGGCAACTGACAACAGGTAAAAAAGACACAGAGGCTCAGTCACCGGGAGGGTAGCAAAATGCTTTAGCCCACCTGCCAATTGACTGACATTTTTGCATGTTACCGTTTCATCAAGAGTCACTGTAAATGAACACATGAGTACACAAAATGGATCCAACACAACAAAAGGTCAGTCCGAGCTGTTTACTCATTTATCTTTGTCTCGTCCCCGCTGCAAAGACTAACCAGGCCGCGTAGTGGGCGAGAGACGAGGGGGTTGCTCCTCACAAGAACTTCCACCCTCGGGGTGAAGAGTGACTGAGATGCATCCTGACAGGGGGCAGCAGGAGGCTGGCACGTCCCAGGCAGCACAAGCACCATGGGGCACGGGTCTGTGAGGCCCATCAGTCCTAATAAGGGCACCCACCAACATTCCTGTTGTACCAGTAATAATGCAAGCATCAGTTGACGGGAGACCTGTTAAGTACGGCGAGATACCTCCGATGTCATGATATAATGATCGTTTCTGTGCCACATAACAAACACAATCTAAGGAATGCTTTTTTTTTTTACTTTATTCCTTTGAGATTTAGACTTTGAAGCCTCCAAACAGCTAATTATATTTAGAATGATTCATGAAAATTAACAAAGTGTGAGTATTTTAATGGTATAACTTTTAACACAACAACGTATTTGAACCCCTTTCAACTCCAACAATGGGCAAATACCTGCGAGCCGAGATCTGCCAAGAATGCAGCTGAAGTCTGAAGCTGCGTTGTAAACAAACCAATTTCCTGTCATAAAATTACAGCTCATTACTAGCGTGGATAAGGGCTTCAACAACATAATGATGCAGAAGCACATTACCAGTGCAACCATATTTATTAATTACCAGTTCACTAGCCACATTCCTAATGGGGAAAGAAAAGTTACGAGCCTTGTTGAGTTAATTACAAACAGCCTGTCTTATTTTAGTGAAGACAAATACTGGACTAAGGACAGATGTAGAACACAAAGTTTTAATTTTGCTACTGGCACGAAAAGCAGCACAGTGTGATTGGAGGGTTACATCACTTCCACTACTACCATCACATTGCACAATGAATTTTATCAAGTAGGGAGAGTTTGTCTAAATTTCAGCATTTAGTTGATTAAGGTCAGCCAGAAAAATCACATTAAAAACACAATTAGGAACATTATTTCTCACTTTTCAGGCATAATTCAGTGAGTGTTTATTGGAAATGTGCTGGTTGAGTTACCGCTTTGAGCAATTACAGATTACATAACCTGTATTTGTAATCTGATTACAGTATCCACCATATGCTGCTTTCTAATCACAGAGTAGATATTGTTTATGCCAGGAATCTAATGCATTATTTACAAGCTAGATGTTGATAAAAACAGACTGTTCATTTACTAATGGTTTACAGTACCGCAGGCATCTTTCCAATTAGCAATATCAAAATGGGAAAAGAAGACTAAGTGAAAACAAGAGAGGTAGGGGGGTGCTGTGGGTCGGACAGCAGCATGTTTTCAGAGACGTTATTTGGATGACACGGACGCTCGCTGCTTCTTGTTTTGAAACTCACATAAAAATGAAATGTTGCTTGAAAATACGGTTTGTATTTGGCAGATGAAAACACATCTGAGGCGGGAACACGAGACAGAAGAGGCCGTTGTTATCATTTTAATGATTAATAATCCAACTGTGTTTGGCATGTTTGTAAAAAGTTCAGGCCAAGAGCACTTCACGATCTTAAAAAATGAAAGACTTACTTGATCAGCAGGATCTCCGTCAGCAGGCCGAAAGAGGCCGCCGCCACTTTAAAGGTGCTGGGAGGAGGAGGGTCGGTGAAGGCAGTCATCATGCAGTGAACGGCATACGGCACCAGACCCAGCAAAACAAACGCCGTGATCAGCACAAGCCACGTCTGCCACTGGAAGCTCACCGACCTCCATGGAGATCTCCTCTGGAGCTGGTACTGGTCAAGAGAAAGAGGACAGCGTCAAGTTTCACGACATCAGTACACAAACACACCTTTGAGTTTAATCACTGTAAAATCTGAACAATTGGCAAAATGGTTGAACATGAACAATAATGAAATATATAAGCCACAAACACCATGGAGGAAATTTAGCAAGCTGGCAGTGTAGTTCTGTGGACGATCCAACACTTTGGTCCAACTTAAATATTCCAACGAAATATCCTCATCTTATACAGATATTTATATTTATTAGCATGAATTTGAAGAAGTTACTTTTCATCTAGTGGGCTCAGCTAATTTCTGACCGGTACTTATGTTTATGGCTAAATACCTGCAAATCTATTGACTTTCCATCAGACCCAACTTTACGCCCAATTTGGTGCTTTTACTAAACTCAGTTGGTGACCTGGTGAACATTACAGGCCAATAACCAGAGTGAATAACCATTTTCTTTCACTTCATTCATTTAATCTGATGTTATCTTCATGTAAGCTGATTTTCCGGTTACAAAGGTGAATAGTTTCTTTTTTTTTTTGCTGTATTTGCCCAGCTGACATAAATTTCAAAGGACATGGAAGTTATACCTTTGAGAAGCATTTAATTGAATATTGTTAAAAACTGAGAAAATCAAAGTGTTGTTATTTTCAGCTTTATATTATAATATTTAATAACTTTTAAAGCTATGTTACTCTCATTTGTTGTGACTATTTTCGGACGTTTATAGATGTAGCTGTGGATAACTAGATATGCAGGAAGATGACTTAACCTTTTTATAAAATCTTAACACAACACTCTGATTGGTGGACTGTACCTCCATGGCTAAAACAGCCATTAACAACCTGAGCCGTTTGAATCGCTGAACAAATTGGAGATGCGGGTGCTTATATTTGTGTCTTAAACAAGTGAAGAACAGATCGCATGATTTGTACAGATTTTAGTCATTATCTTTACATCACAAGATAATGTGCACTTCTGTGGCGACCTGCTCTGTTGGACACAGTCTGGTGTGATGGTCATTGGGTTTTAAATTGTGTACTGTGATTCCAGCTTAATAAAATCAATATATACTGAGAAACGAGTAAAAACAGGACACGTTTTCCCCACATAGTAATTGTGGCGTGACCCCACAATAGAAACCAAACAAACCCCTTATTGTTGGAATAAACTCAATAATGCAACCTCACACCTGTGCCGTACGTATGTTTGCTTTGTTTTGTTTTTTTAACCTCTGGTCTGGTACTTCAAAAACTGCATAAAACACTTTAAAACAAAGAGAGGGGAAAAAACAACAACATATAAATACTCACACGGACACATACATAAAAACACTGAAGCATGCATGCAGTCATCGAGCCAGCAGGCTAACGCCGCCTTAAATCCCCGCCAGATATCGCCTCACTCTGGAGACAAACCAAACCACTCGAACAGGCGTTTGATTAGTGTCTGGAATTCATCTGCAAATGCACACTTGCCTTGTCCTCTTTCATGGCTGCTATTCATTAATTAGATTCTTTGTGCAACTGAGCTATCCTCAATGTTTAAGGTTACATCAGGCCCCTGTAAGTGGCTGCCTGATAACAGAACGCATCCATCTTCATTACTCAGCCCTTTCTGTCGAGGCTTGCTCCTCCACAAGTGAGCTATGTCAGGAGGTTCGGAGGAGCTGATACATTTCATTGCATTTGGATCATGAACTTTTGCCTCCTTTGATTTTTGGTCGCTCTGATTAAATTACTGGGTTGTGGTTTTCGCTCATATCGGGTTCTCTTGTGGTGATTTTTTCCTTGTGGTGGTGCAGCCAAATGAAAACCAAACACCTTTTTTTGTGTGTGTGTTTTTGGAACTATCTTTATAAATGCACAGTAATGATTGAGTAAGGAGGATAATGATCACAGCCAAGTAATAAATCCTGCATTAACGTCACATTACATCCTGTTCTACTGGATCTTTGAGTCCAGCCTACTAAACAAAACCATTTTAAACATCCCGGCTGAGTTTTAAAGTTACTTTTGACAAGCCAAAGCTGCAGATCAGGTTCACAGTCAGGTCATTTCATTTTTTTTTTTAATCTACTCCATTTCATTTGGAACATGGACACTAATAATTCAGAAATGATTAAATCTGATATTAGATTTTGATCAAATTAATTATTAAATTAATCATATATAAATCAAAATCTAATGATGAATGTATAAATCTTTTTTTTTTGCATTTGGTTTTCTGCACTGCAAACTCAGTTTCTTCTGCTGGTGCAAAGGCTGTTGCAGAGAAAGCTTATTCCATCCATTTCGCCAAAGAAAGCCCAGACATTCAGATAAATGTCTTCACAAACCGAAACACGTGTTTTCAATCTTATAGGAAATATGAACAGACTCAGCTCCCAAGGTAACAACAGAGTGAATGCGTTGGTTGCCACACAGCGAAGGCTTTCTTTTGTTATTTAGGCACGGACCCCGATAACACAGCGCTATTAAAAAGCGCTGCTAAATGCGGTGGCCGGTCCTTAAGGTTTGAAAGCAACATAACACACTGACAATCCTGAGAGGGCACATTTAATTTAAGCTGTTAGCGTTGCATCCATCAGCGGGACCTCGGCTTTTAGTCATATCAAGGCCAAGCCAGTTTGAATCAGGTTAAAAGCAGCTCAATATGTTTATTGTATTCCCTCATGAACTATGTGTGAAGAAGCTGAATGGAGTGAGAAGATGGACCATCACATCTGTCTTGTCTCCATGTGACTCTGCAAGAAATGTAAGCAGGTTTTTAGTATTTTGGAGGCTACAGGTTCAAAGGAAAAGGAGCCACAATGGTCCATCTCTTCCTTGATGGAAACTGTGACTAAAGACACACCATATGAGGACATGTATCACAGACCTTACTGCTCCTTTTTGTAGAGGAACGCCGCCCTATCAGAAACTATACTTCCTCTGCGTCTAATCTTAAATTCAAATAACACGTGATAATCCGAATGCTCGACTCAGGAGCACACTTCAAAAGTCAACACAAAATACATTGAGCACTGGTTAAAAATCACAGGGTGTTAATTACATCCTGATGTTTTATGACGATGACCTTTAAACACTATACCAATCAATCAATACAAGAGGGAGGCAGCCTATTGGGAATATTTAGATCTGCGGATTCTGAAAGTAGGGCACTATTTATCCAAACACAATCATTATTAATAGCTGGACAGTCAACCCAAATACATTTTCTGCATATTTTCCACATTACTTTCTCTCCCTCCAGAGGTACAACCACAACACACTGTCCAGTGCGGACATAATTAATTCAGCGGAGCTGTCACAGTGGTACTGCAGAGGGGACAAAGGCACAAATGCAATATTATCTTTGTAAAGTCATGGTCAGACATGTTTGACCTGCCATTAAAATTACATTCTCTCTGTTATATTATCGAACACCAACGATAATAATATAAAAGGACTGAGTTTAATGTCCTCAGATGTAATGGTGGAACAAACTGCTGCAGAAAAAATGAACGATACGACATATTGAAAAGACAGATGAAATTTCAGTTTCATCCTCTTTTCTTATTTTTTCTCTGTTTTTTTTGGTAAGTTAAAGTAAGTTATTTATGTTAACACATTAAATATGACTTTCTTTTTCAGGCATCTATAACACAAATATATTTGTTTATCCTGTTATGAAAAAGTTGAACATAGCTTTTGATTGAGGGATCCAGAGCTACGGAAAAGAGACTGTTTAAAATTAAGGATTTAAAAGCAGACGTGCATCAGGAACATCTCTAAACTTAAATTCTAGAGATTATTTTATGACATCTTATGTCTGATAGTAAGTTACTAAAATCACCTTTATATCAGCATTGGAATAAAACAATCACCTACGAAATCAATCACAGAATACATCAGTAGTAATTAGCTAGCTGGTTACTGTTAACCTTAACCATGGGAGCTGAGGAGAAATTTCATCTTTGGCTGGCTTTTTAAGGTTTTTAACTTTGAAGATGAGAACAGTGGGTGGAAAAAAAAAAAAGATAAAGGACACGATATCAGGCTGCTTTAATGAGGCAAAAAGAAACAGGCCGCTAGCTAAAGCTGAAAGGTCTTCTGTCTGTCCTTCGAAAATACAGTTAACACCTTGGGTAAGTCAGATGGCAAGACAAACTAACACTGGAAACTCTCCTCAGAGCAGAACAACACCTTGTTTAATCCGGTCTTCATAATTTAGCTTTTGTATGTTTGGGTGTGTAAAAAAACGACCCCGCCAAGACGTTAAAGTAGACCGGCCGTGCTGCTAAAATAGGATTAGACATTTGCTATTAAAGGACGCGGTTAAACTAACATTTCCACCTTAAGATGTCAACACAATGTGTAATCTGCACATTTTTAATGCTTGAGGATTTTATCAATCATAGTTTTGTGTCCCGGGTGGTTCAGTGGTTTGTGATGATCACTTAACATATTTACCAAGCACATTTTTTAGGAGTTACACCATGAACAGCAGCACTAGAGATCTGGATTTGTTTTCCTAAAGTCAGTATTTAGTAACCTTTAACTGGCCGTTATCTGTGTATCGACAAACTTTAGTTAGATCCCCTAATTTCAGCTGCAGCACAAATTAACTGTGTAATGTGGAAATGCCAAGCAGCTCCTGAGACAGTCTCCCGTGTACACACCGCTTGTTTGCTAACAACAAGGCCTGGAGAAGTTCTACTTAGCAGGACCAGACTAGAAAGTCTATTAACTTATTGAGATTAAAAGCCTGATGCCTTCCCTCCCACCCGACCCTCGGTGGTCCCGTGCCCCCCCCCCCTCGGCCGGCATCACACCTCCAAAGGAGAAAGGTGATTGATGAGAGCCATCAGGCAGCCTGGAATCTCTTCTCTCATTAGACTCCTTATGCATCTAAGCTGCTCCAATACACACCAGGAGAGCGAGGCAGGGGGAGGGGAGTGAGGAGGTGTCCATCCTTTGACTTTTTAGAAGATAAGTACTCGCACTAAAATATTTACCTTGTACATTAATCTTTGGGAAATTAATTTGCCATTATACTTTCTCCCTGAGAAAAAATGAGAGAGAGAGTGTGGTTTCCACTCCCTACTCCTCATGCTCAGCAGGCTTTCTCCCTTTTGATTCGCTCATGGGACCGCTCTGAAATGAATGTCCCTGAGGGAGCGGTGTTTGGACAGCCAGGGTGGATCCTATCATTGACCACTGAGGCTCTCTTGAGGAGGGCCGGCTGGAGTGGTGGAAGGGAAAGGAAAGGAAATAATGTTATATATGCATCCCCCCCTAAAGCAGACATGCTCAATCACATTAATGCAAGTGCCGCACATTATTATGTACTAATTGCCACTGGATAGTAGCATTAGTGTGCTGCTGATTGTATTGCTGCAAACCGAGTGGGGTCCATTCTGTTTGGATACATAACCTCATTGTACCTAAGACAATAACCAAGATAAATAGTCAGGATCAGTGCCCTCTATAGAAACCATTTAGACTGTGCTGCAGCTGATTCATGTTCACTTTTATTTTACAGTCAACAGAACATTTTGACTCAACATAAAAGTTTTTTAAAGGCAGCATACGGCCAACAAAACTGTGCAGAGTAAATAAGGAATTATATCAGACAAGATGAGGGAAAAGTGGGAATCTTTGCCTTTATATGAACAGTTTGTTGGGTTTGGAAGGAAATATTGGCAAAACTGGAGTTTGATATTCATAATTATGTTTTTGTTTGCTTACAGTGAGCCCTTTGTATCTAAATAGGGAGCAGGTCCTCCTCTACAGTGTCTGCTATGTTGAAATTTGCAAATGTTGAAGCTGTGTGAGTATGAGATAATGTAGAGACTTTTAGACTTTTCATAACCAAAAATACAGGAGTAATCTATCTGCTGTAATGTAATGTCAGTCTAACTAGTTTATAACTTGCTGTAGTGACCCAACCCAGTGGTACTTCTAAGGCCAAGAGTTAGCATATCAGCTAAGCTTATTATGTTGTGGGGTTATGTGTGGGTTATTTTAAATGTTAAATCTTGAAGCTTTCATTTTGATGCCTTTTGCAGCACCTGTGGTGATTAGGGGTAATTGCAGGTGTGTTTTTAAAAGCTTTCTTTGCTTGGGCTTTTTCTGGGAAAGTCTCCACCTGAGTCATAATGCTGCAAGTGCTGCAGGCTTTCATCAGTTGGCCACAAGCTTAACCACCACTGTGTTGACTCATTTGGCTATAGATAGTGACTTATCAGATATCTATTGAAATGTAAAGGTTATATCTTTAAATAAAAGGTAATAAAGTCCAACCTTTGTGTGGCTTGTCCAGCTGAGGTTAGCCTAATGAGTTGGCTCACTTCAACTATCTTCTGTCATTTCAGCCCACTAAGGCGCCTGCTTTGGTCTGCCTCTGTCTGTATCAAATATCAATATGAATTTCATGTGCTAAATCTGCCCCCTTGTTATCATCGCAAACCGCATTTGTGTCGTGTGCAAATGGAAAGCTTGACAGGTGCACCAACTGAAACCTGGCAAATGGTCAATTGTGGCTGCGTCGCGTCCTTGTGTGGCGGCGTAAGACAGTGTGAGAGGATGTGCTCTAGAGTGTGTGAGCGGGGGGTGGAGGGGGAGACAGAGAGTGTATTGTGTGAGACAGTCAGAGAGAGAGATAGAGAGAGAGAGAAGGAGAGCGAGTTTGTCTGCGAAGGGTGGGGTTTTGGCCATCGAATAAGATATCCTGACAAGGCAATCAGAGAGAAACAAATTCTGCAGCCACACGGGTTCAACTCTCTCGTTCTTCACCCTGATGAGCTTTTGAAAAATGGAGCGCGGTTGAAATTGGTTTTGTATGAGAGGCTTCAGATCTGTCTCTTGTCAGGATTATTGCCACCTGTCTTCATTGGCTGCAAAGGTCTGTTAATTAATCTGCCTCTCCGTCTTAGTGGCCGGAGAGGAACAGGGCGAACAGAGTGCCGTCTTCCCTCCTCTGCACCGACTATTCCTCAACAAATACACATCTAATTTAGGATAAGGCCGCTGTGATGTTAAGCAACATCCCTAATCAGTGTCATTAAAACACTACATCATGTCCTTCCTTTCTAATTTTATGAGTGAAGCTATTTAATTGGATATTTAATTTAATTTAGTTAATGAAAGTCCTGGGGAATTTTGTTTGAGGGACAGTGATATCTCTTGTGATCAATGAAGCTGCAAATAGAGCTCTCCAGAGATTCTTTCCTGACTGATCATGTCTGCCTCTAACAGTGCTTAGTGCAGAATATTAACAAACACGATTGCAAAAAAAAAGGCCATTTGCTAATATGGAAATGTGCGCAATGTGCTCTGTTCTGCAGGACGGTAATCCCCGGTAAAACATGTCAGCTGATATCAGTAAATGTAAGTTGAAGCCTGCGGTTAAGAGCACCAGCATGTGATCCAGCATTGATTAATTGGACATGGATAGATTAATATGCCACCGGATACTCATGCCAAGCTCATCAGAGTAAAAGTGTTATTGCACAACCATCAGCTGTGATGCTGTAAATGAGCAGGAGAGTTTAGAGGGATTTACTCGGCCGGCAAGACCAGATGCAGGAAAAAAAAAAAACAAAAAAAAAAAAAAACAGATCAGTGGTCCTCTTTCTTTTGCTACAGGAGGCCCAGTCACGATCCCACAGGAACTTGTCATTGGCATTGGCCCTGCAAAGTGTCAGATTGATCAAGTGTTAGCCGGGATTGTCTGCTGCCGAGTGTCTGCACCTGTGCATTCCTCTAAGTGTTGAGATCCCAGCGATTCTTGAAGTGAAGTTTGAACTTGGCCTGCTGTTTGCGGCTCAGGCGTACCCAGACTTGCCTTGGCTGAGAGCGGCTTGTATTGTACACACACTCCTGTCACTCTCCGCTCTTCCTTTGGAATGTAAACCAGTGTCACACCGGTGGGATCTACCGGGGCTGCACGTCTCTGCTGCAGTGCAGGTGCAGTTTGGGGCTCTGAAGCACTTTGCCAAGTTACAGCGTGCAAATGATTCAAAGGAACAACAGTGACTTGGACCAACTGCGTGCACAATAAAGTTTTTGTTTCCTTTGCAGGTATGAACAAAGAAAATCATCAGATAATGTTCATTACACATTTCCCTTCTGAATGCGTACCCTTAATCAACAGCGCTCTTATATATGTTTGATTAAAGTAAAAACGAGTTGTTGTTCCTCCAAGGAAATCTTTTCATATGAAGAATACTTTTTCATTTTAGCAGATGCTTATATGCAGAACAGTGTTGTTGCCGCCCACAGGTATAATCAACCAGAAAATTAATAATCATTCTGCAGGACTACAATAAATCATTACGCTTCGGACAATTAATAATGGAGGCGAAGCTTGGGATGTCTGATTACAATAGTTACGATGCATATCATCAAGATTTAAATTTAACATTTCACAAAGGAATTTCAGACACCAGTGCACATTACTGATGTTTAAATTTGGCATTGGGGCGTGTCACGGGGGTTGAGGGATGGTGCATATCTCCATCTACAACTCTAACCAAACTGCTATTACGGAAATTACAGTGCAGTACTTTTTGTAGCCATAAATTTACATTTGATGCACAGTGAGAACAGGCTGCACTTGTGATTAAAGGAAATAAAATGCTTTATGGAGGACCTCATCCAACAGTTTCTATAAGTATAAGTACATTATGTTTAGGAATTAAACTACTTGAATACCATAACCTAGATTGAAAATGTTTAAACTTGAGGGACACATCACTGTCAGTGGTCTCTCTCTACTTGTCAAGTTAATGGAAAGAGTGGAGTTTGATCAGGTTACATGTTATTTCTCAGTGATAAAAAAATGGATTTGGATTTTCAGCACATATATAAAAAAGGTCACTCTCCTACCACAGCTTTAATGGAGAAGGTCAATCCCTGGTTGAGTGATACAGACAGTAATAAAATGGCTGGTGCAAATTTAATGCTGCATTTCATTCAGTGCACCCTGAGAAACTCTTAAAATCTGCTGCATATTATATTAATATTTCTTTAGTTGACTGAAAGTGGATTCCACCGGAAGTTCTTTTTTAATAGCAATTTTCCTTAATCAAATGAGGTATTTTATGGTGTCCCACAAGGAAGTTGCTTGGGGCTACTGCTTTTCTCATTTCTTCTCAATGATACTGCATGTCGGGTGTTTTCAATAAAGCTAATGTCACAATGTTTGCTGATGACACTACTCTGTACACATCATCAACTGTGAATGCAATGGAAGTGAAATGTAAAGATTATTATTATTATTATACGTGGATTCAATTGTATTCTAAATGAGGTAACCAAAAATAAGTGTTTCCAAGATTAAATACTGTGCACACAATACATACAATACATATAATATATACAATTTAGCTTAAGATCTGCACTTAGGAGAGAAAATCAATTATGTCTGTCTATCAAAGCTCTATAGCACAAATCAATGAGGCAAAATAAAAAAATACTCAAAACTCACAGCTATGAGTCACACCCTGATTCAAATCATAATACAGAGTAATGTTGGCTGTGGCTATTGGAATTTAAGTGATAAAACCTTCCTAAAAAGTTCCTACCAAGACAGATATTAAAGTACCAACACTGTCAAATTCAGCTAATCTTTTTGTTAATTACAATGCTGTTAAAAGAAAACAAACAGAAGATGAACTGTGTACTGAACTTGGTAAAAAATTTAATTTCAGTCTGACTTCAGCAGTAAGGTTGGTAACAACTAATGCGGATCAAAATAAACAATAATAACAAACAACACCAGATTAAATCTAATTAACTAAATTTTTTAAAAAGTTTATTTCCAAAGAAAAGCTGTGAGCTCTGAAAGTCCTGCCTTTCTCACTTTTTTTTACAAAATGATAACCTAAATTATGAGGGAGGAAACATTTTTTTCTCAGACTAGCTGGCAGCATCACCTGTAAATGAACCGAACATGCACAAAGCTCCACTTCTGCCATTTTTTAAACAGTGCCCTGATAACCCAGGTGTGCAGATATCTTACTGCAGGTGGCTGACTCACTCTGACTCCCCTCAGTTTTGACATCCAGCTTTCAAGTCGAGTCAAAGAAAAAACACTGGAGGAGCATGGGGGTCCAATACCTGAGCGGGGTGGTTAGCTCATTGAGAGGACATAAACTTCCGCCACCTGACATGTGGTGGGAAGAGGATTAGTTAAACACACTCTGCCTTGGCTGACTCACACTTTGTTGAATCACAAAGTAATCTCGAGGAACATTCACTCAGGAGGCAGCTTGATGATCCCAGGCCGGTGATTTATTCATCTTAGGCACGTTGCGAGGCTGTAAGAATTTGTCAAGTTAGAATCCTAATTAAAACTGTTAATCACAGATTCCTGTTTGTTCAGCACTCGAGCAAAATGAAAAATGTGATCAAATTATTCATTGCTCTCTTTCAGACAGGTAAGTCAGCATAGCCCCGAGCGTCAATGTGCCGCAAAAGTTTTTTTTCAAAGGCTTATGAAGACTTTAAGCCCTGACTTTTTAATTCACTTGATATACATAAAAAAATTGAGTTGACATCAACAATTTAACCACCTGATCAGTTTGGATTTATCTATTTATGTAGATCAGCATAAGTTGAGACATCTAGAAAATGGGCTCCAGGCAATGAAAGTATGCAGTGGACTGGATCAAAGTGCATGTTCAGAGCCGCTGCTGCTCATATTGAGAGGATAGTGGAGCCTGGAGCTACATTACACAAAGGGAAAGTTAGTGAGGAAAGTCTGCTTTATTTTCTCTGACCTAATATTCACATTCATTTTAATCCTGTCGGTCTCACGAAATCTCCGGAAAACTACAATGGTGCCTTTATTTTAGAGGATTCGTTGCCATTGTTATTGTTGTTGTTATGTTATGTTGTAAGGTTGAGCTTTTGTTGTTTTTTTTTTGTTTATTTTTACAAATTCAATAATCAGAAAAGCAATGATGATGACAGAATTAGTAAATCCTTCAAATCTACCTGTGATCTAATCCTGAACTGAAGCTGTATTCTTTTAGTTTCTGTATAAAAAGGGAAACCAGGGAGCATCAGGGAGTATAGAAGAAGGGCCAGGCAACAGGAATGGTTGTATCGCTGCCTGCTGTGAGAACCTTATCAAAAACAACGTTGACACCAGCAGGCAGTCAATCTAAAGACCACTGGTTCGCCCTTTTGACGTACAGAAGCTGCCTGACAACTCAGACAGTCTGACCGAGACATTCTCTTTCCACGGAAATGGGGTGTTCGTTATTAAAAAAAATCTGCACCTCACATCAGAACACAGGTTCATTCAAGTCTTAAATGAAGATTTGAGTTATGGTTTGGAAACATATTTAATGCACACATGTAGCTGTCACACAGAGGATATCCCCAGGAGCTGTCAATCAGTAAGATTTACTGTCCTGTAAACTCCAGTGGAATCCACTCGGAGCTCGGCCTTGCAGAATGAGGCGGTAAAAGGTAGAGCTCGACCAATAAATCTGCCAGGCGATATAAGCTTATCACAAATATGTAAGTGGCCAAAAAACCTGCTACCTAAAGCTCCTCATGCGTTCTATGCAATGTGTACAATGTGTGTTTCTACACTGTAATACTACTGGGCCCTGATGTGTTCAATTATTTGATTATAACAAACCAAAGTTGAGAAACACATCTGCACAAAACTGAATGAATAAATGTCTTAAAACTAAATTTTGACTCTTCAAAAACAGATATCAAAGTCAGGTATTAAAGGAGAATGCATCTTTTGCCCCCACTTTTGGTAATCCAGCCATGCACATACTGTTATCTCTGTATTTGTTGGTCAATAAGTCACAAAAACTCTTCCACAGAAATGCCAAAGATATGTTTTACTGTGTTCATATCTTGGCAGTAATTCTTTCATAAACAAATATAAAAAATTGTCTTGCATTTATGTTAAAAACCAATAAATATTGCATTAAATATCCATTTTGATATCGCTGTTTGCCTCAAAAGAGAGGGAAGACAAAAAGACAAAGAGCACAATTATCTCAGTTTTTTTTCATACTGTAGGCGGCAACATCACATAAGAGAGCCCTGCAAAGGCTGAGGGTGGTAAACAACTTCAGTGGTTATTTAACCATTCCAGCCTGTTTTTCTGCCATGAAGAAGGTTTTTGTTTGTTTAGGATGGATGAACTTAGTCTCTCAAGACATCAAGTCCACACAAATATGGTGCTGCAGCAGCTACTGGACTGACTGTGCAACCATTAGATTGTTAATATCTACAGCTGTTGTATCGCTGGCAGTAAAAATGAGTTCACAAGACAATCAGGGTATTAAACACAGTATATATAAACCCTTTCAGCCACTGCTCCATATAACCTGTTCAGACAGTCAGTTTGTAATTAAATGTCAGGACTTCCACAGCTGATTGGCAGGATGATTTTGAACAGCACACTGTCCATAACCATAATCTCCTAAAGCTATGTAGATTGTAAATACACTGCATTAATGTTGTTAACACTTGTATGTGTTGCTAATGTAATATATTCACTGTAAATTCCAGGTGAGGCAAAAAAAAATGTGTGTACGCCGGTCTGAGCCTGATGCTAAATGTGATTTTGTCAAATATGTTGTACTTATATATCCATGTCTTCAATTAAAATACATACTACAGATGTCCAATAATCAGATGTTTAGTTAACTTTAGTTAGGCTGTATTCTGCTCAAATAGTAGTTAGAGTTGAGAAAAGAAGGTGTTATATGTAATACCCTTAAAAACACTTTGGTTGTTACACACAACAGGAGACTTCTGCCAGTTTCAAGTTTTTTGTACTTAGAAAGAACAAAGAAGTGTGAAAATGTGTAGACTGTGTAAAGAGGGAAGAATCACTTCAGATAAATCAATTGAACTGCCTTGGGCGAACGCAAGCACTGAAATGATTTTTTCAGGTAGTCTGATTTTGGTTTGGGGCTGACATTACGATGCTGACGAAGCTGTAAAACAAGAACCAAATGTGCCGCATGATGTTCAAAGTGATTTATTTAAACTCCTAAAGACGTGTTTAGTTTAGTTATGTTGGACAGGCGACAACATTCAAACTCAAGCATGCCCCAAATCACCACATCAAGATCCTCCTCCGAGGAAATGTTTTAGAAACCCAGTGGAAACTCTCCAGGGACTCCACTTTGGGAAACTCCTGGTTAGTGGATTATAGTGAAGAGTGTGTGTGTGGAGAGGTTGGGGGGGGTTACTGTAGATTAATTGGCCTACTTCCTCCAGAGTGACATCCTGCTTCTTTTGCCATAGAAACAAGGGAACTGTAGAAACACACAAGACAGGAAAAAAAATCAAACATACAGTAAGCTACATGATGCTTTGCCCTAAGTGCCTGCGATAAGATAGAAAGCATTGCATCATGCCAGGGTCCATCTATGTGCACTATCAACATGCAGGTTAATCTCTGTAATTCAACAGCAGATTCTGATCCCCCCAAACTTGGGATAAAAGCCATTCCAGTGAAATTTAAAACTATAAGATTGACATATCTAGGGTAAGTCTATCTAGGCCAGTCTACACTAGACAGACGTCCTAAAGAGCATGGAAACTAAATACAGTGACATCACTCTTATTGATATTAGTCACGCAGGGGCCTTTACTTGAGCTTTGTTTAAGGCGATGCTTCTTTGGCTTCTTCTTTTGTGCTTTTTGACTCAGGTATTAGTGGAGGTCTGATCTGAATGAAGGGGAGTAAAACCTAAAGGCTTGTTTCACCCACATGTTAAAATCATCTGTTGCAGAGAAGGGAAATGTTTTTATTTAATAAAATGCTGTGGTCGGTTCAGACTGCAGATTCTTCTCCAGAGTTTCCAGTCTTCTAGATCTGAAGCTACCTATGAGCAAGATTTTAGTTATCACTAGTGAAAGTATCATCAGAATCTTTATAGTTCACTGTTTATAATCCTCTGAGTTCTGACTGAAAATCATGTTTTTCATCATCTTGAATAAAGACGATTATACAAAAAGCTTGAAGACTTTTTTATGATGAAGTAAGAAGAATCAGAAATGTTTATATAATATACATTTGTATTGTAAAGTTATAACTATTGTAAGGCAAACCTCAGCATGTGAACGTGAGAATGACAGAGCTTGAAAGCAGAGATAATGTTTTCCATGTTCATGTAGTTTAGCATGTTAGCAAGCTTAAATGTTGCTAATTAGCTATTAAAACACAAAGTAAAGCTGAGCTAAGTCTTGCAGGTATTTCCTCATAAAGAAAATTTGATCCAATGACACCAATAGATGAAAAAGCTAAGGAATCATCAAAAATTCTTCTGAGGGGAACATGAAAATCTGTTACCAGTTTCCTGTGAATTCATCCAATATTTGCTGAGACATTTCTCTGAAAAACCACAAATGCTAACCTCATGGTTGCACTGGAGGAAAAGCGGATCACCAAAGTCTGCAGGATTCATTGTCTGGGAACAATGAATGTCTGTGCAAAATGTCATGGCAATCCATTCAATAGTTGTTGAGATATTTCAGTCTGGACCAAAGTGGTGGACGGAGCTCGATGCAGACATTGCCTTCCCTTGAGCCACATCGCTAGCAAGGCTAACAATGTCTACTCTCAGTGCTCTTTTATGATAGCTATTTTTATTTCATCATTCTGACAGATTACTGAATCTTTTCCTGATATTTCCACAGACAGAAAGCCATATATACAATGATGCATTCATCTAAGTTAGAGCAAATAGATACTTCATGCAGCCTGCCTTTATGGAAACTTGGCTGCAAAGAAGGAATGCAGGACCTTTACCAAATCTTCTTAACAATCCTTACTTCCAACAAACCTTTTTCAGCATGTGAGAATACATTTAGAGATTAAATGTAAATGAAAACAGTTGCTAGAAGTCCTAAAATCAAGCAAACAAATGTCAACCATTGCCACCCTGCAGCACGAGGGTCGAAATAAAGAAGCTCCAGAAGTGAAATGCAGGTTTACATGTAAATACGTTCTGGTCGCCAAAACTTATCATGCACCACCAACCATCTTAATCTACAAGAAAACAGTATAGTGTGGCGTGATGTGAATATTCAGCAACCTAACTATGAATGTACATCACTACAAATATCTTGCCAAGGGGAGGTGATATCAGTTTATAAGAGGAGCCTATTTCTGCATGCTGTTCTTTTAAAATAAGAATATTTGCATCATTACCCAACAGTTTTATGCATAATCACACACATTTCCAGCAATGTTATTCCAAACTAAAGAACACTGGTTCAGCATGGAGAGGTAAAAAAATAATGTGCATTTTAAAACTGTGCTTTTGCTTTATGTGTGCTTGTGCTTTGCTTGTGCTTATTTATTTTCATTCCTTTTCAGGTCCACTTTTTTGATGATTGGATAACATGCATTCAGTGCATTAGTAGCAAATAGCAATGAGCAAACAAATCAGTGATTACCAGAAATGATCAGGTAAATTATTGTAATATTGCCTCCTTAGCTTTATTTATTGGATGTTACTGTGATAATGTGATGTTAGTGATGCATTTCAACTTAATGAGCTGAGACAATGGTAAATTAGCAGCTAGTAAATTGATACATTGCTCTTCTTTTCAATGATTTTCCCAATGGGAGGCCGCTGCTGATGGGCCCGTACTGAGTTCATTTCTGCCCCTTAGGCCTTTGTGTCACTTCCTTGCAAGATAAATGGAGGCTTTTTTTATTTTATTTTCACCGAGGACAAATAATTGCACAATTTTGGAAGTGGGTCCCAACATATTTAGCATGTACAATCTTAAAATGAATAACTGTCTGTTAGTCAGTGTGAATGGATCATAACCAAGTCAACCAAAGAGTACTTTTGACACATTTTATGAGCGTGTTATGTCGTGGAAAGTAATTTGGTACAAATCTTAGAGGAAATACAAGTTCCACAATTGTTGCTTTGTTAGTTGAAAACATTATTCTCCATATATACTGCATATATACATATTGCCAGTTTTTGCATGTTCAGCTGACCTTCTGCACTCATTCAAAGGCTATAAATCACGCTAGCTTAGCATTTTTTGGAACGAAGAAATTAGACAATGACAGTGACAATTGAAAACTGTTTCTATGTTTCCTATTTATGTAGTTATTTATGTAAAACTTACTTGGAAGTTACAATAAAGTTAAAGTTATAATCTATAAGATTTTTAATTTGTTGTCTTTTGCAGCACCTTTGGTGATAATCTGTAATTGCAGGTGTGTTCGTAGACCTCACTTCAGTTTCAGCCTCAAGTTTCATTGTCTGCAGTCATCGACCTTTTCTCTCTTTATTCGACATAGTAACAGTTTACTCACGACGCGTGCAGAAAATGAAAAAAAAAAAAGAACAGTATGCTGTTTTGCGCACAGGTGAGTTGAAGAGCGAGTCTGTTGTGTCCAACGCCTGACTGTGCTCCACTTCTGATTTTTCTGGGAAAGTTGCCATCGACACTTGGGTCATAATACTGCAAATGCAAGGGCTTTCTAATCACCTCATCACCATTCAAATTGATCTTGCAACCCCTTAAGATGGTCCCGACCCCGAAGTTGCGAACCACTGGTATAGGCAATTGCCTATTATATGTCTAATTATTCACGTGTCACTGAGTGACATTTTGAAATAGTCTGTATGTCTGATAATGTAAGTGCAACTCAAACTGAGATTCTGAACAAAGCACCTAATTGTTGGAATAATTTTCAAATGGGAGGTGTAGTTCAATGCGGGTTACATTTATGAATTAGTCGGAGCAGCTGTCACTCAAGTCCTCTTCATGTGCAGAAAATATCCTCGTCCTCAGTCATCTTAAGGTGTTCATTCTACCATGTGACAGCCCCCGTAGGTGAGCGGGCCCCACTCTAAAAGCCCATCCAGACATAGATGCGTAGCACTGGTGACCTTTAATTTCATTCAGACTGTGTACAAATGACTTCAGCATAGCCCACTTAGGGAAAAAAAAAGCCTGTGAAAGAAGTCTTTGCGAGATTGTAGCTACTCTGGGTTTCAGCACACTGGCATTATCTACTCCCTGGCTTTAATGACTTCCCGCCGAGAGGAGCCACGGTGAGAGCCTTGGCAGTCAGACTAAGAATAGCATTAGACACAAGGTTATCTGGGCATTACACTCACTGTAACATGCAATTAACTCTACTCCTCCATTTTCATTACACAATTATTCATTAATGTCAATTTAATTTTATGCATTGTTCTACATGACCAAAGCCTGATTACGGGGCCCTTGCACTCCAATATCCCAAGTTAACTGGTGCCAGCCTCACTTGCAGGCCGACTAATTGCAATTTAGCCCTAGACAGCACCTCCCTCTTTAGGCTGTCCTTAATGGAGCAACTGATTCACAGACAGGTAACGATTGGAAAGACAAAGTGCTTCTCTCTCTGAATGGAAAACAAATGCACTGCTGCTAAGCTGTTTTCTTTGTGATAGCACTAAGGTCTGCCCTTTGTATTCAGAGAGGGACAAGAGGTAATATGTTTCCTTAAATCCTATTTGTCTTCCAATTCTATCTCCATATAGAAATAAGAAGACCCTATTAAATCACACAGGAATGTCTATACAGCAGGAGGAATGGAATTTAGTTTATGGGCCGATAACAATTTGCATTTGCTGTGTCAAGATTAAGGTACCATATTAGTTTTTTCATTATAAACTATCCAAAAATATTCTAAAATGTCTAAAGATATGGGGAAGAATACACTTCTGAGACATTTATTCTTAGTTTGGACTGCTGCTGTCCCATGTATTCAGTTCAGGGATGTTTTTCTGGGTCATAAATAATTCCTCCCCTATAGCAGGAGCATCTCCTACTTGTTATAAAAGTTCAGTCTTCACCAGCTTGAGGTAACAATGCTAATCTAGTGCAAAATATGTCAGAAAAATGGTCAGGAAAAGTGTGCTGTTTCCGCACGAGCTGACAAAGGTTGAGTAAAGATGGAGGAAACTTTACCATTGGCAAAGGAATGAGATCTAACACTGAGTTTCTATTTCTTATAAATCTATTCTCATATTTTCAAAGAACACAAAGAGCTAGGGGTGGTAAGAGAGGCGGCAAGTAGAGGTGACAAAAGCCACAATTATGGGATATTATTAGGACCAAGATTGAAAAAAAGTAGAATTTTACTTTAAACCTACTTCCTGCCCTTTGCCCATAAAGTAGCTGCCTCATGTTGCTGATTCAGTGTGTGATGGTCAAGCTAAGGCCACCAAAATATGCCTGAAGAAATCTTGCTGAAGCACCTTACTGAGGGACAATATGAACCTGCCCAGTGTTGAGTAGTTGGACTGCAGCAATAGCCATTGTCCATAACAATAATCACACTTCAACTCAAAGGGTCATGTGTACATGGCAGTAAAACTTGACTGTGTAGGTGTTTCATTACACTGAGCAGCAGGGATGGCTGTTAACAAGGCCTGGTAAACCTAAAAGCTTGATGGGTCTTTGTGTAGAAGGTCTGGTGGAGGATTGAACCATTTAAGTTTCATGTTTTCAACATATGTCTTTCACATGTGTTGGCAAAATGGTAGTTGACAGTGGGATGGACTTTATCAAGGATGCTGCAAGGAAGATTTCTGCACCTGGTTGGACTGGTTCATTCCTCAGCCTCAACAGCACTTTACAACTATTAGCTGTTATGTCTTGCAAGTCCGTAAATATTCCTGCAGCTGCTGAAATTTAGCATAAAATGTCACATCTAAGCCACCATATGATTGTGCAGCTTTACTCTCTCCTCTTATGAACAAATGAAAACCTTGCAACAACAGGTGCACAGGTCTAGCATGCAATGTTTTCCATGTTTACATCGAGCATGTTACAATACTTATGCATGCTGCTATGCTTACATTACAGTGTCACTAACATGGAGATATTATAAGAACTGGATACCAGACTTAAAGATGGTGCCAACTCACTTGAATAAAAAGAAGGTTAGCTTCATGGTTTGCTACCACGTTGAGTAGCTCACTGCACATTTGCATCATTCTTGCCTATCTAATTGGCTGATAGACTATACAGTTGAATGGGAAAAAAAATATATTTTCTAGCCTATTTTGGCAGAGTTTTGCATATATAAATTAACCTTGTTGGATGTTTAAGGTCCTGCCAACATTATTTCTTGGATCTCTTTTCTTAGAGGTCTATGGGAGAATCTTTTTGGGCAGCGGGGGATGTCTTTGTCACAATACTGCGAGTAGCCACTGGGTAACATTGGCAGGAAGACTTGCAATGCAATATCCAGCTTTCCTAACACATCACTGAGCTATGATAGCAATAAACATATGAAGATGGCATATAGGATGGGAAATTGCTCATTAGCTTTTGCAGGATTTTGTCGTGGAGTGTTTGTCAAGTGTAAATTTCAACCTGCTGGTAGATGGAAAATAAAAATCCATCCAATCCATTCACATTGCTGAGATATCTTACTCTGGACTAAGACGTTGGACCGAGTGAGGGAAATCCCTAGAGCCATGTTGGTAGCGTGGCTAAAAAAGGCTATGACTGACCTTTCAGTTTCATCCATCTGATGGTAATTAGGTGCTGCAATCCCAGTGTTTATGAAGGTATTAAGACAACAACTGTTTGGGCTTTTCCTGCCATCCTGTCTCCGTCCTCTGTAATGTCTTTCACAGCAAACTACTGCGATAACTAAAACCATATTTAGGGGCTGCAAATTGTTTCACACACTTCTGTCAGGAAATTCGCCTCGTCCAATAACAGTAAGAAATTATAAACCACCAGGGACCATTTTTTTTATACACCTGACATGGAACACATGATTAAAGAGTGCAAATTTGAGGGTCACCCCAGGCCAATTGGACCTGTCTTTCATGCACTGATTCACATCAAAGAGTCTCAGGCAAGACTCCTTAAGGCATACAGTATGTGATCAAAGTGCTCTGCTCTTTGTAAATTCTATTTTATCCTTGTTGTTCATATTATGTTTCAGAGTAACCATACAAATCTTATGCATATTTGCGAGGGTAAAAGACATTTTAAATTCTCCCAGAACCATTTTTCATGCACAAAACAAGAAACTGTAATGTAAGATAATGATTAATGTACTTCTTTGTTGATTGACTATTGAAAAGACTACCCTTTTATTCTTCTGTTCCGCAGACTTTGTAAGCAGTAGGGCAGCAATTATTGTTCATTTTCAGCCCGGAATAATCAAGGCCTTCAAAAGAAAATTAGATAATAAGCATATAAAATATGAAAGGAAAGAAACAGCCAACTAGAGTCTTCACTCGGAATAAAAGAAGATATGATTAGCATGGCCAAAGGTTTACAACATTTTGTTTGAATATAATAGATATAATTACTTTCATGTTGAATTGAATTCACTTCATAACAATATATCAAAATGAGGTGAAATATGTCTGGATTAAAAGTGTGATTTTTTTTTTCTTTCATGTCTTTGCTCATACTGAAAGTGAATTATGTTGCATGTTGTTATTATTATTGTTATGACCACAGAAAAGTCTTTTTAAAAGCACGATAATTACATAAATATTTTTTTTCCCCTTTCGCATCAACACGCACATACAGATTGTTAGAAGAAAAATGACTTCTGGAAAATGATTCAACATGTATGAAGTGTATACCGGCTTTCGCTGAGCTCACGAGAGCTTCTGAGCTAATCAACAGGAGTGCTCTTCATGAGGTTTGACAAATTTGCTGCTCCCTCATACTTCTCATTATACTGAATTCCTCTCATACTAACACGAGGCACCATTTAATTTAATGATAACACTTCAGATACGTTCTGTTTGGAAATGAGCCAGATTATGTGTGCTAAGCTACTTTTTAGCATATTTCCCCTCCTCGAGCACTTTGGGTTGGACAAGAATTAATGCAGAACTACGAGTAATGCAGCTGCAAGCTAGTTCAAGAAGTCGCCTCTTGACTTCAAATGCAATTCCTGAGGAGGGAATACAACATTGTGTGAAATTATATGTCCATACACATTTCATCTGTCAATACTCATGAGCAGAGTAATTATCAATCACTAATAAAATCATTACATCCAACTTTAACTATAATATAATGAAGATGACTTATTAGACATTTATTCTGTAAAAATTGGCTGGTATATTATAGCATATACTAAACACAGAGTTTGATAAAATCTTTAGAAGTTATCAAGGAGCAAATCAGTTTTATGTTTCATAAAATAAGCTTATTCGCTTTCTTATTGAGAGTTAAATGGGTGGGTCGACACCCTTCTCTCTGAAAAAAAAAAAGTTAGCTTAACTTAGCATCAGGCTCACAAAATGGACCCAAAGCTCAGCAACTCACATATTATATCACATTTAAATTTAGCCAAACCAAAATGGGAGCTGTAAAAAGCATCAGTTGTCATTTTAAGAGCAGGTTATGTGCCATATTATTCTCTGGCTGAGGGCAGCGAGGTTGAATCTCCAGCAGTAGTTAATATTAACAAATGCATCAGTCTCAGATAAAATTCAAGGACAAAAAAATAAAAGGAAAAGAAAAAAAATATCTAAAGCAGACATAATTATTTACATCCACATGTCTAATTATTGTGGATTATTGGAGACATATCAGATTCTAACAAACTAACTGATCATCTTATTTATATACCTTGTGGGGAGCTTATAGATCTTCATCTTAAACAACTTAATCTATTCGGTTATTTTCAACAATGAGGCAGTGACAATGATATATACATATTACATACTTTAGTCCCTGATTCAAACGTATTCATGTTAGCAATTCATTAATTAGCATTTAGTTCCTGATTCATCCAACTACTCAAAATGTTGCATCCCTTTCTTTACCGTTATCTTTAATCCTAATGATTCTGTTATTGGCTGGCTTACTGATTTATTCCAGCTTTGCAATGAAGCACCTTCTTTAGCTGCTTTGCCCAGCTCTTTCTCCCACAGCCTTGTCTCTCCTTACAAGGCATTTTCACTGTAAACAAAATGTGCAAAATCAAGTTTCACTTATTCAGTTAAATCCCCTGGAAAGATTTGACTCGGGAATGGAAATAAATAAAGTTTTAAAAAAAACAGCAGGTGTAAAACTGAACATTACAGATTGATATTCAGTTGTTTTCTATGTTTTAATAGTGTGACTTACGATGAGATGACCTTCTAAGTATTGTTGGAAAACAATAGAGCTCTGTGGCACAGAGGAATAAGAAAGAGAAACACCAGATAGAAAAACATATAATATCACTGCCTTTTTTTGTTTCTTCTATAGAAATGAGCAATGAAATTATAGACCCAGTAAAGAGTTGCCAGATGTTAACGGACACTAAAAAGGTTCAAGTCATACGATGACATGTTTCTGTATCTGTTGTCTCTGTTGAGTCTGAGTTGAAAAGAAAATGAAGGAAATAATTTATCAGACATGAAAGCTTTCATCACCACTTGCAAATGTTGATGTAGATCAGCGATAAAGAAAAAAATAAACAGTTATCAATCTGTCCGCTCTCTATTCACATCCCTCTGTTGACGGTTGTTGTGCCGTCATCATCATCGTGGCTGATTGGTGGGGATTGATTAACAGCTTTGTGCGCCCCCCCCAACTTCTAATTTCTTTTTGTCTTTTAATTAAAACCTAGTTCACTCCACCTCTGGCTGTATGGTGCAGCAGTATAACGAAACTGAATGAAGTGCAGCCTCGGGGTGAGAGCACTCCTCATAAGATTATAATTGTCAAGATGAAACTCTCCTAAACAAGCTTCAGCTAAACACATTTTCAAACATGGACTAGATTAGTGGATTCCCTTTTAGAGTGAACACATGCATCCAGTATTTTGTTATTGTTATATTATTAATTCCCACTAATAAATAATAAATGTCACTGTAAGTATCTTGTAAAATGAAACATTTTTCTCAATTTTTTTTCCACCTCTTTCATAATTTACTAGTTTTTGGAGCACAAATGCAACACAAAAGATATTTTTATGTCAAACCTAAAATCAGCAAAGATTTATTGCTTCTTTTATTTTTTATATGTATATAGAGACATTTCAGACATGCAGTGCTCTCTCAGTACACAGCAGAGTTATTTCCTCTGTAATTAAGACAATAGGATAATTACATCTGGAAGAAAACATGCAGAATTTAAAATGCAGCGCTAACAACAGACATCTCACACGCTGCATATCAGTGTGTCAGTATAATTAAAGGACATATGGGAAAACATTAGCATGAGCACAGGAGGCCCTGGATGTTAATGGGACCCTGAACTCTCTCTGTGCTGGCTTCTTCAGCTCGAGTGTCGAGATGGGTCCTCTGATTGTCCACTGAGGGTTGTTTACATTTCTTCAAAAGCTCCATTTAGTTTCTCCTGACAAGGTGGAATAAGTGACTTGGCCATGATGGATGGAGGCACCTGTCCTAATGGTGGCTCAAACTGTGCCCACTAGTGCACGCTACATTGATAAATCGACAACAGTTGGGACATGCTCCGCTAGCAGGGAGAATGAGGCTACCAGGACATCCGACCGCTCGCCATGTTTCCATGTCGGCGTTTCGGAGCCTCACAATGTGGAGGTCCCCAAACAGCTGCAAAGGAGGAACGAGCGCTCAGAGGGATATCTGACGATTAATGTTTGATCTTTGTCATTGCCAAGGAGTAGAGATGATGCTCGCAACTGTAAAGGTTTAACAAATCTGCCATGCAAGTTCACATTTTAGGTATTATTTGATCATTTTGTGTTGAGGAAAACCAAAATTATATTTTATAATTCATAGATTTAGATTTAATCAGTCAATAGGTTTCCTTAACAACAGCTATTAATTTACTTCTCACTTTAGTAACTTTGTGATGATTTGAAAAAGTAAAGTTTCATTAAAAATATTAGAGTGCTTAAACAAATCCACGCTTTAATGCTGCAGCAATCTTTATTTTTATACTAGCAAAACATCAATAAATGATGTGCAATGTGACAACTGTATTATCCCCCAACTTTGCACTTTCTCTCAGCTTTTCAGTTTTTTTCAGCTCACTGTTTTTCCGGTGCACAGCTTTAGTGTTCACCCTCACCACTCCAATAAAACCTTTTTCCAGTTGCAGCAAAAAAAAGCTCCTCTGTTAAACCCCCTGTAAACTACCTGCTCAGCACCAAAACACAGACAAAGTTAGCAACTAGTCTGTGAAAATAGAGGAACATTTAGCTGCTAAAGATGCAAGTATTTCCCTGAGGATGTGGCGGAGACCAAAACAGAGCTAAAAAAGGGAGTAAATTGGTGGAAATGTTCACCACAAAAATTGTTTAACTCGCCAAAGTCTCCCGAAAACAAACCATCAACAACACCAACTAAAGAAAAAATGCTGCCTCAAGCATTTGAACAAATAAACAATGGTGTAATTCTCTGGGTGAGGACAGTCTCTTGATTATAGATTCAGGCCTCCTCGTAGCTTGAGACATCATCATGCATAAAATAAAACTGTTTCCAGACAGAAATTCAATTTCACTAATAATGACTATACAAACTGCAAATGGTTGTTTTAAAAGCTCCAGATAGTTATGTAATCTGTATTGCTGACTATCTCTCAAACAACTCATACAGTTTATAATGAGCGTCAGTTCAGCTTACCTCAAATGAGACTCATAAAGCTTCCCTTGGCATCCTCCCTGCTGTCTGTTTTGCCTTAGTGTGATATGGGGTCCATAACAATCAGCACCGCCCTAATTATTTTTGGCACTCAAAACTTGCTCTGAAGGAGAAAAGACCAATTTGAGGCCTTTAAAATGCCTTAACCTTCTTTTAAAGAGCCAATTAGCCAGCATATCTACCCATGAAGCCTAGCATTACACCATTTCTGTCACTTCTTTGGAGAGAAACCTATTTTACACAATTAATGGGGATACTTTGCAGCTTGCATTTCAAAGTCCTGGCTCCATTGTTGTCTGTGTGGGTTTGTCTTTCAAGTGCAGTGCATATTCTCCACCTAACAACACAGACCCAGTTTGAAAGTGTGTTAAATTAAATTAGAACTTGGACTTGAAACTTTGAACATATAACATTAAGGTGGGTTTCTAACGGTGTATCCCCTTACAGACCGAGTCACGTCGGTCGAGGGGAGGTTGGGAAATGAGACAGGTCAATCGCCTATCACCCCTCGTATTGACAGAGCAACTTCTGCAAATTCAAATGAAGTTATTTGGAGAGCCGGTGCAATTATCTTACATCTGCAATAGTTTACTTGGGTTACTCTGGTGATTAGTCAGACTCCTCAGGCCTTGTGAGATTAAATCCAGATGTTGCTGTTTGTTCACAGCTATGAGAGCTTAATACAAAAAAAAAATATCTTTGCATTTATGAAACAAACTCTGAAAAAGATCCCTGTTATTAAGAATAATTTTACACAATAAATCATCCACAAAAATAGACTTACATAGTGGTAACTGATCTTATACATATAATATCTGACATCCTATGGGCTATAATTTTTACACAGTATCACAGTAAAAATCTCATTTGGGGGCTAAAGCCTGTCTGCACCACAAGTGACTCACGATTGTTAGTCATTTGTCTCATGGACACAAATGTCATAAATGCTCTTGTTTCAATTAGCGCTGTTGTCTCTTGGCTCTGTGCAGTGATGCGTTCGGCCTCGTCACACATGCGTCACCGCAACCTGCTGCATCTTGGAACATTTCAGCTGATGCACACCACATAGTTTTCAACTTCTTTAGTTTTTCTAGTTTAAACAGGCAGAGCTGAAGTAACTGGGAGAGCAGAGATTTTAAACTAACATGTCTTTAATATTTTTGAAAGGCCTCATCTTTCCATTACTGTCTGTGTTTTTGGTTTAAAAACACATTTGTTTCCAACAAAAAACATCTACTAACCATCTCTTCTCCTCCACTGCTCAGCAATTGACAGCAGATGCTTTTATTTTTACTCTTCAAGACGGCACCATCAAAACTCCATGGAAACTAATTTCATGTTTGATGACTGGTATACCTTTGCAAGAGCGGCGCGATGAGTTCGCTGGCAGCATATGTTTGCAGATGAACTGAGAGAAGTGTCATTATCAGTGGGTCTCCAACAGATGTGACTCAAAAGAAAAGGTGTTACCACCATTGCTTCTTCAGTTTGTTGAGTTGCAGAAAACTTGGTAAATGCAAAGCTGGTGATTACTTTTCCCTGATTTTTACTGTACCTCACTAAATAATCTCAGTAGCAAACAGTACACCTGAAAATGTACATGATGCTAGAAACTCGGCGTTTGCAAGGTAACCTCTAAAATGCCACCTGGGAACATGCTAGTGCTCTTTTGTTATACTTAGTTTTGGACTCTTTGGCTTTCCGCTCCTTCAGCACTGTCAAAATGGTTTGCTATTGTTTAACAGCACAAAAAAATCAAGTGTCAGTTTTCACCAATTTGAACTTTTTGAACATGTAAGCTAACGTTGGGTGAAACAGTACCACGTTTGTTCACAGGGACTGTCAAAATCAACACAAAATGAAAAGTTCTGCAGGACTGCTTTAATGAAATATAAGGAATTTAACTTATAAACATGCAATCGTGTACACACAATTGATAACATCTTTCCAAATTCATGATTTTACATGAAAGTGCACTTCAAAATATTATTTTTTGTTCTGTTACTTATGATCATGGTACCTACAAAAGCTTTCTCAGCCTCAGTTATAGACTCAGATCATTGTGGGATGTTGCAACAAGAAACTATGATGATATTACCTTACTGAAATTTTCTACCTACATTATAAGTGAAAGCATAATAATTCAATGTCACTTCTGAATTCTGTTTTCACTTTGCACTTTGCTCACATTTGTCAAGGATTTTTTTTCAGTACACTTTAAATTATACTATTCCCAAGCAATCTATGATGTCAGTTCAGGTTCACATTACTGCAAAGAGTCATCTAGTAGATAATTTGTGGATGTGTGTTTCATGTGTCTGAAATCAAGACAAAGAGAAAGAGTAGGAGTGTGTGCACTTTGAGGGGGAGGTGTGTGTGCAATGTGAACGTCACACATTTCAGGATTCACCCTTTCTGAGCCTAAAATCATTTACAGGCCTATAAGCACTTTGCTTTGCTTCTACTTTTGACTCTTGTCATTTTTGTGAGTTTTGTCATCAGCTTAGCCTAAATGTTGGGAATTATTGGACATCTTGAAAACATGCGGCAAGCTTTAAAGTAGCACTAATTCATCCTCCGAGCTTATCGTACCTTTCACGTTTGTAAAGCCACATAACCTACACGATTATTCAGTGTGTCCATCTCTTTAAGCTTTGGCAATCAGGAAATGCAGAAAGAAATCTGACTTTGGAACTAGAAAAGAAAAAAAAAAAAGCTGTGAAATGAGAAACGGCATAGGCTATGCATGAGCGAGGTGTCCCAGCTCGGTAAACTTGCACTGAATCAATCAAACCAAGAGTGGAAGCGATTGCCTATCTCACTGATAGCTGCAGGACAAAAGTTGCGTAGCACAGGGCCAGGCAAAAAAAAAATCTAAAGGCTGATCTATTTTCTTGTTTGAAAGTAATATGAGTTCCTACATATCTTCTTGTGATTTAAATCAAGGTCATTAACTGTGATGTGTTGGAGGATGCAGAAATTGGGACATTAATCCTGAGGAAATAGTTATCTGCCTCAGGAGGTGTGATCAGAATGCAATGGGACTGGATAGTAGTGGATGAAAAATGTGACAACAAGTCTATGTCACCAGACATTATCTTCCACAAGTTTCACACATAACTTCTGAACTATTCAAGATGTCACCGAGCGAGGAAAATCTAGGACCGTTCCTGTTGTTCCCATGAGCCTCGTTTTCTCGGCTATTTATTGTGCACTGCTGTTCTAGGCTTACTTCTCCAGAGGAAAGACATATAACAATGGGCTTTACTTGCATTTTAGATAAGAGTAATGGTAGTGCATCAGAAGTGTGAAAGCTTCAGAACAGGATTATATAAGAGAGGCCTTTATTTCAGATTTTCCTTGTTTTAGTATGTCATATTTTCATAATTAATGTCTGTTTTTCCAGATTTGTTCCCATTTTAATTAATTTCTTGTTTGCTCCTCATTCAAACTCAACACTTGCTCAATGTTTACCTGTTGTCTTAATAAAAATCAGTGTAATGTTCATTTTTAATTCCATCATTACAGCAAAAGAAGTCAAATACATGGAAATGTTGATGTGTCGGTCAGTGAGTCCAGACTAAAATATCTTAAGAAATAATGGATGGATTGCCATTTCATTTTGTGCAAATATTTATGGTCTCTAGAGAATTATTTCTAATAACTTTGTTCTGTAGCGCCACCATGAAGTTTTGAAGCTTTTTTAGTATCTTAACAACTATTGCATGCATTGGTGTAAAATTCAGTGCAGATATTCATGGACTCCAGAGGATGAACTGTAATAATTTTGATCTACTAATCTTTCATCTGTGGAGGATTTTATTCATTTTATCATTTCATTTTCTCTTATACTTTTGTTATATGACACCTGATTACACCTGCAGAAAGATATTCTCATTGACCTCAGCTATACTTTGAATTTAGTGCAAATTAGCTAACCTTTACACGCTAACAAGCTAAATGACGATGGTGAACATTAAACCCACTAAACAGTAACATGCTCGTCATTTGGGCATGTTAGCATCCTGATGTGAGCATTTAGCAGTTTCACAGAGTTGTTAGCGTGGCTGACATTTGCAGGGTTTTTTTCGTGGTTAAGTTGCCGTCAAAGAAACTCAACACTTCCTTCACTGATGTTTCACATTAAAAGCTTTCCAGTGTCTCAAAGAGCATAATCCATCAAAACAGCAGAGCAGAAGCAATTGGAATTAAGTAGTGATCTAAAATAGTATTCCTGCTAAAAAAAAAAAGAAACTCGGAGCGGCAGAGTGTGACAGGACTCTTTAGCTGTATTGATGGAAATAAGGCTCAGTCACAGCAGCATTTAAAACAGTGAAATATGATATTAAGATAGTTATGAGACAGGAGTCGAAGGCTCAAATACATCTTTTGAATTAAGTGTGTGAACTTATTGTCCCATTAGCGACAGAGCAGAATCCATCGTCTGTCAGTTAGCAAACGAGAGCACCCCCCCCCCTTCAATAACTCTTTATTGAATGAAATGATGCACAATCCTGAGAATAAAAATGCACAAATTACTGTAAGATAAGTTTTGTTTTGTTATCTAAAGACCAGATTAAAACTATACATCAGGAATGATAAAATGTGATTAGTAGAATAAAATTACTCTCTTTCGCTTTCTCCAGCTCCCGTTAAAACACAGCCTTTTTCTGTTTTTGCTCTTTTATAAGGAGATTTCGACATTCTGCGCATGTATTAATTAGAGCGGTGCATCTGCAACTCGTGGCAAAGGTAAATCCCTTTGTTGGGAATTGGCAGGTGTATAAAATGTCTGAGAGCTCCTTGTATTTTGTGTCTTGCTTTACACATTTTACAGCCTTTACATTCCCTGCCAGCAAAATTACTACTGTAGGTTAGAAAACCAGATTAGATCTGTGTGTATAAAAGGGGATTTCTTTCTACATCAAACTCAAATTGTGACCAAAGGAGATTAGTTAAGCTAAACCCAATCTAATTTCAGCTTTGCTCTCCAATTTGCATATTCTGCAGCTATAAGATAGGATGATTCACCTTTTATACTTCCACAGATGGGATCATCAAGGATCAACTGATGCATCAATGTATTTTGATTTTCCTTTTTTCCGGCATTAAGTAGCTTTTGATAAAGTCTTAATTTCCTTACTACATCATTATTAGCGTTTGATACCAACGTGCCATCTGGCAAATGTTAAAGCACAAGCAGATAAGAATTCATAATGAATATGGTTGACTCTATGACAGATTGTAATAAAAGAGAGAGGCTGTGACAATTATCGCAGAGACAGAGCGTGAGGGCATTTGACAATGTGGCAGGCCTGCACTTGCTAATTGCAAAGCTGCTCGTACATTTCTACTATCTCACCGACCATCAGAATTCCTTTATGTGCAATCACATCTTTTTTTTTACGTTTCCGCTCTTAAAAAAATCCCACTCTCCTGCACAAGTCAGATTGTGTATTTAAATGGGTCTTACTTAGCGGTTAAATTGAGTTCAGTGATATATAACAGAGGACCTATAACACATTCCCACCTACACATGGTGAGAATGAATCCAAATCGTTCTATTTCGCAGCCGTGTCAACTCCTCCCCAGCACCACCTGTCATCAGGATATTTTGCAGCAATATCAGAGGAAACACTTTGGAGATTGTGTGAGCTGTGTGCTTTCATCAGTGTCCCTTAATTAAATCTACCTTTCCCCAGGCTCTCCCATGATCTCTGCAAATAAAATACAGAGTAAACACACCTAATTAAAGAAGTTAAAACACAACTCAACCAGGTTCTGCCTCAATGTCAGAGTCTGGCATATCTGCAGAGGCTCTGCAGTGCACTATAATTCCTCCCCGGCTCGCAGTCAGTGCAGGCTAAAATCATGTGTCATTAGTAAATTACACAGGTGCCAGACTGAGTTATCATCTTGAGTATGAAAAGCTTCATAATAACCTAAGGAGGTGCTTCTAAAACGGTCCTATCTTTTAAGCTAAATGAACACGCCACACTGATATGAGATTATCCAGCTTTAGAGCAGACACTGTTGCCCCGAGGCCTGCAGCCAGTTTATGATGCACTATTTTCCCCTAATCTTTTTCAACCTCAACAAGCACAAGCACAGGGCAAAAGGAAGAAGAGAACAGAGAAAAAATGTGTTGTACTGATACAAAAATATAAGTACTTTTTTTTTCTTTTTAAACCTGCTTTTATTTCCAGAAAAATCTTGGAGACTGGTTGACAGCGGTGGGAGGGTTTACTGCTCTGAAATTCCAGCCATAACAGCTGTGCAGTGCCTTTCACCCAGCTGCCATATGGAGGGATGGATGTTTAGTGCTTTATTCGAGCAGCCGCATTATAATTGGTTTCATTCTCATGCAACACCTACATTATACAAACAAATTTGGGAGTTCACGTGCGGGATCTCTCTGGTCAAAATAATAACTTTAAGAATCTAAAATAAAATGCACAGTAAAAAAACATTATTCAGTCAAAGGTGAGCACCAAAACGTTAACTTTTATTAGGTATGTGTAAGAAATACTGGGAGTGTTAGTCACTTAATAAACATCCTAGGCCGCCAAAAAAATCTAAAAATAAACATTTTGAGACAGTTATTGAGACAGGTATTTTCTTTTTGTCTGTACTGTGAAGTTTATTTTCATGTTGAGATGCTGAAAGGTGAGGAGCAGCACCGAAGTTGTGACTGATTGTGCTGCTAAAGTGACGAGAAAGGGTGAGAATCATTGTAGATGTGGGAAGAAGCCCACAGAGTTGGAGTTTTACAACAGTTGTGGTATACTATAAAATATATTTAAGATAAGTAAAACCTCTTTCGGATCCCCTCTGCATATTTAAAAATTGTCACTCCACATTTTTAAAGTCGCAAAAGATGTATTTTAAATTTTCAATAAGCAACAATCAAACTAAAACATAACTTTTGGTGTTATTTATGAAGAATTTGATGCTTAATAATCAGATAATCTGCTTCTTCAGGACTATAAAATAAGGAAACATCACCTTAACATCACCTTTTTCTAGACGAGGCCCGTCCACTTCAAACCAACCGCTAACCAAATGAACATAAGTGTATAAATATAATGTAAATAACTGTATGACTGAGGTCTTTCATTTGGCGGTCATATCAACATTTTTTCATATAAATTAAACCTGGAACAAGTCTTTGTATTTTTTTAATAAATTAATGTATATGATGCAAGTCAGCTCTGAGGTGAATAAATGGATGAGCAGATTAACAAAGCAACCGTCTCCATCTGAGACCGAGTCTTATGAAAACACATCGGGCTTAACAGTCTATAATTTACTCTACACTTCCATAGGCCTGGGTGCATATTTTACTGAGCGACGGCCCAGCAGTTCAAACACTGTCAAACAAAGAGACTGCCATATTTAATCAAGATTAAAGAGGGGAAGGTGGAACAGGTGACTGTGAGAGGACCCAGGACGTTCACAGGTCCGATGTATAATTCATGAAGACCTGCAAAAACTCTGGTGTTGCTTTCTGGACGACAAGTGTACATTCATGTCAATATACTCTGCTTCCACTGTACAATATATACCAAACTCTCATTTTCTGACCTAAAATCTACCAGGAAATCGTAAAAATTAAGAATAAAAAGATCAAGTTGACCACAACACTCCTGTTTTATTTGATTCACCACATCATTTTGGCATGTTTGTTACATAAAAAGTAGATGGATGAAACACACTTTAGAGTTTACTTACTTTTCTTTTATCATCTAAGTAGATTTAGCTGATGCTTTAGTATTTTTCCACTGCTGTATTGCTGCTTTCACCAAAGTAAAGGATGCATCTACTTGTTCTCCTGCTAATGTGGAACATCGATTTACGGCGCAAAACATAAAAGTTATTAAACATCAACATCTGTATAATATATAAGGCAGAAAGAAAACAGCACACAGTGTCTGTTTGAATAGCAATTTATGTGGAAAAAGTTGTTTCCAACCTTTAAAAAAAATATATAATTGTGGCTGTGTACTTTTTGCCCGTAAACGTGTTTGTCAGTCTATTGCACTTCCACTTGTAAGGCCTCCAGTATGTGACTGTCTAACGCTTATCTCTCCAGGACTTATAGGAGTTAATGAGAGCAGCTTGACAATGTGAGACTACCTGGAGCCCGAGGGCCTGTCGGGGAGTGAGTAAACCATTAGCCCTAGCCTCGGGGCAAACGGCTCCAAAAAAAAAAAAAAAGTGGAGACTTCACCATTTTATTACTAAGTCTCCATGCAAAGACTGATATTGTGCTGGTGTGTACTGGAGGCGAGGCACAAGCTGCTTTGTCCTGTTACTGCCACTGCAGATATCGAATGCTGTGTACTGTCAGAAACCTGAAGCCCGGGCTGGTCAAAACAAGCCAGAGATATAACAGTGACATACAGTAATTCCTGCAGCCAACACACATGTAGTGGCTCTTCAGAAAGGCAGTGAGAGTTGATACAGACAAGAGTAATGAGTCTCTCACCTGAAACATGACTCTGTCTTTTAGAAGGAGGCCTGAGGATGGGAGGGTGTGCCCACCTCCAGTCCTCCCAGTTGGACACCACTATTCTGCAGCTCATTGTCTTTGTGTGATGGGTCAAGAAGATAAATCCTCTTAGCTCTCCGGTTTTGCAAACAGCCACAGAAAAATGATAGCCCTGGGAGCATATTTTTGGCATCATATAAATAAGAAATGAAAAAAAAAAAGAAAAAGAAATTATACCCCTGAAAGAATCATCTGGTTTTCAAGCCTGGTCGGGATCCACAATCAAAGGCCTGTGACACTCTGAGATACAAAACCATGTCGGAAACACTTCATGACCCTTTATTTAGCATTTATCACCAACGTAAACAACATTAAACTCGACACTAACAGACTGTAAACAGATATGGGTATGTTGAAGTGTTTATTAATGTATTTTTTAACTACTCCTGCCTATAAAGTATTCATAAGTGGTTAATAAACAGTTAATAAATACTTAATAGCACAGTATAACACTTATAATAATTACAATAATATGTTCAGTAGTTTAAAACAGCTCTATTATTTTAAACCTGCTGTACAACCAGTGAATAAAAGCTGTATAACCACCTGTAAAACTGTTATAAGCCATGACATAAATACCTTATAACTGGTTATTCATAAATGTATTTAAAAATAAAAAAACTTGCTGATGGCACCTAAGATAAAGTGAAACTATCTATGATGAATTACCTTTAATAACACTACACAGCATAAGAATCATACGACAGTTGTTATATACAGCGAGGATGAGCATTGGAAAATGAAATATAGACAAAGTTGTGGTTGTTGCACTAACAAATAATATCTGCAGTATATTATTGAATGTCATTGATTGATATTGATACATGTTTTTAATAATGAAAATCTTAAGGATTATAACTTTAATGTGGTATGAACATATTTTTTTTAACCATGTTTTTCCCTAAAATGGGGCTTTAAAAGTTAAATTATGGTTTAGTCACATTAGCTATGCTTACAGAGTATTTCTTTGCAAAAAGCAGGGATGAGCATTGGAAAATAACTACTTAAACGTCATAAATATAAACAGCGGTTATGTCAGGAACACATGATATCAGCCATATAAAAAAATGATGTTTGCTGTCATAAAAAGTAAAGTTAAACTGAGAGAAAGAAAAGAAAAAGTCATAAAACAAACACTGATCCATTAAGGCTCTTCGGTGCTTCCTCTGATCAGATTTTTACATTTTAACATTAATAAACTCCGGGAGTGAAAAAATTATTTGGATGTGAACAGATAATGTGCTCCAAACAGATACATACATTTTGGCAGCTTTCACTCTGATGGCAGATGAAAGTGACGATCAAAAGTGAAAGCCAAAAGGTCAAGGGAGCTTTTCAGATTTTTATCAATAGGTTTCTCAGTTTTTTTTTTTCATAAACACTTCAAAACAGCTCATCTAGACTTCTTCCTGCACAACCTCCAGTTTATCGTGCAATAAGGCTCAATTAAATGACAACCTTATATAATATTAGTATTTTCCCACTGTCAAAACCTCGTTATATTTCTTTTTATTTATTTTATGTGACTTTATTTTATTTTGACTTACAGGATATTTATGCGACATGAACAGACACAGAAAGTGACTTCCTCGAACAGCAACGTGTCCTCATATCTACTTACAACATTTATTAGTTGCTTATATAATGATTATAAATTAGTTAAATCCTCAATACTCTCCTCTCCACTCTGCATTGATGGAGTAAGTGTCTGTTCTTGCAGTAACGGGGCAGAAGTTTGAAGTACGTGGAAAGTTCAGTTAAACTTTCCAAACCTTGAATCTACAAAAAGGTTAAGAACACCGGCTGATCACCACACTCAGGGTCTTTTGAGTATATTACAATTACTCTAAAACACATGAAACAATTCCAAACATGGAGGTGATTTATTACATTAGCGGCGAGCGGTGGAGACTGGCACAAAGGGAGATTGTATGAAGATTACAGTGATGAAATAGTCAAATTTATTATCTTGACAGCTGGATATTCCAATTTCTTTGCCGCTGAGCCATGTAGATTTTCCAGAGTGCAAACACGTTTAAGTACTTCTTCAGAGTCAATTAAATCAGATACTAGTTAAATTACCATTTTTATTAACCTACAGGTTCACATTTTTGTAATTTTAATCACTATTGGAAAGACTATTAGAACAGCTTTCCTATGAAGACAGAGCGAAGGGGTCATTTAGAGAGCGGCAGAATTAATCACACAATGTCACTTCAAATCTACCTTTCAATTCACTCGAAAGCCCGCTCTATGATTTACATGTGCATGGAGACTTATCTGTGGTTAGTTAAAGGAGAGATTAGGAGTTGCGATGGGCTGCTCCCCACCTAAAGCTCCAGGAAACTTGAGCATCACACCTGAGTCAAAGTAAGATTATTAAAATGAAGGTTGTACAGTATTTCAGGAGGCTTAGAGAGGGCCGTTAAATACCCAAAGTTCAACTGCTGTCAATATTCTGCTACAAATCATTTTCCATTTCTTCTCCACCCCCCCCGCCTCCGTACCTGTGGAGCCTCCTTTTCCCTCCTCCACGACGCGAGCCGGCCTCTGGAGTGTGGACGGTAAATAATATACCAAGAGAACATTAACCTTTAGTTGTGGTGTTAAGATGGAGCCGCAATTAACAAGAGTAAATAATCCTTATGATTACTTTTGGCTGGCCCTTTATCTCGTACATAACCTAATTAAATGGACCATCCAAACATAAAACCGCAGCTAATCAAGAGCTTTGCTGAGGCATTGCAATATGAGTATGTGGGATTTAAAAAAAAAAATCACACACCCACGCATGTGTGAGCGCTCATGCGTCCCTCACACACACACATACACACAAAGTTTGAAAAGACTTAATGGATAATAAAGAGTGCATGTTTTGAAATAACTCCTGACAATTCTGTTAATTAAATGTACAAGGATTTTACTTTAAACATACTTTTTTTTTCTTTTAAACGGGCTAAAATTAAATAGAATGAAAATTGAGTAAAGTTGATCTTTGTGATTCCCAATTAAGTTAAATATACCCAGTTATTAAGACAGCTAATAAGCGAAGTACATAATCTTCCTCTCTGAAGGCTCTTTTATTCATATGCTCGCTATCAGAGTGACCTTTGGTGATGAGTGTGTGAGTTGCTCGCAGAAGAAACAATGACTTTGGCCTTCGAAATATATTGAAAAACCTATTGAGGAGATGCACAAAGTAAAGTTATTCAAACAAACAAAGTGGGGTATTTGTAGCTGCAATGTTATGCCAGTGATTTTATAAAGAAGAGCTGTGCGATACACGGAAAGTGTAGCTTCGGCTGGTCTGGTATGACCGGTAGGTTTTTATGGCTAATATAAGCAAACTTTAGGTAATTATTAATTATTAATGTGGAACAGACATGAATCATGAATTAAGTTCAAAATCAGTACAAGTAGCTCTCTCATGCTAAGTCACATGAGCAAAGATGGCAAGTTAACTGTATTTAAATGTAAATATACTTTATAAATGTTTAGCATGCTATACTTGCAGGCTGTTAACACTTTAAGTCTGTGTGTGCAGGATAATGGTATAACAATAATGATATATGGGAAGTTTTATACCCCCTGCAACAAAGGTAATTTTTATGGTAAAGCAAAAAGATCATGTACTATTGCATCACTGTTGAAACACTGAAATAATGAACATTTTCAACCTTCAAAACTGTTGCTAAAAGGTTTTTGGGCGGACAGTTGAATTTATTTGAGATCTTCGTGCGGTAATATCGGATTTGGTTTCATTGTGTTTGCAGGTTGGAAAAGGTTTAAATAGGCCATAGGAAATTGACTCCATTTAATCTGAGCATTGAAATTTAGACCGTGTAATCAGTTCTCGTTCACATGTGGGCCAAGATAAGACTGGTTTTATTTGTGTGTAAATCTATCCTGAGAGGCCTCATTCTTGGCTGTGGCTATAGTAAGCCATGCCTCCAAGCTATAGCAGTGTGTGTGTGTGTTTGTGTGTGTGTGTGTGGACATAACTGGTCCTTCACTTGGGTCCCCACCCTCTGCCTCAGGATCCTTGTGTAATTGAGAGATGATCTGGGCATCGCACACAAAGCATGGTCACACCGCCTCAGGAAGTGAGCACAATAATCTTTGTAACAAGGCGAGGAAGCTTCTTCTTCTACTCATTGTGGAAATAAGGAAATGTAACCCAAGGGGAGATAATATAATTCCTTAAGTGTATTGTTCAATGGGAGAAGAAGTTCAGTGGAGGTTACCTTCAAGCAAACTAAAAATTTGACATGTATTGAATATCTCCTCACACCTCAGATTCACCGTCATGTCTTTGTACGAACACTGCACTCTTTGTTTCAGCAAAAAGTTGCAGTGTAATATAATACGTGAATGTATTCTTAATCATTTGCATCCATATCTGTTACGTTAGCTCGGCAGCGGCACGATGCATTATGAAGAAAACTTGATTGTGAGTTGTCACCTGAGCCTCATTCCCTTTAATTACATCCGTTGCGTGGACATATATGCATACAAATGGCTTATTTGAAGAGTGGATGAAAAGGAGTTCATTTGAAAAACTACAACAAAACCATTTGTTCCGACCAAAACAGCACTAGCTCTATGACAAATGATGCTTTAGTCTTATGAATAATTCTCAAATTCTAAGCAATCAAGTTTTAAAGATATCGTAAATCCTGTTTAAATGGCCTCATTCATTACACCGCAGATATGGGAGGGATACTAATAAAGTGTTACGTCTGAAATTGTCACTGACTTCACGCGTCGCAGGGAGATGTTCGGCGCGGAGCTGATGTATGGTGCGACTGACTGTATGGTGATGGAAATGTCGCCGTGGCCTCATTAGCATTCTGCTGTAACCCTCGGGCAGGGGTGTCAGATTCCCTCAAAATTTACAGCTCAGTTTGAAACCGAAAGATTCTGTGCATAATGGCTGTGAGGCGCCTTATAATAAAAATACTGATCCACACTAGCGAGGTCTGCCATGAGGAAGAAGTTGATTAATGAATGAGTACATATGTGAAAGGTTAGAGCTGGTCAAAAGCAGCAAAAACATTCAAAAGAAATGTTTTTCTTTAAATGCACTTTATATTAGATTTCTTTCTTACACTGTTTTAATGACTTTAGAGACAACTGCTCTATGTCGTTATGTCCAACATCATATAGGCTTTGCAGCTACAACCTAACTATCAACCCCAGGTAGTTATGCAGGGGTTTTATGAGCATTTTTTAATGCACACAAATCATTATAATGAGGCCATCACCGTATTGTCTCATACTTCATGTCTTATATCTTACTCGTAGCAGAAAACAAAAACAACCCCACATACAGTTGTAAAGTCTTACTAGCAAATCAAATGCGTGTGAATCCACAGCGGAAAATAGTCCCCAACAAATATAATGTTTTGAGTATTTTTAGCTAACCAATTTTTTTTATTGTTTTTTTTTTCTTTAAATTGAAACTTATCATTGTGTTTTTATATTTAAATCTTCAGTAAGGGTCAATTGGTTTGGTGTCACAAGTCCAACATTGATAGATACCCACCATGGATTTTGTTGGGATGGTGCATTTACAGAAAATCTGAAAACTTGAGATTTAATAGCTCCCTCCGTGTTAGGGCTGTAACTAGCTTAATTGTTATATTATTACTTTCTTTATGAATAGATCAATTGTCTGACAGTGACTCATATAAGATGCCCCTTGTAAGTTCTCCAAAGTTTTATTTTAGATAAGATAATAACTTCCGGAAAGACGTCAGAATGTCTTTTTGTTTTGCTTCTTGTAAACTGTGAACGCTGCACAGGCCTCGTGTCTTCGAGACGGATATTTAAATGAATACAGCCGTTCAAATGTTCCTGCATGCGGTGCTCTCCTGTCCTGCTTTAGACATCTCATTCCTTGAGCACTCTGCTAAGAAGGGTAGAAAATGTGAATTACAACTAAGCTACTTAACCACAATGAATTAAGGCCTAACATTTGAAAATTTGATACTGAAATTACTGTCATTATGGTGCATTATGTCTGAGCGTAATGATTGCTTTGGCGCTGTTTGAAGACAAAGGCAGACTCTGGGGGGAAAGCGTAGTTAGAGGAAAAGTTGATTTCATGCCTGTTAATGATATGTGAACTTCAAACCTTAATTTCAGGAACCATCATTTCCTGCCATTTCACAACTCTTCCTTTGTTAGCTACCTAAATAGCAATGCATCTGCAAATGATTTCTCCCTCTCCGGACACAGAGTGAGCCATACCCACAGAGAGCTATTCGTCAGACAGAGAAATGGCTCTTTTTCAGGCTTATGTTTGCTTTGTGCTTCAGTGACGAACACATAACAGAGCATATGTTAAAGGATTAACAGGAATACATATGAGTGTTTTAATCTTTTATTACTAATTGATGGATCTGATGGGATAGCACAACTGTACACATTTTGAAACCATGTGCACTTTTAGCTAACCTAAGAACTGTAAGTTATACTGTACTTTCTTTGGCCTTTGCTGTGTTTTTGTGGGTACAAACTTTGCACCAAACGTCTAGGGTGTTGACAAAGAGATGAATTGCATACCAAGATCAGGGACCACACAGTAACTGTGACCACGTTTTCCTCACAGCTCTATTATCCAGCTACCAAAAATGGAAAATGGGACTGAATTAGCCTCCTCCTTTTTTTTTCTTCATTTTTTTTGGATGTTTCCAAGGTTGCAAACCATGCTGAGACCAACTGGAGCTGTTATTAATTCTCCATCAGTTTCAGTTTGGATGCCTGAAAGCCAATTAAAGGAAACTTAATTGAATCAGCCTCAGGACCCTCCTGAACAGGAACTCAAATGAATTGTGCTCGGGGACGGGTGGCAGGAAAGAGAAAGAGGGCATGGAGGTTAAATAAAAAGGGTGAAATTACCACAAATCCAAGTCTTTGCTTGGAATAATGGCTACAGACTGACCCTGCTATGATGTAAATTAAATCTTGTTTTCAACCTTATCCAACCAAACCAGATGCTGTGGGTTTTGTGTTTTTGTCTGGTGACCTTGTGACTCTTCAGACTAAACTTGACACAAGTTTCAGCCAAAATTTAGTAAGGTAGGGAATTCAAAACTAATACAGATGCTATTTGTTGACAATTTGCAGCAAAGAAAAAACAAGTTTCAGTTTTGAAGTTAACTGAAATAAAAACAATCTTTTTATGCCTGGAAATCACAATGTATGTGCATCGTGTTTGTTCTTGAGTTGTGTAGTTAACTGTACTTAACTGGTCAAAACTGCAAATACTAAAATGATAAATGCATTTATTTTTATTTAGTGCCTACATAAGATTTCTCATAGATTTTTGGTTCAGACTGATGAAGTAGGTTCTGACAATCTGATTAATTCACTGTCTTTGTGCACTAAAAATAGTTAATAAATGACCATACAGGCACTTTACCAGGTTGTTTGTATTATTCAGTGTCATGATACAAACCACAATGTAACGTACAGAGTGCCAATGTTAGACGACTTCTTGTTGCTGTAAGTTTCAACAGTCTAGTTTTTTAAAAGAGAGACAGCTAGCACTAACTAGACCCACGCGTTTCTTTAATGTGGGATATATACAACAATGAGTATGTAGAAACCATGTACTGTACATAAAGATGGACGACACATCTCCACTTCCTCCTATTGTAAAAAAGTGAAACCCAAATACCTCAGATATGGACGTTGCCATCTTGCACTGGTGACCTCATTTGGAATCAGAGTTTGTGTAGTAGTGATTGAAGAAGGAGCCACAGTATCACAGTAGCCACGGAGGTCCTGCCCGATGTGATCGGTAATCACTAATTAGGGACTTTTAGCTAACGATTAGCTGCTAAACTTAAAGCCCCTACTTCACAATGATTGACAGCTGTTAGTTATGACGCACACCACACCACCACTCTTTTTATGGCATCAAACAACTAATTAAAACCAAACGACAGAAACCATTTTTGGGAAACATTTCTTTTGATTTTGGATTTTTTAGTTTGCTGTATCTGCTAACATGGAAGAGGCAGGATTTACAACCTGTACTGCAACCAGCCACCAGGGGGCGATCCAGATGTTTTGGCTCCTCTGTTATAAAACAGAGTACAGTACAGTCTATGGCAGGAGCTGACTCAGCAGGTGCTAAAGTAATGTGACTAACTAGCTTCTACTTTACAGATGCCCACTAGTTAGCCTAGCTTTCTTTCCAAGTGAAATAAAAACTTAACAGTGTATTGGGCTGAAAGCACATGTGCTCACCACGCCTTCAAATGTCCACATCCACATCCAAAAACACTTTTATCCTCTTTCAAAAAATAAAAAAATGATTATATTTCCTCACACAAAAACTTAAAACATTTCAAATTCTAGTTCAACTTAAGAAAATGACTTAAATTAAAATATTGTAAACAATAACTGCCTCTCTGCTGATGTGTGTCCAGTGTGGTGCTAAAGTTGTTCACTACTAAGCAACACACACTCACACACACTACCTCAAGGCCATGTTTCATTGTCCTGGGAAAGCCACGAGGAGGAATTCCTTTCATGTGTCATCTCCCTTCACAGTAGCGTCCTGACAGAGGCTTAGTGACATACGAGAGGCCTCCGCAGAATGTCCTGCTTTTAGTCAAATGAAGAGTCTGGCAGCTGCTGCATTCATCAAAATCAAAGGATAATCTGCTTTCCATATAAAATCAAGTGATGATTAACATTTTTTATTTTTTCCAAAGAGGGGGATGGGAGTGGAAATACTCGCACCTTTAAGGAGACACTTGAGAGGCACGGGGCGGGGAAGGTTCAGGATACAGAGCAGAGCGGTGTCAGAGGATTTGAAGTTAGATGAACGTGGTGTATAAACTAAGCTCTGTCTGGACTGATTTCTATATTTTGACTTTAAATGCCCACTGCCTTTTAAAACAGTTTATTTAAGGTATAATGTCTTTCAAATGTCAAGACATAAATCACAGACTGGGCACTCCAGCTGAAATATGTGAAAACTATACAAAAAATGTGAAATAAAAACTTTTGTGTTGTCCTGCAGTGGAATATCTCAAAAAATGTAATTAACATTTTTAATTAATTATCTAAATTTACATTTATTCATTTGCCAAATGCTTTTGTCCAAAGCATAAAAATACCTTTAATGGCACATCACACCAAAATGTCTACTTTTCCTCCAAATTTCTGTTATATAGCTTCATAAACATCATAGATTTAATTTACAAGTCATAATTTCCATGACAGCTTAAGTATAAAATGTACAAGAAATTCAACCTGCACATTTCATCCCTCATAACCAAGCATTAGACGCATCACAGTTTGCTTTCCTGTGGTTCAAACAAAGTGGAACAAACTCTCCATCGTTCCTGCAGACCTTTCACTGCGTCAAAGGACGACAATGTACAGAGAATAACAGATTTACTGCTTTTAGATAGTGGTTATGAGAAAAGCTTACCTGTGAGTCTTTCCTTTCTAAAGAAGAGAGGAAAATGTCCAGTATTTTAGCTAACAAGGCAGATTCCATTATGTTATTGATAAGTTATTGGTCTGTAAGTGTTCGTAAAATTGAAGGCTGGAATCCACTATAAGACGATAAACATGCCATGAACATGTATGATTACACTTTTTCTGCTTTTGCCACACATTCGATTCAAAACTCTGTCAATGTGGTTGCACACAGTCATAAAAAGAGTTTATATAAAAAAGACCCAAGAGCTTTACTCTCAGCTTCTAAGTACACGATTTTCACATCAGCAGACCTTGTTGCTTCCTTTTGCAACCAGATATTCTTTGCAAGCTAACTAATCAAACTGATTTTCTGACTCTAACATTATTTAATGTTGTGGACCCTTTCTTTTGAAAACAGTTCTCTATTATACCAGTGTGGCTCCTGCAGTTATCAGGTGAGGAACCCCCTCCTGGTAACAAGAATTACTTTTTTTATTATTAAAAGGGCATCATTAGACACACAGTCTGTCCTCCTGACTTCAGCTCTCTGCCGGACAAGGGCTAATCAGGGCCGAGGAAGGGAGCTGCGAATCTCTTCCTCCTTCACAACTCCCTCCCGCTAACGTCTTCTCCACTGGACTCCAATCAAAGGGAGCAGAGGCCATTAGGCGGCTCTGGACCTCCTTTTCTTTATAATTACACCCTCCTGGATTGACTGAGCACCAGCTAGCCCTCTGCTATTTGCGGTAATTAGTCCAGAATGTGAGCTGTCAACATGCAAAAATCGTGCCAGTAGGCCCACAAAGCCGCGGCCACCCCCACTGTGTTCAACAACAAGCACCTAGCCTCAGCCATTGGAATGCATTAACTTTCGCTCTCTCTCTCTCTCTCTCTCTTTTTTTTTCCCTCGGCGACTCATGTCAAATCCAGGTCCCTCAGAACAAAATCTTAATAATTAACTGGCAAATTTTAACATGATTGCTTGTGACACACCTACTCTGGTAATTATTGCTTTGAGGCCATGTGCTAATGAAATTAATGCATTCATTGCCCCAACAAATTAGCATAACTCATACAAATGGCCCACATTTGAGACCCTGCTGCAAAAAAAAAAAAGAAAAACAACATACAAGAAAAAGCAGCATCAACAAGAAAGAAAAAAAAACAAAACAGGGAAATGAAATGGCTGGCACATTGAACTGGAGACTGTATGATGAGCACTGCTTGCTCAAAGTCTTAATGGCTAAAGCCTCTTAATGTTAACCAAGGGTGATTGCAGTAATGCATTACAGAGGGATAGCAGAATAGGACCAAATGATTATCACTATCATCATTACAGTCATTGCTGATCTACATATACATCTCTCTGTGGACAAATATTAAATGTCTGAGCCACTGCAGACATTAAAATGTTATTATACTGATGCATTAACTTATAGAGTTCATATCAATATACAGTAGAAGCTTCCCAACAATTATTCTCTAAATGGCACAGCTGCCACTCGCAGCATTCACCAGCCCTGCCACTAACCCCTGTTCATGGCTGTTTGGTCTCTTAGTGGGATGTCTCTCAGACATTTACTGCTCCCCATTAATAATTGATGACGATGCCATCGGTACAATGGATGAAGACAAGTGCAGCGGTCAGTTGGAGAAGCTGCAAAAGTGCAAGAAATGACCCCTCTCAGGTAAAAGAAGAGACGGTTGTAACACCTACGAAATGTGTTTGCCTGCAGCCAAATACTGTCAGGGAAACAGGAAAAAAATTCAAATGGCCTCCATTTAAACAACACTGAGTTACATTAGTACAGTCAGGTGAGAGTCTGCAGGTTAGCATGACAGCTCGTGACAGTATTTCCACAGCCTGTCGTTATATATCACAGGGAGCACATTTTACACAGCAAATCAGTGAACTATAGCACAGAATCATTTAAGGTATACCAAATACATATATATATATATATATATATATATATATATATATATATATATATATATATATATATATATATATATATATATATATATATATATATATATATATATATATATGTATATATACATATATATATATATATATATATCATGTGTAAGTGATATGATGTTTTTCTGTAGTAACGACATGTTACAAGTGGAACATTCATACATAGATAGGGGAGTTTTGACCATTTTGTTATTTGCTGTAACCACAACTGGACCCATAAAAGAACGACAACCACAGCTAGCTAAACCCTCTCCTGTCTCTAATGCTGGATGAACACAAAGCTGCAGAGGTTGAAACAATTGGAAATTACATTAAATGGGAATCAGTGCTAAAGTTCGAAAGCTAAACTAACACCTCCTAAGTGGAAGCAAATAAACCTAGCTATGCTGACTAGTATACGTTAGGTTATCCAGTTGGAAGCTGGAAGATGGGTCCTATTTGTCTTAAATCCTCTGTTTACCGGTGCCATGTAGGTTTCTATCGACGTTCACTGAACATGTGACTGGGGCATGAAAGTTAATAGCCGTTGCTCTAAAACATACCGTGTTGGTAAAAAACTCCAGAAACACGTCGCCTTAAACAACACAAAACATCACACTTAAGTGCTCTTTGGCCCCAAAAGGAGACGAACACAAAATGTTTCATTTAACTCTCATCAGTGTGTGAATCCGTGTGTGTGCGCCTGCTTTCATGTTTAAAATATCTTAAAATCCCGAAAGGTCGTTGTCAGAGTTACTGTGACATTTTCTTCCACAGAGCGGATCCCTCCCATACATACGCAGAGGAACAGACAACAAAGATCACATCTTCAACCCACCACTGTAGAGTAAACAATGAATAAAACAGTCAGTAGCCAGCATTTGATGCTTTGACCCACGGCACAAGCATGCATACATACAACACATCAACAGCATACTTCCTAATCTGAGATGGTTAGTAATGTGGCCACCTTATCCAGCATGCAGCCCCATCTGTGATGACACATCAGCTCCACCATTTCATACGAATAAACTCACAAACACAAGACACAATGTGTTGACGGAAAATTTGCATTAGGAATGTACCACAGGAAAGCGTGATTAATTTCTGCTCATGAAATGAATACAGATTTTGTCATTACATGGCTTGTATCCTTTGCCAAATATTGTAATGTTTCTCCCTCCTATTTCGCAGCAAGTGTTCTGCTGCAATAATAAGGAATAAAAGACAAGCTCATAAGCAACACAACTGCTGGCAAATCAGCTAAATCACAGAGCAAAACAAAGACCTGATTGCTCATTAGTATTATGGATCTGCTCTGTTTAAATCTGTTTTGTGAGATGCAGCCACTGTTTAATGACTTAAACGGTGTTTGTTTAAATGCTTGCTACCTACATTTCACAGAGTAAGATTAGAAGAATGAGACATCATCAGATATCTCACTGAATTTTTATAACACCCCCACCTCAAAACACACACACATCAATACACTTACCTTGGCTTTGCAGGCAATACATCGCAGCCTGTCTTCACTCCCACATCCCTGTAAAGAAACAATATTTAGAAATGATTTAGTGACAGTGAACCACCAAAACAACAGAATGACATGCTTGAGTGATGACTCCTTGTTTGTGTTTTGATCAATAATCTCATTATTTTTGTTTGGAAAATGTTTTTGCATCTTTAACCGAAAGGTGCATTATGCATAATGATGATAATTTAATTACGGTGCTTAAAATCTGATGCCAAAACAGAATACAAAACAACTTTTCACAAAAACAAGACATTTCTATTTAGTCATTGTTGTTTTGTCCAATGTTTTACTCCTCCGGGCCACCGTAGGTACAGTCATTAATGAAGACTAGATGTTGTTTTAATGCATGCACTTTATGAACCACTTCACATGACGCAGCCGCACATGAAACAAAAATAACATGTTGGCAATGATCTTCAAGCTGGTGCTAACTATCTGAAGATGCTAATAACAAGAAAAGCATTTGTACAAACACAAACTGCCAAATCCACTGCTAATATGCATGGCATGCAGGAGCACACTTTGATAGATGTTAATGGCATATAATTATAGAACATTGCTATTAGGCAATGTGATTTTATAAAGAGGACCGTTGCCCCTGGCACTGTGGCCTGATTGCTGTGAGTGTTGGGCTAATGAATGTAAACCAAGTCTGTTTGCAGTGATGAGAATTATCAACCCATGAGAGGGAGACAGAGCAGGAGTGTGTGTGTGTGTGGGTGTGAGTGTGTGTGTGTGTGTGTGGTGGGGAAGGGGGTTAACTCACTCTTCACACTACTCGCAATTAAAGCAAAGGAAATATAGGCATGCACACTCACAGTCAAGGGCATGCTTGCCACACACACACACACACACACACACACACACCTTATCTCACACATGAAAAACATATCTAATACATGTCAGCATGTAAACTCATCTTCCCATTATGTTCTTCATGTGTTCACACTTTAGTCAATGCCTCACTCCCCACTGAATCAAAACTATATTTAGCTAGCAAGTTGTTAGCATTTCAGAAACCCCTCTCCCCACTTGTTTTTTCTCCCTCCTGACTACTACGTATTTTATTTTCAGATGGATGGGATTACAAATTCTGAAGAGCAATTTTCTTGCAGAATACCATTCCCATTATCTTCAATAGAGTGAAACCAGCTGTATTAAAATGAAAAACATATTTATCTGCCGGGAGAGCGAGTATATTCCATTACTTTCCAAAAGCCAGCATCCTTGCTCTGTATTTTCTCAAGCCGTCGTTGGGTTGGGCAGTGAGACACACCAGGCCACTCTCGGCTGGTGTGGTACAAGCCATCCAGTCCTCCTATGCCCTTGTACTTTGAGCTGTGAGGGGTTTCACCCCTCTAGGAATGCACTCCCTATAATGAGGGTCAGGGGTCAAAGTGCTGGCCGCCTGGAGGCCAGGATCTCCCAGGCACACTCAGTCACTGACTCTGTCCCTATATTTAAATCCTGCCTCAGGACATGTTTTTCAAAGGGCATCTCCTAACTAGTTCCTGGTTACTAATTAGTTTTGTGCCATGCTATTTGTCTTTGGGAACCTGGGAAGTGGAGGGGGCGGGTGGGGGGTTGTTGTTGGTGGTGGTGGTGAGGGGCGGGGGTGCGGGGGGTACAAATGAGGCAGCCTAAAAAAAGATAGCGTATGGTTTGCCTCAGCGCAGATGATAATCACTCAGATAGTCCTCTGCTGCAAACATGCTGAAGTATGCATCAACAGTTGTGGAAATGAATGCCAGCGCTGTTTTTGTTGTTTGAATTCAGTCTGCCCGCTGTTTAGTGACAACATCTGTGTGATACTGTTGTGGGTGAAATTAAATAAGGACATGGAATTCTTCTTTTTTTTTTTTTTTGTTCAAGCTGCTTTTAGGAGTGGTAACTGTGCATGCTATCGCTCCCAGCTGGCCGCCTCTCTCTCTCTTGCAAGTCAAATCATTATTGGATTACATTTTCTGGCTTCATAAAATGCGGTTAAGAGGCACTTTAGACATATGTGCATGACCTGCTTTCCAGAGATGGCTATCAGAGCAAAAGTGACAGGTCAATTGCTGATTTCTGTTCTGTAAAAGGGAAGGGGCTCCCAACCCTGAGCACTCTAAAAGGTCGTACCTCTCGCACTCTCTCTCTCTCTCTCTCTCTCTCTCTCTCTCTCTGCTTTCTCTCCCATCTGCTTCGCTCACACACAAAAACCTAAAGTAGTCTTGTAGCATCACCGCACACTCCCAGCAGAGAGCCGGGATCCGAGTTTGTGTGTGTGTGTGCATGCTTCATGAGTCCAAGTGTGTGTGTCTGTATATAATTGTATAGTGGGAAGACACACACTTAATGGAAGTGGCTCTTCACTCTGACAGGTGGGTGGTGCAGATGAAAGGTCTGCTGTAGCATGTTGTCTACCACTTGTGGAGTATCCAAAGAGACCCAAAGCTCACGGGAGTGGACGGCACAGCGATTCGACAGCAGAAACAGATTTACTTTTTAATTAATACACAACAGTTGTGTGTAACAACACCTAATTCAGCTCTTAAGGATGATATAATGACTTATACACATACCTCATATAATATATCCATACATATCCATACGTACTACATTGTGCAGCAAAACAGTACGTTCTGAGTTTAGCTGCTCTTTGTTTTCACAAGCTGACAAAGGAAATAGAATAGTGGAATTAGCAGACTCCCCTTTAAATGGCTATTTAATTTAAATTAGCAGCTAAACCACAAACTTAAAGCTGCATCGATGTGTTTTGGTTTTTTTAAATTTCGGGGCACACAACAAGCAAAAAAATCACATATGTTTGACCTGTTATGCCTTTGCAAATCTGATATCATGAATGTGTTAAGAACATGGGCTGTATATAAAGATGGACGACATGAAAGCTCCCCAAAAGTGAAACCAAAATGTCCTGATCGCCCCCTCGTGGCTGGTTGCAGTATAGGTCATGAACCCTGCCTCTTCCATGTTAGTTAACATAACTAATTTTATGTTTTTCTTATCACACTGATCTTATCACACTTTTTCTGATAAGTGTGTTTTTAATTAGCTATTTGATGCTATAAAAAGGGGGTGTAACTTCATGATTGAAAGCTGTTGACTAATTATTGATTATCAGTCAAGGTGGTTGGGTTTATGGGCAGGACCTTGATGCCATGGCTCCTTCCCTGATCACTATTCTGCAGACTCTGGCTCCAATTGATGTCACCAGCTCAAAATGGTGGCGCTCGTATTGGAGACATTTTGGCAATGGAAAAAAATGGAGACCCGTTGTTCATCTTTATATACAGTTGGTGGTTTGGAAACTAATGTTTGTTTACACATCAAGCAGACCAAAGCAATATTAGCATTCATTTGAGGTGTTGTTCCACAGTGTGGGTTTATTCAAATTTTACTGATAGGAACAGCTGTCTACTGTAAGTTAAAGGGGGCTGATAAAAGTGGTGAACAAAAACATTAAAGGTGCAGCATGTAAAACCAAAACAATGAGCTACAAGAGAGGCTAAAATCATTAGCAGTGCCAAGGAGGACTGCAGGATTAGGTGATATGTGTCGTACAACCCCTTTCATATTAGATGCAGTAATTTGATCCATTGTTCACATTAAAAAAAAATAAGTGCAGCTTTAACTTACAGAATATTGTACGCTACAATGCACAATGCACTGAACCACGAGTGGCAGTGTAAAATGATTATTATGATGCCCTTTAAGGTAGTTGGACAGTGATTACATCATGTTTAAATTAACAGTATATCAGTATGTCATCAGTCCATGCAAATTCTCCTAAACTGGATTTTCATGTCATGTGATGTAAAAACTCATTTGCAGACAGAGGCGCTTTATTACTTATGAGAAGAATTGCAGCTGAGGTGTAAAAAAAAATCTGCAGTTAAATTTACATTTCCCCATTAATACACCTCTTCACTTACTTTTTAGCTTTTACTCTTTTACTTCTGGGAGCATACTTATACAGAGGCAATTATACATTTTTACAATTCTGGCAGCAGCAGTTGGCTGGGAATTAATGGAAGAAGAGTAATTAGCATGAGCAGCAATAAGCACCGGGACTGAATAGGAAGAGAAATGTATGCCACCTACAGAAACTTACATTTCATTAGCTAAGACGTTAACTGTAAAATGATCTTTTGGATGATATGGTGCAAAAACACCGCATCACATGCCGCTGTATCGATACAACTACCGGTTCAAGGTGCGCTACAGATGTTAATGAGGCCGTTTTGCTGTAGGTGACAGGTGTCGGGGGTGGGATAGCTTCCTGGATTTCTGCCAGTTCATTATGAGGCTCTTCTCACAGTTTCAGCATTCTGTGTTTCAACTGTATAACGATGACGTGTTATCATTGTTAGCAACCCTCATTAAAACTAATTGGTATTGCTATTTGAAAGTTAGCTCATTATCTTGAGGCAAGCAGCAATGTTTTGTCTCAATAAGGAATGTTAACACGGCAAACACATTTATTCACTGTTAGAAATCCAACACAGACATTTCCCCCCTCCCTCCCCTTCATATTCTGACAAATGGCCAATGAGGAAAAAATAGCCAGACTGAAATTTTAAATATCAAGGTTCCCCGCATGGAAAGTCTTCCTTACCCTCTGGATCCATGTGGACAGACACACGTGATGGGCAAGTAAATTCTTGCAGTCACAGAAATTCCTCAGTGGGTCACCGGCTTGAAGTTCAACATCCCTGCATATAAAGCACTCTGACATCTCTGTAGAAGAAAGAAAAGAGATGGAGCTTATGAATGGTTTGGCAGATTTCACACCGAATCAAAGGCTTGGTCCCAGATCTGCTGCCTGTCAGGAAACTGTTAATTGACACAGAATTGATCAGTTTGTATTTTAAAGTATTTTTCTTTGGAGAAACAGTTTTGCAAATATTCCTCCTTATTTTGAGCAGCCGCCTCGAGCGTTAGACCTTTATTCTTTTCCCAGGGGGAGCGTGGCAAAGTGAATCTGGGCTTTAAAGGTTTTGCAGCAGCTTGGCATTCATAACAAGACAATGAACACAACAATGCAGAGGTGAGAGCGAGAATGAAAAATACTTTTTTTCTATTTAATTAGTTTTCAACTGCTAAAATTTTGTTCATTATTTTTTTCTTTTTCATTACTTTTCACCAATTTTTTGGTTTTGCAAAGAGATCACATATGTTTACTCAGTACGCAAAATAATATGTGATTTTTTTAAAAAAAAGGTTTCTAATTAAGGATGAAAGCCAATTACAATGTAATTGCCTCCTCCAGATGTCAGAGAGACTGATAAAACTAAATTTGCAAAACAAAACAACAGAATATTTCTAAAAACTGTGTGTTTTATGCTCTCGCTGCTCTGCTGCTTTGCCATGGACATTAGGAACTATTTGAATATTAAATTGATCGGCCTTTACCAAATAACCAAATGGCCTAAACTAGGATTTTGGATCATTCTTGACAAGCTGAAGGCAATTTAGAAAATACATGAAAATACATCTAATCTCACTCAATAAAGAGATGGCACAATAAGGTAAATGCTGCCTTCCCACATCATCCATACAGCAATCATAAAGGGGGTAATCTGTTTTATGAATCCTACATCACAGAGTGTTAGGCTATTTTAGTGATCAGTATGAGATTACTTATTTTAAAATTAGTATTTTAGAGTTCACCAGAGTTATACGAATTATAGTTGACGAAGAAGACATCTCCAAAAGTGTGTCCATACCACAACATTATCATCTCCAATAATACACAATGGCATCAATATCTGGAGACATGCTTTTTAACAGTGAAATTAAAAAGCATGTTCAGTCAGGTCAGAGTGCAACAAATAAAACTTTAAAACTACATTCACAGATTTGTTTTACCTCTTTGGGACACCAGAGCAAGTTGAAAATACAATACAAAATGATAAATAAATATTTTCTTGATTTATAATTCTTATGGTCAATATGCTAGAAAATAGCTTACAAAACTAGTGGCATTTCTGGACACCAATATTCATCACATTTAACTCTCATTAACTCATATTTAACTGCTGGATGTATGAATGTAGTTCATGGTGAGATGTGTTTATTCCCAAAGTGAGAAACATGGCATCAGTAATACAGGACATTTAATGCCATCAACCTCTAGACAAATGTGCAAATGTCGCACTTATGGTATCCTATCTCAGCGTGCATTGGGCAAGAAGCAGAGTCCTCTCTTGTCAGGCCACCGGCCTAACAAACAAATGTGTACATGCACACAAACACAAGAGCTATAGTTTCAAGATATTTCACAATTTTGTTTTAGTCTAAATTTAATCATTTCCCTAAATTAGCTCCTGTAATCTAAAGGATTTACCAAATTAGCTAAAGACGGGCGTGATGTAAGACTCTGCTCAGTAACAGGGTGAAAAGAAGGATCCGGAGTTGTTAATTGTAAACGACAACACATTGTTTGCTGCCTTCACAACTTCCAGCAGCTGCTTTGAACTCGCAGCTTAGAGGACGCCTAAAATCTTGCAGTAAAATGGTTCAATTAGGAGTGGACGTCGACGAATACATCACCATCCATCCATTTACAGTTTGACGCTCCTTTGTGCTGCCACCATCATCGCCATTTGACCAGCAAAGTTCAGCAGTACCTCCGTCCGTTAGCGATGATTTGAAGCTCAATATCGGACAGTACCTAGGAGCCACATTTGTTGGTTTCACTCCATAAAAATGTTGGGAAACAGCAGTGAGGGCTTGCTGTCATCTGCGCGCTCGCCTGTATGGGGGATAAACTGCTGCCTCAGAAGCTCCTGTCTCTTTTGGGCCTCTCGTTAAACCAGGATCGCTTCAGGTGAAAATCTATCTTCAGATGAAAAATCTTTTAATCAAAGGGTTCAAAGGGGGGGGGCGGGGGGGTTTAATGTAAACCATCAGATCCTGTGTAAGCAGATTTTATCACTGACCAGGCATATATCTCAGCTCGCATTAATATCTCTGAGACAAGCTGTGAAATAGAAAAGCCAGATAAACTTTTTGTTGCCCTCTCCTCAACACCCAGTTTGGTTAAGTCAAAAATCAGGCAGATAAATGCCCGGTGTCTGCCCACCACTTCCTTTACCTCCCTATTACTGACACCAACCACCTGGCCTACTAATGTAAATGACTCCACCGAGGCTCTTTCCAAATATAACTGTTTGTCAAAACTTGTGTGTTTGCTTCCTGTCTAATAATATATCAGGTTTAGTTTTTCACTCATTGTCAAAATAACTTTGTGTGTGTGGAAGGGGTTTGCAGAAAATAATGGAGCCATGCAGAGACACACATATAGAGTGTGACAGTGTAGCTAACAGGCAGTCTGGGTGCTTCAACGGCCTGACCGAAAATATTTCCAAAGTCACTGTGATGGCAGGTTCACCAATTATACCCACAAGTCCTTTTTAACATTTCATTCCCCCTGAATCTGTACTGCTTTTACGATCATTATGGCAAACCCCGAGGCACTTCTGGAGCTAAATAACAGATGCACTGATGCTGAGAAAATAACTAGAAAACAACATTACAACAAAGATGTAAACATGCGGCGGCGTCAATCGTTGCCGAGCTGACACGTCGGCGTGATCTGTGACTCCCATAATTAACTGTCAGGGGTGTCAGAGTTCGGCAGCGTCTCACATGAAGGTGAGTGCTCAACTAACTGGCTGAAGTCACCCCCTCTACACGTTTTAACAGCTAACAAACCTTCCTCTGTGCAGCGGCAGCAGCAGCAGCTCCGGGCTGTGTTGTTTCCATACAGGGTGATGATGTACTAAAACAAGGTTTGTCAGCTTGAGACGCCGATCTCCCACTATCACAGAGGAGAATGTACCAACACGAACTCTGTCAAGAGCTCTGTTTATTCTACTTGACTGTCTGAAAATGGCTTTAGTGGTGGGCGTCTGTCAGTGATGGTTTAATTCCTCCGCTCCACGGGATCATGAATCACGAGAAGGAAAATGATAGAAGCCATAAACTCAGCAGAAGCAGAGAACCGAGCGGCGTTGCTTCACGAGTCTGAAGCTCTGTACAGTACTCTATACAGTAAACAAATGAGGAAAATGCCAGATTGAGATAATTTAATTGTCCGTTGCATTGCTAACGACCTCATTAACAAAAGAATGATGGGAAATCAGCATGGTCTGGGCAAGGAACTGCCTGTGTGACAGCCATCTGGCTACAGTGGGGGGTGGGGTGGGGTAGGGTGGGGGTTGGGGGACTGGTAAGTTAACACCACGGCTGTCTCGACTTCCAAGTGCAGGCCTAGAGCACCTCTAGATGGAAGCAGGGATTAGTGTTTTACTGACCGACGTGAAGCCCCGTCATCGCGATCCAAAACTCTCTGAAGCTTCAAACTCTATGTCTAACATGCTGGTCTTTATCCACCACATGTTTCTTGATATTTCAAATGATATGAAGGTATAGCTATAACGCTATAACAAGGGAAGATGGCTGAAAGGTGGATTAATTTAATATTTTCCCAATATGTTTATTATCTATGCATAAAGAAATATTTCATAATGGACCTGGACCTGTGTGTAACAAGCATCTCAGAATAGGAAACAATACTACTACTAATAATAACAATATGTCCTTAATAGCTCAATATAACTTAATATAAACCTTAATTTCTCATATAGGGCATCAGATACTGTGAAGATTCATTCATTTCCATGAGCTGCGTTCTGGCAAATCATCGGTTAACTACCTATTTATTTATTTACTTGTAATATATTTTTATTTGTCTCCCTGCAGAGCCACAGAAGATGAAACACTAAATGTTTCCACATGAGTGCTCTCTATGATGAGTAAACCTAACTTGATGTTCAAAATGAGTGGACTGACCCCCTTTTTTACCAGCAGAGTTGCTGAGATGTGGGTTGGACAGTGGAAGAGATGATTCATTGTTCTCCAGAAACAATGATCCACCCCACAGCTCTCTTAAGATTTTTAACATTACTGCTCTCCGTGAAATACTGCATGTTTATAGGCAGGATTGTAAAACACTGTGAGGTCCTAGGCAAGTAAACTCCAGTTTATAATTGCATGTACATTCATTTTTTTAAAGCCACACACCTGGTTTGCCACTGTTTATCAGTGTACAGCATATTATGTAAATGGATTATTGTTTAATATCATTAATTAATCTATTTAAGCTACTTACTTAGTCATTATGTATTACCTAAATAAAGTCTAAAGTGGTTTCTGCAATTTTACCAAACTGCAACTTTCAGAAATAATGATATATAAATCATTAGCATAATTTCTGTGTTGCAAAACAGCAGTGGTCACGCAGTGGTCTGTTTCTTTCTGAAAGTCTGTCAAGTTCTCCTTTTAGTAGTTTCATTCCTCATTGAACTCTCATCTAAATTCCTATAGGCAGATAGGTAGAGGCCCTGCTGTCAGTGTGAGAACATATAGGTGAAAAGGAACTACAAATGACCAGATTATTATCATTATCATTAATGAGCATTCAGTACAATTCAATACAATCATTAATGAGTGTAATTCATTCATGTATAAAAAGTGAGATGCATGTTTCTAACAAATTGGAGAGTAATAGTTTAGGACAGCGTACATACCGATGACTAAACTTTTGCAGGACTCTGCAGGAGACAGTGGTTGGCACTCACTGCCCATATTTCACTCTTTGTTGTGCCTGAGAGACGACTTGTTCCGCTCACTACTGAGTGCTTCCAGATACCAGCCGTTTCTCCCACTTCCTGCTGACATTCCTGCTGGACATTTGGAGACGAATCAGCTTGTCAGAACATACATAACACTCCTGTAAATACTTGCACTTTCTGCGGCTGTGCTCCCCGTCAGCTGGCTGCTCTGTGTTTTTGTTTTTGAGGAAGTTGTGAAAGCGAGCAGCCAATCAGAGTGGCACTCTGGGGCACGTCAGGACAGGAAGTCAAATGAAAAAAAAAAAAGAAAAACTGTGTGAGTAACTTGTGGTGAGCTGGTGCTTTCTCTGTCAACAAGACCTAAACAGATGTCGTGAGTGAGAGACTGATGATTGTTTTACACCACAAAGGTAGATTCTTTTCCGTGCTTTGCTTTATTTGAGAGAGAACATACATAATATAAGGTTGGCAAGATTTCACCATGAGCATGAGAGTGCTCGTGCAAGAGACTCACTTTCCCAAAAACAACACTGTGATGCAACAAACCATCACATACGCTCGCTGGTGGGAAATGACTAACACATTTTGGAATTTCCCAACACATCTTTCTGCATCTTAACAAAGTTTAAATACCATTGGGAAGTTCCACAGAAACGGTTCAGGCATTTTTACGTCTGCTTACCAACCTCTGCTTTCTGCTTTTCCATTTTAGAGACAAAGCTCTTAAGCTTAAAATTACCTGGTTATAACTTCTGGACCTGAAATGACCACAGATTGTTTGAGCTAGAAAAAGGAAATCAGTTTAAATGCACATCATACAAAAAAAAACTTCAATTTCCTGTCAGTATAAATCCCACAGTGAGAAATTATTTTATATCAGGTCATGTTCAGTCTGCCGCATCATCACCACATCTTTATCATTAAATAAAGCATTTAAAGAGGAAAAAACAGATAATAATGTGAAAAAAGTTTCTGGGTGATCTCTGTCAGTGTCTGGCTGCTTATCAAGAACAATAATAATAATGTTTTATTTATATAGTACATAATTTACAAAGAGCTTTATAGTGAAACAAGACAAAAAAGTAAGTCAATCCAAACTGTAAGAGATAAAATAATTGAAAATACAACAAATATTCATCAGTTAATAGATGTGCAAATGAAAGCTGCCATGTTATGAAGTCTGTTAGCAAGAAAGTAGTTTAAGTAGTTTCTAATCCAATATTATTATCAAACCACGTTATTTTATAGGGCTCCTCATTTCATTAACTCCAGTTAGCGTCTTTACATGAGACAGCGTTGGGTTTAACAAACATGCTAGTTTAAATTTCACTCTCAAAGCATTTTCTTTGAAGTGAAACATGCTTTTTATACCAAAAACAAAAGACAAACCTAACCTGTGTGTGGCTTGTCCAAATACTTTTTTTCCATAGTTAGCATCCAGACAAACAGCTATGTTAGAAAGATTTATCTCTATCATATCTTTATCTATAATACTGCACTATAACAGCATGTCTAGGTGACTCTACTTTAATAATTCCACTACTAACAGTACAATGTCTGTTGATTAACTAACATAATTAAGTTATTAGCTAACACTGGGTATCTATAGATAATATCTGAAAGCAGCAGTTTTCATTTCAACCCAGACAAAAGACCGATCATCAGCTAGAAATGGACGTGAAGGTTAGCCTGTTCTTATTTACATCTTGGTGAAATCAGAGACCGATTGTTTCTATTAATCCTGGGTGATAAATCTGTCTTTGTTATCACTGTTAACTGCACACCTGTCCGTCCTGCATGTGGCGTGTTTAGCCGAATAAACCGACCTTGCTGTGCCTATTTTAGGGAGGCGGGCAGCCTGCTCCTATATATGTTGCTTCTTTGACACGATGGCTTGTTAATGCATTATTAAGCAATGCAACAGATCAAAAGTTCCTCATTTTCGCATCAAGCAAACATTTCTAGTGTTTATATCGCCCGGTGGTTCTTTAGAACGGCCATCAAAACCTTTCTAAAAGCACAAGCCACCATCACCTTCTCTAACAAAGCACTCAGCTCCAAATAAAGAGCCTTAGAGAAGTTGTGGGGATGAGATAGGTCTACACTCTGCCTAATTAAATGGCACGTCGCCTACTATTCATGAAGAGCACTTATTAAAACAAGCATTCACATCCAATCCGTGAGATAAATGACTTTACACCAAGTGCCATGAAGCCCATTAAATTGCTTCTTTAGAGATGGATCAGGTCCAAACACACAATCAAAGGATTTGACTGGGATTATCTCAGATTAGAAACACTCAGGGACAAATGAGGAGATGACAGGATATCATACATTGAAAGGATAAATTAGCAGCCACATACCAGACCAAATTTGTGATGGGTGTTAGGGAATAAAGAGCTGGGGGGAGGGGAGGGGGGGATTGAGTGCTAAAAAGCAAGGAACAGCTCTTTAGTTTTTAGTAAGCCCAATGATACATGGCCAATGTAAACCACAGTAAAAGCTTTTCCCTCTCCCGCTAAAACCTCCTGCCATGTAAATAAAGTCCACATCAGGGACAGAATCAACCACTAAAGATGAAGAAATGAACACAGAGTAACTCGTGAGAGATGGATCGGTTAGTTTGCGACCTTACGGTGTCACTGTGAGAAACATATTTTTTATTAAAGAACCTTTCTCACAGACGCCGACGATAACGGGCTTTTTAGTACATTTGCAAAGTTTGCTCTCACAAGCATTTTGACGTGGATCTGAAGACATCGCTCAAAAGGGGAAGTAGATGTGGGAAACACAGCTCTTGCGTTACATGGTAATCTTGGAGTTCACATATTTCAGTTACTGATTGGTCTTTTATTTTGTTAGTTTGAGCTTTCTGTGAGTCAAAACCGGACGTCTGTAAGCAGAAGTCAAACAATCATCACTTCTTGACTGTATTTCAGCCACATAGAATAAAAAAATATTGATCACTGTGTATTAAAGCCTTCAGCATCTCCTCCTCTACAGAATTTGCAATAAATCAAAACGTGTTTTGTGAGAATTGAGAGCTTAATTTTTAAAAAATCAAATGTAAAAAGGTCTTTTTCTTGCATGATAGATATTTTAGTTGAGGTTAATTTGCTCTAATTTGAATATTTAAAAGTGAAGTAAAGCAGGCCTAGTGCTGATAAAACACTTTTCAGGAGGATAAATAATGTAGGTGGTGGTTAATGTTAGCATGTACTTCTTTGCATATTTTAAAAACGATGAGGACCTCCGTTCTATTGCATTAAAACTGAGGCTTTCACTTTCTCCCAGACAGAAATAAAGGGTATTTTGGAGGTTTTGCGCATTAAAGAAATGTGACCTGTGCACTCAACATAATCTTCTCTGTCATATGCTCACTTGTCAGGCTCCTTTTCCCTTTTGTGCTGTGACTCGGTGGTGCGGACGGTGGGAAGGAGCGCTGTACCTGCAGCGCCCGTTGAAAGCCGAAAAGCTCGGTTCATCTGCTCTTTGATCTGTTTCACCGCCTTTACTGATGAATGATGTGACTCACAGGTGGTCTTTGTGTTAGATTTTTTTGGACTTAAAGTTCACAAGTTCACTGACTGATCTGTTAAAGTGAAGCTCTATATTTAGATATTTCATGAATTATGACCAGAGACCAGAGGACAATTGATGCTGCTGAGACAGAATAAAGCTTATTAAACTTAGAAAACAAAAAAAATGATGTCCCACTCTGAATATTTACCACAAACTCACCACATACAAGGGAAATAACTTCATCATGATGGCGATTTGTAATAAATCTGAATTCAACCTTTGTCGGGTCTGTCTGTGAGTCAACAAGCGAGCAACTTTTAAAAAGAGTTTGGTCACTGCTCCATCAACTCTCGAAATAACGGGCATAAATATGAAGTAGTATCATGCTGTTAGTGCTGTGGTGGAGCTGAAGACAGGAAATACACGTGGGAGGTGCAAAACTGTCCTTCACATAGGAGTCAGTCAACAGAGAAAGTTTCATTTTTTAAGTTATGTTTCACCCTGTTCACACATAGGGGAAAAAACAATTAAAAAACGCTAAATACATGTAAATTGTGACATAAAGGACATTTAATGATGCCATAACCCATCTGTGATGGGTTCGCCTTCTCTGCATCACATGACTGCATTGATCTTTCACCTTTGTAAATGTAAATCAGCATTAAATCTTACACTCAATGGAATATTTTCCAATATCACTTTAAAGCAAATTTATATTATCAAATATGTATTTGTACATTGTAAAATCCACATGCAATGCTGCTGTAGCGACCTGAATTTCATGTCATGCTATGAAAACTATGTGATTTCAAACTCAGCCATAAAGTGGAAGCTATATATTTTAATTCAACTCAACTTCTACAAGCAAAGTGGGAACTACAAAGCTCAGATTAGCATTGACTGTCACGCGATGTCATTTTTTTCCTCATCTTATACCAACACCTGCTCACTGCCGTGTTTGTCCTGCATCATACAGGAAGTGGCTGGGCTAGTTTCAACCCTCTCGCTCTCATTTAGTCCAGATCAGACTGTCAAAATTCAATGAAACAGGAAGTCCTGAAAACCACAGCACTCTATATGTGGTGTGTTGATTCAAATCACAACACAGACTGTAAAGACTGTTCGAATCACAGAATGGGGCCTCATCGCTGCAGAAAAACGGATTGATTGATGTCGAATTTTTGGTAATTACAAATAAAGTCAAAACAAAGACAGCAAATATAAGTATATAGTAATTTCTTAGCAAAGAAGTAATTATAATGTCAGTTTGACAGTATAATCAGCTTGACACACACACATGCACACTGTACTTCTCAATGGGGCTCTGAACGCCTTAGATCATTCCACTTGATCACAGCTTTAAGATGTCAGCTGCATTTGAGATAGGGAGAATTTGTCATTGGCGGCTGCCAACTATCTCTCTGTCATCCAATTTTACTGCCTTGATTTACAGCAGCAGAAGCTGACAATTTGAGTGTGAATGAGGGCGTTTCACAGCCACATAACTTCATATCTAACACCTTCTCATAAACAATAAACCGCTGAAGTTGTTTTGTTCTTGTTTCATCCTCCGCTATTAACATGGCTATATTAACAAGAACTGCAGGGAACCAGTTCTGATCTTTTGGATTATTCACTGAAGCTCTGCTCACTATCAAAAAAATAAAAAACAGTTATTGTCACGAACTTCTAAAGCAAGGTCAGACGTTCAAGGTTGCAACACAGTTTAAATATTCAGACTTGACCATGTAAAGCTTCAGGAGGTAGAGAATTTTTACTCCATTAGAGAGGGGACAAGCATAATTATGAAAATGAGATAAGGGAGAATCAAAATGACCTGATTGAAAAAAGAGAAAAAGTCCTTCAGTGCAGAACTTAGTTTGATTGATTCGGAGCAGATGAGCCCAGGGCTCCACTGTTGGCAGCCCAGGGTTCATGCTGTAATGATAGCTTTATAATTAAGATTAAAGACCAGAGAGCACAGACAAGACACTCGAGTGGTGTTGGGGGCTTCTCCGATGACACTGGGAATAATTGGAGAGAAGTATCTACAATCCCTACCTCCCCAAAGAGCACGGGACTTTGGCTATCACTATATGCAAACACCGGATGTGACTAACAATCGGATAAGCCGACTTCTCTGAGAGTCTGTGGTAATACACAATCTCTGTGTCACTTAAAAAAGAAAGAGCTTGATTTATGTATTACAGTAGTGTATAATTTTAAAAAATTGAAGCAAAAGGCACGTGTTAAACACCAGATTATGTGTGATTATGATGATTCACTCTTTACATGGGGCAGATTGGGGAGCCATCTGGGCAGCAGTTCTGACTGAGATAGACTGACTTCTGTTTCTAATGAGTTGGACGGCATGAAAAGAACAACCACATTCTCAACAACTTTCTTCTTTCCTATCTGAGGACATGCTGGGACTTTTTTTTTTTTTTTTGCACGGCAAAAATCTCCCCACGTGCACATCCTTTGTTAAATAACATTTTCAGTCAGTCGTCTGCTTTTCAGTGTTTCGCCGCAGCTTGTCAAGGTTCATGTTCAAAGTGGCCATCATTTCTCACCTTCGCTGACATCTCCTATCTGATGAGGGTGAAGTCAAGTCGCTTAGATGACTAATAATCATATCAAAGGTGCCATGTCATGCAGCAGATTTAAATAAGAGGGTTTGGGGGAGCATTTGCATGCATCTGTATGCCTGGGCTAAGAGGCTAATGTCATAAAGTACGGCACAGACATGATTTAATGTAATCTGTCATGTCATATGCTAATCTTCAGTCCTCTCAGTAACATACAGCATGCTAGTGAGGGGAGATTTCAAGGAGTCCTACAGTAAGTCAGAGGTGTAGTACTGAACAGATTACCTACAGTGTGTGTTTGTGCTCAGCGTTATCATTGGCTCCACACACTCAGGGACATACGTTTTCTCTTTATGTATATTAGTTACTGTAAATTGTGGTGCTGTGGCAATGAGACTAAATTAAGCACTTCTTGGATTTGCTGGGCCCTCTAGTGTTATTAGTCCAAGCTTACTAAGGGAAGCAGAAGTCAATCTATGATGTCAAAATATATAATGAGAGCCGTCTAAATTCAAAAGACACATATTGAAGCAGGATCTTTATTATATGTTCCAATAAAGATTATCAGCAGCTTTCATGTCAACACACAGGACTTAAAGAAGCAGTTAGCCACATTTTGTGCACCTCCTCTAGGCAGAGTTAGCAGTGCAGTAATTTAAGAGAAAACAGTGGGAAAATAATGTATTAAAATATAAAATATAATAATAAATAAGCACATTTCTCCAAGTTAATCTTAGGCATACTTTGGAAACTGCAGGTATAAAATGCCATGATAATATTCAGTAAATATGCCAGTGTACCCATGAAATCAGCCTCTCTAAGTGAATTTTTACATCGCCTTATTTGCACAAATTTGGCTATTGCATTGTTTTTGTAGTTTTATAATAGTTCCTTTGAAATTATGCCAACTTTACAGTTATATTTGTTATTTTCCTCCAGACCCCACTCAATTTTTATTGTATGTATGTAAGTTAAAACTTGAACAATAAAACCATGGGGAACACACACATCTTCTGCTCAATTCCTCCAACCTTTGGCAATTTGTGCTAAATGTTAAATGGTGTCTTTCCATTGACTTTATATACATTGGCGCAACCAATTAAATTTACTTTCAGTCTGAACCCACCTGCATTGGTTTCACGGTTATGAGGAATGCCTCAAAATTTTGCTCAGGTCGGTTTGTTGATGCGAATCGTAACTTAAAAATGTTTTTTTAATTATAAAAAATACAATCACAATGCACACAGCAAATGTTGTTTAAGTCTCATTGCATGATCTGTTTTGGTGACAGGGCCTAAATTCTGGAGAAACTAATCTAAAAGACATTGCAGGTATTTCTTGGTGCAATGTACTAAAACCAAAAACTGTGTTCTGTGCTTCTAAAAATGAAGTATGCACTATGCAGCTCAGGAGCCTTGTTTGAGGTCTTTCATTATATAATTGTGTCATATTTCATGCAATTTGATGCAACTGAAGCAAATATCTCCAGTAGTGACTTTTACTGCAAAATGCCACATAGATGGGCATGTTGGTTTTGGTTGATCTCACAGAATGGCTCCATGGTAAGTTTGATTCTGTAGATGCATCACTGATATTGCTTTTCTATTTCACACTGAAGCGTTTTCTATTGTTGCCAAATGTTTTACTGTGAGGATCATAGAAACCCATGAATCATGAAGCTGACCGGTGCATTTGCCCGTTCATCAGTTACTCAATGTGACCTTTTCTTGATGGGGTTTTTTTTTTCTGTCTTTTCAAATAAGGTGCAGTTTTCACACACTTTTATCACTGGCTCACAGTGCACATGGTGGGAGAGAGGAGCTAAATTTGGTCACAAGTGGCACAGCTGCCAAAATACCATAGAATGAAAAATAAATTCATTGGAGAAAAATGTCAGGTACGAAGCTGTGAGAGGGACTTTGGAGGTCTGACAAGACACAATTACAGCAGACTGGCCCCCCACCGAGGGCTGGGATGTGGTATTTTCATGTTTGTAGTCTCTCAAGTAAGCCCACAGCAGCGTGGCACACCCCTCTTTGATCTGTGTGGAGGAGGCGTGTGATGCATCCCTCTTTCTCCGCTGATACAGTGTGGGAATGAATGTCAGGACAAAGTCAGCAAAGGGCCAGCCCCTCCCAACAACACCCCCTGATGCACACGATCATTAAAATGTGTAAACCTGCACAACAGCGAGCCTTCTGTCTGGTGATTTCTGAAAGGGAGGACAGACGGCTGCATCCAACACATTTGACTATGAAGTTATCGACTGTAATATGACGGGCTGTAATCTATATTGTGCACAGTAAAAACTGATATGCCATACTTCCTTCACAGCCTTTGCAAAATATACCATATATTCTTACATATACGCCGCACATCCTGATATATACAGTTTATACTCTCATCTAATAATCTTTCCAATTATTCATAGTCTGCAGACAGCCTGATAAATTGCCTGTGGTAATTAAAATGATTAAGTGAGAAGTGCAAAATGGTAATTTATCCTTGCATGACAGAGTTAAGTAAACCTGGTTATAAAACTTGCCTAATTAGCTGTCGGAAAATAGAGCAGGATGCTAAACCGGTGAACAGGTAGTTACAGATGAAGTATTTGATTTCAGACGTGCCAGTCGGCCATCCAGCTTTATTTTCTTACTAACGGGAGCTCTTTATGTGTTACCTTGTTTAATAAAACGTTTAACACAGTCACAAAAAGATCATCTATTTTATGTATATTGGCAGCACAATAGAGTTATGAAGGAAAATAATGTCCAGAAAGATTTGAATAGCCTTCCTAACTGTGGAGTTTAATGACTACTGAGTATTTAATGTTGGAATTAAAATGGCTTTGAATTCATAGAACTGAAATATTTCACTATTTAATATTTAATACTCTGGCTTCATTTATGGTCTGAATTTATTTTGTTGATTTTTTTAATATTAAAATACAAAACACATGAAACAAACAAATAAATATCTTAATCAGGTCTTAAAGGGTTTATCCAGGATTAACTTTGCTTCTGCTGCGGCTTTGAGTAAGTGAGTTGCTAATGATAATGAGCCCAGCTAACTATCCTTTACTATCTACAGAAGTATTTACTTCCAAGACTAAGGAGCATCACTGGCTTACAATACTATACCATGGATTACAGGTCAGGTAACAAAAAACGTGTTCAGGACTGAAATATTACCCCTGTTTCATGGACCCGGAGGTCTGTGAAACGACCTCTCAGGTTACAACTAAACCTCAAAACAACATGATTTACAAAGAAAAAAGATGTTTTAAGTATAATTTTAACAGTGAATGAACAGTGTTATAGAGAACTTTTATATACAGTCTGAAAGGTTGCACAAAAATCAATATAAAGTTACTCATTTTTCTACTTTGCTCAGGAAGCTTTTATTTCAACTAACTGCACGTCTCATTTGAATCACTCAAGCTGCACAAACAGCATGACGAAGGCTTCTTTATACATTTATCAGCAAGTTATTTATTAATGTTGAACATTTCAGTGTTATAAAAGTGCCATTTAGTTTGCATGATGTGTTTTTTATCTGCAAGAATAATACAGCATTCAAGATGAAGTATTCACACTTTCTAATTCTTTCATATGTAGCCACATGTGTGATAATTAATACATATGTTAATATAACAATTATATTGTCATTTATTATTCTACATTTAAAAGTTAATCTGAACCTATGCATGCAGAAATTCTTCAGTATCGAGTGGCTGTGCTTGGTGAAAACACTGGTGAAATTCTTGCAAGAGAGTTATTCACCAAGCAGAAATATAAAATAGAAACTGAATAATGTTTTTTGTGCATGTTGAGACAACCTCTACATTGTGGATTGACGACTGGTGATCAGTTCAGCTCTCATTTTGGCTCTATATTTTAACCCCCTGACCATGTCGAGGTTTAGACGTCGTTTCAGTGTTTCCTCAGTGTCTGCTGGGTCACTGTGTTGTGTTTCTGACTGTGCTGGAGCTGTTCCTGGATGTTACTGTATCAGGTTAGCCGCTCTCTCCAGCTCTTTATTGAATTTTGGAAAGTTTACATTCCCGCAAGCCCAGGCAAGCTTTTTTTTTTTTTGTCAAACTCGTCAGTGAGGCCACATCCTCAAAGCACATATCACTCCTGCTTCAAGGTGCAGATAATAAAGCAGAGCAGTGTTGATTGTCAAATAATATTTTTTCTGCAAGCATGGTGCATGCAAGATTTTATTAACATACAACATGACATTATTATTGTATTTTAGTTTAATTTATTTGCAAGAACGGACAGAGCAAATTAATAAATACACTCATGGTATAAAACAATGCCAGAAAAAGTTATTTTTCATCTGTAGTCACTGACCAAGGTGTCAAAAAGGCTTCCTAATATAAGCCTATAAGTAAGTATAATATACTTACATGTTGTCAGGATGGTGATGTTTTGTAGCTTTAGCTGCCTTTTAGCACGTCATGTATATAATCATCAGGTGTTTGATGACCCTTTTTTAGGCTGAGGTCAGATCAATTACACTCTTTCTTGGTTCACTCGTCACTTGATTTCTTATCTCTGGTATCAAATGTTCATATCAGAATTTCATATCTTGATTGATTTGTTTATGAAAAAATATGTTTTGTGAATTTGAACATATATATATATATATATATATATATATATATATATATATATATATATAGTGTATATAATATGTATATAGTAAGTTTTTGATATTGCATAAATTCAGATAGATGTTTTTTTTTAAAAATCTATCAAGTAATTTGTAAATGAGATAACTCATAGAAAGTCTAAGATAGAAACTGTCATGTCTGATCCCAGTGTGAGAGAGGAAGTGTAATAAATTCAGGAGTCCATAAATATTTCTCTTCTTATTTCTGCTCTCTGATACAGTCTGTCTCAATCTGGCAGGCCTACCCTCAGTTAAGGTTAGCGTCTCTTTTCCTGTCCTGTCTTTGATATGAGGTTACGTCGTAATGCTAACAAACAACATGTCGCAGCCAATGCGCGGCCCACAGAGACATGCACAATAACCTTTCCCAACATCGCCTATCTCAGCACAAGTCTGTCACATGCTCGATAGCATTGCATGTGACACTACACTCGGGGGCAGATTTCTCCCAAATATGATTTGAGATGATTGAAAGCTTTTTGATTTAAAAGTGTATTCTCTTAAGCTAAGTGCTCTCAGAGACCATCAAGGAAATTTAATTGCCTCACTTAGAGAAAAAAGCAGGTTTTCTGACCCAAATGATATCAGATCTTAACATCTCAATAGAAACACATGGAATTGGATGGTCAACTGGGCGCCTAATGTCATTGGGAAATGCAATTTTCTGATGGCATTTCCTACGTCTGTCTCACCGAAAGCACAAGATTGATCAAAATCTTAATGAGCCATTTTCAGAAGTGGACTTTGGCTTTGGCTTTATGGTAGATTATGGAGCCAAACAACCATGAATGTTGACCTTATAAAAGGAAAGTTTCTACATTTGAAAAAAAAAAAGCCTGATGTGACTACCCAGTTACTGTGCACTAGACAAAAGCAAAGGATTAAAAAATAAGGTTCACAAAGATAAAGTGGGATACATGAACTACATCAGTTTTCCACAATGCACACACACACATATAAACACACATAAACAAGCAATGTGAGTGTATTTTTTATTCCACAAGTTCAGATACTGATCTGAGTTGATTTGTCTTTTTCCTTCCATCTGCGTCATCTCTAACATTGTGCTCAATTAGATCTATCTGAACAGAGCGCACAAATTTCCCACATGCTACCCAGCACGATGGTAAGTCCAGACTGGCGGGTAGCCTGCTGCCTGATAGTCCTGGTCGTGATGGCGGTGATGCCAGGCTGAGGTGGAGCATCCCAGCCTCTTCAAACAAGATGGAGAGTTCAACACAATGCTGGACTAAAACTGACAGCTTCAAGAAAAAAAACGCAAGCATTATTGTGTTGGGTCAAGGTCATACATGTGCGTAAAAGCGAATAATGTTGTTCAGTCCAACAAACACTCTCAGTGCCATCACACTTGGGTGCAGAAAACTGGGAATAACACCAATGCTAGCTACTTCTGTTATCAGAGATGTGCTGCGGCCCATCACAAAGCCTCTGTCACATTTAGTTTTGATCATATTCATGTATTATTATCTGCCTGTCACTCATTCGTTTTAAGATCCAATGACAGTGAAAAGGTTAATTGTCCTAAATGCTTACACCTCTGCTCGTTCCGCTGACTTTTAATGTGTGCTATGAAATTGATTTTCATGAATTATAAAAAACTGTAGTCCACCTTTTTACACACATTTATTGTGTTTTCATAAAATGTTAAGGCAGTATAGTTACTAGTATAGTTATTACTTTATCCTTCATACATACAAATCACATTTATTCTTCTGTTAGTCTAAACACCTACGTGTAAGTCAAAGCCAAACCCGAATATCGGTGCTGTGAAGGAAAGAGCAGAGTTGGACTTGGCACACACACACACACTCATTATGTGAGGGATTGTTATTGCTAATTGTACAGCCTCTAGTAAAGGTAGGCAGCGAGGTGAGGAAGATTCAGGCTTTTAGCTAGACATTATGAGGATCTGTAGGAGTGCTTATTCACAATGCACTCCAGTCCAGTGGCTTTCTATTTCGTGCCTAGCAGTGAGTGAACATTGTTGTACAGTAAGAGGACAATGAGTCTGGCCGATGTAAACAACATGTTGGTGATTGTGAGGCTGGAAGATGAGGGTCAGGGGTGACACGCAGACATACATATGGCCTGTTTTGGCTCTGAATGACTGTATGTTAGCACAAACTCCATCCTCACAACATACATGCAGCCAGCACTGCCTCATTATCAACCCACAACAACAACAACACTGTAAAGTCTCATCAGTATGAAGGCTTTAAACACTTTCAGACATTACAACATGAAGCCTCTGTGCATTTTGGTCCCTATCTAAACAACTTAGCATGTATTTATTCAGTTGGGGTTATTTTAAAGCTCAAACTGAACCAGTTTTTAAGGAAAGTTCAATCCTGAATGATCTGATGCTTCTTGTTTAGTGATGTTTTATTGGTTTACAGTTTGTATCTTCTGTTGTTCTGTCTGTATTTTCTTTTTGAGTTCTTTGTTTTTTGCTCTTATTACATCTTATTGTTGAGTTTGTACTTAAAGGCCCATTGAGGGACGGGCATTGCAAACAAGCTAGGGTAATACATGACATTAGTTAATTCCACACACGTGTCATTACACAGATAAACATTAAATATGTATATGTGTGTGTGTGTGTGTGTCTATATGTTTATTAAAGAGAGAAAACACCTCCTTATTGTTTTGATTTCTAAATTTCAAGACAAGAAACACCTACTGAAAAGTCACTTCAGGTATCCCAGTAATGTGGTTATTATCACTACATCAGAGTTACAGGACTTTGTACTTAACATAAACATAACAGAAAATTATTATTATGATTATTATATGATGTGTGGTTTTCTAGATCAATGTTCAAGCTATCTGAAGCAGAATACTGATTGAAATATCAGTGCTCAGGATAGAAATAAAGGAGGGGTATATTTTTTTTAATGTTCAGCTTTTCATCAATATAAAAGTCAGAATTTACCAAAAAGACTCCTTATTGTAATCAAAAGCAAAAATTCTACATTGCCAACATAATATGCCTTGCATTCAATGTCATTTAATAATACAGTGTTTTCTAGCATTCAGTGACCGTTTTGTTTATTGTTCCCTTTTGCGGTGACTCCCTAATGGGCCCAGTTGACCCCTCACAGACATTAAAACACTGCTCATTGCTTCAGTGTTTTGCTCCATAACTGTATTATCAGTATTTAAAGTCACTGAATGAACAGCAGCTCTCATAAACCCAAACAAAAAATCGACCTCTTTTTCCCAGTGAAGAGAAGCGACGTCCTCCAAAGCCAAAGTAAAACTGTCATTTCTGCAGCTGGATATCTCACGCTCTGGTTTTAAGGACCATTTGGCGGTTTTGTTACAGTCATGCTTTGCTTACATTTGCATAATATTTAGAAATCATTTGGTGCCACAGTTTTATTTGTAACCCAGTATTATTTTTGATCTGTGCATTATGATGTTTACAGACATCTCTGTAGATGAAGATAAGCAGCAAAGTGCAATCTAGTCAAGCTCATCACAGACTGTCCTTGAGGCTTTGAAACAAGATCCATTTAGATTGTATGGCAGAGTAAAGGAATATGGCCTATAATATCTACAACAGCTTTGTAGATAATGATCAAATGAAGAGGTCTTAGGAAAACAGCTTGCACCCTAATGCTGATTAGGATCCAATTATAGGGTGAGAAAAAAACTCTAATTAACTTTAGGATGGTGCATTTCAGACTCCACCCCTCTTACCATGATTTTGTGATTTCATTTGATTCTGATGAGAAATGCTGTTTAATTGATGACAATCATGACAATCATCGAATAACTACACGGCTGTTTAGTGTGTGCTGTATATCCCCCATACAATCTGACTCCATTGTGTTTTGCCCATTTCATTATGTGCTTTTATTTTAGTGTTTCTGTATTATTTAACTTAATTAACCTAACACAGTCGGTCACCTTCAAAAATATGTAAAACTGCCATACCACTTCCAGGTAAGACTTTTTTTTTTATTTTCCACATATGGAGACTAGAGATATTCAACACAGAACACATAATATGCTATGGAATTAATAATATGAATAATACAAAGGAAGTACAATAAAAGTGTATACAGAAAAATAAATCTGTATTAACTGTGAAATAATCCAAAATAAAAACTCAGATCACTGTGAAATAATTCCTGGTAAATTTCATTTAACTCCAGCAGTTTGAGTTTTCCCAAGTTTCCTATTTCATATTGCCACTATTATAAAAATAAAAGGAAAAGCAAAAGGTGAATGAATATGATGGAAAAAATGAGAGTTTGAGGTAAAAAAAAAAATAAATAAATAAAAAATGTCCATCTTGAAAACAAATGGGATTAACTAGCAGTTATAGTTTTAAAAATGTAATGTTTTATTTCATATGTTCACAGTTATAATACATATTTTGTGTGTCATTTGTCATTTGATTATTTTTATAATGTTTCATTTATTTGTTAAATATCAACACCTTTGGGTTTCCATATGCATGCTGACACCTTTAGTCTACAGGAAATATGTTGCTACTATACCCTCCGTATGTTTGTCTTCCCTTGTTGTTTGCATGCAAGCAGATTGAAGTGTAATTAAATGAATTATGGAACTACCAATTAATAAAACACTTAATTTGCATTGTCAGTCTACACAGGTACAAACTGACAGCAGCACGTCTCTGAAATTTCACTGAAACAGCCTGTGACGACTGAAAGTTGCAACCACCAACAGCAGAGTCACACAATAACAGATTCCATGTGGATGATATCAAATTGAGGTGTAACAAACAGAACTGAGTTAACACCAGCATGTTCCTTTAGAGTCATCCCGGGACTGTAAGGCCTACTATGGTGTTTGTTTGCCATGTAGTAATGAACTTGCTTGATTCACTAAAACCGAGCCGCTGCCTTCACACTGTGACAGCAGAGCTCACAGCTGCCTGGGAAATAAGATAAACTATTAGCAGATGAAACAGAGCTATCGGTTCCATCTCACTTGAATCAGGAACTTGTTTGCCTCTGCACAACCTTCAGGAAATACACAGGGCCTCGGCTGGTACCACGAAATGACGCCCAGACACCGAGTGCAATTAAGCCCTGCGTGGCATGGGCAGCCATTATGTATGAAATCAAATTACCTTCATTAACCTGCCAAGTTGGCTGAAGGCGTCACTACCCACTGGTTCTTTCTCCGCCCTCACGGAGGAAGATGAATGACAAACCAAAAGAGGTGCAGCATGCTGATATCCCTGTGGAGTTCTAATACAACATCCCCTCCCAAAATTTTCTAATGCATTCATACTCATGGAAACCATTTCTGCTGCCTCCACCACGTATGTTTTAATGTTGCAAAATGAAATGCATGCCTTGAAAACAATATTGCCCAGTATGAGATAATTAGCCCTCCTGGCTTGACAAATGGGCCAATACCTATGTGCATACATGCTTTTGAGCACTGCATATGTTGTGCTTTCATGAATAGGCATTGTGCTGCATCCCCAGATGTAATACATATATTTATTGTCAGAACCTTTACCTGCAGAAATAGACGTAGCTTAATTGCACCATACTGACGAATAAGGTTCGGTGAATAAAGATACGAGATCACAGAAGAAGGTTATGACCAAATGGCAAAGCTACGAGGAGGAGATTTTTTTCTTTCACTGTTTTCAAGTACACTGACTTTTCTTTTCTTTCCACCACTGACCTAATTTTCCACCACGGAGGATATCAAACAGTGTTGAGTTTACACTCTTAAAGGGAAAAAAAATCCCCCACAAATGGTTATTTCTCATAGGGAAACACGAATCAAGTTAACAACAAAATGCAATCCTGTCTGGTTGTGCGCATAATCATTTGGCCTTATGTAAAATTGCCGGCAGAGGCACTAGGGGGAACTGATATTTGTGGTGACTGGCTATCAGAGGCAGCATCAGAGGTAAGTGATTCTATTTAGATAGATAATAAATATGCGGTCATGGGGAACCTATATCCAAAACCCACATAATGACTTTCTGCTGTGGCTGGAGGAGGAGGCTGCCGATCAGTCTTTACAATATTTACAGCAATTTGCTTCCCTTCATCCTTCTCAATGCTAATTCCATTTCCTCTTCATTACGAACACCATATTTTTAATGATAGAGGCCTTCTCCCAGTCTAAACGTCTCCTCAATTCTTGTATTTATCAATCACACGGAGGCTTTTAGGCTGGAGGCACACGGGTATCACATGGTGAAATCAGTCTTGAATTCCACTTAGCCGGGTGCACTGACTGATTGGGGAATTAGCTTGAATGCTATTTTGAGGGATCGCCATGCAACGCTTGTGAGGCAACTGGAGAACAAAAAGAAGCAAAACTAGTTTCCTGTACACGTCTTTTTCAATTGTGGAGGTCACAATGTTGAGATAGGCTGATGTAAATCTGGACTTGTGTTCTTATTTATGCAAATTCCTTCAAACATTGATAACTTGATAACTGATCCATCACGTATGAAAGCCAATGAGGCTTTGTCTGAACTGATTTATTTCTACTAACCGAGGTTACGTTCAAGCCACCAGGAACTGAGCAAGTTATCAGTATAATATCCTCAAACAAGAGTGGATATTACATGGGATTTCATTGGGATATTTCATATTTTTACATGGGAATATTGTGATGTAGCTTAAATGTTTTCTTTTCCTGGTTTTAAAGGCGACATTACAGATAATGGAACAATTTTACTTATTATTATTAGACTCCTCTAGCTGAGCGATATGAAACATGAATCCCTCTACGTGCTTGGTCATCATATTCACATTCCTAATGATCATTTCAAAAACCTTTAATATCTTCTGAAAGCACCAATAGCCGTCCCCAAAATATCAACACATTACTGATATCAAGGTGGTAATCTCCGCAAATGTGCCACTGTGCCAATCGATTTTAGCAGTTTTCTGTATCTTCCAGTGGCGAGTATCACGCCGTTGGCTGTGACTGCAGATTATATTTTAGAATTTGGGTTTTGATGACAGAAAAATAAAGAAAAATCTTTACATTTAGGATAAAAATAATAGAAAAAGACAACAATATATAGATATATATGACATGTAACACAAATTGTTTATTTGTTTGTGATACTGACCTACGATATTTTAATAAGAGGAAACTGAAGACACTGAGCAGAAACACACTGCAAACACAACTTGTTATAATAATACTTTATAATACTGTATAATGTTATAAATTCATATGGTATACTCACTTAGCCAAGCTCGTATACACATCTAGCACACACAGAAGCTATTTGCTAACTTTTTCGTCCATGTGCATTCAATCTGAACACACCAAGGACAATTTCCAACAAAACTTAGCAAACAAAATGGAAAAAGCAAAACTGAAGGAAAATGTGAAAGGCTATTCAAAGCAATTGTTCGATTATATTATCAGAAGTTGATGCATTTGATGAAAGAGAACCATATTCATACCTTTGTTTTATCTATTATGTTTGTTGAGGCAAAAGCAAGAAACTTTCAAAGGAAGGAATAGATCACTAATCTGAAATGAGTATTCCCAGTACAGCCATTTGTACCGTCCATCACCTATTATATTATATATAGAAGATAAGGTTCATCAACTTAGTCTATCTTTACACTTAAAGCTTAAAAATGCACTCTTTGTTAACCACCTTGCACCTACATCTTCTTCTAATTTATTTATTTGCATCTTTTGGTTTCTTTTAAAATAATTCACTTGCATTTCACAGTTTTAAGCCTTATCCCATTCTAATGTGTAAATATATTTTGAAAAGTACTTTGAATTGCTCTACAAATGAACTTACCATGCCCTTAAAGAGGATTTTACATTTAGGTTCAACTTGTATTTTCTATGTTTTTGTCCCTGACTCAATAAATAATCCCTCTTTTAATTTCCATGAGGGAGTTTGTGTGTGAAAAGAAATTAAATCCAGCAGTTATACCATCTCCTCACATCTCATTTCACTTCTCAAATGAACGTCTTTAGAATCACGGCAGACAAGCAGCATTACGGTAACTAAAGGAATCCCGGCTAGTATGTCATTGATTGACTCTAATAGGTTACGGTAAATCACTTTTTTTTCCCCTCATCAATTACTCTCATTTATTTAGTGGACCATAACTCTATTTGTGAATGAAAACCTTATACAAAAGACAAGAAAAATTAGCTCGTGTGTGCTGGATTGCTGGAAAAAGAAGAAAATGAGGTGTCTAACCCAAAGTGACATTTACAAATTACCTGTTAATTTCAACTGGGTTGAGGGATGATAGGACTGAATTACACTGACAGGAGGGTAACCGGGTAATGAAAGCCGAGTCTGTAGTGGCCAAATGGGTAACCTGCACTTGGAGACGGAGTGAGTTTATTCCATGTGAGCACCTGAAGTATTTTCCGTGCCTTATCTGAACTGTATTCTGTCCACACCCACCCTGAGAGGCTTGTGCCACCCTACAATCTACTTTTGGTTCAATTAAGCGGCGGCCGGATGATGAATAGTTACAATCAGCCTTGTTTTAGAAGCCCTGTGCTCAGGAGGATACTAACCATGCAGGGAGAGTGCGAGGGAACGTCCAGGTGTCAGAGTGCAAGGTGAAGTGGCGCCGACTTACAGCGGTGTCACCTTGAATCCGTCCCCGCTAATGTCTGCTAAAAAAGTCTCAGCGCTGAGACAACAAGGCACAAAAACTGGTGTGTGTGTGTGTGTGTGTGTCTGTGTGTGTGTGTGTAAAAGTCCCTTGCCCAGAGCAAACATTAGGGAAGAGAAAACAGTGCCAAGTGGAAACGGGTGACATTTGAATTGAATACCTCAATAATGGATGCAATCTCCCTGTAACCTCCATTTAGCTGGCAGAGCCACAGCAGCACAAAATCAAGACAGGATCCCTCAGGTCAATGGAAACAGAGGACGTTGGTTAATGATGCCTGTACTCCTCTGAAAGCATCATGCTAGATGCAAGAGGGAAGATAAAAGCCTCTGCACCCGTTAGCGGAGAACGTACACTTCCAATAGTTTTCCTGGAATCTGGATTTAAACTCAGCTATGATCCCTTTTTTGCTGTCATGTTTATCAGCTTCCCTCATAGGTCAGCAGTTTCCTACATGTGAGAGAAAGGAAAGGAGACGCGGAGACGGGAAGAAAAAAAAAGGGATAAGGTCAATTAGGACTGTGCGCTGATTTGCCTTAAAAAGGTCACCCAAGTCTTCACAGTGATCTTCCTCTTGTAGGATACTTGCTGGAAAACTCCTTAACAATCTCCACCGCGGCTGCACGGAGCGCTAGACTCCACCCTGACCTCTTTAGAGAGGCCGGCCCAGCTTCTCCCTCACTCTCGTCTGACCGGAGAAAACTAATGAGTGTGAGGCTGTGGGTAAAACCTAATGGGGCTCAGTAGTAGTTTTTTGCTCCGGGCTGACTGCTGAAAATGAACATTTAACCACAGCTCGCGTAATTGAAAAAATGACAAGCAGTACATACAGGCCATCGCCCCACACACACACACACACACACACACACACACAGGGCCCAAATTATTCTGATTATTTGCCACCTCCGGATTAGAAGCGCCCCTCCACGCTGTCACTTACATCACCAACCAGGAGTAGCAGCGTCAGAATACACAGGAAGAAGCAGAGATGTGGAAGTAACATCAATTAAAATGAGACTGTTAGCCTCTAGTTATGCCAGATATGGAGTAACTGCAGAGAGGCAAGGTCTCGATGTTACATAGACTTAACCGTGTGTGAAAGCAGCGCTGTAATAATAAGCTTCGTCTATGAGAGGGGACCTTCGCAGGGATGAAGCATCAACACATGTCTCTCTCTATCTCTGAAAAAAAAACATCAACATGAAATGTTGCTGGGAGTTTTCTCTGACATTAACTTTGCTCACAGCTCCACCTGCTTGTCATTTATTGACACTGACAATTGCGTCTTTTGAAAGTCAAACTGGAACAAGGGTATTTTGAGCGATACGAGACCTTTGACACTGAATACGAAAGACGATAAAATATCGTGCAGGGTGTTCAGTTCCACATCAGGACAACGTAAATTAGAAGATCAGATGGACTTTTATATTTAACATAATATATAAATTAAACACTAAAACAAAGACTGTGGAGCTCAATCAGACACACCCTATCAAGTGAATATTTGCCATTTATGTTCCACATTGCTCAGTTTTATTGATCAATGACCTGTTACTCATTTTTTCCATTATAGAAGACACTGCAGGACGTATGCAGATCCTTCACTGGAGTAAAAGTAGTCATACCACACTACACAGAGGACCATAAATGTACTCCATAACAAACAATAATAATCCTCTCCACTCAAAAATGTGTTTGGATTATTGTTATATACTTTGCTCTGGCATTAAATGGATTTTTTCTTGGTTCTCGCCTTAAATCTCAGTTTGAGATGTGTTCGTGCAAACTTTATTTTGTGACATCTCAACTAGTTTGGAGCCAATCACGGTTTAATATGCAACTAATACAAGTTTCAGTGAAGGAGACGTCACCTGTTCAGCAGAAATTATCAGCATTTTCATATTCAAAGACTTTGGATCTAGAGTCAATGAAACTGAAAAACTATGTCCGACAATAATGATTATTTCAAGTATTTTTATGTCTCAAATTCTCACTATGCAGGCCTCTGTCAATGAGACATTATTACACAATTATTATTATGTTTTTATTACAGATGCAGCATTTTATGTTGCAGCTGGCTGAGGTGCAGCAAATTTAGCCCATTTAATAAAGTTGGTTTAATTTACTGTACAATAATTGTGTTTTTTAACTATATCTGCCAAATCAAATCTGACAAAGCTAATCTGTGACAGCCGTGTGCTAAATATAAATGTACCTTTTTTTAAACTACCATTACATTTCCAACTGTTATAACAAATATCAGTGTCTGTATAATATATTTTAGTGGTTATATTATCTGTGCTTTAAATTGTTGTGCTGTTAGAAAGCTCGAGTGCCTCAGGAGGTAGTGGTGATTTCAGAAATATAAAATAAGACTGATTAAAGCAAAATTATTATCTCAGACATTAACCAGATTGAACACTGAGCACTGGAAGCATGATCCATCATAATAGTTGAGCATTATCTTAAATGTCCAATGGCTATTCCATTTATGAATGTTATGCTTGATGGATGATGGCAATTAACAAAATTTAATCTCCAAAGAGTTCTCAGAATTTCTCCCCCCATGTTTAAACACATGCCCTCAGAAAAGGTAATACCTTGTTTGGTGTGCCATGCTTCAGATTCACCACATTTCAGCGCTGCAGCCATGAATTATTGTGCTTTCAGTCATTTTTAAACATTATCTGAAACAGGTTTGATTGTTAAACTGAGATATCGGTTGCCCCCAAAGGTTGTTGTTTTTTTTTTTTTAAGATGTTTACACAGACCTACCAGCAGTTAATGGGGCAAACTCACATTCTGCACTTTGTTCCAATGAAAACAACACTTTTTTTTTCAATCTGAAACAAAAAGACTTTATTCCTCTTTATTGTGAGGATGTAACCTCAGCATGCAGATGGACTGTGTGTCGTATCCTGGTTTCCTCAGGGTCTCCTCATCATGGAGTCTTGATCCACACTCACCTCACAAAAACAGTAAAAGATGCTCCATTCAGATTGAAAATGACATCAGCAGGAAGTCCACGTCACTCACCATTCATTGGTTGAAGCCGAACATGAGCAAAATATCAGGCTGAGCGAATGAAGTGAAACCAGTCTGATTACCTGATGAAGCAGAGATCTCAGCATTTTAGATATTTAAAGATTTAACCACAAAGCAACTCTTTCTTTTCTTATCTTTATCTGATTTAACTTCACATCTGAACTCCTGGGCAGTGATGCAACAACCCAATAACTGTTTTGTCCAAAGTGAGCTGAGGTAAACGGTTTAACAGCTTGGACTCAAATTGCAATCATAGCTACTGAAGACAAAGAAACTATAAAAACAAAAAAAGATTTTCTTCTGATCTCAGTAAACTATTGACTTTCTAAAGTGATTAAAACAATGAAACACTTTTCTAACAGCTTCATAGATACTGCATTAAAAGTTATTATAGATATACAGAAGGACAAAGAAGAAAGATAAACTATATAATTCAAATTATTTTTTCTATCACTTTTTATCTAATAAAAACAGCAGTTTGGCACATACAGACACTTCCTAATCACTGATGTCGAGGCAGTATTTTGACTGCTGATGGAGGATTTCTGCTCTTTAAACTTTCCACCTGTGTGTTGACTAAGATCTGTCATTGTATGCACAGGATACAATGGGATTTTGGCAATGTACACATACACCCAATCACCATTTTATTCACTGCAACAATCTGGCCACTGGTATCTGCAAAGAAACAAGTCCATCAGCTCTTTTATTATCCAATAAGATCGAGACCACACAACCCAAAATCTTCTGTGTTCAATAAGATTATTGAAAAAAAAAATAAATAAATAAAATAATAAGCAACTGTTCAATTAAATCTCACTTTAAAGAAAAACTTTTTAAAGAAAGAAAACAAATATATTTCCTGGTTCCAGTTTCTCTTTTGTCATGACTTGTCTGCTTTTCCCTGTTTAATGTGACAGAAAACTGAATATCTCTCGTTTTTATATATCTATATATTTCTTTAGAAAAGAACAAAATTTATCCTTTGAGGCCAAATAGCTACCTTGAAAACAGAGTCACCGGTCATAGAAAAGAAGAGAACTGTCGAAATGTGAGGTGCAGTGATGTTAAGCTAATCTAAAGTCAGTCTGAACCTAATACTGACAATTACATTCAAATTATAGCTTTGGGATTAGTCTTATTTTAAGCTGTACTCACTATGTCAATTAACTGTCTTTGCATTGGTTATTGCTGGGCCAACGCCTGCATTTATCTTATTTAAATCAGGCTTAGACACCACACACACTTACAGACACACCCTCAGATGCATGCTAATGTTTAAGGCACTTACAATGGACCCAACAGGCACTAATTACACTTACATTGTAATTATACAAAAATAACATTTTTTAAAACATTTTACTGAGATAGTGAATTTTGTTCATTTGAATCTGTTCTGTGGAAGCATTTTTAAATAATTACCCAGACATAATTTCTTTTCATTACTGCACTTCCAGCATTGACCTTCCTTTCAAAGCGCTCTCCTCCCGTTTTTTTCCCTCTCCTCCTACTTCATTGCAGCCCTTTGCCTTGGCCTCTGCGGGCTCTTCATTACTACAGCGTATAGACGCCTGCGGTAATGAGTGACAGCATATGGATGCCATCTCAATGCAGACTTATAACCATTGAAAGCAGATGAAGAATTTATTTTAAAAGGAACGCTTCAGAGGTGGCGAGAGGTCAAATGATTGGGTGCCAAAACACAGTTGATAATGATTCGTTCAAATGCTTTTTGAAACCTGCGCTGGCTCCTACTTCTGTCATTGCCTTCATGTTGTATGGACCTCATTCATAACTGTCAAGAACCTACTCATCTGTGCCCCCAGCTTATTGGGGAAAATCACACATAAAATGTATTTTCCATCGCAGAGAGGAAAGAAGAGAGAACTAATCTCATTTCTTTTGACACTTCCCTATAATGATTTTTTTGGAAAGGAGACAGTGGAGGATAATCCGTGGATGGATATGAGCCCATCCCGTGTCTGCAAGTCTGGTAAAAGCAGGAGACGCACGCTGACTTTCAGATGTACCCTCCAGCTTCTGCAGCCGTTGAGGTGAGGGAAGGGAGGTTGTTGTGTTTGTGTGTGTGTGTGTGTGTGTGTGTGGGGGGGGATTAAGGGGGTAAAAAAAGAGGTAGAAGACACTAACAAGATCATGCAATATTAATGAGATGTTGAGATGTGGGACACAAGAGGTAAATCGGCCACTGTATATGCAGGAAAATAATACCTTCTACAAGCATGGGGAGCTTTATTTGTGAAAGTGATTAGTGATGACAAAGACAAGAAATATACATTTACTGAAAATGTGTTTTCAATCCCATAGTTATTATTATTGGACTTGATTTCATACCTGGACCAGGAATAAGTGGTACTGATGATGTAATTATGTCTGCACTGTCCAATCAAACAGGAAGTCTTTCTAATATTGACGTGGAACTGGGGAAGCAACCTAATTAATTAACTAACTAATTAGCATTTTATTTTGATACTCTAAAGTACTGTCAGATTACATTTAGTAAGAAAAAGTGTCCTGTAGCATAGATTTCATATTTACTGTCTGTATCAGGATCATTCAAAGTAATTCTTAATATTGTATCTATGATTTGATGGTGGGCTATCGAGGGTTTTTTCATTCCTTCCTTCTGCTTTTGCCTCTTAACTTCCTGTTTTTTTGCTGACAACAGTCAAAAGTCTCGGTTTGCACAGTTATAAGCACGCATCCACATTTATAAAGAGGTCATGTGGCCTGAGACTACGACTTTGTGCTCTCTTTGTTTAGAAATATTTCACTTTTTAAAAGCGCTCCTTTGTTGCTGTGGAATCTGAGCTGAATACACTTGAGATCAGAAGTTGGTTTCCATCTGAGCTTGCAAATATGAAAGTAGCACTTGCACCTATTGTTGGCATACAGTAACGAATGGGACACGTCAACGTTAGCTGACTTGACCAACAACCTACTTTTTTACAGGCTGGCCAAAGCAGGTCAGCAGTCAAATGCACCTCACAGATACACTTTAATTTAAAATCTTTTGGTGATAACACACAAATTTAAAAAGCAACAACCATGAAAATTGTTAGCAAAAAAGTTAATTTACAACAAGCATCAAGCACAAGTATTAATATTTCCAGAAAGACTGCAGAAAAGCACTGCGACACTGCTGCACGTGAGAGAGACAGTCCCAGTGGGAGAAATGAGACCATCTGCCCCTCTGCAGGTGACTGTCCCCGGATAGAGGATGGAGTTAAGCTGAGACAGCGAAAGAGAGCAGCGGGGTAAACTGTCCTGCTATGAAGCTGCTGTAGCAGGCAGAGCTCTGTTATAGGCCCACTACTGTTGTTTCTGGAGCGTTACAGTGATATATTTCATTTATAGCTGACCGTTTGCCACGGGGGCCACGAGCTCAGTGCTTCCACTTCCTGAATGAAATCCTCCTGGGTGTCTGATTGGGGGCGACACTGTGAACGTGGATTTGTCACCAGCTTAGAGAGGCTAAGAGTGCCACATGCTGCGAGTACTATATCACAAAGAAGAATCATTTTAAAAAACAAAATTCAACAATAACACAGCAAGAACAAGTGCCAGGGAGTTAAATAGGTCATGAACCACATTTCTGTTTTTGGTATGTTTTTTGGAAGTTGATGCACGAGCATCTGATTATAACGAGGTGGAGATCTGACACCGAAAAAAAAAAACAACACCATCGAACCTTACCCCGGGTTCGAGTAGCTTAGTGCTGTTTAAGGAGTTCCATTTAGTTTTAAATGTCTTGCCAACATTGCAGTTTTCTTGCTGAAAAACATTTAAAAACCGATTTCAAGAAAGCATCTCGGCCTCACCTCTTGGCTCGACAATACGCTGCTCCAACTCCAAACACTCATTATGCAAATACGTAGCCTGAGGTAATGCAAACCCAAACAGCCAAAGCAAATTAGACGATACAATTCTGTGGAGTGAAGACACAACAATTAACATCTTACTTAACGATGTTACTATATTTTGGATCAAAGCGGCGAGGGCTATGAGATAACCTTGTTTTGCTTTCATATTTAGATATGCTGCTTGGACACATAATATAGAATTTGCCCAGAAGGAAATAACTTACCTTCGAGCAAACGTCGCTGATAAGGAGACTAATGGCAATTTGACACGCTTCTCTTGTAGCCAAACAAGAGTTTATCAGCGACATAAAGTAGGACAAACCTGGGCCACTTCATCATACTAAAGAATATAAAGTGCAAATATCTGTACGAGCATGGTAAACACATTAAAGAAAAAAAAAACAGAATTAATTAGGCCAGGATTAACTTTTGAAAAATAATTAAAGCTACCCTGTGGAGCTATCATTGTAAACAAACATGGTTTTGTTTGCATTCAGCGTTGCTCGCCAAACGGTTTGTGTGTTTCCTTAAGGTCTTACAAACATCCTAAATGCATTTCATTCTGTATCTCACAAAACATTTGTAAAGGCTTTTTGAATATTTTAAAACCTGGAACAACTCACAGTCTTTTTCTTCTGCCCGTCTGTTGGCGTGGTGCGACATTAAAAGGTGCATCACCGTCAATTTGCACTGCCGCCCCCTGCAGTCTTCAGAAATGTGCATCAACTCACACCCGTGGTTGGACCTGGCGTAGCCCTTGAGAGCAACAAGCAATATAAAGTGCTAATCATAGCTGTTGGGGTCTGCGTGACATAGGCTGAAAGAATGAAAATGCTAAAATCACAGCTCGTACAACAAAGCTGCAAACATTTCACCCAAAACCGACGGGGTGCAATTGAATGAAATGTCTCATAAAATGAAATTTGGAAATTAAATGAAATTATGAAAGTGGAAAATTAAAAGGGGCTGTGAACATTGTTACAGTACAATATAAAAAACTATACTAAATATTGCAACATATATATATTTTAGATATTAAAAAGTAAAAAAAATGTTGGTGGACTCATGAAACATTGCAGCCATTGTGGTCAAACCTTAAAAGGAAATCCTTCTCATATTTCATGATTTTTGTGTAATTGTGAGATCATATAATTAAAGTGAAGGATAAAAAACATCTCTCATTACACTAATTTGTTAAACAACGCAGTAACATTTAAACTGTCTGTATGACATGGGCTGATGACATGGCAACATGAGTCCTACCTTTTTTTCCACCACCCGGGGTAAACAATTTGCACATTTCACTGTCTCAATTGCACTCATCTCTATTAGCAAACTGTGGATTTGATAATGGCTCGTCTTTTCATTTGTCACTCTCACTCTTATGCCAATATCTCTATTACAAGACAAACTCCATTAGCTAAAAGCTGTTTTTTCTCCACTTGTTATAGCCCACCATTCCCTATTTGACTATTATTAGCCACAGTGCATCAACTATGACACTATGCTAATAAGACAGCTTTTAAAAATCTCGCTGCAGACATAACATGGTAACAAGCAACCCATTTGTCAAAACAGAAATAATGTCTTGATTGCATCATAAGGCTATGGGCAGATGAGTGTTTATTTGGAAAATGGAAAGATGAATCCTCAAAACAACAAACCAAATGCATATCATCCTTTGATGGAAACATCTGTGAATCATTATGCAAACTTGGGTTAATTCTTTAGAGTTCGATTCATTAAGGAGTATTGTTAGTTTCAGTGGCTGAGCCCTTATTATCATGCATTTAGGAAATGAGGCAAATAGAAAAGGCATAAGAGCCCAATCAATAGCTCTTTTCATTTTGCCTTAATGGCCACGTCTCTTTTCCCTCGTGGACTAAAAAGAACACAGGGGAGGTTGGTGTTACAACCATAAAATGTAATTTCTCTACAGGAAAAACATAATAATGCCTCCTATCCCCTTTCTGCATATTCTTATAACATTCTGCCAAATTGAGTATGGATTTAACATCAAAAGGTTACATGAATTTTTCAAATGAGATATTAAAGTCAATATTTCAAGCAGAGGATATTTCAATTCAGTGGCTTACACGATATGGGGCTGTGTGCTGGGATGAGCTGGCTTCCAGGCACGGCTGCAGTTTTGCCACAAAATTTACTTTCTAGAAAAGTCAAACTGGTCTAATGTCAGACGGGCAGGAAATAGAAAAATGCTGAAAAATCACTCCACCTTTTTTTTTTTTTTTGCAAAGGACAAGAAATAAAGTGAAACCAAAATTGTATGTTAACACAATTCAGGGGGAGAAGAGGTCACTGAGTAGTTAAAGTTAATGTGTAGATTTTCAGTGAAAGCGTTTTCCTTAATTAAAATATAACACCGCTCTCTACACAAGCAGAGAAAGCAGTGTAACATACTGAACTTTGGATTTTTACTGCAAATGATAATGAACAATGTCTCTGCAGTATGCCTAATGTGATCTCCGGTCACTTTTTCTTTACACAAACTACTTCAGTTAGCACAAACCACAACCATTACAACAGCAGAGCATGAAAGTGGTTCAGTTTTAAATAAATACAATAATAACTCTTCTTCTGTTTGCATTTCTGAGCAGCACACGATGTGTGTCATGTTGAACAGACCTCTACCACGTTTATCACTAAAACGCTTTTGCTGCAATAACCACCAGTAACCACAGGGGACACTAAATCAAGCATTTATGAACGCTTACAGCGTGTTAACTTGAAAATAGCTACACATGCAGGACGCAAAAGAAAGATTGCAGATGATTTTACACAAACATAATAATAACTTAAAGGTAACCTGTGGCATTTTATTATAAATAAACACTTTTTTAAAAATGTACTATTCATCTAAATGTACTGTATGTTAAGGGTGAGAATCATCAGTCACCTCACGACACGATTCGATTTGATTTGATTACAATTCAGAGGGTCATGATTCACTTATTAAATATTCTTGATGCACCCAGATGCATTGCAACGCATCTCAATTTTAGATTTCTACACATGGTTCATTTTCCCATAAATACAAACAAGCATTCTGCTTTTAAAAAAGCCGACAGTGGTTTGACTTCTTTTGTCTCACTGCTGCTCCAACATCTTGGGTCGGTCTATATTGGAAACACTGCGACAAATTCTACATAGCAGCAGCACTAGAGTCTGTTGAAAATTGTGCTGATTATTGATTATAGATTTTACTGCATTAATGCAGAATCATTCAACAAAGCATTGCAATGCATCAAAGAATGGATTATTTTCCCAATCCCAATAAGGCCTAACAAACATATTAAACTTTCTAAATCATTTATTTCAGCTTGTGGTCTTCCTCTCTTCTTTTATTGCCGCATTGCTAACCATCACAGCTCATTACTGCCAACAGCTGTCCACGACGCTACGAACGTTCAGGCCTTCATGGGGTTGATCACTGCAAGATACAAACAATAAGGGGACTCACTGATCCAAACATTACTTGACTTTTTTTTTTTGGACAATTCAACGACAGATAATGTTATCAGAATATCACATATCTATTTGTAGATTATAACAAGTATGGTTTAGCATCTAACTTGGATGTTTTTATGAGACACCTCCATAATTTGTTCACCAAACGCCATTATAACCTTCACAGAGGTCTTTACAGTAAAAACACTACTTATACTAGAAATAATTCATTTGCAAAGGTATTCATAGTATTGTATTATTGTGCCCAATCCTAAAAATGAAATCTGTGTAAGGATTATGCAGGAGCAAAAGAGTTGTGATAGAAGAGGTTAAGAAAAACATTGAGCTAAACTACTTACACACCAACATTTATGGAGCAGTGAGTGGACTGGGACATTAGACTGGGTGTCATCATTAACACCTTACAAAGTACATCACTGTGCAAGAGGAGCTCCATTAAATACTGTTTGTAATCAAGCTCTGTAATCAAGTCCTAATAACAGAAATTATACTCATGAATCCCAGAACCCAACAGCCTGTACGCCGATATTGTTTGCTAATAATGTGACTGCAGCCGGAGCCGACTGATTTAATGGACTCGTTATAGATCAGACCACTATTGTCTGAAGAGGCGTGAATTAATCTTGTAGGGCAAAGCAGAATCACTCCTCTGTTCTCCCAGATTAACAGCTGTATTTCCAATATGGCTTTTTTGCCGGCTAATTAAGAAATAGAAGCTGATTCTAGCAAGAAGTGGTTCGAAAGAAAGTTTTACCTCCTCTCGATCAGTGGGGGGTATTCTTGAGGGAGCAGGTCGTGGGGTGCCCCTCTTCCCAAAATCCTCCACGCCTCATCCTTCATCTGCGGCTGCTCGTCATGTCCCGTCACCGGCACAGTTACACCTGAACACTCCGCTGCTGCCAAACACCTGGCTCCATCTCCCACTGTCCAAATGAAAAATAAGCATAATCTGCCTTTCTGAGTATCCAGCAAATGAGGGATTTCATGACAAATTGGGTGGAGGTTTATTATGCAAAAGGGGGGGGAGGCAGAACAGAGACGGTGAAGAGCTAAAATAAAAGGAGGCATAGTTAGGAATGGCAAAAATTGTGGTGATAACGACTTGTAAAATTTTTTGGCTTGTTTGTTTGCTAAGTACCGTGGTTATATTTAACATCTCAAGTGGGTCAAATTAAAAAACATCCACGCTTAAGAGTATAATGTTTGAATGCAAATTCATTTTACATATGTTAACAATAATATTTAGAATATGCTATTATAAATAACTGCATCATAATCTGTTATCCAGTTTGAGTAAAAACCCAGCATCATGTGAAATATGTGCATCATCCTGAGGAGAAATTCAGATTCACTCTGTAATAGTAAATTAACTGCCTCAATAGCTTGATGGATGTGTTTCTTAAAACTTCATTAGTGTGAAGATAAGTGGGCGTTCAATAAATGTCTGGCTGTTGAATACAAGTGGCATTCAAAAACGTTTCAAAACACATAAAAAACCAAGAGAGTGCGGCAGAAGAAGAGTCATTAAGAAGCACGAGGAGGGAACACAGGGGCGGCGAGACTGTCGTGGTTTGAAATACTTACAGAGGAAAGAGACAAAGTCCAGGGCCGCGTTTCCAAAAAGCATTGTGACTTTGGATTGTGCGTTAACGAGTACCTCGTCTGTGCTTGAAGAAAGCGAGGAGCATCTTATGAAGCTTCAGCAAGAAAAATGATGTTTTATTGAACTGTGAATTGTTGTCTTTAAGCTCTTTGCCCTCTCTGCTAAGGGATGTAAGCGGAGTGATTTTTTACATAAAATGTAAAAGTAAACTAAAAAGTTGTGTTTGCATAATTTATCTGTAACTTCTGAAATAATCTTTTTCTTTCCTGATGTCCATATCTTCTGTTATCTTTTCCACTTCCACATACAGTTTTAGCATGTGTATTCACAGGTAGATGCATGACAGTTCAACAAGCATATATTGAAGGATTATATTAACATCATCCGGTAAACACAGCAGGACATAATTTTACTTACCTTATATCTCCAAAATACTCCATTTATTCCACCAGTGGATGTAAAAATAATGAAAATTTTTTCCCATACCTACAGATTTATCACACTTATTGAAATACACCTCAATTAATGTAAATGTATAAAGTCTGCAGCAACGGCTCTATTTTCATACTGAATTATTATAATTATAAAAAATCTCTTCGTCTTTTACTCATTGTGGTTTGTATTTTGTTAATGTAAACTGTCACATGACTTATAGACAGTGAGATACAGCAGGTTACTCACCACAGAAAGTTGATGTTAAGAAGTTCAGAGTAGTTGTGCACTCACTCTTGAGTGGGAAACGTGTGAAAATGTAAGTGAGTTCACTGAAATGCTGTTACAAGGCTCTGGTGATGTTTGTGCCTGAACCTCCAAGTAAACTTCAGAGTATGCAAAGCATCTTTTGTTGTAAGTGACCAAAGCAGATTATTAAGACAACACAAATGAAGTCAAACAAAACAGTGCTGCCAGAGACTGTGTTGGAAAGCAAAACCCAGCTGGGGATGAATAAATATGAACTTCAGGAGGACAGACAAACAAACAAGAAGAGGAAAATGGCTTCACTCGCAAAATGGGACATTTAAAAAAAAAAAAAAAAAAGATGCTGACGTCTAAAAGGCAATTGAATTTGCATACCGCAAAACTTTCATCTGGGGGATGTGAAGAAAGACTCCACCACAGGAATCATTTAATATTTAATAAATTAGAAACAGTAGCTATGGCTAATTAGAATTTGCACATTTACAAATCAGCCCTGATAGCAAAACAAATTATGAAATATAACGGTGCTCTGTAGATTACCAAGGGAAAATCAGATGATAGACAAAGCAAATGGAGTATCACTAACAACATACTGTCAGAACGTATCACACAGCTAATCCAGTTAGAGGGGGATGCCATAGAGGTTTCGCTTTAAAATATTGATACGCTATTCCGTAAAAGCTTTGCAAGAGTACACTCAAGTCTAACACTTGCTTATTGCTCATGGGTCATTAGCCTCTCATCCTCTGCTGCTCTGCCAGTTTGCTTTGAAAGAAAAGGCCTGTGATTAAATGAATGTGTTTGCTCTGGCGTTCCATTAGAGGAGGTCTGGATGCTTGCGGTTCCATTGTTTGCATTACAGGGCACAAACGCAGGCAAAAGAGTGTAAAGCGTTGTTGTGTTCATTATTAGATTATTTCCTGGCGCGATGGCTTTTGGTAAAAGCCGCCGAATTCTTGTAAGAGGACTCGACGTGTACTTGGGGAGGGAGGGGACGGGGGAGACATTTATCAAACGATAAGGGCCAAGACCGAGGCGTATTCAAACTTAAGTAGTTATAGAGTAGATGCCACGCAGAATCTGCATCAATAAAAGTCAAATAAAGAGATGTGGAGTAGCACAGAGTGGATTACGGCTATTCTGCATGTCAGGCTCAGGGCTTTTAACATAACAAAGTGAGAGCGTATTTATCATAATGTAGCCAACACATAATGCAACGCTTTAACTCCATTTTACTCCAATTGGAAAATCTTCTGTCAAGTTTTCAGTGCAGTGAGGTTTACGTGCAGTCACTACGCATACACGGTCTGTCCTTTATAATGCTGCTAAATCAAACCACGTATGAAAACTGAAGTGATGTAGGAGTGATGAAAATACACTGTGAACATGATATACGGCAGTGAATGTACCGAAAGTAGTCATATAGTGGGAAGATGTTTTATTTGTCACACTTTTGTTAATTGATTAATTAGAGTTATATTATAAGTCATTATCATTATCAAGAAGAACAACAAATGTGGAAATTAAACAGTTAGAACATACATATACAAGTACGGTAATGTAGGAAATACATGCAAATACATACATTATTATACTATATTATATTATTATCATTATATATTATTATTGTGTGATACATTAAAACATGAGCCTGCACGTCGGTGGCGTCATCGCGGCCGACACACGTCAGCTCCTTCTATTTTCTAAACTTCATCAAACTTTGATGAATTGTCCAGAAAAGCGGCAATTTCATCTCGCCCTCGCCACTTCCTCTGTCTGTACGATGCGTCCGGTGTGTGAAGCTGAGGCTTGTTAAATAACGCAGCTCTCCCTGCTGTACTTCAGGATGCTGGTTCTTTAACTAGAACATGTCATCTCTTCACGCTCTTGGTAACTGAGCAGAAAACTTCATGAAACTAACAGCAAAAATAACCCATGTGTTCTTTTAACGTAAAAGGCCAGATTCATGATCCAGTCATTCACAATAGAGCCTTTGTCGATCACCTTGTTATATTTATTTTACAGGGTTTGGACAATTACTGGTAAAAGAAAAAAAAAAGCATGAATACCATACGAGAGGGATAATTTGATGTTTTTTTTAAAGGCTACTGTGGAAATCTGTGCACTCTGTGACAACAGGGGGTCAAATAATGCCCTTTGAAAGAGAAATGTGTTGTGACAATGCCAGCCTCAATCTGCGACTCTGTCACGATAGCCTGCTATGATACGTTAGATAAGGGGGGGTTGTAAAGGAAGCAAAACTGGTTTATATGAACTTTAAAGCTGAAGTTGGTAGGATGGAGGAGAGAGTGGACTTCCTGTTTCTCTCGCCGCAGAGTCGCTCGGTGTAAATATTTCTTTTTAGCTTCCTGTTCTTCATTGTTTACTTGTCTTTATTACGTAAACTGTTGTTGACAACGGAGGAATGGGCAGTTTTCTCAGTCCTTGGTTATTTATCCATCATTGCGTCAGCTCACTGATGACATGATGCCTGAGTTAGCACAAGCATTGTATTGATACTCCATTAGATACTTCTCCTGCTCTGATTAGTTATTTTGATTTAGAAGCGGAGAATTCTTGCAAATGGACTTTTGGTCAACGGGTGGAGCCAGAAGAGCCTGACTTTTATTGTTATTGATTATCTGTTTCATGTGCTACTGTCAGGACACCATGACAGTTTTAGCAAGTTCTTGAACTAAAAGTTGTTTTTTGTTAGGTTTTCCACGTTACATAATGATGTGAAGTTACCTACTTTTACTGTTATTGATTATTGTTTTCCACTTTATCATGGACAGAGTGTAAAATTACAGGGACATGTACAGTTTTTGTTAGGTTCACAGTTTTTGTAAACAGGATGAGGCGGAATTGGACCCAGTTGAGTGTTAGACTTTAGGGTTGTTGACAACAGGAGGACTACAAAATAAACAGGAATGGGCAGTTTTGAGACAAAGGCAGGAACGAACAAGGCTCAGTACACGAACTAAACAGGAAGGCAGGAACAAAGAACAAATGGAGACAGGGTGACAAAGAACAAAAAGAGAAGGACTATGGAGGAGACTTGAGGACATGGAGGAGGACCATCATTACAAAAGCGAGAGGAAGTAAAACAGAGATGAAGACAGCTCACTGATGACATGATAAGCGGAGGGAGGGATGGGCGGAGGGGTCTGGAGGAGGGAGTTCTGGAGGGAGGGAGTTGGCTCTCTGGCGGCCGGCGGAGGCAGAAGCTGAGGCTCCCGGGCGGCAAGCATTGTGCCGGCGGCGGGAACGGGCGATTGACCCTCCGGCGGCTGGCGAGGCAGAACTCCATTGGCGAGATACTTCTCCTGCTGCGGCGGCACGGAGGCTGACCTTAGTTGGCGAATTTTGATTTAGGCGGGCGGGAAGCGGAGGCCTCGATGGCGGGCGGAATGCACGGCGGCAGGGCTGGCGAAGAAGCTCTTCAGGGGAGAGAGCAAATGGACTTGGCGGCAAGGACGGAGGCGGAGCCACAGGCTTGGTCAACGGGTGGAGCCAGAAGAGCCTGAAAGGCCAGAGGCTGAAAGTTCAGGCAGAGTTATTGGGAGGAAGCCGACAGAGTGGCCAGGCTAGGTTGAAGGCCTGGGGGAGAAGTCAAGAGCAGAGTTAGGGCTGCGATGGGAAGGCTGTGCAGGCTTGGGAGGCTGATGTAAAAGCTGAAAGCGGCAAGCAGCTTGGGCAGCAGGCTGGGGTGCTGGGGCTGGGGTGCTGGCTGGAAACCAGCAGGCAGAGGTTCAGGTGGGAGTGACTGTGGGAGGTGAGCCAGATGCAGTTTGGCAGGTAGAGTCCCTAGGGCAGAATTAGAGTTCATGATATAAGCCCGACAGCCACGTCATCAGCCATGGGTCCCTGATGAAAATTTGAAGGGCGGAATATAAGGCTGCTGCTGCTTATATTGGTGATCGTAGGTGGATAGTTCCTTAAGAGTAGTTCTTTTGGTCCACAGAACTCCTCCGCGTGCTCCCGGGAGCCGACCACGTCTGCGGGGTCCAAGTTGTTTTTATACAAAGAGAAGTTACCTGCTACAACTTAGGTCCAGGCTGAGTAGGACTTTTTTTAACAGGAACCGAACAGGAAGGAATGCAGACGAGGCAGGAGGCGAATAGGAAGGCAGACAGGCACAGGACAGTTACAGCACATGAGGACAAGGCAAGACAGAACAGGAGAAAGCAGGAAGGCAAGAACGAACAGGAAAGCGGAACAGAGCGAAGCAAAGGACAGCACAGCACAGCACAGCACAGACGACACGACAAAGAACAAATGGAGAAGGACTGACTAAATACACTGGAGGAGACTAATGAGGACAGGTGAACCTAATTGGGACGGAGCAGGCAATCAAAAAAGGAGGGAAACACAAAAAGACAGGAAGTAAAGAGAGAAACGAGAGGAGAGACGAGACTACAAAACAAAATAAAACAGGAAGTGCAGGACAAAGAACATGAACATCATAACAGTTTTCTCATACATTGTCATTGTTTACATATCAATCCTCCACACTAATCCACTAATTGTCCTACTAATACAAGGACTCTCTGTCTGTCTGTCTGTCTGTCTGTCTGTCTGTTAGCGTTGTGGTTGTACATGTGATGGTCCTGTAAAGATAGGATATGAGGAAGTGAACTGTTGTGTTTGAAGCTGTTTGGATGGGCAGTTCTCGAAATCTGGAAGCAGCAATACCAGAGGCCAAACAAATCTGCCAAACAAGCACTTTTTTAACAGCCCAGTGGAAAAAAAATGTCTTCATGTAATAAATCACTGTAAATTTCTATAAATCTGTGAGAATTAGAGAAACTGTTTTAAATAAAACTGCATCTTCTCTCTTTAATTTTGTAATGTGTGGAAAATATTTATAGAAGTTAAATATTTACTCTCTAGAACTGCTGCATAGTTTTGCAGCGCACTGACAGCTAACATTAAAATAACAATAACAATAATATAAGTGTCATGTATATCAGCAGTCAAACAATCACTGGAGAATATTACTCTTGCAAACTTTAATACAGCACAGTAGTCCGACCATCACTAAGAAGCTTCACTCAAAGGTGTACATTCAGAGTCCTTTTGACTGCACTGTAAAACTAATCACTGCCCATTTATCTAAAGAAAAACCTTTTCAGCTGCTGGCTGATACTGGTGGATTTTTTTTTTATTCATTCTCGGCTAAATAAAAGAACAAAAAATGGAAATCATTCTGCAAAACTTTATCCCTTCCTAAGATAACATCATTTTCCAGGACATTTAACTTTTCTGCCATTTCTGAGCAGTACAATAAAATTTTCAAGCTGTTTCAACTTTAATATGATTTATTCTTTTTTAATTTGGATTTTTATATATTTAATAGTCAAAACTGAATTCTAATGTCCACATCAATCAGGATGTCCTGCAACAAATGAGCAGTGTTTAAAAAAAATACAAAAACTGAGATCTACTTCAAAGACTTGCATTTTATTTTGAAATACCAGCTCCCATTGCAGCTTTTTTCTTTACATTTTTAGTTGTAGCTAACTATTTATAGAGAAAATAAGGTGTCTTGTTTTTTTTTTATCTTTTCTGCTGAAAAGGTCTGAAGGTCTGTTAGCAATGATGTCTGTCTCTAAGAACATTTTAGATTTCCAAAGATTCATCTGTTGTGTGAAAAGGAGTACAAAATGTAAAAACTTTTGCTACGCTCTAAACTACTTTAAATAAAAAAAATGGACCCAATTTCTAATCAATCTGGAAATGTTGAGGAAGTTTCGTCCACGAGTTCGGTCAATGTAAACCGTCGGCATGCTGCTCTGATCTCCTCCAGCTATGTGAAGCCAATCAACACTTTAGAAAACTACGGTATAAAACTTATCTCCAATCATGGCAAACATACATGGTTTTTATTTATTAATGGTCAGATGCTCTCTACTTTAAGACTGTCATGTGGAGCATGTTCACATGTGGCAAATCCAAGATCAGGAAACTGACTGTGAGTTTATTTATTCATGCCTGCTGTCTGCGCTGAATTTAAGCAGAATTTGAAATCAAGGACGTTCAAACAGAAGATCGGAAAAAAAACAACAAAAATACTCGATAAGACACACAAAAGATTTTACACAAATTAAAAAGAGAGATATATATAATACAATACAGCTCAGAAATCTTGCGAGCTGAGCATTTCGAGAAAGCGGTATGATTTCTTAACTGCCTCAATGAGCAGTGAACACATCAAACTCTGGATGAAGATCCAACGTGGCTCCTCTTTGAGTCCAGTGGAGGCCGCTCACTGTTGAGCATAACAGATGAATAATGAATGTTCGTACATATGAATGGCACAAAACTAATATTGTGGTGTCTTTTTGACCAAAAGGTTCAAACTGTGAGTGTTAAGGGAGAGATTTCTTAATGTAAGGGATGTGGAGAATATTCTTCTTATATTTAGGGACATTTCTTTTTTCGGTGGATGTGTACGTGAGGAAGTTCTTTAAGAAGACTTTTTTTAACTGAATTTCCAGAAAATGGACAAAAGAAAATTGCATCCATATAAACATTTGTTAATTTTCCAGTCTTTAAACAGGATGACATAATTACAGGAGCACAGTCATACCTATCATGTGGAAAACATGATCGAAATTTTGTTTTCATGAATTAATTTGAGGGACATTCCTTATCAGTCACCATTTTTCATCTCATAAGTGGAAAGACATTTAAGTCGCCTGCTTCATGTATGTAATGATTTATTTTAAATTTCCGCATCTCTGCTTGTTTCAGGTGCAAACTGAAAGAAAATACACAAAAATGATTGGATGAAAGCACACTTTTTGCACAGGATATTCTGCATTAACGTATTCTCATCCACTTTATTGAAAGGTTTGCACATGTCATTGAACAAATCCATCATTTTGAATGCTTAATTTAAGTTTCCGAACACCAGGTATGGATCGCTCTGGTGCTGCTGTTGTGCCGTGCTGAAGTGAAAATGAACTTTTTCACTCTAAATTTGTTTTTATTTTACCCAAACAAGACATCACAGAGCTGGGTAAATGCTTGCAAACTGAGCCAGGTCTAAACTTTTAGTTTAGGACGCACATTTGCCTCTTTTCAGATCTCCAAAATAACCTTTTATGCAGTGAGATGTGCAATAACATAAGCAAAGTCCTCTGCTTATTCTCTCTGTGACCTGACTGGGATGTCATCAAGTCCACTTCTTTTTTGCAAATTGAGACTAATAAGAGCCTGGTTCATCTGACCCGTGCTGGAGAGATTGTGTTTAAGCGTCTGAGGAAGCAGAAAATAGATACCTGTGAGCTGCATTACTGGTGTACATCTGGGCAAAAAAAAGAAAAGAAAAAAAACATTGTCTTCTCTTGATGGCAGACTTTATTTTCTTTAATCAATGACTCGTCTAGTGTTTGTTTTTTACATCTAAGGCAAGCAGACATTTACAGATTTCTGCATACGGTTATTTAATATGCCAACCTTGGAATATGTATGTTTGGATTCATGAAGAGCAGATGAGTCTGTGATAGCCGTCCGAGATCCTTCATCCTTTCGTGGGTCATCAGGTGACCTTTCATCTGCAGCTGTTCACAGTCCTATTGTTTGGACTCGAGACTCGTTTAGAGTCAAAAGCAGACGTTCACGGTCGTTGGAGCCAAGAAGAGGGGGGCCGAGGATGGTTGTAGCAACGTGAGTTTTTCGGATTTGCAAAGGTCGTCTCCAAAATAGCTTTAAATATTTGTTGAATGTCAAGGTGAAAAGACATAAATGGTTCAAATCCTCGTGTTAAAAAGTCACATCAGAGAGGTTATTCATGAGATAATTTAAAACTTTATCCTTTATTTTTTGAACAAGAGGATGACGAGACACTGATTTGTGACAGATGACCCACAGGATCATCACTGAGGTTTCACAGAAGGTCCGACATATCTTCGACTCACACACTGAATATCATTTTCTTTTATTTGCTTGTACCATATACAGTCACCCCCCACCCCAACCCTGTTCTTCCCATGTCCCAAGTCTTCAATTTTAAAGGAGGCACATCATACAGAGTTCATGAATGTGTTTGGAAAAAACGCTCAAATTATGCGATTTGACCCATTTAAGAAACATACCATCAAAGGCCTCTTTGCCGGTTGACAGAATTGAATATTCCCACTGATGCTGCGAAATTAAGTTTAATACTTCCTCTCGAAAGCGGCAGTTGAAACAAGCGTAGATCAAACTGGATAAATTCAAAAGACACCGGGGTCAGTCAGTCAGTCAGTCAGTCAGTGGCAGCTCACAATGATTCCCTTTTAAATGGAGGAGGTGGGGGTGTCATCCAGAATCACAGACAACATCCATTTAAAAAAAAAAAAAAGGGCAGACTTATTTGATTAGCGGCCCTGATGGGAAGGCTCAGAGAGGGCAAGGCACCCTTCATCAAAAAGGGGAGAACTGGCTGAATTTAAGAAATCCTTCTTGCTGGTGCCACAGTGTCCAGGTAAGCCTGCGATCGGACGGTGAGCCTCGGGGATCTAAATTTGACAACAATCTCTGATGACGTCAACAACCGAACTGCGGCGTCACTGCTCATTCCTGTTGTTGCAAAGTGAAAACTGACTTCCATCACAACCACACATCTCTTGCTCCATGCCACTGACATGGATAGCGTTGTTAAGATACCGTATGTGATGTGGAGACGATTATTTTTGCCCTTCGCCTCCTTCCACGGGCACGAGCTGTGGGCTCCACCCCTTCGTCCCCATGTGCCAACACGTCAATCAGCTGTAATTGCCATCCTGGAGGAACAATATCAGGAGCTCTAACCACACAGATTCATTGCAACACCTAATCTGCTAATGAGCTCAGCATGGCTATTTTCAGCGTTGCCGCAGACATCATAGCCACCGCTGAGGAGGCCTGGCGCGGCATCCAGTGACAGCAGAGGACAGTTGGCCTGTTGGAGGAGGTACAAAGCAGACCTCCGCCTGCATGCTTCAAGACAGCGCAGTCACTCCACATCTTGTTTGGAGGGATACGTGTGATCCCAGGACGCCGCGCTCGCTGCTTAATATTCTGATTTACACAGCCACTTTTCCATTCCTTCAGATGCTGTGTGGTGATATCCCAACGTAAAAAAAAAAAAAAAACATCTCTGCGTAATCTAGGTTAGAGCTGCTGCTTCTTCATTTCACAAAAAAATAATCATCTGCACTCTTACAATCAGAAAAATAATACATGAAATAATGGGTTAAAAAAAACAGACTTTGTTTTCCAGCGGCAAGTTTTTGCTGTTCAAGAACAAGACCAAGAAGGAAAAAAAAAAAAGCAACACAAACAATCCTTAATGGAACTGATACAAGAGGCTTTTTAATTATCTAACTCAATCAGCTAAAGACCAGTGGATCAATGAATCCCCATTACACTCCCCAGCTCTGTGCCCAGACAGCAGCAGTTTACATCAGTTCAAACAGCGAGGCATGCTGCAGCTAAGTGACAGATTACAGGTTGTGGCTAATCTAATGCGGCCGCAGCATTTGTACAGAGTACATCTTTAATTCAGACTGCAAGCTTCTCTCATTGTGACCATGTCACTTAACTGACACGACCCCTCTGAAATATTTATCGTCCCCCTGCAGGAGACGTGGCTTTAAATTTTGAGGGCTTGTGAGTTTGCTGGGTAACTTACACTGTGGGAGTTTTTGAATTTTGGTCTGATTTCCTGGTTTTAAGATTGCATTAATTATAAATTATAATAAAGAACTTATTTAAAGAGTGGTCAAACTGTGAGTCCAACAGCTTTAAAGAGCGTTAATCACTAAATGTTAGTGTTTGTATTTAAAATGTTATTATAGTGTGCTGTAATCTTTAATTTAACGTTTTTACAAGCTGTCAATGTAGTGACAAACTAGTCCATTGATTGATTAATCCAATTAATTGATAAATTAATACAAATAATCTGGCATTTGTAGACTAAGCAAACAATTCCTCAGTGGAGAAAACGACCATCTAATTAATCAACTATGAAAATAAGTGCTGGAACTCTTAACTACTTTAACATATTAGCTATATATTTTAGTCTATAACATGCCAAAAAATGTGAAAAATTCAGGTCAAATCATCACATTCTAAAAATCAAATCATCACAAGCTAAAACCAACAAGTTTTGCTTGATGAATGCACAATTAATTGATTGTCAAAATCCTTGTTGATTAATTTTCTAGGAATTGATTCACCGGACTAATGGACTAGCAACTGTTTTAGCACAGAATTTAGATAAATATTTCTGTTTCCCTAAACAGCATTAGGAATTACTGTTTTTTTTTGTTGATAGTATGAGGTGTTTGCAGCAGCCAATAATTAAAAACACATTGAAATACCACAGTTATGTTTAAGTAAAATATTGAATATTGGCTGATATTGGTGTCCAAAAATCAAACATCAGTCTGCTGGTATAAACACTGCTGGATTACACTTACATTCTAGTAGTTAAATTTGTCTGAACATGCACTTTTAAACTTTTCTATACAGATGACATTTAAGTGATGGATATATATTCCCGCCGGATTATATTAGGCTTGAATTTCAGCGTGTCGATTTTGAGCGCAGAGTTTTTCCATCTGAGGATCGTTGAGGCCCAACATGTCGATCATGTTTGGATTGCGGAAAAATTCTATATTTTCACGACTTTTATTAATCTTCACGACCCAAACATGACGTACAACGATGCGCCTGTTTCTGAACTCCTTAGTCTTTTTCTCTGCGGATTTAAACCGGTTCTTTGTGAATTAGAAAGAACACAAAATGAATGTAAGATTAGATCAAATCAAAGCCAAACGCTCGGCCTGTTTTTACCGAGATGACAAAGCAGCATGTGATGTTGAATGGGCAGCGTCGCTTTTGTCTCGCCTCTGCCTCGTCGCGGAATTTGTTTCTCATTCGGAGCCATCCACACAATTATTTTGGGTAGTGCCAATTGAATATCTGATTGGGGTTATGAATTCAGGGGATTAATTTCACTGCAACAATGCATCAATTGTTTCCAGTAAGAGACGCAGAGGCGGTGTTGTTGTTCAGTAAACTGATCATACACAGAGTGTACTAATGCTTCTGTGGTGGAATCCATTGATCTGCTGTCCCCCTGCATAGTACTTTCCTAATGATATCTGAGATGCCACTGTTACAGAAACGGAGAGCAGCATTTCCCCAGCCCTCTAAAGCAATTTATTGTGGGAAGGTAATAATAAGTCTATATTTGAAAAAGTGGACTGGATGAGCCTCCTGTCTGAATGCGGGCTCTGAGCCTGAAACCACAGCGGCTCACGGTGGCACTGGGAGTCATTTTCAATTTCTCTCTTCAGTGGGAGACGTCATTGACTGAAAGAGAGCAGTTTAAAGAGAAGCTGCATCGTGTTTGTTAAAGTTTCTACCAAGTTTCTTCCAACTTCGCAGCCTTTCTGTCCACTGTTACACTGTGCAAAAACTATTTACATGGAAATGCATGGATTAAATCTTACATATCATTTTGTAAAAAGCAACATGTGTTCGAAGTGTTTTTTTTTCTTTTATGCAGCAACTCTGTGAAGCTCCAGACTCCACATAATGAAAATGTATATGAATTAGATCAGGTGATGTTATAGTCTGATGTGTATGAGATCAGATGTCCAACTGTCCCTTCAAAATCGATGACACGGTGCCTGAGTTTCATGGCTGCCTGTGTTCTTGCAGAGCGTTAAATACCAAAATAAAAGCTTTCTTTCTTTACATTTTTATTACACTAAATCTCATAAAAGATGAGTGAAAATAATAATTTTACAGTCGCTTAATAATTTCATATGCTACCAAAATCACTATTCAAATTTAATAAAAAGTTATTAGAAAATAGGTATAAAGTCATGACAAATGCGACACCATTTAATAACCTTTTTCTCGATATTAAGATTTTTTTCATTTATTTATATGCGGCTCTGTTGATACAAAAATAAAATCTTATCATCTGTTTGAGGTAGCAGCCAAGTGAATGCAGGAAAAATTTTAAATTGTATTTGCACAGCTGATAGACCATCTTGTTTTACTGATACAAGCAGGGATTTGTCATTTACTTGAAAATTTAATAAGCAACTGTAACCACAATCATCAGATGTATTTCCAGAGCCTGTTTTTTTTTCCTCTCTGGGGTGAAGCATGTCAGCGGTGCGGCATCAGCCACCGAATGGTAAACACAACAGTGAAACTAACCACAGTCAAGTTTCTGGTCATTGATCTTCAGTCATTAGCTATGAGCTCATGGCGCCGCTCAGTGACCAGCACGGCTCTCAGGGTAATATAACTATTGATCCTCGAACGCCCCTTTTTGTGTCAAACACCCTTAATAGAAGGTGTCAAAAAACACGACAGGATAAAAAAACAGGAATAGCAGTCAGAGAAGTCTTTGTCTGCAGCGACGCTGAAGGTCAAATCAGTTTGTTTCACACTGAACGACTGACAGACAGACAAAGAGACAGACAGATTTACAGACAGCATTTTATTTTGTTGCCTGAGTCAGATTTTGAGTCTTTTGAGAAGAGTGCATACAAGTTTTAATCACACTGTTTGAGTCTAGTTTTAATTCCAACCATTGTGCAAACCTAAAATCATGAAACTTCAGAAATAATCAATTATAATTCACCTGAAACTATCCTGTGACAAGTTATTAATATTTGTGACTGTCCGTTTGGACCTTTTTGCTTATTTTGACTATAAAAGGGTCATAAAATGTCCCGTGAGTAAGTGCTTTTGCCCATTTTTCCAGAACACCTGGAACTGTCATAGGCTTCGGTTATCCAAAGTGAGAATGCAAAAATGTGTTGCCGGTGATACACTCGGTGCAAACAGGTTAATGCATTAATGGTCCAAATATGTAGAAAAAAATAATCTACATGATCTAATCCTCTAATTTGGTTTAGTTTAGCCTCTTTAGTCTGTTACCTCGCTGCTCTGTGGTTAAAGGAAGTGAAAATAAAATCGATCTTAAAGCAGCTCAAAGGGAGTTTTCATGTTGTGTTGATTTTGGCGCCCTCTGTGGTCGAGGACGGTAATGTTTCACCAAACATTAAGTCACATGTTCCCTCCGCTTCACTCCCCACTGCAACAAAACACAAATCCACCTGAAGGAGCAGCGCTGTTTAGTCTAATATCAAGGAAAAATACGACCTGGCAAGCTTTAGAAACTAACAGAAATAGTAAGTCTCTTTTTTTTATGTAGGTCATGTATTTATTATTTATATTTTATTGAATATATTATGAATGACACTAATGAATATGCCATTAGTTGTGAGTCACCTTTTATGATGTTTAAACTTGATGAAAAGCCGATCGTAGTTACCACAGCTAGCTTTCTGTACTGAACTTTCCTCTGTCGATGACAAGTAAAAATTAAGCGATGTGAAAATTATTTGGTCATTTGGCAGCAGTGACTGACTCTGTTCTCTGCAAATCAGTAAAATGTGGCCGTTGTTGGTTTTGTGTGGATCGTTGTCTGTGCTTTTTATGATGTAAAAGAAGCATGACTCCACACCGTACGACCATGAGAGTACTTCGCTTTACTGTATTCTCAACAATTTCCAGATATGATAACCTTTCAGTCATCATATCAACAATATAGAAAGATATACCAACATATTAGCTCTGAATCAGGACCTTCAGTATTTTGATTGTTAAAAATAAGGTGGGCTGAAGGCCACAGCCATTATTTCACTCTCAGAATTAAAATCAACATTAGAGCAAAAGTAGATAAATTAAATATGAATAGCCTTTAGTCATGTTTTCTAAAACTGTCACTGTGCCCTGAAAGATAACCAGTGAAAAAATCAGACTCTTCTCGTTCCACTTAAAACTAAAAATTACCAAATATCAGACTCAGATCAGACTCATTGTCGGCAGATAATATATATAATATTTAAAAACTCACATTGCAATAGGGGCCAAAAACTTACAAAAACTGTGTATTATATGTAACCCAAGTTTCTGTCACAACTTCAGAGATGATGGCAAGCAGGCCAAACATTTAATTTAATGTTGGAATCAGAAAATCATTCAGGTTTCTTCTTGGCTAACTCCTGAACATTTTGATGACTTGATGCTAACTCCACCTTCCTCTAATGTGTTTATAACTTGTGTGGTAAACGACTACATTCGGGCACTTAACAGGAGTGACTCTGAAGATCATCAGTCATCCAGCTCATGTTATTAATATCTAAGAGTTACGAGAGTCAACTGGATTGGCTAGCTTGTGCAGTTTTAATGTATATTCTTATTCAATAACATGTGACATGTGACATCACACATTGTATGCATCCAATCATATCACCCAATTATCTCTATTTACTTTTTCTTAATAAAATTTTAAAATAATTATTTCTTTTTTTGTATTTGTTGGCTAAAGTTGTGATATCGCTCGTCACTGTCGCTGTTTTCAAAGGTAACTTCCCATTTAGTTTCAGTCGTGCTGATTGTCAGCGACTATTTTTCATCGTGTTTTTGTTCACGAATAGACAGAGAAAAAGACAGATTCAAATAACCCATAATGATTACAAGTAGCAATATGATAATCCGAGTGAAATTTACGTTTTAAAAGAACTGCCAATCTAAATTCATGCAGTAAACATCTCTGAGAATCAGCATTTACAATAATTTTTTTTCTTTCAGTGAAAAGATAATTGGATGATTTCCTGAGTTTCTGAGATCTATTATAGAGAAGGAAAAAAAACACTCACTTTCATTACTCCAGACTTTGACACCATTTCAAGTTCTCATTTTCCAAAAAAAAAAAAAAAACATAAAAACCAGAATGGAGCATGGTTCAACCCCTGGGCTAATCACGGGGCCTTTTAACTGCAGCAGAAAGTGTGTCTTTTGTCAGAAACAGCACCCCGAGTCTGGAGTGCGGAGGAGGAGGGAGGACTTCTGGGCATTGTCTCTCCAGAGGACACTAATGGGTTTTGGTGTCATGTGTTTTTCACTCAACACTTGACACATGGAGCCGTTCTCCTTCAATCACTCCACTTTAATGTCCATTACGATGAGGTATGCCAAAGTAACGGGCTGACTTTTGGTCACATAGATTGTCCAAAATGAGAGTCTATTTTAAAGACTTCCCTTCTTTTGAAACACCTTCTTTTTTTCCCCTTTCTTTTGCATCTTTGCACAAGTTGTCTTGGCAACACACAGTCACACTGCATCTGCTGTGTGTGTGCTGTAGTTTTTAAAGCGTGTGAGAGTCCACGTTTTGCCTGTCTGAATACCTCTGGGTCTGGCCATGTATGTACGTAACAAGAAACTATTGCTTGTAATTCTCTTTTTCAAGGCACTAGACTGTCTAATGAACCTACTGAATGCCAATGAGGGTGGGGGAGGAGGCTTCACAGTATTTGGGGCAATAAAAGATGTATTCTATCTGAAGAGAGAGAGGAAAAAAAACGCTCTCCTGAAATACAACTTCTCCTTGTCCTCACCTGGCACAATTTAAATTATTGCTCCATCCAAGTAAAGTAGGACACTCCATACCTCCTAATCCATTAGGCAATTAATTTGGGAACTTAAAACATTGCTGCAGATTTCTGCCGAGCAGTTGTCGTAGTTTCTAGCAGACAGAGAGCACTCGGGGGCAGTCCCCGAAACTTGAGTATATGATTAAGTGCATTTCTGCTCCTGAGAAGAGATTATGTCTTGTGCCGGAGTCAGAGGATGGAGCGTGGCTGTGGAACTTGGCAATGGCCGAGGTACATTGAGATAATGATGTACCTGTCCTCAACAATAACGCTAATCATATCTCACCTCTAGGGTATCGCTTTAAGGTCAGAACAAATTCACTACCATACATTAAGTCCTTGTATTGTTTTAATGAAGGTGCACCGATTGCACTCGCACCTCAAATACCCCGCGTGTGTGTAAACGCCTCCAAATCCTAATTCTCTTCTTGCTCAAATAAAAAAATAAAAGAAAATAATGCAGGAATACAGCACACCTCGAAACACCAAACATTATGAGTAAGGAGATTGTGACATATAAGACCGCAGGCCCATTTTTAATGAATGTGAAACCTGGCCTGAGTTTACACCGAGCCGCAGTTGACTGCCCTAAAATTATAGCCACGCACCACCTTTCCACTCTGCACACTCGGAGGGGGCGGCGGCGGCTCTCCAAATGTATGGGGCCGCTTGAAACGAGCATCTGTGTCGACGCCAGGGCCTGATGGGAGTTTTTCATGGAGGGAGCCGCGGAGATATATTTATGTTTCTCCCCCCATTACCAGAGCTTTAAATAATAAAGTAAAATAAATAGCATCCATTAAACTGATCACATTGTGCTAACTCAAATTGTGTTTATTATGCTAATGGTACATGAAATTAAGAAAAAGACCTTGATGCCAGTGGATTTAATTAATGGGCTTTGGGAAAGGCACTGAGACATAATTCATTTCTGAGTAAGTAAGTCTCATTTGCAGTTCCATGGGTCCTCATGCCGCTGATTGCCTGAGTTATTCTTGCAGATGTGCTGCTCACAGCATGTCCCTCCATTAGAAATGAACACCTCATTATATAAACTACCTAATTAAACATAATACAGCTCCGCATTGACTCATTAATGCGTAGCCCTCTTTTCTCTGAAGGAAAGAATGTGAGGGGGGGAAAAAGGGGAGAGAGAGAGAGATAAAGCAAATGAGAGATGGAAAAGGAAGAAAAGGCGCCGTGAACAGCACAGGCGAGTCCACTAAAGTCCCATCACGCAAAATAGGATTTACACCCCTTCAGCAAATGTTACAAACACAATAAAAAAAAAAGTGATCAAAACAATGGTTAGAGGTGTGACACAGCCGCTGGATTCATTTTTATCCAAACAGCTAATAATATCTGGTGAATTGCAGGAGCGTTAAAATTACTGGACAAATTATTATTATTATGCATGAAACGACCAAGGGCTGGAAACACAAGCTTGTATCTCAGCTGCTGGTTGAGTGCAAAAGTGAAGCTTTAAAAGGAGATCAATGAGTAATATTGAGCCCCCCCCCCCCCCCAAGTCACCCTCAAAACCTAAAGCAAATGCCGGCTGTGTGTAAACCTCAATAATTCAACACTAATTAAAAAGACATGAGGATATACAAGCACTGTGAGTGCTGAGTCATCAGTCTCTGACAAGCATGCGGCGCTGCGTCCGTTGATTTGCACGTGGTGTGTGTATACAAGGTGTGTTTGACAATCAGTGTGTGTGCGTCTCTTTAGACTGAAGACATTTGTGATGATGGTGATGACACTGTGCTCAGTCTTTGTGAAGATACTTTAGGACTGCTCGTAGGATTTATTGGTTTTAGGGTTCACTTTGGATCAAGGACTAGATTACTGATACAGCAAATGTTGAGTTTTGGTGACGCTTCAGGGTTCGGAGTTTGGGATGAATTTAGTCAATGAGGATCTTAGTTTTAGAGTGTGTAGACATACTTGTATATGTGAGACTAAAACAAACACTCAGGAGGCGTATTGGGCCAAAATATACCTCCTGACTCTATCTCACTAAACCTTTATCCATTTAAAGTCCACCTAATAACATTTTTAGACCTTTCATCCACATCCCGAGTCCACTTGTCATTGAGACTGATTTTATCCAAGACAACTGAACAGAAACTATTCAAGTTTTGCATATCTGCCAAATGTAATCACACTGGTGAAATGTATTATTATTACTTTAACCGTCAGATTTAGCATCCATAAGCTGTATATAAATGCTTTATAAATGGTTTAACACACTATAATGCAGCTGTATGCAGTTATAAGGATATTTTAAGTATCTATCAATGCATTTGTCAAAAATAAGAACTTCTGCTTTGAGCAAGTTGTAACTGGGAATCAGCAGTCAATGGATTTATAAAGCTATAATCACATTTAAACATGTATTAAGAGACATTTTACAAAATAAAAGATATCTCATATCTTGGCAGTCTCAAATTCTGATGCTATTGGAGAAAAAAACACACTGCTTCATGGGTCACAGTTCATTTATGTGACTATTCTGATCATATCAATCCAAGATAAAAATGTATAAATCTGCTATGATGCATCCTGACTTACAAAAAAATATGTCTTGAACAAACCAGCGTGAGCCTCCTGACAGCAGTCAGTGACACTTTACACCAAGACTTTCTGTCCTTACAGTAAATGCTCCTTGTACCATCTTTATTCATTATTTCTTCCTATAATTACTGTAAGCTATTACAACATTGAAATATATGAGAGTCCACAAAGGATAGAGGCTTCATGTTTTTTGACATCACAGCAGATTACTGTAATTACAGCTCACCTTTCATCTTTGAGGATATAATGTACTCCCGCCTCTCCTTTCTCACTCTTCTCTCTCACGTAGACATTTACTACACCGCTGTATGAAGAAGAAATGATGGCGAACCAAGTAAACAGTGCCTATGTCCAACATGTGTTGAGCCATATACCTCACAATTTGACCAAACAGCAGTTTTCACTCCGCTCCTCCCTTCATGTAATGTCGGGAAGCGATACTCCACCTCTAAATGTGCGATGTGCATTTTAAGAAGAGTCAGTCGATATATATTATATTTTCGATCAGCACTGGACTAGACATACATGGACGGGCTTCACTAATTGGATCAAATTAAATGAGACTTAAACATAAATCAAAACAGGAATGGATTATCATTCAAGCATGCTGGATTTACAACAACGTAATTAAGTTATTAAGTGTGGTAAATTACAAAAGTTGTAATAACGATGATTCCTGCAAGTCTGTTGAGATCTGTAGTATTCACTCAGGTTTAATTTAACTCAGATATATAAGTTTAAAATAAAAAAAGAAGACAGGTTAAACAGAGTCCTTTGGTTTTGAGAACGTACTAAAGAGTGTAAAAGTCTTTAATATGCACAAAATACTTCATTTAGCATATATATTATTTAGTCAGATTTCCGTGTGGTAACTTGTATTTCACCCACAACTACATAAAGCCTAACTGTGGTGTTGGCATTAACAGGCCTTTATTAAGAATTTACCTTCTTGATTATGCTGCAGTTATGTCACAGCTTTATGGGGCAGTTATGTCCTGTGGTGTTCTCTAAAAAAACAAAAACCCAACAACTCATCCCTGGACTATAAACTCTATATTAAAACTTCCTGCACAGTCACAAAGAGAATTCACAACAATGGCAAAGGCAGATAATTAGTCTGCGATTGCTAGAAATTAGGCCATTATGAAAACTGCAGCCACCCCCGCTGACAACTTCGCTCCATGATTAACTGTTAATAATGTCGCCTCCCTGCATTAAAAAAAAAACTCCAACCGACTATGCTGCGTCCACATTCAGCGAATAACGCCGCAAAGTGACAAAAGCAGCCGAGAGAGTACACTCACTTACTGTTTCTTTTATCTGCACTACACAAAACCTTTTGTTATCGTTTTAGCTACGTCACCCCAGATCAACAGAGGCGTCAAACCAAAGCGGCGTAACAGAGGTAATCATCCAGCACTTCAGCGAGTTTAAAGGAACAGATACACACATTTATTGAATATACCTCAAAAAGCTTGACAGGTGGCTCCTTTTTTTTTTCTTAGAGGAGTCGGTTTGGATATCTAAGGGAAGAGCATTAAAAACATCTGTAGAAAGTTGTCAAAGCACACCTGCAGCAACAATCGATCCACATGCCTAACAACACGGTCTCTGTGGCCCAACATGTCACAGTGCTTCAGCTTTAGAGGGAATCTGTTGAGGTAGCTTTGTAACATGTCATCAATTTCTCTCTTTTTAACCATATTTGAGCCATTTTTTCCAGCCACCTCCATATAAAAATACCAATTAGGCCCTCTAATTACAAAGACATAAAGCATCACGTCAACTTTTTTGCAGCTCTAGAAATAAATGCAGGTTTTATGTTTAAGATGAGGGGCAGACATTTGTAAGCAGCAGAGAAGGTTAACCACAGTCCCAATGAGTCAGAGCCAAAGTCTGCTTTATTGTCAATTCTGCAGTATGAACAGGACATACAGAGGATTGAAATAACATAATTAACATCTCAAACCCTTGGTGCAAACAACAAAGTAAGCAAAAACTAATATAACCAAACTAAAAATAAATAAGAAATGGCATAAGGCACACGAAAAATTTGAGTCTGGGTTTGAATGGTGCAAATTTAACAGATTTGACTGTTTAAAACACTGAAATCATCTCAGTCCTTATTCCCCACTTTGTTTTTGGAGAGATGAGATCTCTAAAATGGTAAATGAACGTCACTTGTACAGCGTTTTTCCTACCTTGACGGACAAAGTGTTCGGCAGTGTGACTCTCATTCACACACAAACGAAAGCAATGCAAATCTACTTCTTTAGTCCAGTGGAGATCTCTACCTCTGGATACAGTCCTTTAAGATCGATGACAGTTTTAGGACGTTGTTTAATTATTGTTTAATAGTTTCAAACATCTTCTGACAACACCCAACTGTGCAGAAAGTGTCAATAAGATTACGTTTTGTGTCTGCTATTCAATAGATTTGTCATTAAAGCAGGTGGCCAAGTTGCCTTTAGATGAAAACTGTGAGCGAGATGATTTAAGAACAAAACAGAAAAAAACTAAATAAAAAAAAAATAAAATAAATAAAAGTAAGTAAAATTATATTAAGATGTAATCACAGGTCACAACATAAAAGTTAAATATCGTTGATGACATTCACGAGAGGTGTTTTAATTACAGAAGGTGGGTTGTAATCTTTTTTTATGCACTGTTTTATTGAGTGTGTTATGAATGTTGTATGCAGGGCCTCTGGTCATTGTATGCCAGCCTTTTCGACGTAATGCAAGACCTTCCTGAAACTCTTGAAAGCTGACAGTGCTTGACGTGAGCTGTGTTAATTACAGTAATGGCACGCATTCTCATTAAGTCATTGTTTATGTATCCCGGGGCCTTATGGAGCCCGAGTGGTGCTCTGGTCTGCTCGAGCGCTTAGCCGCCTCGCTTCAGCTGGTCTGCGTGGCTATGGCCTCGTTAACGCAGACAGCTGTTCCTCTAAGCCACAGCCATGGCCGACATGACGAGTGGCACTGGACATGCCGCCGAACACACCCACTGCGGAGCAACTGTCAGAAATAGAAGTCTCCCACAAGGCAGGAAAACGTCAATGAGTAATCAGCGAGAAAGTGCTCCTCTGGTTATGTTTTTCAGGGCCTACCTTCCCCCCACTTACCCCTCTCTCCACCAACCCGCTCCCCTTCACGAGTCTGCCCATGAGGCCCGTCCTGCATCTTTAAATTGGTGCAGTCAAAAGGTGCAGTCGGTGTTTAAATCCACCAGCACCCTGTGGTGAGGAAGCCATGTGAGCGAGATGAACGGTGTCACAGGAACACCAGCTAAAGGAGCAGGAGGAAAAAGAAGTTACAGATAAGTTCAGAGCCTGAATTTATCATTATCTTTTATGCTAAAAATGAAATTTTGGACTTGTGTGACAGATGACAGTGAAAAATTTTCATTTTTACTCCGAGAGCTTAAGTTTGACCAACATGAGCCCTGGTGTTTGACTCCACTAATGTGCGCACATTAAGGCTGCAATAAATTTTTATTTTCATTAATCTGTCTTGTATTTTCTCAGTTAACCAAGTAATCATTTGGTCCGTAACATTTTAAAAAATAGTCACAAATACCATCACATCATTTCCTTAAAGCCAACATGACTTTAAATGGCTTGTTTTGTTCGACAAACACACCAAAACTCAAAGACGTTCAATTTACTGTCTCATAAAGCAATTATTATTTGATGATTATTCAGTTATTAGAATAGTAGCAGATTGTTTTTCTGTCATTAATCTCACGGTACGCGGCTCTGTTGGTCAGTTTAAACCACTTCGCCCATGCAAAGTAACGAGCAGGTTCCTGGTCCTATTTCCAATCCTAGTTTATAATAATCTTTATTTGTCACAAATTAGGAAAAAAAAAACTTTATTATGGCAAATTATAAAACTTATGGGATCAATCGGCTTGATCAAATCATAATCAGCCCATCTACAGTTGACAGATTTCCCACAGCTTCATATAATAAAGTATCAAATAAGAGTCTGTAGTAATTGATTAATTCCTTTAAAACGTATTGCTGTATTTAAACGTCCAACTTATCATGTCAGAGGAAAGATGGCAGCGATGGCTTCAAGAAACAGGGATTGAAATGTCTAATAAGGGAACACTGCTTTCCTCTGAATGTGCAAAGTATAAAAGCTTTAATTTCCCTATCATCACCGGGATCTAATACCAATCTGTATTCTTTATTCAGGCCGTCTGTGTTGCTGCCAGACAAAGCCTTTGAAAAGCCAATTCCTGGGAATTAAAGAAAAGAGATTAAAATATCATTAGGTGCTACATAATTGAATGTCAATTTTGAATAAACTTAAATTCAATTCCTGGTCATTAAACTGAATGTGGTCTGCCTTTTTTTTTTTTTTCAATCACAGTTTTGAGCCCACAGATGAGAGCGAGGTACGAACTTCAAAATCATTAAATTGAGGGGAGTTTGTTTGGCCTTGACGTGCCAGACTGCTTTTTGATTCTGGCTCAGAGCGGAGGGATGAGCAGCTGGAGGAGAGATCAAATTGAAACAAAGCTTCGGAAAATTGAAGGAAACATGAGCATAATAATATTTAATAATTAAATTCGCGCAAACAATGGCAACCCGAATGAAGTAATCTGCAAAAGTGTGCAACATCATTTGCATAATTGACACAGTCCCCCCACCACCCCTCCTCGTTTCCCTCCTGTAAATGAATGATGAAGACAATAAAAGATGTTGCTAAAATTGGGAACAATAACAGCAAAATTTCATCAAGGCCCCCATGCTCTGATTAATCTGCGCTTGCAAATCAGTGCAGGGGAAAGAGAGAGAGAAAGAACCAGAGAGAAAAGAGGAGGGGGGGGGGGGTTGAGATTGGGGAGGGGAGGCAGGTGATTAACAACAGCAGGGATTGCCGCCGTGGACAACGTGCCCTGTTTTGCTCGGCTCGAGGGGCACCATACGAACCCTTCCACACAGCTGCTGCAGGCACTGGCTAGCTGGATCATCCCCGGAAAGCCTGAGTGAGTGCAATCATTTGTATTGTCATTAACCCCTCGTGCACCGCCTCCATGCCTCAGCACTTACAAACCCCATAATTTCACCCCTCAACCCCCCCTCCTCCTTAAAAAAATCAGCCTAAGACGTAAGACAGTCCCATGACATGAAAAAAGCAGCTGATATCTTGAGCGTGATATCACTTCCATGCAACATTCCTGAATATTTCTAATCACTCTCAGCTAATTATTTGCTATCTGAGTGCCATTTTTAATTATTCAGAACTGTATTAAATGAAAAACACGGCACAATGAGAGACCCATTTTATATTCAGGATTTCTAATTAACGGTTTCCCTTTATACACATTTTTTTCTATCTCTCTGATCATTTAGATAACAACTTTCATCGTCATCTTTTGATGTTTACAAAATACAAAAAAAAAAAAACGGGCATCATCTGGATTTATGCTGCATATTTCGTCTCCTAATAACATTTGCATTTACTAGTCAATTAACTTGATTAAATTCCAAGTCTGAATCAACTTTGTTTGTGAGAGACAGTTATTGCTTGGTGAATTAAATAGCAGCACAGGACAATGACGCAACAGAGAAAATGGAGAAGGGGAGGTGGGGGAGCTATGTCAGGTTTCATTATCCTGTAAACAGCACAGTACAACAGAAGTGACACAATACAAGCCGTGTAAGGCGCATCTGTCTAAAGAGAGGGGTCTTTCCTCTTGTAATAAGTCTGTCGTTTACATTTTTTGCAGCTTTTTTTTCCAGAATTATGATCATTTACCTTTCAGTTTATGATAATTTGTCTCTTCTCCTCTTTGGACTTTTTGCACAAGTCCTGCTGGAAACATATGAAACACACAATGTTTTCACTACATTCAAAATCACCCACTGACTCTGTGTTCCCACTATCTTGTAAATTTGGTGCAATTAGTAGCCTTAACATACCCAGAGACACTCATTTGATTTTAACCTCCACTGTCCAATTAACAAAATGTAGGTTGGAAAATAAATGGCAGACGCCTAAGCAAATTAATTATGTGTCCACCAAGCTGTTAGCCCACGTGCACAGAGCAGGGGCTGGCAATAAGAGCTGGGCACACACTGCCATATGGCCTGTGTGAGAGCGGACATCGTGTGGGGGGGCAAGGATGGGGGGGTGGTGCAGTGGTACACCCCTCAAATTCTCACAGATATTTGTGTCTCGGTCACAATAGATATATAACATATGTTGCACATTGCTGCAGAGTCAGTGGGATATAAATTTTCTTTAACTTTTTTATTGTAAATGTAATCGTGCTGTGACACGGTTTTGATACTAAAAACAGCTTTTTGGTTCTTAAACAACTACTCCATAATCATCATCATTAAAGGGACAGTCCGCCAATTCAACACATTGAGTTCAGTTTCCTTATTACAAGTGGTACTTTTAGCCCGTGAATACAGTTTTATGATGTCTTCGGTGGCTCTGAAAGTTTTCCAAACTTTGAACAACCCTGATGATGTCACAGTGATGTCATCGAGGTTCGGATCTCAGCACAAAAACTTCAGCAAAAAGCTGCATCACAAACTGGAGCTGTGGGGTTACGAAAGAGAGTTCAGAAGCACTGAGGGTCTTATGAAATATACGCTATTGATTGCATGATGGGATATGTAGGATTCAGCATTTTTGGTTAGGATACCTCGACCTCTGCTGCTTTGATGATCGTTTAACAATCAGTCTGTCTCCTGTGAGTCCCTCAGTTTTATGGAAGTTGAGTTCTACAGCGTTATATTACCCCTTTAACAGTCTTTAAGTTTGTATTTCAACCTTAAATCCTTCTCTAACTGAAGCGTCAGTCACACGAGCAAGAGCACAAGAGTAAATTCATCAACTATTTATGCTCATTTGATTAATTTTTTAGATTAAAAAATATGATAAGATGAAACTTTATTGATCCCACGTCGAAGAAATTCACTTGTTACATCAGCACAATAATAAAAGTACAAAAAAAAGATATATAAAAATATAGAAGGTAAAAATCAGATAAATATGCAGAAAATATAAGTAAATACACAACATCCATCCTCCGTATATACAGATTGTGAATGCACTGAATAATAAATTGCACATGAGTAAAGTGATTAAAGTGACAGAGGTGACAGATGGTGATGATAAACAGTGGTCTTATGTTATGTTGAATTAAAGAGTCTTTGCAGATGAAACACTGAGGTGAGACTGGAGCTGTTTGGCAAAGTTTGGTCAGAGAGAAGGAGGAAGAAGAAGAGGGGCACTTTGTTCATGTTCTGCTACAGAAGGTGATCAAGATGGCCACCTAGAGGTCACATGAAACCAAACAAACATCTGGTCTCATTTTAAGGGCAACAATAACCTAAATCCTTCACAACAGGATCGTGACATTAGATTATTGGCACAATAATTAACATAAATTACGACGGTATTATGCCGACAGACAGCTAATCCACGGGGATCTGCTAACCGCACACTACATATGTCTGATAAAAGCAGCCAACATAATAATCCTATTCACATTTGTAACTGCAGTTGTTGTGTTTCCCAGCATCAGTTTTCATACCACATTATAACTACGTACCATCACGCATTCATGGTGCTGGATATTCCTCCTGCACATGAAAAATTCACTTGACATGGCACACGGTGCATGAGTTAATGCTAGACGCTGTTATGTAAAAACAGACATCAGTAAATACAGAAAGCTCGGACTGAGGCACTCAAAAAGAGACGATATTAAAAAGTGAAAGCTGATGAAGTCTCGCTAAACATCGTTCCAAAATGGGAGAAGCACTTTTGCATTCATCATGTAAACTACAGAGTGAGTTTTTGTGAGGATGCTTTACATTGTTAGCTACAAGAAGCCTGTTTACCTTAAAGAAGCTCCCCTCCTTTAAAAAAAACTGGCACATTGAGAACCCAAGAAGGCCCATGTAAGCGTGATGCCGCTTGAACAAATGGCGCCTGAAGCGTGTCTTTGTGTGCTCCGCAAATTTGGCGCAATAAACACCCAACTTAGAGGCCTGTTCCAGCTGTTATGGTCGACAGTGGTGTGCCTGCACTTAATCTGGTGAAGGAAGCGTTATCTGATGAAATCCTTTTAACTGAAATGTTCCAGGCTACTCGGCGTGAAATTATGCTGTCGGTAGGGATGAAGGTGCTCTGTTCGGCGAGGAAAACAGGGTGGAAAAGGTGAGGAGGGGCGTCGCTGTTCGACCTCTCCAACCCTTACACTAACATTTGCGCACCGTGACCGTGTGAACCTCTGAATTTATGCAGGTTGATGATGTCAGGGAAACCAGACTCCCCGTTTATGCAGGTTTATTCAGGTTTATGCGCAACCAAAGAAAGAAATGACACCTGTCTGCTTGGACAAAAGATCCGTTTCCTTTACATATACATTTCCGAAACTGAGTCCTCACTCTTTCCCTGAACTGTGTCTACGGCTTTGTGGCTATAGGATGTCAACAGCTTGCCCGGTAATTCGATCTCTTGCTCTGTGGTACTTTAACCACCTAGAAATAATGAGGTTGCTTCTAATAACTTGTTAAAGTGGTGCACTTTGATTCGAAATGAGTAAATTTGGGCTTTAAAGTGGTTAGACCTGTTTTAATATTTGCACCAGATGGCGCAAATCATGTTTCTCTACAGTACTTCTCCCCTTTCCAAGCAATATTTAGTGAGAATCTTACTTTACACATGATTTTTAGGATCACTTTGAAGATGATATATACATATGAATCATTACTGATCATTATTAAGCATTTTGACATTAAATATGCAGTGTTTGATGAATGAAAATGTGTGTGTCGTGTTACCTCACCATGTGTTACCTTCCTCTGATACATGATGTGTTTGTGGTTTGGATGTGGTCCCAGTGTACGATTTATATGTACATGTATGGTAGAAGTATTTCATCTATTAATAAGCTGCAGGAACAGCCTGTTTAAATTACTTGGCCCATTTTCCAACATCTTGTTAACACTGAAATTCTGACAGATACCTGTTCTTAACCGTTTCAGCATGTCACAACACAGTTTTTGTTGGTGTTTTAGGTTCGATTTATCTTTTAAAAAGGCAGCTGACATCATAAATTTACATACAAAGGAGTTTTTTGCATCTTCTGTGTATTGATGTTTCCATATTTCCACCCCACTGAGGCAGCAGCCATGTCTGAATAAAACATGATTTGTATATTAACACTAAAATATTAAACGTAACATACATTAAACACACAAAATGAGTTGTTTTTTTTTTTTTTGCATCACTGTGGTAAAATGGGACTAAATGCGACGCTAACTTTTGTTTCAGTCTGCTGGACTTTGTCTCCCTCAAGTGGTCTAAAGGAGAAATAAACATCACTATTCACAGTTTACTGTCGATATGACTTTACAAATGTTACACACATGAACAGACTATTTTAAAGTGGACATAGTGACATATCACAACAGGAACAGCACAAGTGAGCCATCATTAATGTTATTAATCACACCTGCTTGGAGAAGTCAAAATGTCTGCTGGGAAAAAAAGGTCATTTGGTCATACATGTGTACTGAGGACTACTGTTTACTGAGAAAGTAGTAAGAAAGTGGCAATTTGACCTAAATTACTGAAATATTTATTGTGCAAACTTACACACATTATTATATTTAAAGGAAATTAATTTTACAAAAGCTACCTACTGCAGAGGGTTCATGTACTGAAACCTTTTTCACAATCTGATTCTGACACTTCTCTCTTCCCCCCTTTACTTTTCTAGTTCAGTCAGAGAAATTAGCCGTTGTCACATCAGATAATCATGACAGTGAACCAGCATTCACAATGGCATTTGAAGTAGCTACATGGATTTATTTTATTATTTACACCTGTACTTACTTCTTGGTCCTCAGCGGATGTAGTGTCGGATAAACAGCAACCAAGCAATGAGAAAACAAAAAACACTCGCTCTAAGTTTCAAGTTAAGCTTATTCTCTTCTAAATCTTACTGACTGTAGCTTTAACAGAAGTAAATTATTACTAACTGTCATTGGCTGTTTTGGTCCAGCAATGATGAGTCTCACTTCCATTTTAAACCGTCTGCAATACACTAACTCTCTTTATACAATTTTTGCATGTAGAATATAAGAAAAATCCACATACATACCCATTTTATATTAACAGGATTTTTTTGTTCATTTATCTTCAAATAAAGCCACAGCTTTAACAGAAGTAAACAATCATCAAATGTTATTGGCTTCTTGTCTCAGGTCTCTTTTCCATTTTACAGTCTGCAATACACTCAATGTGTAACTATGTAGGTTTTGCATTTGGTACATAAGAAAAATTAACAGACAGTCATTTTATATTAACAGGAAGTGATAGGTTTTGATTTTTTTTGTCAATTTATCTTCACAAAGCCACTTCACCGCCATCTACAATTTATTTCAACTTTTTTTGGGAAACATGGTGTCCAACAACAGCAGCAACGTGACATTTTTAGTGTGTTTACAGACTGTTTTGAATATATTTTATGTTCTTACTTTTCAAATCTTCATCAGAATCAGAGTGTAGGATGAAGCAGAAAAAAAAAACCTCTGTGACCTTTTCACGTTTTCGCAGCAGACGTTGTCATTGCAGGAAAAGTACCGGTGTCATTAATTACCTTAATGATGTCTGCATTCCTTTCATGTGAGTCAGTCCCCGGCCCGAGTACTGTGCACGTTACTAATAACGTTAATGACGTCTCCGCTCTATTCAAGTGTCAGTAAGCCACGACAGTCGAGGCCGCCTTGCCCGGACAAAGTGGCTGAGAGCAGGCGGCGACGACAAAAAGCTGCAGTCGAGACTCGACGGGAAGTCACAGAAACACGATTTAATTAAACGTTATCAGACCAATCGACCCAGCTTGTTCTCAGTCTCCAATAATTATAGTTTTAACGATGTTCTCTTTTGTGACAGGTTAGCCTATTAAAACGCGATACCTGCCGTCTGTGATAGCATATCGTGACGGCGTTTAACATCCGTATTACTCGATTATCTTACTTTAAAGTTTACGTGGGCGTGAGTTCTCATGTAAATTACGACATGCCATCAAATCAGTGTACACATGTGAATATCAGCTGCCCAGACCTGAACCTTTCTAACTTAAGAAACATGACTCAAAAATCAAAAAACATGGAGGGAGGAGCAGAAATACAAAACAATAAGCATCACATCCCTCTTTTAGGTAAGGTTTTGTGTCGCTTATGATACTTAAAAGCTCTCTATTGAGCTTTTAACTGATTATAAAACAACCGAGCAGCAAGAAATCATCAGTTTGCATGAAAGATAAGAAAACACAAGAAGAGTATTGAGGAAAAGTGAGTTATAAACTGAATCTTAAGCCAAACAAAGCTGCGGGGGGGGGTCTTTGGAGGTGAGCTGGAGGACAATGAAGGAGCTGGAAGTTGTACTCGCTTTACTTTTCTAAAGCGAAGTTCACTCTTTTGTAAATCTTACTGACCACAGCTTTAACAGAAGTCAGCCATTATTAAATGTTATTGGCTTCTTGTGCTGTTTTAGTGCTGACAAATCTTTGTTCTGTTTGATAAAATAACCATTTACAGCCTGCAATACACTTAATTTCTTACTTTTAATTACTTATGTTTCTTCAACCACTAACTGAAGGTCCATCTCCGGAGCTTGTGCCCGCTCTCCTTGTGAAGTAGAAGAGAACATGACCTAACGTGAGGTGAAACATTACCGCTTTTGACCACAGGGGCCGCCAAAATCAACACAACATGAGAAGTTCCACTGAGCTGCTTTAAATAATGAGAAGTTACATAAATTATATTCATATCAAGCATTAACACCATCACAAACTATGATCTTCTATGAAAGCTTCTGTACAAAAATCTAAATCTCTCCGGTAAAGTTTCTATAAAACAACATCCAACATAAAACCAGTCAGAAGTTAGATCAGTGGAGAGTTGGGCGTTTCCCATCATGCACTGCAGTGAGATTATCATTCCTTTTGTTTGCATTATGTCAAAGCAGGTTGGACAGAAATCTAACTGGCGTGCATTGTGCTGGCTGTGAACTCAGCCATCACTCATTTAATTCACCTGAGCTTCTGCTACCTGTCTCTGAGAGAAGTCTGTTCTTGTTACAGCTCTGCTCGACTTCAGCCTGACCAAAAAGGTCTAATCAGGCCGAAAACACCTGCAGGAGTGCTGCAGAAAAATTGTTTGCATTAATCTTAGCTAAAGTGTGTGTCCTTCAAAACCAAAAAAGTATAAGAATATCAGTACTTACTTTATTAAGCTCTCAACAGTCTAGTCTGAAATTTTGTCTGAAAACATTGTCGTTTTTAAATCCTTTAGGTTTTCATTGTTCTGCATTATTTCAGTACTAATGTGCTTTCATTAACACATCTTTTGAATTCTTATTCTTTATTCCTCAACCTGCTAAAATA